>CAXKWD010000010.1:72924567-74124567 GCA_964059195.1 Ectobius pallidus | reverse complement strand
CATGTAATCATGTTCGTAATATTGGTGACATTGTAGACTTGGTCCCACTCGGTACGGCCCGGTTATGACGGCGGTCACCTTATTCTCAAGTTTAGCGATTTTCTCTGTAGTCTGTACGTACAGAGATTTCACAAACCCAATTCATAGCTATAACGGAATTTAGTAATCACAACTAAATATTATCAAAGCCACATGTATACGAGTTTAATTACTAACAAGGAAACTACCAAGTCTTCATGTCACACATACATTTAATGTTTTGTACCGAAACGATAAAATATCGAAAGTGTTGTTTGAAAAAAATAGCTGTTTCTAGCCCCGCAACAAAGCTTAATTCCACATATAAATGATGAGAAAAATTACATCACCAGCTACTGGTTATACTGAAGAGCCCTTGATTTGTGCACTAGCATACGGAGAGCATTGCAAACAGTAAAACTGAATTTTGCAACGGAAATATCCAGCTGCGCGTCATTCATGATTCGATTTCGCGACTGCAGTTTATTTTTGGCATATCTATTCACTAGTTTGGGCTTGGAAGTTGTATTACTTACTTACTCATACTTACTCAATGGTAATAGACAATTCCTAAGCAAGCTAAAGGAATATTATCTATTTTATGGAACCCGAAGGTTCATTGCCGCGCTTACCTGAGTCCGCCATTCAACCCTATTCTGTGCTAACTCCATCCAATCATCCCCCACAAATCCTACTTTCCATAAATCCGTTCTAAGATTGTCCTCCCACCTACGTCTAGGTCTTCCACGTGGTATTTTCCCTTCGGGTCTCCCAGTCAATACTTTTGAGATATGTCTTTCCTCCCCCATACGTACACCATGTCCAGCCCATTTCATCCTTAGCGATTTAATTACCCTTACTATATCCGGTGAAGGGTACAGGTCCTGAAGCTCGTAGTTATGTAATTTTCTCCAGTCCCCATTTTCATCCCTCTTGTGCCCAAATATTTTTCTAAGCACCCTATTTTCTAACACTCTCAGACTATGTTCTTCGTGATCAGTTAGCGGCCAGGTGTCACATCCATATAATGGCAGGATAATAGTCTTATAAATCTTAATTTTTAGATTTCTGGACAGAAGAGGAGACGATAAGAGTTTCTGAACTGCATAAAAACAAGCATTTCCTGATTTGAGTCTACACTTAACTTCTGCCTTAATATTATTTTTATCTGTAATTACTGTTCCCAGATATTGGAAGTTATGTATATATATAAACCAATGTTTTGGAAAAGGAAATGACTGTCTTGAAAGAACATTTAACAGTGTGTGGCTTAAAGCATTTTCTAATCTTTGAGATCAGCGTTTCTCAACCTTTTTGAACCCGAGGACCTCTAAAATGTCTAAAAAACTTTACGAAACCCGAATTTTACATCCCACTTTTAAAAGAAGGCATATGCTTAATATTTGGGGCATTAATGATAGGTCATTATAACGAAATATGTGAAAAAATTTTACTTCTTTACTGTCCACTTCTTTATGATATTTTTAATTACGTCTGCGGACCATCTTCGCGGACCATAGGTTGAGAAACACTGTTTTAGATAAATGGAAATCTTATGGTAAAAATTCACGTTTTGTCTTTCTACAGAACAAAATGTACTCAACAAGCCTTGGTAGAATAAGGCGTTCATTTAAAAAGCATTTTCGGTTTAACAACAGCATTTTATCCTTAAGATATGAATTAACATGTCTTGCTTTATTCTAGATCAGACTAAACATACTAGAAAAAGTGAGGTATAGCCTAGAGTTGGCAATATATTCACATACCGTACTAGCAAGTTGAATTGAGGTAAGTTGCAGGACCCTAGAAACACATTCGTACCATTTGTTCTGACCACAGCTCTACCACAAAGCTAATAGTTCCAGTCAGTCTTTCTGTGTGCAGAGCACAGAGGGAAGTGGAGATAATTCCAGATGATTCTCCCTCAAGAGATATTCTATCTACTCGTATCGCATGTGGAGCCGTTTTTGTTTTCAGGATATGGGCTTGATTTTATTGTTTTATGTGCGTGTACCATAAAGAGAACAAACGAGGGACTATTTAATCTACATAAAGCCAGAGGGCAGTTCAGTGGCTGGAACACAGGTGGCAGTGGCAGCAGCTATACAGTTGTCATTACTTGTGACGTAATCGTTATCAACTCCAAAACTCAACCCTACTACATTTAGAATTCCCCCAAATTTTATCTCTCGTCATTCCATGGACATTTGTTGATGTTCTGAAAGTGCTTGAAGCCGCCTATCTCTCTAAGTTTGGACAATAGCTTTCAAGGGTTCCTAAGTAAAAAATAAAAAAAATTGCCCTTAATGGAAACATCCCTTAGCCCATTCATCTCTCCGTCACGATCACATTTCCCCGGGACGGATAAAGCTATCGACCTGACATATAGAATGGTTATTTATTTATTTAATACATTAATACTTATTGTCCCTTGTCCTGGATTCCTATCAGAGGCCTCTATATGCACTATACAATTTGTACTTATTAATTTATAATTAGGCTACATAGGTTATCTACATTATTTATAACTTAATCTAAAGTACATACGTATATAAAGAGAGCGAAAAAGTTTAACTATTAAGAAGAAAGAAAAAACAAAAACATTGGTAACTTAATAATAAATCTAACTACATTATTAAAACTAACTACATTAACTGCAGTTAGTGTCGAATCCGGATTTTTATGGATTTGTGATGATGAGTGGGAGGTCGCGCCTAAGCATACCAATCTTCACAGATGCAGTACACTCCCGCGTCTTCACTACCATATCATGAAGATGATGATGATATGGAATGGTTACATGGCGCCTAATCCAAAGGATGGTATCTCATACTTTCATAACCTCGGAACGACATAATTTTAGGATACACAATGCTTTTAGCATGCCGGCATCTAAAATGCCTTGTTTAAAACAAATTTTGACAAAATATTTATCACCAAAACTGTTGCCAGAAGAAATACATATAAATGAGGCTAATACCAGAAGAAAAGTTTACACTGATACATTTTATCCAAAAGTTTTAGTTGTGTGTTATTTGTCGTGACAAAAATCTATCGCCATTTAAAACTGATAATTCTTCGTTTAGTAATATTCCAAAATAATTTAATTTTAATTAATATATTCACATACGCTAATTAACACATAACTTATTATAGCCTACTTGTGATGAAGTTTTTTAAACATGGTAAATATTCATGATAACTTCTCGAGATTCCAGCTGGTCAAAATCTTGAAGCTGTCCGAGCTTTTGGCTTCTACTTGCTCCAGAGCCATCGTCTGGGAAAATGTGAACTGGTAGATGTTATAATAAATAACCTTTAATAAATTTGAAAACTATATATTTAATTAATGTAAGGTATAAAATCATAGGTTGGGCTCTTGAGTTTGACTCAGCCTCTAACAGAAATGAGTACCAGTAGCAATCCTGGGGGTAAATGTCTTAAATCTGGGAACCTCAACCTCCTGGAACCCTCTGGGCCTCCATGGCCTGTATAGGGACCACTTTACTTTTACTTACAAAATCATAGGTTAAAAATTATCTCATAGACTTAATGCATGGTTCTTCAAGAAAAAATTCTTAGATTAAGATGGCATATTTAAATAATAATGTTGCTAGTCAAATCGCTAGAAACGAGGCAGTTTTCATTGCTCAGGTGGCTATGGTGAAATAAATCGACAAGCAGTCTACATGGTTAAGATACGCATCCATTTCCCTATCAAAATCAGGGGAGAAAAGAAGTAAAAGAGTAATTTGAATGTGAGGAATCAAGTGCAATTATTATAAAGCTGTCAACAGATATGTTATAACTTATTTTAGTTTAATAACCTTTCCTCTCTTTTGAGTAATTAAAACATTATTGTGAGCATTTGTTTTAAATTTCCCATCAGAAATATTTGGCATACTGACTATTTTGAAATTAATGTTTTCGCTTTAAATGTATGTTCAAGATAATAAACACACATAAAAGTTCAATTGCTAAAAGGATAAAATAATAGATAAAATGAGATTTCGCATTCGAAAATCTCAAGACAATCACTTTTACTGCAACATGTAATATCTGTGGCTTGGTTCTAAAAGGGCAAATGTCATAAAACTTGCTTTTGAGATAACTCACTTTGAAGCCTTTATAGAAGTAACATTTTTTGCTGAGAACTTCCGACATTGGCCCCTAAGGTTTCTGTATTATGTCTATTAATAGCAACAGACATGGGCACTTTTAGTATACAAAAGATAAAATTTTCATTCCGACCATACACCATAGACTGTCCTTATCCTTATGGCCCAATTATATCACCACACAATTCCTCACCAACCACGGCCGATTTAAATCCTATCTACATAAAATGAACAGAACTGCCTCACCCTACTGCAGCTGTCCGGAAAAACCTCTGCAGACGGCCTACCATCTAATGACTGAATGCACTAACTTCTCCAGAGACCGTCCAGCTGTACTACAACTTGCTTCACCACCAAATATTCTGAAGGGACACTTCAACACAGTCAGCGTCGCAGAATTTCTCACGAGCATCTTCCATCAACTTCAGCATTAATTTTGGACAGTCAAAACTCTGTTAATACCCCGTGATATACTTCTGGTAAAACACGGGTTGTAATTTATGCTAAATAAAAAAAAAAAAAAAAAAAAAAAAAAAAAAAAAAGATAAAGACTAGGCGAGCTCATAATGCATAAATCTCATTTTTGCAAGAAATTGACATTGGCGCTTTTAGAACAAAGCAGCAGAATTATGATGCAGACCCTAAGCATCGAATGAAAACAATTTATCCATGGTCTTAACAACTTGCGCTCTGCTTCAAACAGTATTTTGAAGTGTGTGCTTATAATATCGTTCAATTTATCTGCATTTAGTGCTGAAAAGTTTGAGAACAGTTTGAGAACATTTAGCTTCTAATCACTATTTTCTCGTGAAATGGTTGGATATTCATGAACAGCACGAATAGGGTGGGTATTCACGAAGAGCTATGCATTTATAAACACAAATAACAGATAGACATTAGAAACGAAATAATTCAATAAATCTTGAAGGACCGAAGGGAGTATGAAAGGCAATTTATCATAGCCTAATGATTTTTCATAAAAATAAATACAGCCTTGAGGGGCCCTTCTTCCGACTTTAATCTCATGTAATGGAGTATATCTTAGGTAATAGATAGACTTCGGATTTTAGGTAAAAACCTATTTTAATCCTTAAGTGATATATGGACGAAAACTTGTATATGCATGTTTCATAAATGACTATGCCTAAAACTGATACTTTTATTGGACCTAAAACAGCCTATTTTTACGTTAAAGCCTAATATTGCCTTTTTGCTTGTTTTTTCGTCTAAAGTTATTTTTTGTTATAAATTCTAGCATTTATTTTCAGTTCGTACTAAATTTTTAGCTCGGAATGTGTAGTACATGATACATTTGTGACTTGGTTAAATAGTAAGGAATGTTTCGTCTTCAGGAGAAAAATTCCTTGGAATTACCAAGAAAATGTAGTGTTTTTCTCCCAACTCCCACATCCAGTAACAAAAAAACAAAACAAAAAAACATAGTTCTCTGAATCACTGGGGGATACAAGGGGTTGAATATGCTAGCGTGCGTAGCTTCTGGGCCCAGGGATTAGGTTTTCACTGTTAAACCTATGGTAGTAATACAGGCCCTAGTAATAGGCCTATATAATTCTGTGTATCATAGGCCTATATCTTTGTTTTATCATGATTATTGATTAATGGTGACTTCAATAAATATAATATCCTGCATTGCAATTGAGATATTTCAGAAAATTGGGAACTTAACGATTTTATAAGACTATTTTACGATTTTTAGAACCTATTTTCCAATTTTTGAGCCTACTTTAGGTACCTAAATCAGCATTTTAGCGACCTAAAAGTCCGAAGTCTAGTAATAGACCACAAACTACTCTTAAGCCCTTCTCTATTGCCGAAAATAAAACGAAGTAAAGTGATCCCTAAGCAGACAATGGAGGCCTTAGGGTTCCCAGAAGTAGGCTCCAAGATTTTTAGACATTCGGTACGTGAAGGTGGTAAGGTTTTCAGCCTTATGTACCGGTCACATTTATCCCCAGGATTTCTCCTGGTAATCATTTCTATTAGAGGTTGAGTCGACCTCAGGATCGTAGTAGGCCTACCACCAGAATGGTTTAAAAATCCCAACTACCTCATCGGGAATCGAACCCGTAATCTTGCGATTTGTAGCGTAGTGTCTCAAGCACTGCGCCACAGCGTATAATATTAATAAATAATATTAATTTGTATAGGTAACAATATTATATATTTATATACCTATATAATATATACCCTACACGAAAATCCTATTGAGGAATTTTTGTCTGTATTCTTGGGGAATATTCTAACGGCCATTCAGCGTTTTTATAGATGTATGACAGATACTGAAGAAATTTCTAGATCATCCTACTTCATCAATAATTTGAACGAGCAGATAAATTTTCAAAATATTAAATTGCATAATTTTAAAAAAGCGTATAACGAAAACAAATCAGTCTCACAAATGAAATTTTGTAGCATGTACATAGCCTGGAAGATGTGTATAAAAACTGAACCGTCTAGGGCAAAATTATAAAGTTAGTCAAAGTTAAAAAACTCACCAATCATCTCTCTTAAGCCTTCCTGCTTTCATATTCCTGATGTCTGTTAGTTTTATTTTTTGAATTCTTAGCTTTGAGCTGCCGCAATACTACTCGAATCCCTGGAAACAGCAATGTGTTACGTAATTGAACAAAATGGTTCCCAGAGGAACCGTTTGTGGTTGTTGGACGAATAAAAAATTAGGACAATGTGTATCGAACTACCTTCCCCTCCTCCTCCTCCTCTTACACCAAATAGAATCTGTGAAGCGATACAAAATTCAACAGCGGTTTGTGATTGGATTCTTTGTGGAGTTCTTGAAAACGCGTTGCAGATGCAGGGAATTAGGCCGGCTCATGATGCTGTAGCACTATTGTTGTCACTGTTCCATCTGCTTCATTAAACTGAGTTTTTTTTATATTTTTTATTTCACAATGCGATGCCATTATACATGCTGTACTACTCTGTCATGTACTTGTGAGTCTGCACGTCCTGCAGCCTGGGCACTTTTTAATTTACTGAAGCATTGTTGAGATTTCTAATCCACTATACTATAGATAGAATACGTCACACAAGCTGCAACCAGTGGCGTAGGGAAGGGGTCCGGACCTCCCCGAAATCAAAACCTAAAATTCTATTCAAGATATTTAGGCACTATTTTGTCAAATATTTAATTATTTTCTTTCATAATAAAATACTGAACTTATAAATTTAGGCCTATTATTTCCACTGTTCCATGAGTTATTTAACTTTTCGAATAGCCTAAATAGTAATAAGACGTGTTATAACTTAGTAACGATTTCTTGTTTAAGTTGGCATGTCTTAGCGTAATAATATATTGCGATATAAGTGCCGTAAGCGGTGCATACGGATCGAGGAAAGAGTTTGAAAAAACGAGGCGCTTGCGCCGAGTTTTTTCAATTTCCGAGATCCGTTATGCGCTTACGGCACGAATATTGCACGCTATCTTTTGCACGATGATTATTTATATCAATTTATTTATATTAATTGAGATATTAGCTGAAAGCATTATGTATGTACACTATTGAAGATGGATGTTATATTTCAGAAAGTGATTGGCATGTGTTGGTTGTTATGGGAACCGAATATTTGTCCTGTTAAAGTCACCACAAACTAGGGGGCCTTGGTTCCGGTCTTGTATTATGATTATTTTACTTACGGCACTTACGCTTTTTGTAATTTTTACCGTACGGAGAAATCTTTTGTTTTCATAGCAACCAGATTGCGTGCGGGAATGTCAAGTTACGATCCACGGCAACAATATTCGTAAATACCACTAATTAGTTACGTCGTGCAAAAACAAATTTGCTAACTAGTTTTTCAGTGCTAAAATAGCGTAAAATGTGATTTTATTAGTCAATAATAAAGAAATTTCCGGGGGTGAGGCCCCAAACCCCCCCTTCTTGGGGGTATTCTATATCCCTCAAATCCCCCGGTACTTACGACCCTCCCGGAATTATTTTCCGGCTACGCCACTGGCTTTAACTGTGAGATATGCGTGAGTAACATGTTGTCTCTAAGCAGACTAGCAAACCGCCAAGTTATATTTCTGATTTGTAATTTTCCTTCAAAATAATATTAATAACAGTCTCAAGAATGAAGTATGATTTTTACAAATCAAAGAATATTTTACATTATTCTCAAATTTTTAATTGGTCTTAGTGTTAAACTGGACAGTATCAAGTAGTGATACGTGTACAATATGCTTTATCCACTGACTCTTAAGTGCACTGGACTAACTTGTTCTAGACATTACAGCATGGATGTTTAAAGATATTGGACTATTTGCATTGAAATTATATCTGTCAGTAAAACTAAGCCATCATAATCCTCACTTAACCTAACAAATATAGTAAACTAGCATGTGCCCGCGGCTTCGCCCGCGATAATTATTTCAAGAATAAAAAAATAAAAATTAAGAGCATAATAGTTAAATGATTATATTTATTAACACCTAAATCACGTGGAGTGCGTGGAGTGAGTAGGTAGCGTCGCCTGGTAAAAGCGACCTTAGATTCGAGTTCCTTGGCCCAGAAAACCCCTGTAGGCCTATAGTGAGTTTCGTCCAAATAAAACAATGTTTGACCATATTTAGGGCTTACAACATTCAAGCGATCGCGAAAGTTTTATTTCCAAGGTAGGCCTATGACAAAAATAGCCAAAACCAACTATAATTGATTTGACATGAAATGTATAACTGAAAACTGATGCTTCGAAAACGCAAAAAAAAATGCACGTTTTTTTCCCGTTTTTCACTCATAACTCACGAACGAAAGCGAAAATTAAAATTCCGGCTTCGAGGTGCTTTTTCCGACCCTTCAGTCCACCTATGTTTAAAATTTCAGATCTCTGCGTTCAGTAGATTTCGCTGGGCTTCGCAGACAGACAGACAGACAGACAGACAGACTCTTCCTTTTATTAATATAGACTATCCTTATCTAGTGAATGCTCAGGAGTGAATAATATATTCCTGTCATGCAATATATGATGTATCCAAAATTACAATAGTTACTCTTATAAGAGATGGATATGCATTGATATACAAATTGGATGTGTGCTCAGAATGGATATGAAATCGGATCCGTAGCATAATAGTCATATTATCACTCATTACTCTATTTAAGCTACCGGCAAATTGGCGCGGTTATTTCAATACAAACAATCTGTAATATAAGTAAGCAGTTTTTATTCCGTTATAAAAATACCGACAGTAATGCAAACAGTAATCTCACTGCATCAGTAATTGATCATTAAAATTAATGCAAGCTCTAACATCTGAAGCAAAACGTGTAGGCGTAATATGCGAGAATTAAATCCATCCACGAAACCTCTGACAAAAAATGCTCGAACAATTTTCCATTAATAATAGCAAAGTTCATTAATTGCAGTTTGCAGCGATAAAAAAGTTACATGAGAGCAAACAGAGCTAAAAATAAAATAAAACAATGGAAGAACTCGTATACATCTGACTACCGATGGAAAACAAACAATATTAGGCCTACCATGAATACTGAATACTCGCGCAGCAATAGTAGCAAGTTTTGAAAACTCGGAAGTTTCCCGGGCCAAGTATAGTAGAGTTTTTCATTACATACCCAGACGGCTTCAAGGGATTAAACCATTATGTCGGTGTTTCTCTATGTTAATTGATCTGATCAAGTCGGTCTTGGTTTCTGCTTTCCAAAACAAAAGCGTAACGTTGCAATATTCTCTCATTGTTATCACTGATCGAAGTTCTTCCCTCGCTTTAATTAGATCTTGCAACCCCGCGTTTCACTCCACGCGGAGTAGACGAGTAGCTGTCACAGCCGTCACAGGAGATTCTTACATTTCAATTGACCGAGGTAATTAGCTGATTGGTGCGTAAAAATAAAGATCATGGATTGAGCAGTCGGCAAACTTCTCCTCCTAACAAAAGGAAGTCGCCTGGGTATGCAAAGATTGACTAGATTAAAGTAATCATGGTGTACAATGGCTGTAATCGATTCTCTTTAGTGTGTGTTCCCACTTCAAAATGTACCACTGCGGTATACTTGAACGAATACTTTCAAAATGTGATGTTCTTAATGGACTTGAGATTTTACGAAATAATAAATTACCAGTAGCCTGCATAAAACCTGGTTACTTGTTAGCCTTAATTAACCCTTTAAGAGCTAAGATTATAAGTATATAAATAGGCTATAAGCAATTGAGTAAAATCATTAGTGGATCTAAGTTTCAAATCGATGAGCAAAATTTCAGTGTAACAGCTGGTTACCTTTATTTACAATCTAACTCAATTTTACGAAGAGATGTTTTGGATTTACAAATTATTAATTTATCTGCCTCTACGCCTTGCAAATGTTTCATGTATCTTTTACCATAGTTGGGAAAATCAAGAAAAATCCCTAAGACCCATTTATAGAAAAGTAAATATACATGTTTTATTATCCAAAATTAGAATATTCAAACTTACATTTTTTTCTTAAAATAGTTAGGGCCACTTTCATTTGAAAATCAAAATTCTGAAAAAGTATTTTCATGAAAACTAGGCGTATAGGCCTACTTAATATTTTATGATTAGAAACCAACAAAGCCTGAATTCCAAAAATATAATTAAAAACAATGCATCGTTTATATACCTACAATAGGCCTGCAGAAACAGGCAGACAGACATCATTTCGCAAATACATTTTTCGGCTTATAGGCATCGTGAAACATGTTTTCTGCTGTTATCTCGATTTTGATATAATACGTAGGCATAAGGCAGAAAGTAAAATATAATTTAAAAAAAATTATCTTCTAGATATCATTTGTACGTGGTTTAGACATGGACGAGTTGCTTCTTCACGGATGAAGTGGTACATGTATTGCTTTAATTGTACCATACAACTCCCACTGCAGTCGTGAGAAGTGATCCCAAAGCTGTGTCACCATGATATCGCGCGTTCCAATCATCCGCTTTTATTCGCTCCAACTGGTTCAGCCAGTCTACAGGAGTGTGAACAAGATTTCTTCCCCACATCCTTACTTATTAAACCTCGCTCTAAACAATCCGAGTTTTTACAACCCTCATCACTGTTTTCAGATTCCAGACTAAGAACGCCGATCGCTAGAAAGAATAAATCAGAAGTAGGTCTGTTTTGTAACTATTACTTTATTGCTTTATGCCATGAAATATTTAAGACTAAAACTTTTTTAAAGAGTTAATGTAATGTAAGACCTATCGAATGTGCACAAGCATGACAAGAAAAACGATGGTCCGTGAAAATTTGTCCCTGGGGCCCTTGCTTTCTTTTCACGGCCCTGCCTGTGAGTTTGCTGGTTCATTCATGTATAAGTTATTATAACAGGCGTAATATTTCTTAAGGATTTGCCCATTAGATTATATTCTAATAACAAAGAATCTCTTAGTTTTATAAGCTTATGATTTGCTTGAATCTATTTTTCTCTTTATGTTGTTGAAAGTAGCCTTACACAATATAATATTATATTGCAAGCCATATTTCGTATAAACTGTGAATTCGTTGAGGTTTAACTTCCTGTGAGTTTGCTGGTTTATTCCACCCAGGGGTCTGCGTGGTTGACAACCGCAGCCGACGCCATTCCACAGAACTGCGATACTTCGGTTGTCCGTATTTTACATCGCGCTGATTTTTATACAGAGCCTAAACGGCTACTCAAACAGACTACATGAACAGCGCATATTTTACGCATTTCGTTATTTCCCTTTGCATAACTTCATTTAAAACACTTCTCTGATGCTGTTCGCAATCCGCTTTCCCCTCCATAACATCTTTTCCAATATTCCTTTGATGCGACACGACTTTGTTCGATACACACAAGGGAAAATATATGAGTGATGTGACGTATTACACTGATCACGGCCGTGTGCAAGCACGTTTTATTATTCCTCCTCGTTAGAGTGTGAATTTATTCGGATAAATTAGGAAATATATCTCACTGTTTAAAGCAGATACCGGTACTAGCACATATTCCTACCAAATAAAGAAGAACTTGAAAGAATGCTGTATAATGTTTTGATACTCGAGAAATGGGGTGACTTACCTTTGAGCAAATGAGGGAAAATGCCTACTTCACTTGAGCAAAAATACCTACTTCACTTGAGCAAAAATACCTACTTCACTTGAGCAAAAATACCTACTTCACTTGAGCAAAAATGACCACTTCACTCGAGCACAAATTAGTCGTGTAATCAAACGATTTTGCAACGCTGCATTCAACTGCCAGGCTATTATACTTCTAAATTATCCGTACGATGGTTCCTTAGTAGGAGGAATGAAAACTGCCCCAGAACTACAAATGGCGCAGAATTTTACTGTGCACATCAATTGATACATATTTTAACACAGGTTTTAAAGGAGCGACAAATTCAAACGGACAATTCAATCCGATCGCATCTTTCTGCAAAGCAAAGGAAAAATAAGAAGTCTGAAACTAACCGACTTCATGGCATTAAGAACTGGGACGATTATGTTTCGGGAAAGATTAATTTATTAAGATATGTGACGCTAATGGGAGCTAGATATAAATTTATAAACACTGTAATTTCGACATTGTCATCAGGACGTGCCCATCAAATGGCGGTGACTTAGGAAGGGACGTGCCCATAAATTGCGATAAAACCTCACAGTGTTGGCACATCTCGTTTAGAGAATTAATGTAAGTACCATTTCTGTATTTCTTTACTTTGCTCAAATGAATATATTAATTTTCTCTATTCCTGTGGCTTTGAAACTTTCAAAACTCTCTTTTAGAATACTACAATTCCAATGTAATAAGGCCTAGATTTACAACTTAACAGAGTAAAAAGAGAAAAAAAAGAATGAATTACATCACTTTTTGTTTTGAATATTGCTGCAGCTGTAGAAAAATATTGGGACACTCTGAACATCCTTATTTTTTTTAAAGTATTAATTTGGTACGTTACCTCATGTTCTCCAGACTGCTGAAAACTGAATGTAGCGAAAACTCACCTGAAAAGAAAAATACAATAATTATTGTATTTTAGGTAATGAATATGTACTAAAAAATATTCAGTATGCGTGAAAACACATGACTCGGGATATATAACTGCAATTTGCGAGGAAAGATAGAATTTTTATTTTTGCAAATCAGTTGGGGCCATGAAAAAACCAAACCAGCAATTAGTGACTACAATTCGGATTGTATTTATTTATTCATGTAAATTTGTAAAGGTAGAAAAAAAAAATCGGACCGACTAAAATATCTAAGTTGCCTATATGAGCCACTGCGCTTGCCTAGGAGCATTCACAGATAGCAGGGAATGTATTGAATTTTTTTCAAGTGTCGACTGTTGACTTAGCCCATTTCGAAACCCATTAGAGGTACTGTAAGAGGGTCGTAACTTGAGCTATAGCGTCACAATTATCTGTAAATATCCTCATATTTGGGGAAATCCTTCCCCCATCAGCTACAAGAGTTGGTCCGCTTTTCTTTCCCTACCTGTACACAGTCACAGCATCAATGTAATAAATTAATTAAAAGAGTTAAAGATACACATTTGTGTGCATATAACAGGCACAATTACCTAAAATTATATACAAATGATAAGCACTCTATTATTTGCTTATTAGTGTAAGAGTTGAAATTATTTAACAATTAATTACAATAATATTCTCCAGGATTCAAGGAATTGTAATACGCACATTACAATGCTACTATAAA
This sequence comes from Ectobius pallidus, assembly GCA_964059195.1. Classification (NCBI taxonomy): domain Eukaryota; kingdom Metazoa; phylum Arthropoda; class Insecta; order Blattodea; family Ectobiidae; genus Ectobius; species Ectobius pallidus. The sequence continues at coordinate 74,110,726 of CAXKWD010000010.1, read as the reverse complement.
TTCTTGTCTTCACTGTCCTGGTCTTGTTCGACAATTCACTTGAGATTGATTAATTGTTTAATGTTTTTACCTTATCTGTATCTGTATCTGGTACCCTATGATCCCCAGGTGGGGCGAAGGGGCCTCCAATGGAGGTTTCATTACCTATACTAATTTTGATATGCTTATTTTCCGAGAGAGGGTAGAGGGACAGGTGGTAAGCCCATCGCCTCGCAACTCCCCTCTGGAAACTAAGTATTTCTAGGACGTGAAAGGGCCGAGAAATTTTGTCCAGAGGCTCTAATTTAGGCTTGGAGTTCTTTTACATGCCGTAAATCTACGACACGGGACCCCCTGCTTAAAGTCCCTCCCGGAGGACTCCGTGCCCAGGATTTTACGTCCTGAAAAATCCATCGACCGCGGCCGGGTTTGATCCCGCGCCCTGCGGATCTAGAGGCGGGCACGCTACCTCTAGACCACCGCGGCCGACTTTTTTTACCTTATAGGCCTAATTAATAGTAACTGGCAATACACAAAATGACAATAATAAATTAAGAGATGACTTGACTGGTGAAAACAGGACTAATTCTTAAACTGGAATGGTCAACCAAACAAGAAGCAAGGGAATTATATAGTCTGTTTGAATGCATAACATCTGTACTTAACTATAGAGGTCAAAGGTATCGTCTTTATCCTCTAGCTATAGGTCAGAGAGACTGATCTCTCTAGGGAAGTGAGTGGTGTGAATCAGATACAAAGAGTAATTTAACCCTTTAAGTCCTCTGTCATCCTAGCCAGAGGGAAATCAGTTCACTCCAGAAACCCTTGTTAGTATAACCTAGCTTACACGTGTCTAACGGGAAGAGAAAAAAAATATTGTGTCCACAATTTCCTTTTTGAAAATACTCTAAAGAACTCTGCTGGGTTAAAACAAAAGATGTCGCTTTTGCTACTGTTTCCAATTACGAGCTCTCTTTTGTTCTCTGAGAACTTCATTATATAGTAAGTTGTGACTGCCAGGCAAAGATAGTACTGAAAAAGAGCCCTTATATGTGTTAAATAACGGTATTCCCTACTGTCTTCCACAAAGCAGAAGTTGCAGGCAAGTTTACTTTTTAAGCCCCTTCCAAATCAGTCTAGAATTAATCCATCCTTCTCCTTAATAAATCTAAAGCAGAGGAAATTTTGCCCGACTTCCTTCAAATAGAAATCCTCCCTTAATCCTTTCTTCAGGAGTAGTGAAATATTACTTTGTTTTATATTACAATCTAACTTTGGAGAAGTCATATTATGCAGTTATGTAAGAGAAAGGAACAGTAAGTAGAAGATAGTCACTAGGTGTAGGCCTACACGAAATCTTTACAGACAGGCACAAAATTAATATTTACGAGTGTTTTTTGTTTGTTTGTTGGTTTTTTGTTTGTTTTTTTGTTTAAATAAGATAACAATGGCCAATGTGTTTATTCACGACTAGGGTGTGGATGTTCATGATATGAATTTTTTTCCCCCTGACTTTCATTTCAGTCTTAGCATTGATTTAAATAAGAAATGAATGTTTCTGAATACTTAAGATACTAGTAGGTACCTGCGGCTTCGCCTGCGATTATTTACTCAACTGCTAGATGTTTTATTTACATTATTTATTTAACAGGAAAATAATTAAAACATATTTATTAACACTGATATCGTGTTTTAATAGATTGCATGAATTACATAATTGTATTCTTAATTATATTGTTCTATTCAGTAAATACAAATAATTAAACGAATAAAACTAATCTTGTGCTGCCATATGCGCATACAGATTCGAAATGAAACGATTAAAACGAACCACAGATTCAAGAATTTTACCCAAATAACGCATAAAGAAAAACGGTCTCAGATTCGAGTTCCCTATTAAAAAAAAAAGCCACGCGAAAGAAGTGAAACTTTTTATTTTTTCAATTTTGAACTTACCAATTTTTTAATTTTGGATTTTTAAATTGTTTAAATATTTTTATTTTGGATTTTTTATTTTTTCAATTTTGGACTTTTTTATTTTTTATTTTTGGATTTTTTATTTTTTAAATTTGAGATTTTTTAAAATTTTGGATCTTTGGATTTTTAATTTGAAAAATTTTGGATATTTTAATTTTGGATTTTTGGATTTTTAAATTCTGGATGTATTTAATTTTGGATTTTTGGATTTTTTAATTTTGGATTTTTGGATTTTTTATTTTGGATGTTTGGATTTTTTAAATTTTGGATAAGCCTAATCATTGACTTGATTGTTTTCTGTGTAGTCTGTTCTGTCACAGCCCCACTAATTTTGTGACGATTTTGTTCGTAACGCAAGTTTGGGTTAGCTCACCGCGGCTAAAGAAGTTTCACTTCAAAAAGAAAACCCCGTATAGCGAGTTTCGTCCAAATCATTCAAAGTTTTTCCATTTAGGCGTGCATTCATGAGCCCCTTCTGTCCACCTATGTAAAGAAATCATATCTCGGCGTGTCGTAATGTTATAAACAAATAAATCAAGTACAGCGGTTAAAAAAATCGAAGCGATCGACAAATTGATGTTATATTGCAAAAATTCAATTTTAACGATGCTCTTTTTCCCCGTTTGCTATGGAAACAGAGCAAGGCCACTTTCAATTAATTTCACCATTGAATACTATCTTGTTAATAAGTGGCGTTGGACGTACACGGAAACACGAGCTCAAATATTATAAGATATTTTAGTTGTCATACTGTATAATTGCATATTTTCACAGTTTTGATCATACTGTGCATACTTTAGGAATTTTAGGTCATATTTCGGTTACATTTGCGATATGAACTTGAATTCAAAGGCGTTAAAAAGATAACATTTTAATGATTACCACCGACACCGTGAGTGAGATGGTAGCCTGCCAACCCGACGACCCGGGTTCGATTTTTGGCCGGGTTGGGATTTTTTAGAGATGACCTGCCTCCGGGCAGAATCACCCATCATCATCATACCCAGGATTTTTTTCAATTTGCAAAATTAGTGACATTTTAAGCGGTGATAAAACTGTTTGTGGATGAAGACAGCCCACGAATGCAGCGAACTGACTCTGTTCAAATATGTCCCCATAACGCCTTTTGACTTTGAAAGGAAGTACAAGACTATTTTGACTGACAACCGGATAAGATTCCTCTTTGGGAAAGTGAAGATCCTCCTGCAGCATTGCAAGAGAAAACAAAACTTCAGTATAAAGTTAAAACAGCGTGATTTAATATTCAAATAGCATACGGTACGAATTTTGTGCGATTCATGAGGTCAATAAGTGTTTGGTATTTTTTTGGGAGGGGGTAATATTTTAAGGTCATATTTTCTTGCATATTTATTACTTTTAAGGCAATAAATATCCAGACGCTATTAATGGCGCTTTTTAATAAACACTTCAAGCAGTGCAATCACTACTGTAAATTCATGCTCGAAAAATTGAGGTCTATTGTGTATTTGAAAGAGTCTCCTAAAATAGACAGAAAAGTAAAACCTTCTTTAATAACAGTTATTTAGTTCATTGGTTGCCATGCTATCATGTAATAGAACCACAGAAAGAGTTGACAGGCAGCACTTTTCCCCATTGAGATCAGAATCGCAGGGATTGCGTGCGGGAAATTTATCGAAGGCTTTGCATGACAATTCTGATAATTACCCAACACTAACTAAATAATTAATGAACGTCAACGGTTATTCAGGTAAAATACAGTTTTATTATACTGGAATGGCTTAATAGGATGACTCTCGTGCATTATTCCACTAAATTTGCTAAGGAATTGACTTTGCAGTTTCCATGTTCTAAACCAGCGATGGGCAAAATTCTATGAAAGCGGACAGAATGACAGAATAATTTCACAAGGCGGGCCGAAAAAGTATATTGAAGTGCTAAAAGGGTGCAATTTTCAGAAAGTTTTTGTCTGTTATTTATGCCGTGTGTATACTCGACCGGTCAAAAGTGAACCATGACTTTCCGGACACACGGTATATGAAGAAGTGGCTATAGGATGAGTGGCACTGTGATTGTATTTCCGTTCATAGTCCGGTTGCAACTGGAAGGAGGTGAGCCTCAGGAGCGAAGTTAAAAGTCTGTCAGTCAGTCTGTTTCTGACACAATTTTTTCGAAGCTTCAAATAAAACACTTGTCCACACACATATGAAGATGCAGACATGGCGATACCTTTGGGGCACGAGGAATCAAAATGTAGAAACTTAATTTCGATAAGAAAGTGTAAAACTCAAGTTTTGAGTCTTTATGAAACAACAGTCGTTGAGTGTTAGGTCTACTTTGCAACTCAAATGATTTGTGTTGAATTTCCGGTCTTAACTGCTTGCAATCCTTATAGTAAATGGAATAATGAAAATACCCAAAGCTTGTTCATTGCTAAGTCTAGAAGTTCTGTTAAAATTCACCATGGAGTCGTGCACTAGAAGGGAAAGCAATCGAGTAAGAAATACATTTTTCTCCTCCGGCGGGCCGTACTTCGTTCATCAGTCATCGCTGGTCTAAACCGTGGATTCACCGAGCGAGCGAAACGATGTACGAAGAAAACGTCACGAACCGAAGCAAGAATATCCCTAATTATTTCATGTGCTATTCCATTGTCGACGAAACTTCAAGTAAGCTTTTGAATTTGGCCTATCGATTCTCACTTTTGTTAAGAAATTTTAAGGTACAATCCTTCATATTATACAAGAAATGTAGGACATCTGAATTTATGAAGAGTAAGGCTCCCGGATTTTTAGATACTCTGCACATTTGTTAGCAGTTGAGTCGACCACAGGGCAATAGCGTACCAGAAAAATAATAAACTATACCAATGACCTCAACAATGAATGAACACGTGAACTTAACCGGTTAATTCAATCAACTGCAGGATCTCGGTCAAGAATATTAACCTAAAATTGAGAACCGTCAATTAAAAATCCCAATGAACTCATCCGGGATCGAAATTGCGACCTTTCGTTTTATAGTGCGGTGACTCAACTAACTGCCCCACGACGTGCCACGATTAAAAAATATCACCCTAAGTCAAGATAGAGAACCGTCTGTGATTTCCATATGACGATTTTGTTAATTCAGGTTGCGTAGAAATCCGTTAAAAAATTAAACCGAACATACAGTTAGAAATATTAAGGGAGTTACAGTAAAGAAATATGTCCCTCCATATAATTTCTTTTTGTTTAGGCTAAACTTATATTTTTTCTTAATGTGACTCTTGTCCCTGGCCCTCAATTGGGATTGAGAATGTGACAATGAAGTACAGAATTTTGCAAAGAAGAATGGAGACTGTTTACAGTATTAACCGATATGGTTTTATGAAACAAATAAGAAAATATCAATAGAAACAACATAAAAGAGGAAATTAATTAGAAGTGGAGTCATGCTGAATATAATGACGACGGAAAAGAACGTGACATGCAACTAAAAGAAATGAGATTAAAATGTTAGGGCGATGTCAAAGGAATGCTGCACCATAAATTTCCGAAGACTTGATTTGAAATATGAAGCAAAGGGAAGAGGGAGACAGGAGGAAACAGATCGGTGGAGCCACAGGAAAAGGGGATCAGGGTTAAATGAAGAGGATGAAACAAATAGGAATGCAAGATCCCTGAGGAAAATACCAACGAAATAGGGGAAAACAAGAGTCCATAACTCAGCAGATAACTTTTCCACTCGGAATTATGTTTTAGTAAGGTATAAAAGTTGCAACTTGCTAACTATTTAAGTTAACGAATTTTTTTAACTTAATTCACCGCTGTGGCGTAGGGGATGCGTTCCTTCCCTACAGACAAAGTAGAGAAGTTCATTATAACACTGTTATTATTATTATTATTATTATTATTATTATTCCAATTATTGATTAATATCGTACACGGAACAATCTTCAAGTCTTCAATGCATCAATTCAAACTGCCCAATAAACAACCTCTCTTTAAAATAAAATCAATTCTGTTAATGTTAATTTTAATATTATAATAATTTATGTTCATTTTGTATGTTTTAATATTCATTGCTTTGAGGAGAGAAGACTTGCTCCCTGCATGTCTTGTCGCCTGCCATCTATTGCAAAAGGCGAGAACTTACTAACAATTGATCACCGAAATAGAGTCGGTTGTTTTATCAATTAGGCCTACAAGGTTTTCTAAAAATTACAAACTTAGATATTTAATTACGGCGCAACTTGCCTATAATGGTAGGCTAATTAAGACGCTCGTACGAAAATTTTGAGATTCGCCATGCTAGTTTTATAAACATATTCGCTTCTTAATGGATGCCTCAGTGGCGTAGGAAGGGGGGTGCGGGGGGTGCGGGCCGCCCCGGGTACCATCACCCGGGGGGTGACAAAATAAAAATGTGTCTTTATAAGTAAAAATCGCTCAAGGGAATTTAAAGAAAATAATAATATTAATTAAAACAATTAAATAAGCTTAACAACTTTCTAGAAGTCAACATGCGTATTGAAACTTCTTTTAGTTTTAAATTATGTCAACAAGGTAATAAAACGCGTCTGAACTGGTCGCTGTGTTGATACGAACAATAATATTATGGTTAGGGGGAGGGGTGTTTATTCCTGCCGATGCTTGTCTCTGCCGTTTTATTAATTTAAATGAGACTTCAACAATCGGTGATTATATCACTTAAGCAGCAACCAATTCTACCCGCGGCGGCAGTCATGACTTTGATGAAAATAAACTTCCATTGTGAGTTGACTCCGAAGTCTCCTTCAATCTAGATTTTGAACTGGGATGTGCGCATATTTAAGAATAGCTTATTAATAATGCAGTTCCGGAAAATAGTTACATTACTTGTTTATGAAAATTATTAGGATCAACCTAAAAAAAATTATGTATAATTCACATAACTTCCTCTGCCCAAATAAAAGTTAGCCTCCCCTTAAAAATAAGAGAAAGTTGTCGCCAATCTTCGTGTCACATCCCCAAAAGCTACCTAACCCAAATACAAAATTTTGTTTTCGTACGATTTTCCGATGCAAGGGGCCGTATTGCAAAGAGCCCGTATTCAGAGTGGGTGGCTTATAAGTACCCTTCAGAGAATTATTTCGAAAAAGTGTTTCAAATAAAAGTTTTGCTCTATAAGCAACCCACGTGCAAAATTTGAAGAAAATTGTTAGAGCCGTTTTCGAGAAAACTTTCTTTATGTAAAAATAAGGAAAACTTGTCTCCAATCTTCGGTTCACATCTTGAAAGGTATCTGACATAAATACAATTTTTTTTCTTTTATCAAAATTCATCCTTCCAAAATTCGAGATTTCGCTTGGAAAACAAAATATATAAAAAATCACTCAAATATAAAAGTTGCACAATTTCGGGAGTGTATTTTGGCCTAGATGTTCGCTTTATTAATGGTAACACCTACAGTCTGTCGCTCACGAAAACAATATAGGCCTATATCTGTCTGTCTATAACGTACTTTAGATTAATAATAATAATAATGATAATAATAGCATTTATTGTCGTTAAACAATAGGCCTACAATGTACAATGTACTGCATAATATGCTTGATATGCATGTCTTTCCTTCTAACAAAATTGGCTGAATTAGATTAACTATGTCTTATATGTACCATTGGTAGCACTGGTCACAATATGGTAACTCGAATCGATTCGTAGATTGTTGATTCATGGTATACCATGATTTCGGAGCTTAGTTTTGTTTCTATATAACAAAGTAATAATTACTAATTTTGCATAGGCCTAATCCGTTGAGTTTACGAGTTACATCAGATAAATTCGTTGTATTTGCATCTATCGATAAACTCTTAAATTCTCGTGGGATAATACCTTTGACTATCCAAAAAATAACACTTGGAACTGTTCCATCTTTTAATAATTTAAATGGGGGGGGGTGACAAGAAATTTTCCGCACCGGGTACCACCTAATCTTGCTACGCCACTGGATGCCATTCTAGACTCGTCTCATAATATACTAATATCTCAATCGATTCACCATAAAAATTTAAGTTTCAGTTACACGCATGGTAAAAGATACCAATAATCAGGAATCAATTTTTAATATTTCCTCTAATACTTTCACGAATATCAGTTAAATTAAATTCAAGGATTTAAATTCTTACCTTCAACAGAACTTATTTAATTGTAGTAATAATAATTTGTCTATCTTTGTAGGCCTACTATGTTACTTGATGCTAATTACAGTACATTATTTACCGTTCATTTTTACTTCGCCTTTCTGATCTAGTGAGTACGAAATAGCAAGAATAAAAATGTGAAACTCATTAAAAATATACTAATAAAAATACTGAAAGTGTGTTTAACATCTGAAGCAAGAGTTTAACTTTTCAAATATTTTAACCTGGCAGTATATGTCAAGTATTAACAACACGACGTAGATAAGTTGCGCTGGTGAGATATTTTTGTCCAGTACAATGTTGATAAGTAACAAAGAAGAGTATTTGAGACAGCATAGCTACAATGTAGTGTTGGGAGATCTAATTAACGCTGGATTCCTTATCTAGAACGGTGTACAAGGAGGCAGGGGACATTCCTGTCTTATCTACACCTGGAGCCCGGCCTAAGTGTTTGCTGACGTTTCTAATTATTATTCCACACTACTGTTATTCATCTGGTCCTCCTGTCCCCGATGTGCTTGTGAAAACATAGAATGCATCTTGCGCAATATTCTTACTCTCCATAGGTCTCGGGTTAGTTTTACTTATTATTGTACCTCTACATCGGGCTACATGTACCCTGAAATAACATCCCGGAATTAAAGCTTTCAAAATGAGAGCTTTTGATATTTATAAATGAATAATTAAGTTTTTTTTTTAAACACGTAGGAACAATTATTAGATAAAATAAAACATTTACCGTTTGTAGATCACAGTTTTTTTTCTTATGGAGAAGTGGTGATGAACTTCTTACGCGAAACTTTCAAATTATGTTGAACCGTAATTCTCATCAGCTTTCGAATAGCTCTTTATAACAGGCCTACCATCATTTTGTGATTCGAGTACACCATATGTACAGTGCCCACATCTCTGTTAGTGAAGATAGGAACTTTTTAAAAAATCGATACCCCGTTATCTCCAAAACTCCAAGCCCTCTTTTGCTATGACACATTGTTATTAAGCTGGAATCCATGGTGGTGGTACTAGTATAGTAGTAGGCATACATGAAGGTAGAGTGGGCTAAGTAAGTACAAACAAGGACTTCTTCTATTTTCAGGTAATCAACAAGACTTACATTGCAATGACTGGTGGTCAGAGTTAAAAAATAAAATAAACAAAAAAACATATTAAGTTGTTCGTAAGTTATGTTCACTGTCATTACCCTTCTTCACAGTTCATAGAAAAGGTTGATTTCGGTACTTTCCAATCACATTTCTCTGATGAAGCCATAGCTTTTAAAAGATTCTTATTTTGCTTGATTCTATCACACAAGTTGTAACGTTCAAATATTTGCTTCCCTCTTTGTCCTTTTTTTTATAAAACCATTTTTATTTTGTTATATTTGATTATTTCTATTTCCCCACAATAATAAGATCGTTCGGGACATTAGAGTTTTTATTCGGGACGCCGGGTAAAGTCCCTAAAATCGGGACTGTCCCGACATAGTCACCGTACATGTGTCATTTACCGGCATTATCCCTGTTTATGTCTATTCAGTTTACTGGCTGAAAACGCCACCTTTTTGAAAATTTAAGATTATATGAAAACATGCATCTTTTGATCTGCAATAAATGATTCTTCATATTACTGTAACTAATTCGATTTCATGAAGCAAAATAAAAAATTCGGTATCACTAATGAAATATTTGGTTCCATAATATTGCATCACCAAATTTCCCGTAAAATTTGGACATTTATATTTATCGAATAGGCCTATCCTTTGGAATATTACAACACTCCCTAACGTTCTCGAATTTTCTCAGGAGTACCCGTACTGCGGTTTGAGAACCACTGTTCTACTCAGTTTCGCTGCCGAAGAAAACTTAAGTTTAATCACTAACGTATTTCCTGAAACGGAAACCAGTATTTGACAACACTTTCTACAAAACGTCGATGTATAAACGGACTTCACATGACCCAAACACGACAGACGTTACATTTCTGTACCTTGGTCGTATAGTAAGTGATTAGTGATAAAATTTTGCTTATTTTTCATCCTAGTATAATTTTATAGTACTCTCTAATCTCGAAAGAAATTAACAAGACTTTAATTAGCCTAGTGATTAAGTAATGTATTCTGATACAAGGAATGACAGACACACACATCGCTGGAATCTGGAATTATTCCCACATAAATGGAATTATTCTGGGGAACAGATGTGACAAAAATTAAATTAAGGCAACACAGTATAAGTGTGAGGTAAAGTTTAAAATATAAAACCGAAAAAAACTAATGAAAACTTCAAACAGCTGAGGTCCGGTACGAATGGAGAAAAGAGAAATACAAAACCCATGGAAAAATTAAAAGTTCAGAACTTAATTGGCTTTCAGTCTTATCAGATGAACTTGGATACGCTATCTAGAAAAGAACCAATCAGCATATCTTACTCAAGAGACACCGTGAAAGTCTTGAGAAACGGAACATAGGCAAAAATATCTTGACCTCTGGGAACCACATAATCATGCAAATTATCATTACAAAATCTTGAATAGTTCTTTAGTTATAATATAAATGCTTTGTGCAATTGCAATTAACTTGCCAATTTGACGGGAACATATGTGTCACCCTTAAACGTTTATGACACAACTCATAAATAGAAAGTATTACATATACAAATTCACTGAATTAAAATAAGCTAATATTTATAAAATATTAGAAGTTGAATTTTTTACTCTTGAAAGTTAAGCTTATCTATCTCCTATATAATGGACATTTTTTTTCTGCTCGCCTTCGTTATTTCATCCAGTTTAGGAAAACAGTATAAAGCTTTAATATTTAGTTAAATATTATTCTGACAAAACTTTAAAATAAATGTTTTTATTATAATATAATGATTACAATAAGGTTTTCTTAATCGAGTTTGCTAAGACGCATATTTAAAACCTGTAGCTGACCAATGTGAGTGCACAGGCAAATATGGGATTGGAATTATTACTTAATTCTGTCTCCAGAATAGAATCGTTATAGTAAGCGGGGATAGATAACAACGCTTAGAGGCATTAGAACGTTAATAAACGAATGTATGAATGGCAATGCAGGGAAAAATATTTAAACTCCTATAAAGAATTTACTATTAATTTATTTGTTAAAACTTTGTAATTAAATTTGAGGACGGTAAAGATACGACTGAAAACGGGAGAAACTGGTTGTCATTGAACTCATGTCATTATGCATATCCTTGTTTCACAGGTCGTTTGCGTAATGCTCCACTCTAAACTAACTAGCTATTTCTAGTGTAAAATAAGTTCTTAAAACATTTTTTGAACTGGTTAACTTAATTACAATACTTACTGTAGTTTAACATTATATTCTCAAGTCTGAGTAACTTCTTTTCACTGCAAAATACTGGAATAAATGATGAGCGATTTACCATAGTTTCAAGTCGTATTGTTGAAATACATTTTATTCAAAATCGCAATAATTAATTAAAATGTGCAAATGGAACAAAGTAGTGTAGAAATAGGCCTAATGAAGCTTAATAGTGTAGAGGTGTATACCTATTGTTAGACTGTTCCTTACAAGGTGTCATATTTATCTCGAAAACTGATTCATCATAGGTACTCTGGTTTACTATTCCCAAGTTTGCGGGTACGACCCGGCCCAGTACGATGGCACTTATGTGTGCAGTTCTGGCACCTGTATCAAGCCGTTGAGAAATCATGCTATCAGCACTAATTTATGGATCTTCTTCAACCATCATTCTTCCAAATTCTGCTTCATTATACAAGCATATTTATTAAAACGGTATATTGAGAACAAGAGTTAAAATTTGTAATTAGCCTATACGTTGTGTTATTTTTAAATTGCCAGGACTCGTATCTCATTAAGAGTATGGATTTTTATGTAATTAGGCTACACGTTTTCCCTTTGGCATTTATTTTAAAACCCGATGTTAACCCGAAGAGCGGTTGGTATCATCATATTTAATTTTAAAACCACATTTTTACATATTTCACAATATAACTACGGCACACATTTTTAAGACCGCATTTTTTTTGCTTGAGATTAAAATCCAATTAATTTGGTTTTATTAAATAATGAGTGTATACTATAAACATTTCACTATACACTGGAACGGAATACTAAAAAAACTAACATTAAATACATTTAAATTCAAAATAGTTCTGACATAACGGGGTGTAAATTTGAGCATTCAGGAATGAATCGCTCAGGTATAGCCTGGATTTCTATGTTCAAATAGGCATTGTGTGAATGGCTATACATATTTAACATATATTTAATACATATTTATAATATGTACATATTTAACAATGCATACTTAACACACAATTATTTTGAGATGTTTGGTTACATAAGACATTTTTATGTTCCTGCAAAGAAAGTAAGAGTCAGTATTTGGAAATCAATAAATATCTCAAACACAGACTATACTTTTGAAAGAGAGAATTTTTCTCCTAAAGGCTTTAATATAGTGTTCATTATTAATCAACTACATTCTGTGGATTAATAAATCCATACCCACACGCATTCTATTGATTGTGAAAGCAATGTGGACGTTACAGAACTGGATATGGGAAAATAAATGAAGGTTTCAGATTACCGAGAGCTTATCTGAATGCAAAGAAGTAGGCCTACCACAAAGAAGAGGGGAGACGCAGACGTATGGACTCCAGAGGAATGCGAAGGAACTCACTTGTGTTAAATGAGGGGAATGTAATAGACATAAATGGATAAAAGGGAAGAAGTTTGCATAATTATTCTATCTCAGATAAACCACAATCCAGAATGATTCCACTATATTTTCTTGTAAGGTGTCCTGCTTACAACAAAACTATGATGTTACGTTAATACGTTAAACTTGAGTTCAACAGTTCACTATAGACTGAAACGGAATAAACATTGGAGTAGCTTGATTATAAAATAAATTTTGGCAATGCTGTATTCTGTTTCTTAATGCTATGAATATGAAGTTACATGTATAATTGTACTGCACTCTGCAAAAAGGAACCAACCCTCAAATTAAAAAAAAAAGAGTAGATGCTAAATTATTGCTATTGAACTATATAACTGTTGTCTATTTGTATGTCATCTATGGAGCAAACAAAAACACACTGAACAGATCCAGGTGGCTTTTTGTTTAACTTTAAATTATTTTTTCTCAGTTTAAAAATCATGTGGATTGGTTCCTTTCTGCAGAATGTGGTCCAATTGTAAAATGTTTTTCGTAAAAGCGATACCGGGATCTTCTCAGTCTAACTCAGCCTGACTAAAATAGCAACTTGTTTAAATCAGAAAGTGTGTTTTGAAAACTACCTCTAGGCCAATGATGGCCAAAGTAGGGCCTGCGGGCCAAATGCGGCCTTCAGACAGGCTCAATGCGGCCCGAGACAGGAAAGGAAGATAAGAAAAATACATTTCTTACTCGATTGCTATTGCATGACTTCATGGTGAATTTTAACAGAACTTCAAGATTTTTTAGCAATGAATAAATCTTGGATATTTTCATAATTCTATTTACTGTGAACTACAAACAGTAAAACCGAGCATTCAACTCAAATTCTCAAATTAATTCTCAATTGTAGTTCCTTAAAGTCTTAAAACTTGAATTCTACAAGTCCTTACTGAAATCAAGTTTCGACATTTTGATTCCTCGTGCCCATCAGGTTGTCACCGTGGTTGCGTACATGTGCGTGTGCCAGTGTTCTCTTTGAAGCTTCGAAATCTGTCAGGACCAACCTGATTGATAGACTTTTGACTTCATTCCTTAGGCCCATCTTGTTCCAGTTACAATTGGACTATGAAAACTTATCGAAAGTACAGTCGCAATTCCACTCATCTTTCACTTCTTCATTTTTGTAAATAACAGACAAAATAGATCTGAAAATTGCACCACTTCAACATTTCAATAAACTATTTCGGCCCGCCTTGTGAATTTTTTCTGTAATTTGGCCCACTTTCATACAGGTTTGGCCATCACTGCTCTAGGCTATAGTCCAATAAACTAATACATTAGTTTAAAATTTATTTTGCGATGTTTTATAGCGGAGGAACAGAGACAGGAATGATTATTATTCTTTGTGGGTCAAACCTGTTGGACAAGATTCGATAACCTTGGTAAGCCTTATCCATAGTTGGTTTGTGGGACATCGGCACCCCATGAAAAATTAAAATTGGGTAAAAAAATAATAGGATTACGTTAAAGCGGGTTTCTTTATGCAGTAGTGTGCTGTAAAGCAGATGTTATCGATTTTTTTTAGTAGCAGGCATTTCGTGTTTAAGCTTATTGGTTATTACCAGATTTCAGAGTTGAAGTTTCCGTTGTGATGGAGGGATACAACTTAACTGATTGCGGAATATAGGGATGGCAGAACGATACTTATACTTTCAAAGTTACTTGGTGGACGGGAAAAGTATATGTTAGTCCGTTCGTTTATCTGTATGCGCGATAGCTCGATTACATTTTATCACATTATCATAAAACTTAGTAGACACACTTATAAAGTCCACAGGAAAAACTCTATTGATTTTGGACCAAATCGGTTGACCGTTATCGGAATAACAATTAACGGACACTTTTTTTAATAGCAAATTTGCATCAATCGGTAGAACAGAATATTCTGTTGGGATATGAAGACAAGTAACTTCATACTTACACGCCTTCAGATGTTTTGGCAGATATAAAGGGATATCGTTGACGTAAGGAATTTGTTGCAAATTCTTTTTCTTAATGTTCCAGTTATCCCACTTATTCCTTGACATATGGTGATCTTTCTTTTTCAATGAGCCGTGCTCTAAAACTAAATAGTTTTTTTTTTTTTTAAATATGGCCTATTAACTCCATCTTGCACTTTGCTTTATCAGTTTACCTGATCTTATTATCTCTTGTGAGAATACAGGTCGCACTAGAAGCCAGTAATATGTTAAAATATTGCTTACATCATACCCCGTGGATTTTAATTTCCTCACCGAAGAATCTTCTTTTTGAAAAATCCTAAGGATTATCACATATTCTACTTTACTCCCTATTGTTGCACCATACTCCTTTCAACATCTGATTTACACTGAAATTAGCATCTGGGTGATGGTTTTAGCAGCAAATGACTGCCCTATCATGAAGCACATCAGCCCTACTTCACCCTTCTAAATTACATTTTCAGCTTCCTTGGCATATAAGGGTTGGAGGGATAATGTAGCACTCAACAAACACGTTTTGAGATCTCAGGACTTATGGCGGAGTAGGATTAAGTGAACTCGCCCATTTGCTTGGCTTAAGCCGCACGAAGCCGGGGTGAGAATGTATACATAGTAATCAAAGGAGAGTGGATTATGGAATCTGTAAGGCACAAGTTGTAATTTATATGAGAACCACGTCACTGGCGTAAAGGGAAAATGAAGACGGGGGCCGGACACCGGAAAATGTGACAGAATTGCAAATGCTGCATTTCGTGTTTAACCTTCCGAATGTGGGTATCAGTGAAACACGTGCGAACGGATGGAGAAAAGGAGAAATCTCAAATGAACTCCTTCCTCTACGGCCTTCTATTACTGTTTCCACGGCAACCACCTCGAGGAAGCACTGAACAAAAAGTGCTTCAAGTTACATTTTAACAAGAATACGTGGGGTCTTTCTCCTTAGCATGTGTGGATATGGAATGGCTTTATCAATATGTTTCAGCTACTATACAAGTCTACCAGTTTTTTAATCGGCCGAAGCAAGACAAAGAATTGTTAGGCCTTAGAAAGTTTTTATACAGAAAACACTGTAGATAAAAAACCACAGTACTTAAAATTTAAAAGGCAAAGAAAAATAAGCAACAATAAACGCATCGATCTGCCTCCAAAGCAAAGTTTTTGGGGTGGCATAAGGTATGATAGTTACACTTTCCCCCTCATTTAAACCACCTAACGACAGTGCAGAAGAATAGGAACATAACTGTCCCTCTTACATCATATATTTTCTTGGAGCTAATGGATAAGCAGTTATCAGGATAAATTGCTGAGTAGGTTTTCCTCCCCCGGAGCCCTCGACCATAGGACATATTCCGATCCCAACAACTTTTCTATTGCTCCATTTCCCGTTCTTGTATGTCCTACATCACTGGAGAAGTGTGTGTTCAGCTAGCTGTTCACTTCAGCACTAATAGAACTATGTATTTTCTATATGTTCAGTCATCTATCGAGCGGTGGTCGTGTCTCCGATCCAGTATTCACCTGATAGAGTAAGGGAAACCCCATGAAAACCTCACTCGGATCGGCTGCTACGAGGGTTCACCGGTATGAAATGTATACATCATGTAAAAGAAAGCTATAGATTGGGATTACTGAACAAGACTTCTGCGTCATATGAGAAATGGGATGAACAGTATGGGCTTATTCGTGAAAATTCCGTGAACTTCTTTCTAAATCGTGATCGCTTGATAAGAAATTTCACGAATATGTATTAGAGAAAACAAATTGAAAAAGAAGGAACAAAAGAGTTATAGTCCAGTTATTCATTGCATGGCCAGGCGGCTTCCTTTCGTTAGGAGGAAAAGTTTGCCGACAGCTCAACCCATGTTCTTTGTTTTTACCGCACCAATCAGCTAGTTACCCCAGCCAATCAAAATCTAAGAATGTCCTGTGGCGATTTTGACAGCTACTCGTCTACTCCGCGTGGAGCGAAATGCGAGGTTGCAAGATCAAGTTACAGTAAACACTAACACGTGTGAATTGAATAAAGCGAAGGAAGAACTGAGGTCAGTGATAACAATGAGAGAATATTGCAACGTTGCTTTTGTTTTGGAAAGCGGAAGCCCAAGACCGATTTAGTCAGATCAGTTAACATAAAGAAACACCGAAACCTTTGAAGCCGACTGGCCATGCAATGAGTAACTGCACTATACAGTAAATGGTAAAGTACTTGTCAGCGCCTTCACATATTTCAATATGATCATTCACATCAGCCTCATTTTATACAGAATAAGTAATCTCAATCAGCCTAATGCTTAGTTATTGACCAGATTCATAGGATTATATTTTACTAAAGAAATCATTGTTACGCTGCATTCAGTACGTAGCGTGGGTGCTAATGTAGGTATAAGTTGAAACCATTAAATAGATGAGATCGAGAGAGTTTTATCTGTGCACTTAGGACATTGAAACTCGGTACATGTGCAGACACACATTATGTTGAGAGGCAACTAAACCTTCTCTATTAAACTCGATAGTTCCTACAAGTTTACAAATGTCACCTCTACGTGTACTGTGTGCAATACGTCTCCTGGCGCCCTAACACCCTGGGATTTTCTCTGTACAGTCATTTCCTTATATTACATCAACGGAAATTTGTATTACGATAGAAATATGCCTGTTATTAGCAGAATTAATGTGTTCTAATGAGTACCCTTTATATAGCGTAGAAGCCAAAATAGTGGGCATGGGAATTTAACATGACAGGTCAATTATTTGTAAAGTAGCAGGTGCCCGCGAATATTAATTCAACTGCTAGATGATTTATTTAAAGCATTTATTTAAGAGAATAATAATTAAAACATACTTATTAAAACTGAAATTTCACGTAAATCGTACGAATTAAAAAAAAAATTACTCTTAATTATATTGTTTTACGTAGTAAATATAAATAATTGAAGGAATAAATCGAACTTTGTGCTGCCATATGGGCATACAGATTCGAAATGAAACTATTAAAACGAACCACAGTTTCATGAACTTTACCCAAATCATGCATAAACAATTAAATCGGTGTTAATTAAAAAGGTAAGCGACATGCATATTAAATACAGTTCCATTTTAATAATCAGGAGTATATAAATTAATTTTAAAAGCAAGAAAATATGTCCATTACTCAGTGAGTGACTGATTTACGTAAATAGTGATGAAAATGTTTAACTGTCGCTCTTGAGTGAACTGCCTGCATTTCCAGCAACTACAATACGAGTGGGGTTTATTAGTAAAATGCAACGATTAATATAGGAGTAGTACTTAGTAGTACTTTTATGTTCATAAAAACGCAGGTATGGCAAAATACATTCGAAGATGAGTAGTAACATGGAGAAAAGGTTTTTCGCTTAGAAAAAAAAACAAATACAGTAGAATAATTTGCTGAAAAATGTGAGTTCTGTAAATCTCTCTTTAATAAGTTACTTTCTCTAACAGGGGAATATATATGTATGTTCTGTCACGTGTTATACGGTAGAACATTTTGAGGCTTTCTAAACTAATTCCAAAATACACAGTATCATTACTAGGAAAATAAATAATTATACAGGCCAGCTCATTCATTAAGACTCAAGCAGAAAGGTGCTTAATATTCTGCAATAAAGATGAAACCTCAACCTCCTGAAACCCTAAGGACCTCCACTAATTTTTACTACCTTCATAGACTTCGCGCTGCTGAATATGGATTCGGGAGGGTGGGTTCGATGACAGGTGCCTCCTCGGAGTTTTCTGAAGTACTGATGTTTGGAACGGGGTGCATTCAGCCTCGAGACACCAATTGAGGAACTACTTTATAAAGAAGAGGCGGCTGAGATTCAGTTAGCTTTCAATAATGACTGTTAATCGGCATGCTGACCACATGTTCCTCAATACTGTCATCTACCTATGGTCGGGTGGTAGGACCAATCCTTCAGGGATGTAGTGTCATGGGGTTAAATTATTTATTTCCTCGCACTAACAAGTTATAAAATAGGCACCATGCATTCATACATTATCAAATGGTCAAATATAATCAAGTGATATGCACTATACAAATTCAAACTTGCATTTTATTTTCGAGCAGTCTTTCCAAATTTCTGTAGTCAAGTTCATGTGCTTGCCTGTTTTTGCACGCTGCAAATGACCTTTCTACATCACAAGAAGTGATAGCTGCAAACTTAAATGATATTTGAGACTAAATGAGGCAAAATACTATCTTTTCAACATTTTCACCGCGTAACTTTTTCTTGGAACATATAAATTCATAATCAGAGTTTGCATTGATAAGTTTGTCCAGTTTATTTTTAGCTGCCATACCCATATCCCACTATGCAGATTCTAAACATTGTCTAATGTCTTCAATAATCCCTAGGGAATCGACCGATGACAGGCCCACAGCCTCCAACTTAACTATTGCAGTATTCAATTTACCGAAGTTTGTCTTAATGTAAACTAAGTCGTGTTTACATCATTATTCTTAATTGCATCTTGCAAACCGTTAAGTCTTTTTTACGGTAGACTCAAATATTGTAAGACCACAAAAACCAAAGTCTTAAGTGGCAACATTAAATTTATAAAATGCAGTATTATGCCATTTAATGTAAAATATACACTGAAACTAGAAAAACGGACATAATATGCAAAATAAGCTTCAAAATATGCTTTATTAAATGTAACATATAACAAATATGCACCATGCATAAATTTGTCAATAAAAGGTAATTGCAGTATTTATTCCTGGTCAACTTCGGAAGTTTTGCTTTGCAGTTATGTAAATCTACATTAATAAAACAACTCACTTATTAAAAAATCAAGCCATAAAATGGATATTTAGCAAGTTTGAGAACTGTAATAAGCCTATATAAAAACACGTATTTGCAAGGAAATCCTTACTTCAGTTGGTTAGTGTACCTTTCAGCAATATGATCATGTTACTGGCTATTCGGCAAGTAACAGAAACATGTTTAACGATATTTAAATGGCTTTTACATCCTTTGTGCCACAAGATCAACGTACATATTCCATGTGAAGGGCCGATGCTTTGGTTGACGAATGTTTAACACTGCGAGGGATCTGAGATGCCTGGGCCAGGATTTGGAATCGCCGGCGAGGGATGAGGACTAGACAGGGTTTTGTCACGATCTGCATCTTCATTTGAGGCTTTACTTGCGCCTCCGGACGGTCTTCAGCTTCTGATGGTGTGGACTTAGTCTGAGCGACTGTGTGCATCAGGAATCACAATAGCGGCCAGGGGTGTGTAAAAGTCTATACTCCTATGTAATAACTTCAACCATTGGTTTACAAAAGGATTCGAGACTAAAATGCACCAGTTTCATGAGCTTTTGCTCTCTAGCTATCAGTGTAAACAGTATGAACGTAGATCTTCAAATGGCGCTCATTTACACTAAACAATAAGTCAAGGATTGGTTACAATCGCAGAGCCGTCAACTAATTAGGCTACTTGAATTACCCAGGACAGGGGTCTCTGCTCAGCTTCTTAACAGAAATGAGTACCAGGAGCAATCCTGGGGGTAGGGCTGACAACTTTATCACCTTCACGTGCCGAATGTCTAAAATCTGGAAGCCTCAACCTCCTGGAACCCTCTGGGCATCCATGGACTGTATAGGGAACACTTTACTTTAGGGGCCTCTGCTGCCTCTTTCTCAGTCTCCTTTTCCGGTGATTCCTACGGTGGGGCATTTGGCTATTAGATTAATTTTGTTACGCTTAATTTTCATGCGATGCCTGAAAGATAGGTGATAAGCTCATCGCTTCACAAACCCTCCCAGGAAACTATAGTATACTGCAGTGCATACGGATCGAGGAAGGAGTTTGAAAAAACGAAGCGCTTGCGCCGAGTTTTTTCAATTTCCGAGATCTGTTATGCGCTTACGGCACTAGTATTTCATGCTATTTTTTGCACGATGAATATTTATATCAATTTATTTATATTAATTGAGATATTAGCTGAAAATATTATGTATATACACTATTGAAGATGGATGTTATATTTCAGAAAGCGAGTCGCATGTGTTTGTTGTTATGGGAACCGAATATTTGTCCTGTTAAAGTCGCCACAAACTGGGGGCCTTGGTTCTGGTCTTCCATAAAGGCTTGTATTATGATGATTTTACTTACGGCACTTGTGCCTTTTGTAATTTTTACCGCACGGAGATTTCTTTTGTTTTCATAGCAACCAGATTGTATGCGGGAATGTCAAGTTACGATCGACGGCAACAATATTCGTAAGTACCACTAATTAGTTACGTCGTGCAAAAAAGTATTACTTGGACGTGAAAGGGCCGGTAAATTTTGCCCAGAGGCTATAATTTAGGCTTGGAGTTCTTTTACCTGCCATAAATCTACGACACCCCCCTCTCGTCTTAAAAGTTCCTCCCGGGGGACTCCGTGCCCAGGATTTTTTACGTCCTGAAACATAGTCAATACGAATAGTGTGGGTACTTCAGCATACAATATCAAGAAATCAAAAACTATAATTTAACTTAACAGGTATCACGTCATAATAAAAGAGCACATTAGTAGCTTAAAGTTTAAATTTACTTTGCCCTTTCTCATTCCTCGTTTACACTTCAAACTACCCATGTGCCCTTATAGCATTGACGCTATTAGTTAATTTTTGTTTTTAATATCTTACCATTGTATACTAATTACATAACTTTTACTACGTACTATAAAAGAAATTAATGTATAGTGTAATGTAAAAAGTGTTACTCTATTCAGACTGAAACTCATTAATGAAGCTAATAAGTTTTAAATTCTAGCTGACTGAAGAGATTTTAATTTTTAATTTCAATTTAAATCCCTTCAATGATTCTATGATCGAATGATTTCAAAACAAACTCTTAAATATTTTGATCCATTCCAAACTGAAAGAGTCATGGTGCGAGTGAAATAGTCATGTGGTAATTATTTTTGTACTTGAGCGATTTGTTAGCCCAATTACATTACCAGAAAACTGTCTTCACTTGTGACATTAATGTTTAAATTATTTACATGGTCCCTAGTGATCGCTTAATCATACCTTGACGTTGAACCCAGCCCATGAGTCATGGTATAGTGTTTCTGTCTTTACTGAATACCCTAATGGCTTTCCAGTAATTACCACAAACACATTACAATATCTGATACTTGCTATTGTGTTCACTGCCCTGAAAATCAACAAAAGGCAGAGCTGCTAATGTATTATCTGGTGAGTATCCATAACCACACGAGGGGAAATAACTACAATAACCTCATCCAATCACTTCATACTCTGCTGAACTTCAATCCCCCAGGCTTTAATCTTAGCACAGAAGCTTTAGGCTCTATATTAATTATGTGAACATTGGTGCCTTTTAAGTCCAATGCAAAGTGAAAAGGGTTCAGCATAATTCCAGTTATTGCATAACTATGTCTTAAAAATTAGATGATATTGCAACTTTTGCAGAAAAGGCCTAGGCCCATAAAACTTTATTGTGAGGAAACAGCATAACTTGTTTATTCCACACAAGAAAATGTTTGATATAAGGAAGTCATTCAGCCTGTTTTATTTCAGAAGACGAAGAATTCCAAAGCTTCTGGTGCAGTATCTTTCAGCAGCCATCAGTTTTATCTGCTGGGATATCATGCTTATTTGATAGTCAATATCTATTTTCCTTGTTAGGTTTAAAATAAAGGGGATATGAGTGATTACAGTAGAGTCCCGAAAATTTGGCCTAATGTGGACCGAAGGGTGGCCGAGTGTGTGAAAATGCCGGGTTATCGGGAAAGGTTTTAAAAAACAATAAGTATGAGTGTCGCCTCAGAAAATACAGTATGTGTATGTATTGGTTGCTTGAGAATACATAAGGCATAAAGCTGTCTATAATGAAACTTTGCAACAACTGAATACATTTTTTTAAAGAAATGCGTAATATCCTGTTGTTTTTCGCACTGCACTCTGCATTTTGCCCTGCCAGGGTGAGGCCGAGTTATCCGGACAGCCGGGTTATCGAGTGCCGAGTTTTCGGGACTCTACTGTACTAATGTTGAACATACTTTCATTCATTTGTTAAGTTAAAAATTCATTTTGTGTTATAAGGCAGTGTATTATTTTTTAAGTAAAAAAACAACGTATTAATTTTTTTAAAGATAAAATTGGTCATTAATGTTCAAGAACAAACTTGATTGTATACTGTTGCCAGCTTTTGATTGCAGAAAAGTACCAAAGTCCTGGAATGAGATACCTTTCTGCATTCAAGTGAAAAAAAAAGGTAGGCATTTTACAAATTGGGAGAGACTTTTCTTTGCCTGTCTCAGAGATTATGAAACTGGTGTTAACTTAATACCATGAAAAGTGCACTTAGACGCCTTCTGCAGTAATCGATTCATATGTAAGAAATGTTTACACATTCAATCATGAGGCATTCTTCACGGAACATTCATGTTCAGATCATAAAATTTTGTAGGGCAGACCTACAGGAAGACCTAGACTTAATTGAGATGACAATGTTAAGACTGGAATTAGATAGTTCGAAATGGAAAGAGGAGACTGGAAAGAAAAAGAAAAAGAAAAAGACGCAAGTAAAATGGAGATGTTTCTTGCTTCGGTGTTGAATTCATAGAGTTCTTGAGTCCCATTGCGTTAGTTAGAAGTTTAACATGTTATTGGAGATACAAGTTAAATTTAAAAAAAAAAAAAAAAAAAAAAAAAAAAAAAAAAAAAAAAAAAAAAAAAAAAAAAAACTACACAAACAATTTTACTGAACATTCCTAAAATGTTTAACAGTTTAGAATACACTTTGACAGGTCGTTTTGCATTTTGAAATATTGGCCAATAGCACTTTTTTTTTTAAAATAAAAAATGTAATCGAGTACAATCAGCTTTAGCCAGTTTCCAAGCCAAAACTGATAGATAGACGAGATTTGTTCGCTGTGTATTATAAGATTTAACGATTCTAAGCAATGTTTCTACGAAGATAAACATAACATAAGTCGAGTTGAATTAGAATATAAACCTAGCACCACAACTTCGAGAATGGTTTGGATTCCCCTGATATGTTAACATGTAGTGAGCCTCCATGTTTCACCTGGCATTAGATCCGCGTGAATTTAAATTGTGACGTTAAACGAACAGGATAAAAGATAATGCATTGGTCTCTGTCCCAGACAGCTGTTATTCAATCCCCGGTCACGACCATTAGGGTATTCTTTCAATGTAACATCAAAACCAAATTTCTTCCAGTTCACTGAAAAATAACATCTATCCAACATTTCTTTCCTTCTTTCTACATTCTGTGTCTCTCTTGTTTTAGTTTGCATGCCTTTATGATCCTTTCTTGTCTCAGTGTAACTCTTTTTTGTTTCAGAACATTATTTTTACTTTCCGATATATATATATCGGAGTATAAAAATTGGATATATATAGGTTTGCTCAGGGCAGCAAATCAAGAAATGGCGGTGATTTCTTTTGAAATAAATTTTTTATAATGTTATATGTATTATATTAACAAAATATTGTATCACAAGGCTTTTAGGGTGCTGTGGTTTTACAACGATCGTAAAACAGTCCTTTGATGCAGACGGACATTACATGCAGTCCGATGACAGATTGTGTTTCAGATTCTCATTGTAATACAGAATTAATCCAATAAAATGTTGTTGTTCTAAAGGATGATTTTAATATAACCATACTTTGTTTTATTAATTTAGTATTTTAAAATTACCAAATGTATTAAACTAGGAGGTGCCCGCCGCTTCGCCCAATAATTAATTGAAAAATTAAAAATTAATAGTATAATAATTATTAAAGCATTATATTTATTAACACTTGCATGCGAAACATTCTTAAACTAAACCATTAATAATTAATGAAACAGCTAAAATTCCGGCTTTAGAGTACATTCCACGATTAGAAATCGCCACCTGGGAAAACGATCTCAGATTCAATTATGCAGTTCCAAAGATAACTGTGAACCACTGCCTTCTAGACTGTATAATTCTCGTGCGTAATTCTCAAGACGGCGGTGGATAATACGTATCGTTTCTCAACTGTTTGTTGACAGATGAATGTGATGTGAATTTTATTTGATAAATTCAGTGTAATTTTCAGAAATTATATAATTTTTCAAGAGAAGGAGTGATTGATCTGGATTTTTACTGTCCGCGATACTTCGAGGATTAAAGTATCAATATATTAAACCTGATGCCCGCGGCTTCACCCGCCATTATTAATTGACTCCAGGATTTTAAAGAAATTTACACTGGCAGTGTATTAAAAATGTTTGTGGTTCAGAGCTATGAAAATTGTAAGTAAAAATAAAATTAGAATATTTGTTCATTGTGTTCATTTCACCTAGGCCTTATATAATAAAGAAACGGTTTTACTAATTTTGTAGTCGTCATGAAAGTTTACACTGCGAGAGACGAACATCGCCGAGTATACCCGATGTCTCACGAAGCGGGCGAGCGAGCAAGCACGCTATTTAGGGCCGTTGAATTGTATAAGAACTAGGAGGTGCCCGTGGCTTCGCCACGATAATTCTTTTAAAAATTCAAAATTAAGAGTATAATACTTATTAAAGCATTATATTTATTAACACTTGCACGCGAATCATTCATAAACTAAGTCATTAATAATTAATGAAACAGCTAAAATTCCTGCTTTAGAGTACATTCCACGACATGAAAGCGCCCCCTGGGAAAACTATATCAGAATCGATTATGCAGTTCCAAAGAACCTGTGAACACATAATACGTATTGTTTCTCAGCTGTTTATTGACATGAATATGATGTAAATATTATTTTATCAATTCAGTGTAATTTTCAGAAATTATATAATGTTTCAAGGGAAGGAATGATTTGTTTGGATTATTATTATCAGCGATATTTCAAAAGATAAAACCATCAATATTTTACAGCTGTTGCCCCCGGCTTCGCCCGCCATTATTCATTGACTCCAGGATTTTTAAGAAAATTACACTGGTAGATTATTAAAAATGTTTGTGGTTCAGAGCTATGAAAATTGTAAGTAAAAATAAAATTAGAATATTTGTTCATTGTGTTCATTTCACTTAGGCCTTATATAATAAAGAAACGGTTTTCCTTCCTAATTTTGTAGTCGTCATGAAAGTTTAGACTGCGAGAGACGAACATCGCCGAGTATACCCGATGTCTTACGAAGCGGGCGAGCAAGCACGCTATTTAGGGCCGTTGAATTGTATAAGAGTAGATAGATATGTCTGTAAGATTAAAAAAACTATTTTTAGAGATTTTATGCAATATTTGTAGGCTTTATGAAATTACAATAGCAATTATACATTTTCAACAAAACGAAATTACTTTTATTTTAGAAAAAGAAATATTTTTTTCTTGTGTAGCCTAGGTAGTGATTGAATTACTCGCAATAATATTATGAAGTGCTATCGGAATAATAATGGTTGACTCTTGGGTAAAACAACTAAAGCACTAAAACACCTTTGGGATCGGGGGAGCGGTGGAGGATAGAAGTAAAAAAAAAAAGTGTGCGTGGAACGCCACGCGACAGAAGTGAAACTTGTTTATATTTTTAAATTTTTTTAAATTTTGGATTGTTGGATTTTTAAACCTTTTAATGTTGTGTTTTTGGACATTTTTAATTTTGGATTTTTAATTTTTGATCTTTTAAATTTTAATTTTGGAAATTTGGATTTTTAAATTTTGGATTTTATAAATTTTAGATCTTAAAATTTTTTATATTTTGGATTTGTTTAATTTTGGTTTTTTAAATTTCTAAATTTTGGATTCTCGATTTTTAATTTTTTAAATTTTGGATTTTTAAATATTTTTAATTTTTAATTTTTTAAATTTTGGATATTTAGATTTTTTAATTTTGGATTTTTTATTTTTATAATTTTAATTTTTGGACTTTTTAATTTTGGATCTTTGAATTTTTTAATTTTAGAATTTTGGGTTTTTAAATTTTTGGATCTGATTTTTTTTATTTTTTGGATTTTCGATTTTTTAACTTTGGATTTTGAGGTTTTTAAATTTTGGATTTTTTTGTTTTTAATTTTTTTTTTAATCTTAATTAAGCCTAATCATTGAGTTGATTGTTTTCTGCGCAGTCCGTTCCGTCACACCTCACTAATTTCGTGACGATTTTGAGCGTTACACAAGCTCTGGATTTACCCCTACCGCGGCTAAAGAAGTTTCACTTCAAAAAAATGAATTGGACAGCTATATTACAAAGCTTGCCCAGGGTGCAAAGTACCTGAAATCGGGGTCTGATCGTATTATGCCAATTTTGTAACTTTCGAAGCATATCTCCACTGATCCCCGAAAAGGGGAATTCATCCGAAAAGTCACCACGTAGGAATGTCTAAACCGACTTCTTCTAAAATTTGCACCAAGAATAATAATCATCATTGATCTTCATTTGGGAGTGATTTCGCTATTTCTAGGATTTTCAAATTACGTCTTTCAGTCTATATGTTACTGTCTCAATCACACATAAACGGCTGTACGTAAAATAATGTAGTTCATTTCGTATTCTGAATTTATACACTTCTGGTAAGGCTTTCGACTGCAATTCATTTGGAGAAATTATAGAGACTTTATAAGGGGCACGGGAAATAATTTTTAATCTCTTTCTTTATAAGGTAGTAATTTTTAATCTCTCACTGACAGATGATTAATTTCACATTCGCTATATGGTCCCAGATACAGTACGCCTAATACTAATACTTAATCTTTTCAATATAAGCTATATGAACAATTATCAAGTAAAACCATCTGTGAGTTCTAAGCTTGGGATCGATAAGGGAAATTTTAGTAGAAAATGTTGTATCCATATTTGGCAATTGTAACAAGAAAATAATAATCCTCACATTTTAAATAAAATTCTACTTTATTAGTTTCGCATCTCTTCTTTTATTCAATATTTTTAGGTGACGAATTTATACCTCAGCAGTAGCGAAAAGGTAACTAAAACATAACTAAGCCCCGCGTGAGTTAAAAATAAATATTATTAATCATATTACCACTACTCATTATAATACCGTTAAATTAATAGCTATTTATGTATCAAGTACGCAAAATAACGCTTAGCGGACGAATCTAGTATAGGCCTAGCGGGCGAGGCGAAAGCCGAGGCTGAAATACTGGATGAGTCCGCTAAAATTTTTGCGTACGTGGTGCATACAATATTTTTTAGTAAAAGCTCTCTAAATTATATGAAATAAAACAAATATACCGTATAATTAATTATAATGAAAGGTAGTCAGCCATTTGTTAAAGTTATGTTCTCATGGCCATTTGAATCATAAAACATCAATGACCATAGGTACCAATACCAAATGTGGTATAGATGCATAATATATGAGTCCCTTGTTTGTAAACAATATTGCATACCAACTAGTATTTATGAAAAGCTTGTGAAAATGTAAATGATAATTCAGAGGAAATTTCAATCCAAGCCAGAAACATTGAATTGAAGCTGGTGCCAGCAACATCACGGCAGCAGTAGGTTATGAGAAGGAATATATTACAATTAAATGTTGGTGCAACCGCCATGGTAAGCAAATGATTCTCTTGTTAACGAAGATGTGTAAAGTTGTTGGCTTATATTTGTTGTTATATGATGAAATAGGCTACCCTATTTTGCAAGAAAAAAACCTGGTATAGTTTCTGATTATCATAAAGAAACATGTTGGCTTAAATGTGTCGTTTTATGACCAATTATATGCTTAAATCCATGTTAAAGTTGGTGTGACTGGTCAATGCCATCTGGATTTTGTTTATAGATTGCCATGACGACTTTAAAGTACAAGGCCGCTAAAACTGCATTTTGAATGCAGTTTGAATGCACTTTTATGCAATTTTAGCGGCCTTGGTTGCTAAAATGCAATTTTTCGGCTTGTTACCAGTCCGAAAAAGCAGCTGTTTTAGAGAGCGTGTACTAAAAATTATATTATTTTATAAATGTTTATACTAAGCAATTACAGATTTTACGTACATCTCTTTCACTACTACAAACTTATAAACTCGTCACCTCAAAAAATAGAGTATTGCTTTACGTAAAACATGTGAGCATTCTTATCCATTTGTACGAATGTCGTTTATGGAGACCAGATGGTCTAGTGAAATTTTCATTATCAATTTAAAAGGTAGACCCTACTTGTGATTTCACTTGATGATTGCCTATATCAATTCGATTCTGAAAGGATTAATTTAATTTGCATGCATGAATCTTCCCATGTAAAGTTTTATATAATTTGTATGTGCTGATTATTATGAATATGACCTTGAAAAAGCTCCTACACGTCACATTTTTTTGGAAAGTTGCATTTTTTACTTAGCGACTTACCCTATTATGTGGCTGCACGGAGTGTAGGCCACACATCCGGCTCTAATTGACTAAGGAAAGAAAATATGATTGCCGTTGTATTGTGAAACAAGAAATGAACAATTTAGCGATCATTTCTGATTGTGGAAGTGTTGTGAGTGCTACTAGTTATTCCGTAATAGCGTTAAATAGATCGCAATTGTAAGTTAAAAACTCTGCAAATAGTATTTGCTATGTTAAAGTCACAACATTGATCAGTTACATACAATGTAAAAAAAGGCATGTTACTTGTATTTTGACTGTAAAGTGGGTGAAAAAACAGAGTGGTTGCGGGGGACAATAACATGTCTTTTGCTGTTCCAATGAATTGGTGACACCCACCAGTCATCTGGAAGATTGTTACTTCTGCATTACCATTACAGAGGGCTTTTCAAAGAAAACTAAAAGATAAAATTGTGTATAGTAATCTCCCCTCAGCCATAAGACCCGTGCCACATTCTCCTGATGGATGAATTAGGTATTGAATATAATCCAGAATAATAGAGACTGGTCATTGATTCATCAAAACTGACTTTTTAAAAAGTTTTATTGCACCCTGGTAATACAGAACCTTCCATTCCAGTGGCTCATTCAGTCGCTATGGAAGAAACTTAAGTTAACATGTCACTAATATTGAATGCAGTAAATTATAATCAACATCGCTGGGACATTTGTGGGCATTTGAAAGTAATAACCATGTTGCTTGGATTACAAGGAGGGTTTACTAAGTTCTGTTGTTTTTTTTTAAATGTTTTTGGGATAGTCGAGCAACAGCACAACATTATGTGGTGAAGAACTGGCCTATCAGACAAAATTATATTCCTGGTGAGCATAACAATCCTCTTCCTAGTGTAACATGAAAAAGTGCTTCTACCACCACTGCATATAAAACTAGGAACATTTTGTGAAAGAACTGGATAAGAGTCTAGAATCCTTTCAATGCTTTTAGTCTCTGTTCATTAAACTAAGTTATGCTAAATTAAAAGGCATATTTATCTGCTCACAAATTAGCATTTGAACGACGGCATTTTTTAGAAAAGACTTAACCCTATGGAATTACCAGCATGGAGAGCTTTTGTATTTGTTGTCAAAGGGTTTTTAGAGAATTATAAGGCAGAGAATTATCACCAATTAATAGACATTAGTAAGAAACCACAAAACAATGGGCTGCTGTGTGTCATGGAAGATCCCCTTCTTACATTCACATTTGGACTTTCTTTCTGAGAACTTGGGGTCCGTAAATGATGAGCAAAGAGAGCAATTTCACCAAGATATTGCTACCAGAGAGCATCTAGTCTTACTGTATTAAAATATCCAAGCAGTAACTGTTTTTTTGTTGTTATAATATCCCCAGAATGACCACCTCTTTGTACATAATAGGGAGTTTTGTTGTTGTTATAATATCCCCAGAATGGCCACCTCTTAGTACATAATAGGGAGTGGAGGAACGAAGTGCAAAAATAAAGGAAATGGGAGCATAATATTGGCCTATTGAAGAGAAAGCCTGCCTATAACGTAATAGTGTGGTGAACATAGAAGAGTTTTGTGGTGCCATGTGCTGGTCATGACGTCGTTGAGGAAACAACTCCGGGCTGGTCCACTGCAAACTGTTTAATTGGTGCTTGTACAGGACTGCGGTCACAGCTACTAACAGAATGAGCGTTACGGCGAGGTTTTCCATTACCGTGCCAATTCTCCATTCTCACAGGCTCCAATATAAAAAGGTAATTAAAATTCACGACAAATAGAAGAAATCCAGATGCGGAAATTACTAAAATAAATTAAAATGAAATAAAACCACACATGAACTTACCATCTCCACCGCTCCTCTCACGCAGCGGGCCCGGGTTCGATTCCTGCTCGGGACAAGTTAGCTAGGTGGGGGTTTTTTCTGCGGTTTTTCCTCACCTGTGAGACAAATGTCGGGTAACTTTAGGCCCTTGTGGTCCCCAGATACCATCTGGCCGTCATTTTCATCTTCATCCCATCCTCGCGTTGTTTGGAGTGTGTGTGTGAATGGTGTGTCTCGTGCTATGTGTTCGTGTTGTCTCGGAGGTGGCCCCGGCATTGGGCTGATCACTCATCCGGGGAGGCCCTCCATGTCCTTGCCTGGTCAAAAAAGTATGTGATCCAAAGACAATCCCTCTCCCGACAGGTCGCGGCCCTGTAAGGCCCGGGCGGCATGGGTCGCTTAAATCCTAAAAGGGAGAGGTAAAACTAAGATAAAGAAAGAAGAAGAAAGAAAAATGAACTTACCATTATGTAGCAAGGCGTGTTGCAAAATATGTGTTTCTCCTGGAGATTTCCCAATAAATTCGTCACAAGCTGCATTATTTTCTTCTTCTTTCGTTAGACCAATAGTCTGTTCTCACTAATCATACCATCTATTTCGTGGACGGCCCAAGCTCCTCCTTCCCTCTGGTTTCTTGTTTCTCACAGATTAGACCAATCTTTCGTAATTCATCCTTTCTACATGGTCGTTCCGCTCTGATTTCCTCTTTTTAACCACCAATGTCACCAATCTCTTGTACTCCACATTCTTCTCTTATATCACTATTCCTTGCCTTGTCCATTAACGTATTTCCAGTGATTTTCTTAATCACAAGCATCATCTAATGTCTAAATTATTGAGTCTGTATTTGGAACATCAATGTAATTAAGCTTTTTAAGAACGAAAATATATCTTTAGTCTTTTGAAAGCGTAAGAAGATATTTCGTCAATGGCTGTGCGTCACAAAACATACAGGTAGATGAAATATTTGCCCACAACAGGTCTGCACAGACGGACAGTTAGATAGATATAGGCCTAATTCCGAAAACAAGTTTCTCGATTTCTAGGTATTCTGAAACATGTTTTACTGCTGCTATCTCGATTTCAGTTTTTGTTAAATACCCGATAGGCCCTACAGCCTACCCGACTTTTCAGGTCCCTTTTCTCGTAACAGACCATTTTTTAAATCACTAAACACGCACAAAGGCATAAGACCGATTACTGGTGAATCGAAATATTCTTTCTCAGTTTCTTTATCTCCTTGGTTTGTTTAGACCAGCGTTTCTCAACCATTTAGAAACCGAGGACCTCTAAAATGTCTAAAAAAATTAACGGACCCCTAATTTACATCCCACTTTTAAAAGAAGGCCTATATTCTTAATATTTGGGGTATAATTATAGGTCATATAACGAAATATGTGAAAAAATTTTACTTTTTTACTTTTCACTTGCTTTATGATATTTTTAATTATGTCTGCGGACCATCTGCACCATCTTCGCGGACCACCAGTGGTCCGCGGACCATAGGTTGAGAAACGCTGGTTTAGACTATTAGAGTTTACGTAAGTGACAATGTAATTTTTCGTAGGCCTATATCCATTTCACTTCGCATTACAAGTAAATTGTGCAAAACATGAAAGCCTCGTCTCATTCCACCGTCCGAGGCCCGGGCTAACTTTGGGCAATGATTTCACAATAAATCCCTTCCTAACGAGGGTATTTATTGTTCGCTAATCTTCGAGACTACACATTCTTCTGATGTGGCGCGGATTATCATACCTACACCTAGGTTGGAAAAACGACACATTATAACACTAACGCCGATGGTGCAACTATTCAACACGATACAGAACAGTGGAATGAACAATCAGCAGAAAAGAAAGAAAACTTGTCACTATTGTTTCTTGCTGTTTAATGAGGTTGCCTATTGTCCACTAATCCCTTGAGTTAAATAGAAGGAGGAAATATCATTGAATAGCTCCAAGAACTGAAGCATTCATGTTTTTTAAGAACTATAGGCCTACTGTGCACCCGTTCGAAGTTGTTGAATTCGCGTGAAACCAAGAAAGGGGAAATTCTCGGCACGCGGCCCACTGAGTGAGAGCGTGGAATATCATCTCTACTTTATAGCCTGTGAAACAATGGAAACAATTAAGAAGAGCCCAGCTGGGAGATGCTTGTTAAGATTAGCGTCTACTCCTCCTCTTTTCTTTCCCAGTCCTGACTTGGGATTAGTTGCTATTACAACAAGCCCTCCTTCTCCTGGTTTCAAACCAAATAAACACACCATTTCATCAATCCCCTCTTTTTACATTCGCTTGCAATAAGACTAGGAAATATGAACTTCACTTCTTTTGTGCATTAACTTATATTGCATTCATGTAATTTAGTAATATTTAATGTTTTGTTCCCTTTTCTCGAGGTACTTTTTGTGTCGGCAGTATTTCTTCCTTTCTAACTTTCATTATTGCGTTTCATTACTTTCTTAAATTCTCTCCAAAAAAA
Organism: Ectobius pallidus; assembly: GCA_964059195.1. Taxonomy (NCBI): domain Eukaryota; kingdom Metazoa; phylum Arthropoda; class Insecta; order Blattodea; family Ectobiidae; genus Ectobius; species Ectobius pallidus. The sequence continues at coordinate 74,077,312 of CAXKWD010000010.1, read as the reverse complement.
CAGGCAATTAAAAAAACATGCAGTTTCATAAAGTCTAAAAATTGCTAGCCTATGAAGTCGAAAAAAGGTGCTTTAGTAGGCTAATTACGATTGTCTGTCAGCATATATATATATATATATATATATATATATATATATATTCGTCTGTGCAAGCTTGTTAGTAAACTGTATTTAACAATAATTATGGATTATGATGTTAGTTAGGGTATTCTTGCACTCCCTAGAACTTGATTCCTGTAACAAAAATATTAAGGGTGTAATCATGAAAACTATTTTCAAAATTATGAATGAATAGGATGTTTATGACCAAAAAAGTGGAAAAAATGACTGCAAATATGCTCTTAAAAATGTCCAAATACGACTAAAAAATTATAAATATGACCGAATAATAGAACGTGTTTTCTAAAAATAAATTATTACATCACACGAATTTCATCAGATAATCACTTTTTAACAATTTTACAGGTGATTTACAGTTTTACTTGTAATGAATTTCTCTTTGTAAATAATATTTTCCTCTTTGCTCGCTTCATCAGCTCCGAATAATAATTTGTAGACCATGCGTGCCCCAATAAAATATGGACAATTGCATTAATTTTAAATTTAAGTTACCCATTAATTGGGCATAAACAATAAATTAATGAAATAAATTTCAAATTTAACTCGACCTTTTAGTGCATAGGCTATACCGTACTTTAAGTTTTAATTGTGCTCCTTTACCGATGTTATAAGTGAAACATGACATTAAATTACAAATATGACCAAGACAATAAAAATGATCAAAATACGACTTTATATGCAAAATAAAAGCTGTCCGATTAGGGTAATAAGCGTGCAATTCGTGTTTAATTTGTGTTAACGGCGAGAATGAAGGTCAGGATAAAAATCTGGCATGTTATAAACATCCGAACCCTGATTATGAATTTAGAAAGACAAAACGCTGAGGTCCCCAGTTAGCTCATGGCTATCGTTTGGCTACGGTGTAAGTGGTCCTGGGTTAAAATACGGCTTGTTAAATAAAATGACCTGTACACGCCTATTTTTACCTCAACCTCGTGCCTAAGAGTGAAGCGCAATATTGTATTGTACCAATAGTAGGATTACGCCCACCCTATCTCATGTAGCGGGAATTGTAGGCCTATATGTCTATGCTCTTAATAAATAAATAATTCAAGACAGAAAGCAGAAAGAGTCACATTTAAAGTAGAGATAGTGGTTTGAGATATTTGCTAAGATTATTTTTCCATCTGTACACCCCTGTTCTCAAGGTAGGATATGCATAAAATTCATAAACAGAGAAGATACCTACCCACACGCCTCTGATGTTCAACTGTTTAACTATATTATTTTCTTGCGCGTGAAAAAAAAAAAAAAAAAAACAGAAGAAAGGCATGCAGGCGGGTTAACTCATTATTTATTATCCCAGACAGGAAAGTCAAAACGTGTAGAGTTGTAAATATCATCTCAGGTGGTTTATTGCTTTGGGGGTCGCCTCTGTTAATTTGTAAGTGAATATGAAGACCCTCGCGTGGGCAATCCTATCTCGTGTCAGGATCTCTCTCAGCCATTGTTTGTTGTTTGTTTATTAATTTACATTTTTTTTCACACAAACGTGGGACGACACAAATTAAAAAGTTTCAAAGTCACAATTTTAAAGTGTAAAACAATACATCGCGCATTGACGAAGTGAAACAGCTTATTCAGTATATGATTACAAAATGGCGCTGGCAGTTTAAAAAATAAAATAAGCGTCTAAAAATATATAAGGGAATACACCTAACAATTAATAAAATAAAGAATAATACAATCCAAGGGCTTAGAGAAAAGGTGACAAGTGACACGTGCAGAAATTTTTATTTCATGTGGTAAAAGTACTCTTGGTTAAGTAAAGAGCGCAGTAAAAAAACTGCTTTATTTTTTATTTTCCCCTTAAAAAATTAATATTTTTCAATTTAAAAATAATAACCTATTTTTTCTTGAGCTATTCACACAACTAAGAGTAGTTTATCACTTGAAATAGACTGATGTCACTTTTTCTGAGCCCTTCAGTTATGTATAAGCTACGAAATAGCGACAAGAAATAGCAAAGAAATTAAGTAAGTCGGAATTGGAATACCACAAGATACAGCTCGCCAGAGTATTTGGACACGACACACCAATATTTCGCTTAAATATTACAACCAGAATACAGAAAAGTAGAGAAATTCAGATTGTGAGATATCGAAGAGACAAAATAAATTCCAAAGAAATAAAACGGAAACATATAGCAGAAAAAAACACTCAAAATTACGTAAATAAATTTATTAAAAAGGGAATAAGGATCAAATGAGAGAAAATGTTGTTTAAAACTAAAATAACGTTAATGACACATAAGAGAAAGCAGAGTGGTATAAGATTAGTATAAAACAGAATTAGAAATGGGAAATGAAAAACGACGACATAAAAAATTAAATAGAGAATTTACCAAGTGGTCAAAAACGGAGAAAAGATAACAAGAAAGGGAATTCTTCGCCAGGAAAACCTCCGCTCTTACAAGAAAGGGATAAATAACATACTTATCGAAGAGCAAAAACGAGAAAGAAAAAGAAAATGAAACTAAGAGACTAAAGAAATGAAAATAAGTGGTGAAAATGCAATCTAGGAGTTAAATGGAAGAATAGAAGGAAAATAAATAAATCAAAGAAATAGAATGAACTAAATGAAAACAAAACAGAGTACAGGGAAAGAACGAGCAGAAAGTGTGGGAAGCTCATAAAAATTGAGAGAATAAATTCAGAGCTCGGGAGTGGTTGATGGCTCTATCAGACAGGGAGGAAATGAGACAGAAAATAGAGAGCAAGACACTGCGGCCTGCATTATTAATGTAGCCACATAATTGATTAACCCTAAAGCCTCCATCAGTAGTAATTATCGACTGTGGCACCCAACTCGGTTATCTGCCCAGCCATGGAGACAAGCCTATAATGATACAATACATGTACATAGGAAACCAGAAAACAAGCCGCAATATCGTATTATGCCTGTCATATGACAAAAGCGTGAAAAAGTCTAAAGCGGTATTTTAAAAAAAATAGAAATGGATGCAGTGAATATGAGAGTGGAAATAAAGACAAAGGAATAGAAAATGACACAGGGAAAAAGGAAAATAAATATAGAGAATAAATAAAGAGTCAAAATAAGTTAATGGTACATAATACTATTCATTGCATTATTGTAAAGTTATTGTAAAGTTCGGTTGTAATAATCCTGGTAGAATGGAAGAGAAGGCCTAATGGCCTTAATTCCACCAGGTAAAATAAAACAATTCTAATTCTAATTCTAATAAACATGAATACAAACATAGAAGAATCATAAATCAAACAAATTAAAATAGTAAATCAGAACTGAATTCGTATATTCATGTCAGCATCAAGTGAAAACATCAGTGGGCTATAAGCTTAGAATCGATGAAGAAAATTTCAGTGGAACTTTTGATGAATGACAATCATAACAAGAGGAAAAAATCCTCATATTTTATATAAAACTACAGCTTATTAGTCTTATATCCCTACAACATTTTTACATTACGAATTTAAATGTCAATAGCATTGAAAAGGTTAATGGTAATAAATGGATAAGGATTGTAAATTAAACGGTGCAACATATACGTGATAAGAATTGTAATATTGAAGTTCTAATGTTGACGAAAGAAAACAATATGTATCATGCACAGATAAATGTATAACCTTCAGGTTAAATATATTTCAGGATCTTACCAATATTTAATAGACCTATAATGTTTTCCTTGTTTGTAACTGAATAAATAATTGCTCCGCCTTATTCAATAGATGTAGATTTCCTTGGTCAAGTAAATCTATATTAATAAAAATGAATTACCAAATGTATGTTGCCGCATCACTTGAGAACGGCTCGACCGATTTGGCTGATGTTTTGGTGTTGTGTTCGTAATTATCTGGACAAGGTTTGTATGAAAGAACATTTTTTGAAAATCTACGGGAAAAGTAGGAAATGTGAAATGAGACACAGTTCTGCTGTCAAATGTTTACATAACAAAAGATTTAAAAAATTGAAGTATGACAAAAGAAGTGTGACATATTCACAGTTTGAGAGTTCCGCTGTCACATGTTTTCAGAACAAAACAAACACACACCAAAAAAAAGTGTGAGTCTTGCAACCAGACCAAATCGAAAGTGTATATGTATGTATGTGGGTATGTGTGAACCGTATATAAATCTACATTTCTTGACCAATTCGCACGAAATTTTGCATTCATACCCAGTTAAACTCGGGAAGTAACGCAATGAACATTAAAATTCAAACAAGCCTCTCCTTCCCCTGAAAATTTATATAATTTCAGAAAATATTATACTGAAAAAATGAACTCCAATTCAATTATCATGACAACAGTGTATTGTTTACAGTGTTCACATAGGTCTTTGGGAACTACATAATACTGGGCTTTAACAAATTCTGATGTTTTCGATGTAATTAATACATTTGTGAAAATAATTCTTGAAGAATGAAAACCAAGAAAATAAAGCGCAATGTGAAGCAGTCACATAACTTTCTCTACCTTCTACATGGAAAATATCATTTTCTCACGTCACATTTTGATGCAGAATAAGCGGTTTTATTGTAGGGACAGCTTAAGTGTGTGCCAGTGAGTATGCTATATCAGAAGACGGTAAAAAATCCTATCCACTGATACGTCACTCATAGCTGTAGGCTTTGTATAGGGATGTTTATCATAGGCCCTAAACATCTACAAGAAGACAAAATAGGATGGAACCTATGCCCGCAGTATATTATGTCCCAGGTTTTGGGGGAGGAAAGTATGAAAGTAATATTGATTTTTTTATTTCAGCTCCGAAACGGTTGTATGGTAACATGAGAGTGAGAAATAAACATGTCCATAAATACAATACTATCTTATGTAATCGGAATTTATGTTTATTCTTATTTCAACCCCTCCCAGGCATGGTGTGTAGAAGCAACGGAATGCAACATTCGACATCCTCTGTGAGCCATAAAAAGCTATATCTAGAGTTTTCTGGGGGAAGTTTGAGTGTGATAAGTCGTTCTTCCTCATTCCAAGTTCTACGTACATATTATACAAGGCCTAGAGTTTGAAAATCGGAAGTCCTTCATAAGTTCATTTCAAATTACTAAATAAAAACCCGGGCGACGCCGGACCTTTTAAGCTAGTTAGTGATAAAAATATATAGACCATTAACATATATAAATAACCCAGATTTCGTGTTTTACTCGCAATCATAAAATTATGTTTTGGCGTTCAGGAACCTTTTAAACCCCTAATTTAACTTTTGTCATGTACTGCACTTGCCTACTAACACATTTCGCGTTTGCGAGATTCACCCATAAAATGTTTCCTCTTATTAGTTGACAGCAGTAAACCTTGGCATAGGTGGTTGAGTTCAATCACCGATAAGGCCGTATGTTTATCTGGTAATGTGTTAAGCTATTACAGGAAAATGCACTTGCGGGCATTAACTCAAAGTGTACCGCATTTCAGGAATGAAAACTGCATCTGCCCCTGCAAGCTATTAATAGACTACGTGCATTACGTTAGTGTCGGAGAAGTTGCTTCTGCTTATGGAGTTCGGGCGCTGACAACTTCATCTGCCCCTGCAAGCTATTAATTAGACTACGTGCATTACGTTAGTGTCGGAGAAGTTGCTTCTGCTTATGGAGTTCGGGCGCTGAAAACTGCATCTGCCCCTGCAGGTTATTAATTAGACTACATGCATTACGCTAGCGTCGGTGAAGTTGCTTCTGCTTATGCAGTTCGGGCGTTGGGTTAATCTAGGGCGGGGGTGTTTTATATGTTTCGGATCACCTTAGATCGGTGTAACTTTATCTGAAAAAAGTACCTACCTTTCTACTTCTCCACTATAGTAATTTAAATAGACTGATTAATTAATGGATTTCGTTCTATCTAATACATAAAATCGAATGTGTGTTTGTGAATATGTATGTATGTATGTATGTATGTTCCCTATACAAATCTACATTTCTTGACCAATTTGCACGAAATTTTGCACACATACCCAGTTAAGCCCGGGAAATAACGCGGTCAACATTAAAATTCAAAGAAACCATTCCTTCCCTTGAAAATTTATGTAATTTCTGAGAATATTATACTGAAAAAATGAAATCCAATTAAGTTGTCATGACAACAGTGTATTGTTTACAGTGTTTACTTAAGTGTGTGAGTATGCTATATCAGAAGTCGGTAAAAAAATCCTTTCCGCTGATACGTTATAGGCCTATAGCTATAGGCTCTATATTAGTTGAGGAATAGGGATGTTTATCATAGGCCATAAGCATGGGATGGAACATTTTCAGTCCTATGCTCGCAGTATATTATGTCCGGGGTTTTAGGGGAGGAAAGTATGAAAGTGATTTTTCATTAATTTTTTTATTTCAGTCTCGAAACGGTTGTATGGTAACATGAGAATGAGAAATAAAATTTTCCGTCAAGACAATACAATCTTATGTAACCGGAATTTATGTTTCTTCTTATTTCAATCCCTCCCAGGCATGATGTGTAGAAGCAACGGAATGCACATAACCAAATAATAACCATAAAAAACAGAGAATTATAGATATAACTTATGGATAAATAGTTAGGCCTACACAAAAAGAAATAATGGAGGAAGAAAGACAGGAAACAAAATTACAGATATAGAGCTGAGAGAGAAAGAAAGAAAGTAAGAAAGAGGAAGAAGAAGTATCGTAATATGTAGAGAATAAAGAAAGCTAAGACAGAAAAATAAATTAGATAGAAAGATATCAAAAGGAAAAATTCAAATTTCAGAAAAGAAGGTAGCAAAAAGAGAAGAAACGCTGCTGAATACAAAAAACAAACGATAGGGTCACAATTGTAGGTAAATTAAGTGAATTAAAAATAACAATAGCAATAATAATAATAATAATAATAATAATAATAATAATAATAATAATAATAATAATAATGTAACCTCAGTTACCACTGACACTGGCAGTGACGCAATCAGTGGTGTGAAATTAGTTAATAACTAGGTCAGTTGTGTCGGTGACGCCTGATTGACGCCACACGCACGACACTTTACCTTTTCATACACAGACGCATGCACACAATTTCATCGCTAGGATCACTAAATGCATTATCAACATGCTACTGCTTGTCTCCTACTGTTCCACCCTAACGTCTCTATCCTTATCAGCACGTATGTCATGTTTAACTAGCGATTATCGCAGATGCCTCAAGGATTTTCTTTTATGGTATGATAACGATATACGAGGGCTGTCCAGAAAGTAACAGGAATAAAAAAATAAAAAAGTGAAAAACAAATTTTATTATATACATTTTGAAGGTAGACTCTTAGGCTATTTTTCTACATAATCGCCATTTAAATTAAGGCATTTATCATACCGTGACACCGTGAAATTTGGGGGAATTGTTCAGAGAGTTCCATAATCATGAAACGACGAATTTCACGGATTTTGTGGTTGATTTTCGCCATCAGTTCATCAGTCACAACACTAGGCCTACCACTACGGTCCTCATCGTGAACATTGGATCGGCCATTTTTAAAATCAATCCACTACTGCCTTACTCGGCTTTCACTCATTATTCCTTCGCTAAAATGGCGGCGCTATCCCCACCCACTGCCGGGCCAGGCAAAAACGTCTGTTACTTTCTGGACAGCCCTCGTATAATAGCATAGTTGTCGGGGCTCATTTTTAAGCCCTCTCAGGCCAAGAAAATAACTTTTTACATTTGCGCATAGTTAAAAATTCTTACTTGCTACACTTATGAATTTCTCATCCTTAAGTATGGGCAATGTAACGTCCTCATTTCACATTCTGATAAAGAATAAGAGGTCATTGAGCAGGGAGTGCTTATTTAATGTCTCAGTCTCATGAAAAGGTATATTGTTCACCACGCAATTCTTCAAGCCTGAGTTTGTGCAAACTGCGACTGTAAACTACTCCTCAGAGAATTTTTGCGGAAATGCTTTCAAATAAAATTTTTATTTCTTCGTTTAGCTCATAAACAAAATTTAAATAAAATACTTAGACATTTCCGAGGAAATCGCGAAAAGTGAAATTTTCGTAATGGAAAGTAGAGGTAAGACAAACTCACATATACGTGTTAAGAAATGTATTATTGAGGTACCATTAAAAAAATTATTGTATAGCCTTCAGGATAAATAGATTTAAGATCTTACCTAATTTTTCATATAATATTTCCTTTGTAGCATCACATAACTGAATGCTAACTGAGTAAATAATTTCTCCGACTATTCAGTAGATTTAGTTTTCTTTGGTCAAATAAATAAATCACAAAAGAAAATGCAAATTAAACAAAAAATGTAATATATGACTTAGGCCAAGTTTAATTATTGCTATTTTTATGTGTAGATATTTTTCTGGACCTATGTAGTACAATGTCTAAATACACTTCATTTTTCAAAAACTCAGGCTTGTTCAAGAAAATATATGATTTATACAGAATAGGGTTGAATGGCGGGCTCAGGTAAGCGCGGTAATGAACCTTCGGATTCCAAAAAATAGATAATGTTCCTTTACCTTACTTAGGAATTGTCTATTACTATTGAGTAAGTAAGTAAGTATTTTCCTTATTAACAATATCATTCCTATTATTATTATTATTATTATTATTATTATTATTATTATTATTACCTAGCTTAATTTGCATGATTTCACTGGATATGGGTCATATCATGTGTTTAGCATGTTTACGTGTATCAGTATCTGCATCTGTTTCTATTGTTTAGTGAGGCCTTTTCATATTCAGGTTAAAATATTATGATGTCCAGTGACACATGTTCAGTGTGCAGTGGAAAGTAAACAAATCCTACAAATCCGGAGTTTGCCTTTGCGAATGAGATACCACGAATACCCCAAGTCAATTTGGCCGGACACGAGGTATGATCTGAATAGGACTCCTCGCCTTTTAGCCTACACCACCTTGCTCTGATTGGTTTTGATTGAGGCATACTGCATTTCACAACAATAGGCCTAAGTTCGTTATAGTTTTCTTGTTACTACGAGAAACAAAAGAATATTATTAATTTTAATAAATGTAGGCCTATGTTCTGACATTCTGCATTTAAGTAATATTTATTTCGTTTTTTCTTGATACCTACTAATTTTATAAAGGAATGTGTAACAAAAAATGTTCACTTTAGTTTTCTCTATGGCTTTACTGGGCTAGGTTTTCTTGTATTTTCACTGTAATGGAGATAGCCTAGAACAAGTTGAAAATGCATGCGACTAAAGTACCCCCAAGGTAATTTTTACAAAAAAAAAGATATAACCATTTTATTAATCACATATAGAAGTTTCAATTTTACGTTTTTAATAAAATCGTTGGAGCCATATCTTTTGTTTCAAAAATGAATATTTAAGAAAAGTTTTCATGAAAGTCCCCTTAACATTTCAGTTACAAAAACAAAAATCTCGGCGATTCTTTAAAATTCCAAAAAAGTCCTTAGTCCAAAAAATAAAGTAAGTACAATGAACCGTTTACCCGCTGTTCTTGTCCGCAGACAGACGGACAAACAGACAAATATTCCAAAAACACTTTTTTTTCGGTTTGTAGGTATCGTGAAATATATTTTTTCGGTGTTATTTTGATTTCGATTTTTTGTCACTATCACAATAATTCTCTAATATAACATATATGCGAGAAAGTAAAACTCTACTTCGACTTTCTACCGACAGTACCTACAGTATAGGCCGAGAAAATTAAAAATATAACCAATGGTTCATACATTTAATATAAGTTACTATGAGGTGACATGAGAAACTGCGTTAATCAGACTACCTAATGTTGGTTGGTATTTGGTTATTTAACGACGGGGATGCACGGCAGCTTAGGCCTGTGACCGTTGCCGGTGTTCCGGAATTTTGTCCCGCAGGATTTCTTTTACATGCCAGTAAATTTACTGACATTGGCCTGTCACATTTATGCACACATACATGCCATCGACCTGGGTACAGAAAACCAGCACGATACTAATTGCGCCACCCAGGCCGGCTCTACTCAATGTCATTAATGTTATCGTTAATTCATTTCATTTCAGTTTAGAGTGTCGCCCGCGGAGGTCTAGAGGTAGCGTTCCCGCCTCTAGATCCGCAGGGCGCGGGATCATACCCGGCCGCGGTCGTAAAAATCCTGGACACGGAGTCCTCCGGGAGGGACTCCGTGTCGTAGATGAACGGCACGTTAAAGAACTCCAAGCCTAAATTAGAGCCTCTGGACAAAATTTCTCGGCCCTTTCACGTTCAAGAAATACTTAGTTTCCAGAGGGGGGTTGCGAGGCGATGGGCTTACCACCTGTCCCTCTACCCTCTCTCGGAAAATAAGCATATCAAAATTAGTATAGGTAATGAAACCTCCACTTGGAGGCCCCTTCGCCCCACCTGGGGATCATAGGGTACCAGACAGGGACAGACAGTTTAGAGTGGTTTGATGTAGTAATTGTGTCACTAATTCCGTCAATACACTGGCAGCCACGGCTACTCTAATAACAGCTTCAATAGTCGTCAACCTACGATGATATGATATTCTTCTTCCCATAGAACTAATCTAGAGGTTTAGCTAGCCACCATCTCTTAAGATCAATCGTGAAATGGCCCATAGCCCGCCACATAGGCCTACTATGTGACGAAATAAACAGATCCCATTCAGAGAAATAAGAAGAAGAAGAAGAAGAAGTGACATGCGTATACTCGAATTCAGCATAACGTAATATACCAGGCTCGTCTAACCACAAAATGTACGTAATTACTAATTAGCCAGTGGAAATTTCTTATCTTTCTCGAAGTTTTCGCAGAAGCATCTACTATTTTACTCCGGCTTTCGCTTGCGGATAAAATAAGCAGGCCAGCGAATTATTTACACTCTTCCCAATGAAAGCTCTTATCTGCAGACTATTGCTACTATTAAATCCCTTAAGCTGCCTCGGGAAAACCTGAAATCTGTGTTGTTTCAAAACTGTGAAATGTTTACTTTGATAATTGTTTGAAAGATATCAGCGGACTGAATGAGATTACTTTAGTTTTCTGCCTTCTGAGTAACGAGGAGGGAAAGCTGCGGAGGAAAAGGGAATTCTGAAGATAAGCTGCCCTTTATTTTAAAATAAAGCACGCTCCTTAGTTTCCTTGCCTCTTAATAATAAATTATCGTCTCAGAATCGTATTAGACTCAATATTTATTTATTTAATAAAAAATGAACATTACAGGCATACACCCAATTACAATGTTCATGACTATACTAGCAATACATCATGCACTTACAATAACACAAATATGAAATAGGTATAGTAAAAAGTAGGAAAGTTAGGATAATGACCAATGTAAGGTAATAAGTAAAGAGAATAGCAAAGAGTAAAAAGAATAAGAGAGATAAGAAGAAAGCAAGCATGAAGAATGTAGAGAAAAATAAGAATGAAATAAGAGTAAAAGAAATAATATAGGCCTAAATACTTAAAATATGATAGTTGACAATATCATATATGGTAATACCATTCACACACAGATTCCTATGAATTACCATTTTGGACAATATCTAACTTAATCCCTAGCCTGGACTATACCGTATTACTATTATTATTATTATTATTATTATTATTATTTATGATTATTTAATCTCCATTGGAAAAATCCTACTTAATAGATTGTTTTTTTATTAAAACCATTGTCAACAGTGGTACTATTCGTATTGCATAATATCATTAAGGGACGCACTTAATAAGGACTTTTGGTTTGATAAAACAAATAAGAATGTTTTGTAAAAGATAACTTTGGAATTATTTCCAATAAGTTTATTAAAATTATCACATAATTATGTTCACTGAAGTACTGTTGTGTATATTTTCATGGGTATTTAGATAATTAATTTGTGACCAATCCAGTATACGTGGAATTTAAACCAATCGCAAATGTCTATCATCATAATTTGTATCGTTTTAGTTTTTATCACTTTTATTTCATCGCACCTACGTGCACGTATTTTTTATGTAAATTCACAAGAACTAAACACAAACATCTTCATACACCTTCTAAGATCAAAATCAATCAATTAATAACTGAACACAGCGATTGAGCATATTTACGCTGCATGTGTACAGAAGGAGAGATTAAATTAATAATTATTTTTATTATAGTAATGCATTTTAGATCTCGTATAATGATAAATACGATTTTAATAACACGATATTATTACAGCACCCAGGTTAACCTGAAGAATAAAACGTCCGATGAAAAGTCGCACAAAGCACGACTATCGATAGGCCCATATTATAATATTCTGATATCGATTGTCTCGCCATAGTCTGTCTAACTTATTATGACACAAATTGTAATGTGTTGGGCGACCCTTTTAACTATTTATTCACTTTTGTGGTTTTAATTATTCCCTACATGCTTAATTCTCTAGGTCCAGGTCTTTTAAGATAAATTCCAGACCTCTCGTTATATTATCCAAGATAAAAAATAAACATTAACAGAGGTAAAATCTTTCTGAAGTTGGCAAATCATTACCAAAAGGATTAGTTAAATAATCAGATTAAAAGTTTATATAGAGGCGTATTCTGAATTTATCGATTAAACTCAACAACATTATATCGATTAAACTCAACAACATTATCAAACAACTTGTCATTCAACAATTATCATACTGAGGTTTTATGCAGATATGTTTACGTCAGTATTGAAACGAACTTCTAACTTCCCTGGCTATGGGACCTCAGGTAAAATTCTCATTCATCTGTTATCCTTATCATCCATCCCACGGAAGGCAAAAACCACATTCCTTAAAACAAGCACTCAGATATTGATGTTTTAGAATGTCCAATGACGATCTTTAGTCGCTATTTCAAGAACAAAAAATGCATATGAAGATGACAATGGGATTGATGACGATGATGAAGATTAAGATGACAATGACGAAGATGGCGAAGATTATAAAGACGAGAATGAAGAGAATGGTAATGTTTAAATATGACTGCGATTATGGTAAATGTGTCGGTGATGTCAGCGGTGAATAGCGTTGCCACCTGTCCCGAATTTGGCGGGACATCCCGCATTTTAAGAACATTTTCTGCGTCCCGAATTATGCCTAAGAGGGACGCATTATATATATTTTTTATTATTTTGCTAGCCTTTCCTTTTCTAATGATAGTGTTACTGGATAGTGAATACTGCCTATTCAGTTTTGGCTTTGTAACGAATGTATACCATCTTTCTCTAATTAATAAATTGTTCCATGTGCAAATTTAGGTATGAAGATCGGCGATATGCATATATTCGATAAGTGTCCCTCCTTAGCCTTTCCAAAAGGTGGCAACCCTAGTGGTGAATTTGAGAATACTGACTGGGAATGAAACTGGAAGCTTGGTTTATATATCTTTCTTGCAAAAAATTTGCTTGGCAAATAAAACCAAACTCGAATTATTTCTACTTCCAATCATAACAGGCAATAAGCAATAATACTTTTCGGGGGAAGAAATGTGACTGTAAATATCAACCAAAGGGTCTAGATGAAAATGGAATCATTGTTTGTGAAAGGACTTTGCGTAGTTCAACAACCAACTCGCAAAGTGCAAAAGACATAAACGTGTATAACGCACTATTGATCTCGCAGGTTGACATGTGTTAGGGTACTAGAATGGCCATGTTAGGGGATCTCCTCTAATCTACGGACATTCTGCTTTTGGAAAAATATATATATATATATAACACGCTTGTGTAAAACTTCCCCAAGTTATAACTTTGATGTTATTAAGAAAAATGTATTTTGAAGCAGCCCTCTTACCAGCCTTACAAAACAAGCTATAAATTAGGTTTTCATATATTTACGCGCTTCTAGAACGCAGGGGAAGACTGGGGTTTAGATAAAATGTATTCTTTGAAAAGACATTGAGATGGAAAGTGCGAAGACCGTTTCAAAACATCCTCGCCAACACATCCGATACTGAAACTCATAAAATTCTGCTTCAGTTCCACCTTAAGTGTGGAACATAGTTGGATAGCCGTGAACGTATGATGCAACTGCAGACGATATGCCACTTTTATGACCTTTGAATCGTAAAACTCCCTTCCAAAGGGTATATGAAAGACTGTATTCATGAAAGCACTCGTCACCACATACGAAAATCGAGAACCGATCAAAGTGTACAAGATTGTCCCTCTTTAGTTGAGATATAGTGCAATACCTTTCAAATATTTGGAATGTAGCCTAATATTATACACTAGCAGGTGCCCGCGGTTTCGCGCGCAATTATTTACTCAACTGCTAGATGTTTTGTTTAAATTATTTATTTACAGAAAAATAATTAAAACATATTTATTAACACTGACATCGTTTTCACATGAATGTTCCATCCTGTTTTGTCTCCTTTTATATGCTTAGGGCCTATGATAAACATCCATATTTCTCAACTAAAAATACAAAGCCTACAGTTATAAATAACGTATCAGTGGATATAACTTTTTACCGACTTCTGATATCGCATACTCGTTGGCACACACTCAGACTGAAACAACTGAAAATGCTGTCTCTGCAATACGAACTCTTATTCTACGTCAAAATGTGAAGTGAGAGAAATGGTATTCTCTATGTCCAGGGCAGAGAAAGTTATGTGACTGCATTATTTTCGTGGAGTTCATTATTTATTTACACCAATGAATTATATCGGTAGCTTCTCTAATTTGTCGAAGTCCCGTTTCATTCACTTGTGACCACTGCCAACAATACACAGTTGTCATGAGAACTGTAAATGGAATTTAATTTGGGTATGATAATTCTGTGTAAAAAGGTATTATGTCTCCTCTAAAACATTTGATTTTTGGCATTTAAAATAAAAACATTTCAAAATCCTTTTAGTATGCACTTACATTATGAAACGAAGGTACTGTCTCAATTCCAAGTCTCTACCTATTATAGTTTAGGTTCTTCATTGATTCTCTGTCATTAAGTCAGTCAGTCATTACAAAGCCTCTTATATAGCCTATATAGAGAAGATAAGAAAACAGATCTCCCTGATATTTATCAATAACAATTGAATGTTTTTTAGCAGCCTGAAGTGACTGATTTTTGTTTTGATTTTAAAATACAGTTTTTGTAATAGGTATTTTTCAATGCTTAGCTACAATTAAATGCACACTGTTTACCAAACATTAATTTAAATAACCAGATATTTAACTAAATATTAATCTAAGGTTCATACATGGTTTGTAGATTGGTCATTCTCTCGCATATGAAATAGGAAAATGAAACAGATAAATAGGATTTATTTTAATGATCGGGAATTCTTCGGTTTGGAATCTTTGAAGCAGGCCTTTGCCCTCACTGCTTCTCAGATCGCTAATGATTTAAACTTCATACTGATTTGCCAATTATTCTCCCAATAGTAGTCAAATAGTCATAAGTAGGGTTCGGATGTTTATGACCTAAATAAGTGGAAAATACGACTGCAAATATGACCTTAAAAATGACTAAATATGACCCAAAAATCTTAAATATGACCTCATAAAAGAACGTATCTTCTAAAAATAAATGTTCCAATTTGAAACGTCCATTGACACTAAATTATTACATCACATTAATTCAATCAGATACTCACTTTTTAACAATTTTACAGGTGATTTACAGTTTTACTTGTAAAGAACTTCTAATCTGTTATTGTTTCCATATACCACTGCAAATGTGAACTGAAAATATCTTAAAAACGTGTCTATTGGAAGTTGTTAACAACAAGGAGGAAGAGGTAACTGTGCTATTACAAAGTCGACAATTTAATGCACGCATAATTGTGCTCTTTTACAGAATCTATAACTGAAATATGAAGTTAAATTACAAATATGACCGAAATATGACCAAGACCATGAAAACGACCAAAATATGACTTTAAAAGCAACATGAAAACGGTCCGATTAGGATAACATATGTCCAATTCAAGTTAATTTGTGTTTGCGGCGAGAATGAAGGTCAGGATAAAAATATGACATGTCATAAACAACAGAATCCTAGACTCATAAGTTACGAAAAAGAAAGATATGCACTTTTCCTTATGATAAAGTCTCGGATTTCGTACCCTTGCCGCGGGTCTTAGTGAACGCATCTCATGTCCCCATGTGCTCCGCGGGCTGTATTTTGCGCACCACTGCTCTTTAGATAGTGTAAAGAGGCCTTTGCAACTGTGAACCCTTTAAATCTGATCCTCTCAACGAGTTCTAAAGACGCACAGCTCATCGTATCGCAGAGAGGGGAGTGCTTTAAGAAGAAAAGCATCTTTGTGAGGGAGGTGAGAAGGTTTAAGCCCGACAAGTAATCATGCTATGCTTATCACTCAGCCTGCAAACACAGAAACTCCCCTGCTCAGTATAAATAACATTTAATCTATGAAAACGTCAGCTATATATATTTTTTAAGGGTTTTAACCCCCTCCCCAGCCCTGGCAGTTTGCCTGGCTGATTTATTGTGACCCTTGTGTATAGCTCCTGGCCCTAATGTAGGCCATGCGTCCTGGTGACTAGGTATCACATCCACCGGTATTCCTACCATCCCTCGATCCCCTTATCATTGCGTGGCTAATATTATTACTATTATTCCTATTTTCCCTATGCCTGTTTTGTAAAATGTCGTAGGGTATGGAAATATTTGATACCGGTTTCTTAGCAGTATATATTCATTAGAAATGTCACCAATATATTTACAGTTGTGAGCATCAGATGATGGTATAGACATAGTATTAATAAATATATGAGCTTAAAAATAAATTTGGTGCCGGTATATTACCCATAAAACGTTATATTTGTAATCGACGTAAAATATTCCCATCGGCGCAAAACACAGTTCAATCTGATATAACTAACATTATATGCCTCCCGGGGCAAGCAATTGAACATGTCCAAGGCAACAGTGTGAAACCAATATTTTACTTTTTGTCAGTCTAACATTTGGTGTGTTAATGTGAAAATCGTGCCTAGTTGGATAATGATGGATCTCTGATCTGAAGTTCATTGTATTTAAATTGCGTTTAACATACGTTAAACACTGAAATATAAACAAATTTATAACTGTCAATGCCCCTTATTTTATGAACAGGGGTTTACAGTGTGCATCAAGTCCCTCATCCGCTAAAATACGGATTGCCTTTTTCTGAATTACCAAGATTTGGAAATATCTTACCTGTTTCCCCAAATGAGGATTCCATATGACATAATACTATTTTGAAAAAGGAGCAGTATGCATTTAAAAAAAAAATCCTTTGGAACCTAACTTTTTAGCTGTCTCAATAGAAAAATTATTCGAGAAAATAGGCTTATTGTATTGAAGCCTGAACTTATGTCGAATTTACTGTATTGTATTAGGATAGATTTAGTCCTCTCTCATGTGCTGAGTTGTTAGTCCGTCTGCTTTCCTCCTCTTGGTCCCGGGATCCATTCTCGGTGGATCCATGTGGAATTTGTGGTGGACAAAATGAAGTCGGGGCAGGTTTTCTCGGGGTTCTCCTGTTTCCCCTGCCATATATCATTCCACCAGAGCTCCATTCCTCATCCTATGACCATTGGTTGCAATAAAGGAATTATTATTACGCCCATTAGGATAGATTTAAAGGAAGTAAGATTCCTGAGGGGTGGTTGGATAGAGTTAGCACAGAATAGGGTTGAATGACAGACTCATGTAATCGCGGCAATAAATCTTCGGGTTCCATAAAATAGATAATATTCCTGTAGCTTGCTTAGGAATTGTTTATTGTCATTGAGTAAGTAAATAAGTAAGCAAGTAAGTAAAAGACCTTGATTTTTGTCCAGTTCAAAAGAGAATGTTTTCAAGTGTGTTCTGTTTCTCTTTGATGGGCAAGCAAGGTTTTATGTAACTAATAGAATTAACCATAGCTTTTCTCTTTCTTAAAAATATGTGAAATTTAACCCAACTTATACAAAATTCCCCTGTTTATTGGAAACTACAAATGCTAAGACTAATTGTTCATTAATGGCTGTGCACTGATATTTGCAATAATTATCAAACTCAATAACTTTCTTTTAAAAAAATCGGTATGTATTTTTCTGAGGAGAAAGATCACATGAGACTAAGGTAGTATCAGACCTATTCGGCTTGTTTTTTTTATAATAAGAATAATATAATGTGCGCAATTACTGTGGGTCTATTATGTATACACGTGAGTAGGCCCTAATGCACATCTGATGCAATTATATAAAATCAACATGCCGGTCTCCTTAGGCGCTGTAGCTGATTTTTGCAGCCATTGAACCGTGATGCTGGAAGCGTGAGTTCGAGTCCGCCTTGGGCATAGGTGTTTGTGTTCGAGAGAGAGAGAAAGAAAGAAAGAAAGAAAGAAAGAGAGAGAACTGACAAACAAGGAAAACAGAAAACCAAAAAAACGATTCGGAAAATTCGCCACAGGTCGGCTATAATCATAAAAAAGACCCCTGTTTTTTTTCCTGGTGAATCATTGATCTTCCTCATAAGCCGTCTTTGTTATTTATCTCGTCTCAGTGTCCCATAAATGGTTACTTAAGTTCATTAAATTAACTGCAGTTTTAATTAATTAAAATATTATAACTTCAGTGTGAAAGTGTTATTTATGTACTGTACAGAGAGGCACACAGGTATATCTGATTTTCACTGGCACTAATTTGTGATATACAATTTTCCTTGTGTGCTCGCAAAGCGCCCCACTAGATTATATTACCGCTCATTAAATTAATGGCATTATACTAAATCCGACCCCGTGGTAATTTGTGAATTAAAACATCACTGCATTTAGTACTGGATTATCCATATTCATAACGACACACCGGTACGTTTCCGTCACAAGTGTCGTACTTCATACGTGTGCTTCATGAATTAACGTTTCCTTTTTTAAAGAATGTTTCATGCACACGCACATCAAAGAGCGAATAGTTTTCATATTTACTCTCATACTCTGCAATTGAAGTTGCGGAATTTATGTTACGGGTCTATTGAACAGATGTAAACATAAAGGAGCATTTAGATGGACAATATTTTTGCGGAAATGTATGTCAGCAATATACTTGCCGAGTGTGGCAGGAAGATGTTTCGAATACCGGAAAGTGTTGCTGTATATTGTGGACATTGTTCCCGGCAATATTCATGTTGCCTTCTATCAGCGCGTTGTATACTTTTGGAAGAGCCAAATAAATGGTGGCAGTTTAGACCCTTTTCAGACTTGGTCACTTGTGACGGTCACCGGCGAAGAAGCATTGGTTTAAATGGGAGCAAGTGACGCTGCAGTGACTACTCCGAACACTTGTGACGGTCACTTGTGACCGGTCACCAGCGAGGAAGCATTGGTTTAAATGGGAGCTTTCACACTGGGTCACAAGTGACGATCACAGCATTTTATGATTGCCAACAATGCAAGTTGTATATAGGCTATATAATTCAGTTGTATAATCGAGTTCTACGAAACTAGTCATCCAGCCATGAGTTTAGATTTGATTAATACTGAAGATTCTACAAATGAAGAGGAATGTCAACCTGCCATTTGGAATGTCAAAAGCTATTACAAATCTTTATCATGTAGCTACTATTGGCACAAGTGACCGTCACAAGTGACTCAGGTGTGTTCACTGCAAAAACCGATGGCCATCACAAGTGACCCAGTGTGAAAAGGCCCTTACACACTACACTCTAATACGTACCCTAATACGTACATTAAGTTCTGGAAACAGTATCCAGTATGCAGATATCGTAACGTGATGGCTAATATCGTATCGAAAGAGATTGCTCGTCTCATGTTGGTATCCTTTGTTTGAACTTTCGGTCCAATTATGTTACAGAACAATTAAAAATCACTTTTTGACATCGTAGTGAAGTTTTTAAACAGACTATTCCACTCTTACTTTTGATATTGAACGATAACGTTTAACAATCCTTCGATTATAGACCAATCACGATCGTTTATCTTATAATATCCTTCCTCGGATAGCAAGGATGCAATTTTATCTGATAAAACGTCAGCTCGTTACTGGACACGTCAGGCATCAACGTACGGTGATTAATACATCGCATGCGTCTTATTTCGCGACGAAAACCAGTATTCCAGTCTTTTATCCAAATAGATCTTCTCCACAAACTCCTCTGCCGTTGTTTCCGTCGGTTGATTATTATTTTGCGAATTATTACTTACGACACTGCTGCAACTGCGATATCCATGCTGCGAACCGTCTGGCAACCCAGTGAAAATTTTTTGCTCGTGTAAATATCTTGTTGCCTATCCATTCAGTTACTCTATTTTCCGAGAAAGTTTCCTGGCCAAAACTGCCGAGAAATAATGAGAAAATTAAAAGAATACACGTTTCCCAAGGTTGAACTACAGGTAGGGGGGAAAAAAGCGGACCGACTAAAACATCTAAGTTGCCGATATAAGCCACTGCGCATGCATAGCGGCATTCACAGGATATCAGGGAATGTATTGAAATTTGTTCTACAGCCGATAAATTGCTTGAATTGAGAAATAACTTCACGTAGTTTGCATTGCTTGTGAAAACAAACGTTTCCGTTACATCTCCTAAATTTATTTACGTATCACAAGGCTCTGAAATCAGCTAGAAGTGTCGGTCCGTGTTTTCCCCCCTACCTGTACATCTGTTGTCTAAGTGCGTCTGAATACATGTCGTGAGTCCTGTAAACAAAACAGGGCAGGTTCTACATGTGGAAAATCTTTGAAATTTATAACAGATAAAGAATTAGCATTAACAATGCTTCTCTTTCCCACTCGAGCCTACACATTCTATTTCAGTAATGAACTTTCTTATAAAACATAACATGAGAAGGAACATAATTACATATGCAGGTAATTACAAAGTATTCAACGCAGCGTGCAAGCGTGTAGATATTGGGAGATTTGTGCGGACAATGGCTTGCGCCTCCCACACGGCACTGCCTGTGACAGCTGTGATTGACAAGAGGTCTGATTTACTGCATCAATTCCACACACTTGTCACGCTTTCAAATACGTCCACAGCTTGCTAATTCCCCTCCCCTATTCCCCGAACTCTTATATCATCATTTCATCTTGATGTCGCAAGTCAGCGATCATAAGAGACATACCTTCACAAGTTTAAAAGCTGATCATTAATGCTTTCATGTTATATCAAAATTAACCCTCTCCCCAAGGTCTTTAACACACAAGCGATTTAGATCGACCGATAATTTGCCCGTCGGCTTATTTTCACTTAAGGCTCGTAGAAGTACAGTACGAAGGACTATTAAGAAATTAACTATATAAGATCTCAGGTGTCGATTCAGTCACAGCAAGTTAATAAAAATGGTAGGACCAGTAATATTGTTAAGAATTCTGAAGATGATTTGTACCATAGGGAACACTGAAACGATCCCCAGATCAATGGAAAGATGCCATGCTTATTTCGATCGCTTTTAAATGAGACAAAACACCCCAAAAAAAGGAGGATACAGATCTCCAGTTTATCTGCGCAGTTTATCGCGAATGACGTCATGACCGAGCGATAAACTGTGTGAACTGCGCAGTTTAGGTCGGTATTTACGCAGATGAGAGAAATGCGCATTTGGATCCTCTTTTGAAACGATAAACTACGCAAATCACACATTTTATCCTAAAGTTTGCTCGTTACCGTCCGATCTTCATCATTACAACCGCTAAAAAATATGCACTTTTGGCTTTTATTTAATGCTAACGGTCTTTTCTCGAGCTTTGGAATACCAAATGCATTTGATATTGCATCTCCCGAGACTGTGTCTCCACTTTGCTCAATATCATTTGAAATGCATTTTCATCCATTCCGTTACGTAATTTCTAAAATCAGTAATTTCCCTTCCTTCTTGTAACTCATCCAGTAAGTTTGCCACTGGGCAAAACGCTTCAGTGCAGGACCAATCTTTGCACCAATGCTCATGGTTTTTTTTTCTGTTTCCTTCTTCTAGCAACACATCTGCAGCTTTCCTTTTTCTTTCAAACATTGTCACCTCGCCAAAACTGATAGAACTGAAGAAAATATCAGACATACCTAAGGCGAAAAAAAGGCCATGACAATTCTTGGAGCAAAAAAAGTGCCCTTGCCCAAAAAGTGGGATTTACAATAGTGATACACCCACGACATGCAGCGTGATATTGTAGTATTACATTGTGGAATTCATATCCTATATACCTTACGTTCAGATAGCTGTGCAGATTTTTAAACAATTACTGCTCAGATAAACTGAAGGTGTATCCCCATAATAACCTTGGTCATATTATCACCTAGACCTACACATTTTACCAATTGTTTATGAACACCAATTCGGTTTTCAGATAGATTAAGTAGATCTACTAACAATAGATCATTCTTTAAAATTTGTGCAGATTTTGGGAAAATAATGGGAATAAGGTGAAGAATTAAGAGTCCTTATAGTACAGTATACACATATGAGATAAAAGTGCTTCTGTGAGTCGACTATTGAGGGGAATCATGGGTGAAATATTCCAATACATAACCGCCTCCCGAACTCTTGCTAACTCGGTTAACACAGCATCAGCACGAAAAGCTGAAAGGCCCAACTCTTTCTGCCTTCTGTCTAGATAAATCTGGCTATTATAGATCATAACTAGATTCAATAAACTATAACACAAAATGAATTTGAAGGATTCAATTCTTTTGCCGTTTCCTGGAATTTTAAATGATCGGTTTTTCCATATCGAATCTCCTATAGGACTTTTAGCATGTTATATACCATTATTTTTAAAAATAGGCCCATGTTTGTGAAACAAGCCTGTAAGAGCGAGTGTAGCAATCCTACAAGCATAGTAAAATCATTTTACCATGTGAATCATATAGCCTGAAAATTTTTAGACAGCCATTAATATTCGTGAAATAATAAATATTAGTTATTCCAGTGAAATACGTAACGGGTAGCCATATTGGAGCTGCACTGCCAGCTACCGCCGAATATACATACGCTAGGGGCCGTATTTTTTTGGTAACAACGATAAGCGCGAAATTTTATAAAAGAACCTCCCTTAGCTATACTTAGCTTTTATATGCTTAAAATACCAATATGAACCAAATTGAATCCACGAAATATCGCGAGATTTACTCGATTCCGCGAAATGTGTCTATAAGCGCGAAATATGCCCCTTCTGTCCGTAAAGTGAGAAATGAGCATGAAAATGTGCCTTAAAATCACAATATTGTGTTTTGGTGTACTGTATTTTTTATTTCTTAGCAGCATGCTTTTTTCTGCTGTTTCTGTGGCTGTCGAAGATTTTCCGATATATCGATATTTGTGATCGATTACAAAGATTGCAGAATTTACGCAAAGATTGTCTGTGACCTGGTTTATACTGTTGAGTACTGTCCTTTCCTGCTATCTCTTTGCCAAGTTAGCGATGCCTATGATCGATTACATCAGAAGAGTGTAGAATGTTTGTTACTTGTATTCAACAGATTTCGTCTTTTATCCACAGTAGTATGGTTGGCACTAATGTTTGCAAATGGCTATCTGATGATGTTTAGTAGAAATTACGATAATATTTCTCGTAATTATATTTGAACATTAACTCTAATCATGTCTAAATCGAAAGTTACTTCAGTTCATACAAGGGCAGAGGAATATAGAAATGAGGGGGGGGGGGTGTTAGTTCATGTAAATAAAGAAGCAAAGTTTATCATTGCGCAGTGTTCCCAATGTAGTATAAAGTAATTTATTTCACGAAATACCCACCGAAATAGAAGGAAGTTAACACCGAAATCAGCCATTTTATTTCACCAATAAATCAGGGCCATAACATACGCACATGCGCAGACCAAGGTTAATCATTTTCTGGTGCACAGCTATCAATATAAGAAATGCAGTCGACAACGCTTTTCAACGAAGTAAACTAATTTTTGTGACCACCACATCATTTAAAAATATGTAATTAATTTTAATGTTCAATTTTTATCCAACTGAGTTTATTTAATAATCATATAGGCCCTACAGTTATAATTAACTAATAGAATACTTTCCATGTGACTGAAACCATAGATGGTAGAAGTGTACTTTTAATTCAAGCTGTCCAAAAAAAGTCCATTTATTTGATGAATTACAAGGCAGATATATGTTTTATCGCTATGATTTCTAGAAACTCTGCCTCGCTGCACATACAACACAATTCATAAAAAGCATGGAATTAGTTTATGTAAAAAAACACTAGCTGTGTTTCAAACTCGCTAATGTTT
This sequence comes from Ectobius pallidus, assembly GCA_964059195.1. Classification (NCBI taxonomy): domain Eukaryota; kingdom Metazoa; phylum Arthropoda; class Insecta; order Blattodea; family Ectobiidae; genus Ectobius; species Ectobius pallidus. The sequence goes on along the minus strand of CAXKWD010000010.1, from coordinate 74,053,047 downwards.
CTTTCTAAATAACTCATTCGGATGAATTAAAATCAACAAAAAAATATGATACTAAGCTGAAAAAAACTATCTCTTTGATGTTTAATTCATCACAAACTAAAAGCCTGTTAATATGCTGCTCCCCTTAATTATTATTAATTATTATTTATTAATTTTATTATAAGGACAAAAATGAAGAGAACTCGATTGGAATAACGTCCTAACGTACAAACCAATTATATATATTGTAGTTTCATTGCTAGATTATGGCTAGATTATTGCACCATAGTAGACCTAGTATGGAATTTAAAAGTTGGCTTTGCAGCATATCAGATAGATCCAACGCCATTTTTAAAAGACCTTAATAGAGTTAGAGCTAAAAATCCTGTGCCCTCCTGTTGGGGCGAAGGGGCCTCCAAGTGGAGGTTTCTGTTTACCGATGTGAATTTTGTTTCCTAGAGAGGGCAGAGGGACAGGTGGTAAGCCCATCGCCTCTTAACCCCCCTCCGGAAACTAAGGCATTACTTGGACGTGAAATGGCCGATAAATTTTGTCCAGAGGCTCTAATTTAGATTTGGAGTTCTTTTACGTGCCGTAAATCTACGACACGGCCCCCCCCCCAGCTTAAAGTCCCTCCCGGAGGACTCCGTGCCCAGGATTTTTACGTCCTGAAAAATCCATCGACTGCGGCCGGGTTTGGATCCCGCGACCTTCGGATCTAGAGGCGGGCAGCCGACTAAAAATGTATAGCGAAATATAAAATTACATCAATTCAATCGAAAGCGTCCTATAGTTCATCCAGCTAGGAAAGATCCCGCCCAAAATTGCATTTGTTGGAGCAAAGGGCATGTTGAATAAGTAAATATGGCACATCATAGTTTTTAGGGAGGGCTGGATCGTATCAACCTGTTTCAACGTTTTGGAATGGTTTTATTTATTTATTGTTGGTATTTCTGCCTTATTATTGCCTCTCTATAAGTTTTTTCATAAAAAATTTCAAGGAAAGCATGGACATGAGAGTTAGACGATTTCCACTTTCTACGACAGTGTTTTATCATCCATTTTCCGTTCATCTATCATGGTGGAATGTAGAATTTCCAGGACCCAATACCGACAATCTAACTTACCGCACTACTTACCGCACAGGTGGATAATTAGGCTTATATCAAACACAAATCAGGGTCCAGGGACTAAGTACCATGCGACTAGTTGTACCTGCTAAATTTTAGTGACAAACAAAACCAAGAACACGCACAATAGGTAGGCCCATTAACTCTTTTGAGAACCACCAGGCGAAAGTAGTTGATTGCTACCAAGCACCGCCTACATGGGCATGCATGAGATTCAGAAGGCGAATAACGATTTATGGTTGGCAAACTTGGAAACTAACTTCTCGAACAGATGTTTTTGCACGACTTAACTAATTAGTGGTACTTACGAATGTTGTTGCCGTGGATCGTAAGTTAACATTCCCACACGCAATCCTGTTGCTATGTGCGGTAAGTGTTTCCGTGCGGTTATGAATTTACTTACGGTACATCATAATACAAGCCTTTATGGACAAGGCCCCCCAGGACAAATATTTGGTTCGCTTAACAACAAACAAATGCGAATCACTTTCTGAAATAAACATCTATCTTCAAGAATGTATATACATAATATTTCAGGTAATATCACAATTAATATAATTAAATTGATATAAATAATCAACGTGCAAAAGATAGCATCCAATACTCGTGCCGTAAGCGCATAACGGATCTCGGAAATTGAAAAAAAAAACTCTTTCCTCGATCCGTATGCATCGCTTACGGCACTTGTATCGCAATATACTATTGTATTTAATTGAGTTAAATTTTTCAGTTCCCCCTCCCTAGGGTTACCATTCGTTCCATGTTGACCGGGAGAGTCCCGGTGTCCCGCCGGTTTACAATGTGTCCCGGTTTCCGCCGGTTTTTGTTCCTTGGGAATGAACTGCCAATTGACACAGACAAATCATTTGATTAATTAGCGATTGCAAGGAAATATAAAGGAAGAAACACTGACAGGAAAGAAGATACACCTGAAGAAAAATATTGTTTTCAACTCTGAGTGACAAATATGTGGTCTGATGAGGGAAATCGTCCCGCCGAAAATGCTGTAAAATGTAAAATGCAAGATCAACATAAATAATTCAAGGTATGATACAAAATTTCTAAATAAAGTTCTTTGTAGTGAAAAATTTGAATGATACGAAAAAGGTGAAATTGCGTTGGTTGTAAGAAGTTAAGATGGATTAGATTTTGTTTTTGTTCTTTAAAGTGAAAAGTTAATATTAATAATGTCTGTAGAAAAGACCGCGTCGAAGTGTCCCGGTTTGAGAAATCAGAAATATGGTAACCCTAGATTTTTCCCCTACGTAGGAAAAATTCTACACAACATGTGTGTACAGTGTGAACTTTTCCTCGTTTATGTTAAAACACGCTTCACACACTGGTATCGCAATACATGTATCAACAAAAATGAAAATCCGTGAATACTGTCCGTTTCAGGTGTCTTGAGAAATGAAGTAAACAGCGCAGTGGTTGTAACGGGAGAAAAGCACGCTTCACCAGCTAGCAAAACTCACATTGAAATTTATGGAAATAAATAACACTAAAATGCAATTTTGGAAATTAATTATGGTAATACTGAACATGCCATCCACACAATACTTCCAAAATAACGTTCGCCTGTCTTGATCTTACGATATTCACAAATCACAAGGGAATTGTCGACCTGTGAAACGAAAGAATGTGAATTTGTCTTCGGGCTGCAGGGGTGTGTCCGATCGAGGGTGGCCGTTGCCCAATAGGGTGTGACTACAAACATATGTTATCCATCCGTATCTTTTCTTTCTCAGGATATCTGTAACGGACAGTAGAGTATAATCATTCTTAAAGATTAATGTTTTGTCGTTTGATATCGCCCTTATAACAGAATGCTGACTAACTTTTGAACATATTGTTACACATTTATGAGTGTTATTTCATTTAATAAAATATTTTAGGTTATAGCACTGTGGTAGTTTTTCCCTGTCTCTCATTCGTTAGGTATTAAATTGCCCTTTATGATATCTTCTTAACATCAGTTAAGCGTATACTAACATATTCTGTTAGATGTTGAGTCTAATCGCAGATCAAAGGGCTATTAATTTGGCTTCCGAATATCGATATGCTTGTAGGAACATTACATTATCACTCTCAATAATTCAATATTTGATTCTGAATCTCGACTTAAAACAAAATGGATTCCGAATATGCAATACACTAGAGCAGTGGTTCCCAAACTTTTCAGTCCGCGGACCCCTTGAAAAAAATTAAAATTTCTCGGACCCCCTCTGGGTTTTGAAAAAAAAAAACTAAATAGATAGTCTACTTTGATTCAAATGTATTAAATTCAATAGACAAAATAACAATATCAATGGTAACAAACAGAGTTTACTCCTTAATGTGAACAGTGAAGCTGCTTTAGAAGATATGTAATTTGAGAAAATTACGAGATATCCTAGTTCTGAAACACCATCGCGGACCCCACTTTGGGAATCACTGCACTAGAGAGCTGAAGAGAAATACAGCTCAACTAGTTTACTTATAGGCTACCTCAGATTTTATTTGGTCCAAAGGATTACAAGCCCATGCAAGTTTTCTGTTCAGATCAATGTGTGCCGGTTATTGTTCTGTGCAAAATTAAGCGTTCAAATGAAGTGGAATTTAAAACCGTGTTTGTAAATTTATACTGCAATGCCATCCACGTAATAAAAATATAACACCCAATACACTTCTGATTGCAACGATTGGTATGAAATTTGCTCTAATAGGCCTAGATGTCAATAATGACGTCTCCTCTCAGCTGTTTCTTGTTACAGTAGGCCTACGAAACAAACCAGATTATTCTTACATTTTACTGTTGATTTCACTATTCAATATCTTTCATTCTAGTATATACGTTGCCAGAGTTGCAAAAAAGGCAGGGACAAGACGACAACTTCGCTGTAAGCGCTATTGTCAAATTATTTTCTTCTGCATGCCACGCGAGTAGGCCTATAACCGGGAAGACGAGACAAGAATCACAGTTTGATGATGCGCGGTATCAATATTAGATTGTGGAGTGGCTTCGAATTGACAGTCTCGAGCAGGTCATGATTCACGTCTTACCTCATCAGTTATAATCAGGGCCCGGATTCTAATGACATGTCATATTTTGATTGATGCTCCCTAGACATTGCCTACTTGTAGATAAATCCTAATCATGGCCTCTAGATTATAGAAATGCATTCTTATTAGGTCATTTTTTGTCATTTTATGCCATTTTATATTTTTAGGGCATTTATTTCACTTTTAGGTCATTATTTTGTCATTTTCGTGTCATTTGCTTCCTTATTTTGCTATTTTTAAGCATTTACTTTAAATATATGACTAGGTTACCATAATGCAACATTGTTGTAGAATCTACTTTAAAAACAATTTTCTTATTTTTCTTCTCAAATGTTCCATTCAAGAACAAACCTTTGAGACTTACGATATCCTTTCTACAGTTACAGTTTTTAGAATTATGTACAAATTAGTCTATACCTTTGTGTGCACAATAATAATTTTTACATTTAAAATATGGGTTTTTAGGTCATTCTTTGTAATTATTAAGTCATTTTCTTTAAAATTTAGGGTCATTTTATAGGTTATTTTTGAAACAATTTTAGGTCATCAGAATCCGGGCCCTGGTTATAATTAACTACGATTACAGATTTCTTTTGGAATGGTTCCACAATCCACACCTCTTGAGTTTCTGTAGAAACAAATCAAAATGATCAACTGTTTTGGATGCTCCTGCGACATATTCTTCAAACACATGACCTATAATGTATCTATTGCCCTTTGTTTATGGATGGTTTTCTTGTGAAGTCAGTACCTCACGGATTGAAGGAGGTTTTGGATGGAAGTTAAATTATAAATATGCACTGGCAGAAGTGTGAATATGAAATGTGGCGAAATTCGCTCCGACAGTCACATAGATAGGCAACCGGATGAATAATCCATCACTTGACGCACATTCTAATCACGAAGAGGATGATTTCTAGTTGCCTACACATGTGACTAGCCTGCAACATCAGGGCTGTCCAGCTTTACCAACGAGTAAATCTCTGAATGTGTAGAAACCTCATTGGGTATAATGCAGAAACACAACTGAGGTAATGTTAAAATATGTCCAAGAACCTCAAGTCTAATGATTTACGTTTTTTTCAATAAACCAATGCAATACTTTAACTGTTCATAGCTTATTCTGTAATTTTAATAAGAACTGACCTAATTTAGACAAAGACACGCCAGTGATAGTTTATTCAAAGCGATAATTTAAAACAAATATACTTTTAATATGTCACTCATAAGAATGCATTCTTGAGGATGTCTTGAACGTACGAGTGTATGTACAGTTGCAATATATGCAAATAACTACTTATCAATTGAAGGTATAATAAACTCTTAAGTGAAAGAAAATAACAGTTTTAAATTATCTTAGAGGCTCTTCGTAGTAGACGAATGCAAATAATTTGATAGTATTAATAAATCAGAATTGCAATGAAATATGTAAAATTTAGGGTCTTTATATTCCATAGAACTCTCTGCATTTAATAAACATATTCCATAGAAAATCAGCCGTGATGCTGATGAGCTTTCCAAATAAACCAAATAATTAAAATTACAATAAATCACATAAAAAAAATCATAAAAGTCCTTAAATTGTTATATTGACACCTAAATCTATCTTTAATATCAAGCAAATTATTTCAATTAGTTTCGACCTAATCTTTGATATTAAATTATCCACATTTTAAGCGAAACCAAAATAGAGGTATATTACTGTCAATAATATACAGTACTTGAATTTATATTTATTCTACTAATTATTATTGGTCTTGATAAACGAAGTGGACTAAAGCTCTTAAGGTTCGCTCCGTTAGCAGTTATCATCGTTGTAAAGGACGCTTTGAGTAAAAAGGAGGGGGGATGAAAACCACGACTGTCTACTTTAAAATTTTATCCGGAGAGTTCCCCTTAGCTAGTTAAGCAAGAAATTAATTCTCTCTTTGGGCAGTCACAAATTTGAACTACATGTGTTAATGTGTTAACTGTTCGATTCTAAGCAACTATCGAAGATGAAATGCTGTTGCTATAAGTCCAACATCATGTTTTTCGTCACAAACTTGTGATATTCATGAGACTTCAAAACGTGTGTTATGCGATAAGTCCGGAATGCTATTAGCCTATTTTAAATTTGCCGTATCCTGCTATCTTGTGTGGTCCCATTACATCAACTCAAAATTTCGTCCAATAATTGGTAGGAGTTTGTCACTGTCTTCTTGTAAGATTTGAAAACATCTACATTATAATTTGTGATGTTTGAAGCCCCGAAGCATTGCTATTGGCTCTAGAGGACAACCAATCAGCCACAAACCCGATAAATTCAAAAATCGAGTTTAGATTTAATTAGACTCCATTGGACGGTTCACTGGTCCGTTTTTCTTCTTGAAAATTCCACATTGGTTGAACAACGTTATATGATTCGTTTTTTGATTGCTTAAGGTGAAAAACCAGCTAATATATACTCTAGAATGACTAAAGTGTACGGTGAAAGTTCTATGAACCGTGGTAATTTTTACAAGTGGGTTGAACAGTTCAAAAGTGTTCGAGAATCAGTGACTGAAGAACACCGTTCTGACCGGCCTGTTGAAGTTGCGATTTAGCACACTCTGACTTCCACTGAAGGAGGCATTACGTGGGAAGAAGTTCCAGGATAACGAGGATGTCAAGAAATTTGTGGGAAATTGGCTCCGACACCAAGACAGAGTTCTTTGCAGCTGGTATAAAAAAGCTAGTAAACCGTTGGGACAAGTGCATAAATGATGTTGGGGATTATGTTGAAAAGTAGGAAAAGTCTTGTTTTGTAAAAATAAACGATTTTTTCTCCAGGTAAGTTTGTCTCTTTAATTATTGAATGACCCTCGTATAATTGTAATTTTTGCATATTCTATTAGTCTGCGCAAATTAAGGGAAACTTGACTTTTTTATTTTTATTTTATCGGGGATTGGGTGCACATGTGGAGTAACGTGTAAGACACGGGCACCAGATAAAAGGTGAAGTGCGAAAACTTTGCAGGGTTTACTCTAGTTTTAGAATAAATAGCCACAAAAATTAATAAAAAAATACTGCATGTGTACTATAGATACAATCTTAAAGGATAACAGTGGCTACAGCTGGAATGCTGCTATACTAGACCTGCTACACATGGGAACTGATCTAATGAACAGTAGTTATTTAAGGCTTGCCAACTGCCCTATTACAGAGTTGACCTGGGTTGCAAGTGGACAGCCGTTCATTATTTCGGGTTGTAATTGTTTCCATTAGTGAAATTATTGTGGTTGCGGTCCAGCAATATATTTAATTAACAAATAATTAACCAACAAGAAATTAAAACACATTTTTCAGGACCAAATAATTGCAGGGAAATACATTTTCGCGTCAAGTTTAAAATATAGCCACACCTTTTACCTCATTCCCTGTCACATTGAAATAATGGTGCAGATGTTCTGTCGTTCTGAATACTTGTTACTGTATTCTGTAACAATGGCACGGATACACTTAAGCATACTTGTCTCCATTCGATCCCCCTAAGTTTACACATATTTACACATATTAATTTAATGTGGGGAATTTTATTGTCTACTCTCAGATCATTTTAGTAGCGAACTACAGTACAACAATGCCTTAATTCCTTTCAACTAAGATGTAGCATTTTAGAAATTGGTAAGTCCTCTTAAGTGATAATCTTCATAGTGAAGTGGTGTGTAACAATGTGTTCTTCCACATACTTTGATTTTTGTCACTATAATATAATATATAAAGGGTAGTTCAAAACAAATTAATGGAAAAAATGCTCTAACGAATTTTGAAAAAAAAAAAAAAAAAAAACTATTTCGAAACCTTTAATCATGAGTAATAAAATAGTTACATTTTTCATAAAAGTGATTTCGAGGATCGTTGGGTGGCTGGATTTTCCTACACTGAACTTTGTTGTGGAAGGAGTAATAAATGCAATTAGGCTCGTGCAGGGGCAGCTTTAAGCACAATGCCAGTTCAGTACTAAGATTGGCGTGGTTAATCCGGCAGTGGAATCTACGACTTTGGGTCGATACTACAAACAAGGTTAAAACTTGAGTTTTTCGTTTTATTTCATATTATAAATCTTAATCTCCAGTTAACTTCAGTTTGACTTTAATGGAACTCATCTTCCGTTTAAATCGAAAAACTAGCCATCCAGTTCACAATATTTGGTAATACAGTCAAAGAATCCTAAGAAATGATATTGTAAATTAGAGAGACTACACAACAGAAGACAGTCATTTACAATATCGTTGATTGTTGGAATCACGCCACCCAAGACGTATTCTGTTCAACACATGTTAAACACAAATAACAGGCCATAAAAATCAGAAGACTTTCACTTGCACTTTTATATTTATAATACTTAGCTACAATTTATGTAATTATCACAAAATACCTCACTTTTATTTATATTGTGATATAAACAAATTATATTTATTCTTTTCCCCTTTAGACTATAATGTTTTGTTTTAATTTCTTTTACCTTCCTGCTTCGGAGGAACTAATGTTTGTCAAGAAAAATGTGAGTGTATGCGTGAGAACGAAAAAGAGAAAAGAGAAAGAGTGAAAAACAGAAAGTGAGAGAAAAATAAATTTGTTGATCAATTGCAATAAATATGATGGAAGGACGTGGGTTGAAAATCCAACCCGGAATTTACCTTAATAGACCAAGGGAGACTACAACAAGGACTGTATCAGTCGTTAAGTTCGTGGGATCGATTCCGGCACAGGTTGTCTGACAGGGGCAAAATGTGGTAAGTGCTTTTCCTGGGTGCACATTCGTGATAACTAGGTATTAATATGGATTTACTAAAAGCTATAGCCTATAATTGTATTTAACACATGCGTGCACTAAGCCACTATATATATATATATATATATATATATATATATATATATATATATATAATGCTTGTTTTATTATGTTTAATAATGTTTATTCATGCTTATTTATAATTATTTATGTTCAATTATGTTTGTTACTTTGTTATGTTGTTTAACGACAGTTGTGTAATGCTACTTAGACCTAAAGTTGGCTATGTGTCTAAATTTTCTCTCGCAGGAGTTTCTTTTACTTTCCTATAAATCTGTGGACAATATATATTGTCCATATATATATATATATTGTCCATGTATATATTGTCCATATATATATATATATATTGTCCATATATATATATATATAAATTTAGATATATATATATGTCAACTTTAGGTCTGAGTAGCACTATACAACTGTCGTTAAACAACCATAACAAAGTAACAAACATAACTAAACTTCAGTACTGAGATCGAAACCAATCCAATCGAATGCAAGCCGTGGAACAGACTTACAAATAAAATTGTACATCCCTGCTTATAGAGAAAAAGTCACTAGCATCTCTTTTTTTGGGGGGGGGGATACATTCAAAGGAGACTGACAGCGGGCAGTTATGCGTGTTTACCTCAAAGTTCTGCTCTGATTGCAGACATAAAGGCTCGGCATATCGCTCATTCCACAGACACGCCGTCAATTGAGAGGAAAAGCCAGAGCTTTGAAGCTAACTGATGGATGGCCATCAAGCTGACAGTGGGCGTACCGATGAGTAAACAGGTCTATTAGTGACAGCCACATTCACGGAATTGCACGTTATAAGAACATCAGTGAGGCTTGCTACGTCAGGTATTTCAGAATGTCACTGAGCGAATCAGACAGCCAAGTACTATTGTGTGCATGTTTTCAGCTAGGCTAGATATTTCCACTATAGACAACAAAATTGGGAAGATTCCTAACATCTGCACTACCTTAATTCTTTAGTGAATCATTCACAAATAATAGTAATTCTTTTATTGCAAACAAATGGTCATATTATGTTGAATGGAGCAACTACTGCTGAATGTAGATACAGTATCTAGGTACAAAGATGTCAACCAATTTATATTAGAGGAGCCGAAATATCCAATCTCGGCATGTTATGTACCGTATAAAGGATATGATTTTTCTATGTTTCTATGGTCCGAGAGAGTTGTTGTTAGCAACCGCTAAGTTTAAGTGGAAATGCTTATTGTGTTTTCATTAACATTACGTGAACTATCTCGCAAATTCTGTGTTTTGTTTGCTTATTACTATTCTTATAATTACTTAAACAGTGTTTTTGTGCTCAGCGGTTGGTGAAACATTAAAACATAACAGTTTATATAATATGTTTTGAATATTTGAATGAGTCCCCAAGTTTCCAGGTTGTGCCACGAGGAGTGCTGCAAAATCTGTTCCCCATTTTCCCATTGTAAAAGCAGTAAGTGTTCAGTCTATTTTAGTTGCAATGATGAAATTAGGTTTTCTGCTGAGGTGCCTAGTTGTATGTTTAATATTCAAATGGAGAGAGAAGCGTTGAGGGGAGAGAAAGTAGGCGCAGTAACATATATCTATTGTAAATGACTGCTTACCTTTCACATTGTTAATGTTTTGTGAACCTATTAGATGGCCAGATGATTTGACTAAGTTGGCAGTTCCATCACAGAAGAATTTGCTGTCATTGTGTAAATTATTTAGATTTAAATAATATTAAGGTAGCTTAAGATTAGATTTAAGCACTGATAAGTACTATTTGTAAAGTTAATAAGCGTATGGGCAGTAACTACCACCGGGTGGAAACCAAATTGTAGTTAATAGTAATTAATATTCATTCATTCCGGAGCAATCTTAATAAAACGCAAACATTGTGACAGAGCCATGAGTTTTATAAATATACAACATGCAATATCACAAATGTAAATTGTCTACATTAATTTATCGCCATGCTCATTTCGTCGAGTACTCACAATGGCAAACTGCAAGGAGCCTTGTGAAAGTTTTTTTAACAGAGGGAGCTCTTCCTTGCCATCAGTAAAGCAATTAACGATATTTGTTCTCGTCTTCGATTCTCGCTCAGGACAAATTTTCATGTACAGAATAATAGCATCTTATGGTATTTTCTATGTGCCTACAATGTAAATCTCTCTCAAGCCATACATTTTTGTCTGTTGCTTAGCGTTATGAAAATCTTTCATGACAAGCAAAAAAGTATTTCGACTTCACTTCTCTTTTCAGGACAGGAAATATGGACATCCGGAGAGTGATGTTAGCGGCTGGGTGAAAGAGGTATGTAATAAAAGCAATAATTACCAGTTTTAATTAAGACAGGGCTATTCAACCAATACCAAGTCACAGATACTCGGCATGTCGATGTATTTATTTTTTAAATCTAATTTTAATATTAATGTGTCAATTTTAGAATTAAAATAATTTATTATTATAATTAATTATACAATATAAAATATAAAAAATAATAAACATTCTCGTATTAAAAAAGTTGAAGTACTTTAAAAGACAATGTAGTGCAAGTCAGACTGAAAATACTCCTTGTCAATACAGAATAAGTCAACAGCTAGGTAATGTTTAAGAAATTATCTAAGTCTGTGTACTTACTGATTGGGGTTCTCTTGGAATTCATTTGAATATACTTCGTATAGGCGTACTCGGTGTAGTATTCAAATACAAGCAAAATGAAGCTATTGTATGACTGATTTTGGAATAGATGCCTAACATGAATAAAAATAAGCCCGAATATCCATTTGCTTTCGGCAAGTCTCTATCGTATATAACCAGAAAACAATGGTATGAATATATAAACTGGTTTCGTATTAAAATTAGACAAATTAGTGAACCGGCCGAAAAAAGACGTATCTGATACTCAAAGGAGCTACAATCATTTCACAAGGTAAGATTCCAACTTAGGAATTGGGAATAAAAATTGCAGTTTTTTAATTCTTGCCTTCTTTTTATATTTTTGGCACTTTAAATTCTTGCAAAATGATGATTTGTTAATGGAGGGTACGTATGAATCTTAAATCATTTGGCAATCAACAAACATTTTCATGCTCGTCCTTTTTGACTAAGAACTCACTTAAAAAACACTTAAGAATTTTTGTGACCGGGCTTCCATTATTATAGTACAGTAACGTTCAAAATAGATTGGTAGAAGACTGATTAATTATTTATGTCAAACAGAAGAATGTTTCTATATACTGTATAACCTGGGAGAAAGAAAGTGTAATTTGTCTTAGTTTTGATGAAATAGAATAATAGAATTTTGTTTATTATACTGTTCTGAGTATGTTGGTTATTTATTTTTTGTTTTAAGGACGATCGTGAGTTTTACATGTTAAATTCCTATTGAAAGTTAGTACAATTTCTATCGTAAATTAACTGAAACAAATTTATCTATTTTAATTAAACAAAGTACAAGAATAGACATACATAAAGAAAATATTACAAAATAAAATGTATAACAAAATTTATCACATTTACCGTATTTCACAAAAGACTAGAGAAAACAAAATTTCATGAACATTACCATAGTACTTTTCTCCAGTAAATTTTGGATCGTTTAGATAATACAAACAGTTTTTATTAGGAAAACAGAAAAAACTGACTTTGTGTTTCTCTCGTCGCCCAATTCATGTGTATTTTTGTCTTTCAACTGCCCTGTATGTACCCTATAAAAGTTAAATACTCTCAAATCGCTAAAGTGAAATAGAGTAGGATTACTCCCACAACGTCTCTGGCCTTGAAGACTAACCCAGCCAGCGAGCTTCTCGTTACGTCTCGTTACCAAGATGCGCGGATTCGCTGCGCGTAAGATCTGTGATCTACTGACGGGCAGAGAGTAAAGATCATGCTGCATGTTGATAGTTGAGTGGAGGGATAATGCCGCAGAGAGAGATACAGACAACACGTGGAGTGGGATAGCCAATCAGGGTGCAGCTACCTCCCCTAACCAGGAACTCTACGAGTGGTGAGACTCGCTCCTAAGGTATGTACGTAAAAACCCAGAGACTTTGTGGAGGTAATCCTACTCTACCTGATTTATGTATTTTAAATAGCAGTAATATTACTTACGATATGGTAGCTTCATTCTGTAACTTTTGGGTAACTTGAATAATATTTTATTTTTCCAGAAAGGAATGGAACAGAACTCACCTGAAAAGACAGAAAAAACATAATTAGTAAACTTTGTCTATAGAGAAAGTTATAATAAATACGTAGCAAGAAGTAGAATTCCATATTCCTAATGAAAATGGGACCATCAGTAATTAAGTAGGCCTATAATACGTTGAAACCCCGCATCATTTGTTATTTGAACGAATCGAGATCAAACGAGCTTCGTTCAACCCCATTGTGACATACATAACTTTTTATTCATATCTGGTACGGCACTTGAACAAACAAAACAAAACAAGACAAAAACAAAACAAAAACTTCCATTATTTGTGACTTGCGTTGTAATGTGGCATAAAGCAGTGTAATAAATGATAAACACTTCAGTACAGCAAAGAAATACGTAGGTCATACAAAATTCTGTAAAGGTTAAATATGTTCTATGAAAAAAAGAAATAAACTTCTGGATACGTTCTGTATATATTTAAAAAATATCTAATACTTAAAAAATATCTAATACTTCAGGGACCACGTTTAGTACTATCGAGGACCGCCTGCTCTGTAATAACATTATTCAATATTAATAAAACATGACTGCAAATGGCGCTCTCCCGTATTAATGGACATCATAGCCCCTCCTACGTAAAAAAAAGTTCATGATACTAGGGAAATTAAAAAAAAAGTAATGACACTTTATTTACAGGTCTGAATCATTTGGAAGTTGTCCAACAACAGTGTTACAGACAATGAGAAGGTGGAGGGAGGTCAAAAACAACAACGGCAATTAAAAACATTTTGACAATATTTTACGGAGGCGCGCGCTTTGGTTTACTTCAATTATTACGGTTCATCGGGGAGACAGGCTCAGAGGATATTTCGCTGAAATATTTACTGCCCCAACAGATAGATGGCTCTGACTGCAATCACATTAATTATTTCGTCCACGCTCTCTCTATTATAAAAAAAGAGAAATCCAAAATATCCAATAGAATCGGCATACTTTTAGTTTTAATTATAAAAGTTTTAGTGTGGCAAGCTTTTTCCATTAGCTGCAGTCAGATCTGAACAATGTAGCCTATATTATGCTGTTTGTCGTATTTTCTCTGTTTTTGCTCCATAACAAATACAAATTGTACAAGTTTTGTATAATGGAGAAAATGTGTTTTGTTGTTGTGCTTCTTTTTAAAACACTATATGCATTCAACAAGAAAAGTAATATCGTGAAAGCTTTAGTTTTTTTACCAGATAAACTAAATGAATTGATACTTCGGTTACGTGTTCGTTATTTTACGAAGTTTCACATCGAAATAAATTAACAAGGGCAAACAATACAGTACAGGAATTAAACTATTGTAGCATAAATGTGGTGAATTTTTCAATGTATTTTGAAGGAGGCAATTACCGAACCAACATGTTTATCATCGATGCCAATCTACATTACACTTCGTTAAAACGAATTGGTTGCATCATTATTAAGTTTGAGATCCGTTGCTATAAATGGTAAAAGTAAACCGGTGATACCTGGATGACTTTTTATCCCTTCAATAAGTATCTTACATTGTTTTAGGTCAATATTTTGCTTTCCATAGTTTATTTGGTGAAACTTCAACTTTTTTAGAATACAGTATTTGGGGGTACGCCGCAGCGTAGTGGTTGAGGCGCTGCGCTACAAACCGGAGGGCCGCGGGTTCGATCCCCGATGAAGTCGGAGATTTTCAGTTATCTTAATCCTTCTGGCGTCACTATGGCTCTGGGGTCGACTCAGCCTCTAACAGAAATGAGTACCAGGAGAAATTCTGGGGGTGAAGGCGGCCGGTGCGTTAAGGCTGACAACCTTACCATCTTCATGTTCCGATTGTCTTTAATCTGGGAGCCTCAACCTCCTGGAACCCTCTGAGCCCCCATGGCCTGTATAGGGAACACTTTTTTATACAGTATTTGTGACAAGTCTCTGATTCATTAGATGTGCGTGGAATATCAGAATAAGGAACACACTTGTGTGCTTTAAAAAAAATTCTCAAATTTTCGGAAGGTCAGCTTTGTGCACTTTTGTTGCGGACTCCGTGATGGTAGGTTCAGCATTTGTGTATTGTGTCAGATTTTCTTGACAAATTCTCTCAAGTCTCTACAAGACGGAGTTGCAAAGTTAACGGCACATGATTAGTGTGTTACAATTCGCACGCTATGATGGATGACAAATATAGCACTACAGTTTTTTCGTGCATCCATCATTTCTCTGTTTGTACGACTTGATTCCTTTCTTGCTCACGACTTTCTAAGGTAAACTGAAGGGTGTAAATTATAAAACGAAACAATGTGCGACGTAAAACTTGCAATATGAAAATACATCAGTGTTGGCAGAAACAGGTCTGTAATCAAGGAATATAACAAATGTTAGAGGTAACTCATCACTGCTATACTCTTTCGTCATGAATAATTTTATCAGAGCTGAAAATATGTATATGATATAGGCCTATTGCCTCATCGAAAATTTACAACAAGGCCGAAATACCACCGCCGGATATCCGGTATTATATTCGTCATCTTCGATAGCTCAGTTGATTGTCTGCTGGATACTCAATCCAAGTCGCAGATTCCAAACAGACAGAACAGGTAAAATTTTCATAGAAAAAAGGAGCCTACTTCAGCATGGGCTCCTCCAAGAGAAAATTTACCCATGGAACTAAGATCAAAGATTTCAGACACCTCAACCCCAAATTAACCACTGAACGAAGTTTGTATCAGTTATATCATTCAAGTGACACTTCATTCTCTGTTTAATTGTTCCACTTTCCGATTTTCTTATTGCCCCCACCACACCCAGCATTCCCTGTCTCTACTATATAACACAGATATTCCTCAATACAAGCTCACTTCCCCCAGGAGATGGCAGCGGAGAGAGCTGCCGAAGCTCGGAATCAATCCTCTTATCCACCCGGTCGGAAGCCCGAGAAACCATTATGTATATTATAGGGCTTAGGCTTTTTTTCACAGGATTCTACGTTTCTTATGAAAATACAGTTTAAGAAAAAATATATATTTCCGCCAAAGTACTAGTAGTTTTAGTAGGACTGGTGAAGACAATGTATTGCTGAATACGAAAAATTACATATAATGGTGCCAGTTATGTTATATCTCATTATATATCAATCTATTGCTTCCAACATCTCTTGTGATGAGGTACGTGTTTATTTTCATTGTAATTTTAACTGTAATTGTGAGAACCTGAATCATCACAACGTTAGTGGCTTTATTTGCGTAGATCTTCCACTCGGGAGTTAAAAGCTGTGGCAGCCACAACGCAGAAACCCGCATGATTGGCCAACTCGTACGTGAAATGCAATGTACTTCATGTGCAGTCTCCTAACGGAGGTTAACTAGCAATGTGGTGATATCCTCTCTTCTGGATGCAATTTCAAATAAAGAGGCTGCTGATTTTTTATATCAAGCTTTATTCTGCATCAATGACGTTCTCCGACCTGGAGCTTTTTCCCCCAATAATTTGAGTACCAAGAAGGGTTAAATAAATGAATGAATAAATGCACTAAAAGCACCTACCGGTTACACAAATGGGATATCGAATATCGATAGTGTACATTATGCGCTTTAATTATTTAGGAACTGCACTTTTCGTGAGATTTTAAGACCATACAAGCATCGTTTCTTGGAATCTGTTGTATTTTTAATAACTACTAATGGGAATAGTGTCATGTACTTACACATAGGCGTACCGAGGGGAGGGGGTTTGGGGGTTTGAACCCCCCCCCCCCCCATTGATTAAAAAAAGGAAAATTGTATGATTTTTTTAAGTCTGCCCATAAATTACTTAATACAAGTATAAAGCGTGGGAAGCTTAAAACTTGTTATTTTGCGTCTTAATTTTTAAAATTTTCCGGGGGATAATCCCCGGAAGCTTAAAACTCGTTATTTTGCGTCTTAATTTTTAAAATTTTCCGGGGGAGGACCCCCGGAAGCTTAAAACTTGTTATTTTGCATCTTAATTTTTTAAATTTTCCGGGGGAGGACCCCCGGACCCCCCTCTTCCTGGTGGGTATTCCATACCCCCCAGACCCCGCGGATGTTATAACCCCCCCCATATGGTCGGCCTGGTTACGCCTATGTACTTACACTCACAAATGTGAAGGCACTCAATATAATAAAAAATGTAAATAACATCTTGATTCCTGATACGTCAATTCCAGAGTTTAGAGTGATGAAATCACATGTTCATGAACTAATTAATTTTCTCTCTTGAAAATCCATTTTAAAAACGGGTTTGGTTTCAACGTCAGTTCAATTTTCATATGCCAGTCAAAACTCCTGTGATGACCCTAGGTCCTTAAGCGACAGTACGTGGAAATGTCAGTATATGACGGTTCAGGAATACCACTCTGAACCATTCAACCAGAATTTTGTTTCCAAACATTGGTAATTACGCTCATACATCCTCGATATCAGACTTATAATATAACAATATACTGCATTTTACTTCACTGTAAGTCTTATCAACAAAAACGTATATATTCTGTTCTCTATCCTAAAGCGAAGAATGCTCTTTTGACAATTTTAATTGTAAAATGGGTTAACCATTTTGATGAAAAAGTGAATCTGTAGTTTTCCGCAACAAGAAAGCGATTTAGTTTAATGTCAGGGGTTTAGTTAGTAAAAATGTAGGTGCTGTAAAATTAATCGCATCAAGTGTATGCCTAGAGGTGAAGAATCTTTTTCTAAATTCCGATACTATTATCATTCTTATGGGATAACGGTGGATGTTCCCCTGCCAACTGCGAACCAAAATATTGAGTAAGTTGCACTAGGCCTAACTAATTTCCCGTTTTCCGCACCCTTCTTTCTCATTAAATATATTTCCTTTTATTCGGCCAGAAATTTGAGTTAGAGGTATCGTTTCTAATTTAGAGTAGTGTAGCCTACATTTAACTGCTGTCTAACGCTTTGATAACTATATTCAATTTTTTTTATTTCTTTATTTTATTCTATAATTTTTTTATTTATATATTTTATTTTATTGTATAATTACATAAATGATATATAGATTAGTCCTGAAACCTCAAAAGAGCAAAAGCTCCTGTTTGGGGGCAGTTCCAGTGTAACATATATGTTTTACAATATTGAAGTGTAATGTTAAGTCAACTGACTTTAAAACCAACAAGTAGAGAAATTAATATCATGAAAAAGTACCAGGGGAGAAAAGGAAAAGTTGAGAGTAATGGCATGACTGAAATAAATGAAAAATAAGCAATCATATATCCAATATACAGTATATGGTTATCTTAGATTATAATATTGGTTTTGTTTGCTAGATTATTGGTTATGTTTGTATGTATCCACTGGTCAGTGGAAGAGAAGGCCTTAAAGACCTTAACTACACGAAAGGGAAGGAAATATTTCCTCATGGTGACATCAATTTCTATAGGCAGTGGAAAAGAATATCAGGAACAACGGCATAGTTTTTCAAATGAACCTTTTAAAATGATTCTAAAGGATGCATTTTACCGAACGCAATGCTGCTTCCACTCCCATGTAGCTGCAATGTAGCAACATTATTCATTAATCTTAGAGCAGCGTTTCTCAACCTTTTTGAACCCGAGGACCTCTAAAATATCTAATAGATTTTACGGACCCCTAATTTTACATCCCATTTTTAAAAGCAGGCTATATGTAGGCCTATATTAATATTTGGGGTATTAATTATAGGTCATTATAACGAAATAGATCTAAATACATTTTTTTTAATTCAATGGAAACACAGTTATTGAATTGGAAGTAAACTATTGACAGTTTAATATTTATTACCAATTTGATAATATAATTAGGAATTATGTTATTAGTAATAACATTACTTTTAATGAGACGGTTGATCTTGTCGCCTCTTGCAGACTACCTGGATATCTGGCTCAATATTAGTCAAATTTAGTCGAAGATCAGCAGATACATTAAGACATCTTAATTATGTCTGCGGACCATCTGCACCATCGTCGCGGACCACCAGTGGTCCGCGGACCATAGGTTGAGAAACGCTACCTTAGAGACACCGACATGAGCTGAATTTGTTTTAAATCAATAAACACGGCTTAAAGAAACCATGGCAACCCAAAATTAGGCCTAATCCTATATCAGGTGCCAAAGAATGGATGGATGTGAGAGACTGGAAGACGATAATCTTTTAGTTCCCCCTTAATTTCACTGTCACATACATTATTAAACTCTATTTATTAAGGCGCCGAGGTGCAGGAAGAACGGGCATTTGTTGTTGTTGTTGTGTCACTTACACTATGTTTGTTTCTCAGTTTACTACATTAGACTATTAGTAAGATAAAGTGCTCCATATGCAGGCCATGGAGGCCCAAAGGGTTCCAGCAGGTTGAGGATCCCAGATTTTAGACACTCGGCTCACGAAGGTGGTAAGGTTGTCAGCCTTACGCACCGGCCGCCTTTACCCCCAGGATTGCTCCTGGTACTCATTTCTGTTAGAGGCTGAGTCGAGCCCAGGGCCATAGTGCCACCAGAAGGATTAGGCCAGTTGAAAAACTCCAACGACTTCATCGGGGATCGAACCCGCGACCTTCCGGTTTGTAGCGCAGCGGCTCATACACTACGCTACGGCTATTACAATATCCAATATTGGGTATGGCGTCTCCTCTATTCTCTTTTGCATTGCCCTTTCAGGATCATCTTTGATCCAAATTCCTGACTGAGAATAGCAAACAGAATTCTTTCCTTATTTAAAGACTGCATACAAGAGTAGGTCTACCAATACGCCAGTCACTTCTGAGGTACGGAATATAACGCCGCGGATTACTATTGCGTTGATAATCTGACACGTCTCGTTGTTTTCTGGTTTAAGAAATTAACAGCAATGAAGAAGCAGCTGCAAGCTGACAGCCTGATGTTGACTAGCAATAAGGCACTTTGCTTGTATGATGATAATATGCCCCCAGGTGTTGGTGTAGCGAGCGTCTAGAAATTAACACCGAGATTCTAACAACAAGCAGTTCTGGGATAAACTCACTAACAAGCTCCGTCACCAACTAGTGTGCTGTATATCCATCATTGTTCTTGCACTTGCATAGACAGTATTTTGTGTTTAATGTGTTTCCTCAACTGAACACAGTGGTTATTATCTTATGGCATGTGTCTTGAATGAAGCTGAGGTTTGTTAACACCCCGATTTCGCTTACCTTTGTAGGTGGGGTTAAGGATATGCTGTGTGTGAACCCTAATTCAATGTATCTTATTTTAAACTTCTGTATAACATCCTGAAATAATTCTCCAAATGAAATACAGTGCGTTTCACGTAAAAGTTGGCCAATCATGCGGGTTTCTGCGTCACGGCGGCCACAGCTAACTCGCGAGCGATCGGGTAAAATATCCAAGCAAGTAAAGCCGCTAACGGTGTAATGATTCAGGTTATCACGATTACAGTTAAAATTACAATGAAAGTAACCAAGCACCTCATCACAAGAGATGTTGGAAATATCCTCCTCTTGCATCCACACAACACTGGCACCTTTTTAGGAAATGTTTCACTCACATAAGTTCAGCTTCCGAGATAGTTAATTTCTCTTGTAATATTATCTGTTCTAAGAGTATGTCACTATTATTTATGGGGGAAATTGAAAAATAAAGTGTCAAGTTCAAATCCCCATAGATTAAAAGAACTCTATTATGATGATAGAAATTACAGGCAGTTTAATTTCCTGGCATCTCTTTTGGGAGTGTAATACTTCTTTCGTTTTGTTTCCCAGCTAGCAGTCATTCATTTACCCCTCTACTACACTCTCGCTTCATGGCTTTTTTTTTGTATTTATTTATTTTATCGTCCATTCTTGCTAATTATGATGGGATCAACTTCCAGGGAACTAAAAATATTCAGTAGAAGTAAAAGCCAGGAAAATAAAATTTTGTTTTGAACAATTTGGTAACATATTTTATCATTGTGTTGGCTCATTTTAATTAATTTCTCCAGGCAGTTCTTGCTATTGTATGAATGATTTTTTTTACATGTAAATTTACGGAAACTAATATTTACCCATTACCGTAAGAACTAAAAGGGAAATTACTTAATTTTCATAACATTGAGTGTGATACATTTATTTTAAGGAAGGGCATGATCCCAATGAGGAAAATTAGTAGGCTACATTTATCCCCTAACAAAAACCATTTCTCAAACACTATTTTATCAGAATTCCCCCTCAACTGAAATGTCGCAAAAAGTGTTTAATTAATTATGTAAATGATGTACGCCTGTCAACTTTTCTCGCAGGCTAATTTCGTAACCATAGCAACCTAACACACATGACTATATTGAACTTATTTCTTTGAAATGGCATGAAAGCCCCACATGCATGGTCCGGACGCCCTGTCAAGCCGCGTAATTAAAACACATTGTTTCGTGGAAACAAGCTGCTCTTTGTAGGTACTTACAATGCCCAGCTACGACCACAAGCTCACAACCCCTGTGCAGTCCTGTCCTTACCAACCTAGCAATCTAGTTAACATTTCCCCTTCACCACTTCTCTTATTCTTAATGGAAATTTAAGGTATTTTTATATTCAAATACTGATCAAGTGAAAAGTTCCTGGTATTAATGATTTAACACATGATTTTTACGCTTAATTCACAAGAGCTCTATGTTAATCTGAATTAAGGGCAAATTTAAATATTTAGGCTCACTCACAAAACCAATCTCGTTAATTTTACTTTTTTGAAGTGAAACTTCTTTAGCCGCGGTAGGGGTAAATCGAGAGCTTGTGTAACGATCAAAAATCGTCACGAAATTAATGCAACGCTCAAAATCGTCACAAAATCAGTGGGGTGTGACGGAACGGACTTTACAGAAAACAATCAACTCAATGATTAGGATTATCCAAAGTTTAAAAAATCCAAAAAACCAAAACTAAAAAATCGAAAATAAAATATTTAAAAAATCAAAGATCCAAAATTTAAAAAATCCAAAATTAAAAAATAGAAAATAAAGAATTAAAAACATTCAAAGATCCAAAATTTAAAAAATCCAAAATTCAAAGATCCAAAATTCCAAAATTAAAAAATACAAAGATCCAAAATTCAAAACTCCAAAAATTCACAATTTAAAAAATAAAAAATTCAAAATCCAAAATAATAATAAAAAGTCCAAAATTAAAAGTCGAAAATTAAAAATCCAAAATTTAATAAGAAAAAAATCCAAAATTAAAAAAAAAAAAAAAATTTAAAAAGTCCAAAAACCCAATATTAAAGAGTCCAACAATCCAAAATTCAAAAAATCCAACAATCCAAAATTCAAAAAATCCAACAATCCAAAATTGAAAAATCCAAAAATTAAAACAAGTTTCGCTTCTGTCGCGTGGCGTTCCACGCACACTTTTTTGTTGTTAAATACTTGCCCCTTCAGTTACCTTGGCAAAAAAATGCCTGGTCCTTCAGGTTGGGAGTTGATGCAGTAGCCCAGCTCCTCATTCATCGTAAATATAAAAAATGCTAAAAAGACCAAATATATTACTATGTATTGTTTGGTTGAGGGAAACGACAATATTATGGGAAAACAATCTAAGTGAAAAAAATTTACCTATATAAAATTCTTATTATCTCGTTAATATCTTCAGAGTCTATAAAATGTAGACACATCAGCTATCTGAAAAAATCAGTAACGCTGATATTTCTCTGACTTACGGCAATTAGGCCCTAACAGATTTTAAATGCTGTTTTAAGAAGACTACTGTTGCAATGAGATTCTCATGAACATTATTATTGAATAGATGATGATGATGATGATGATGATGATGATGATGATGATGGTGGTGGTGGTGGTGGTGGTGGTGGTGATGATGATGGTGATGGTGATGATGATGATGGTGATGATGATGATGATGATGATGAAGAAGAAGAAGAAGAAGAAGAAGAAGAAGAAGAAGAGAGGAAGAAGTGTTCGGCCCGTGGGAGAGAGGCCCACGGCCCGATCGAGGGATACTAGCAAGGCCGGATGATACCGCGTAGGGTGGCCAGTTCCTTTCGCGGGATGGGAATGAAAACACATCACCCAGTCCTGACCCAGGTAGGAAACTTTACATCTCTGTAAAATCCCCGACCCGGCCGGGAATCAAACCCGAGCCACCCAGGTGGCTGGCAGTCATGCTACCAACTCAACCACGGCGGCGGACTACACTGTCTATTATGCTACCAGGAATTTATTGCCAGTGCTTAATGTGAGAAATAACATTGAGATAGCCTAATCGAGTTACCTATATAAACGGGACAGTCATAACTAGAGACCGGATATCAGGCAAAATGCCTATTCTTAAACGTTATAGATATAAAATTTAATTATTTTAATATATATAATATAGTACAACCCCAAAGAGCAAAGCTCATTGGAGGGGTGACATAAATACATTGGTTCTAAAACATACTACAATTATCTTACAATTATAAAACATACTACAATTATCTTATGGCTAAAACAAATTCACTAGTGACAATACTACAAAATACAAAAAAAAAGATTGAAATATACTAACCAATTTTGAAATATGCATTTTTTTATGATTTTCGGAAATATATTATAACTATCCTACTGACTGAAGTACACATCTAAAAAATATGATAATGCTTTTGGTTTAAAATTTCTAATGGAACTGGACACACTTTCAGGTAACATGTTATACAATTTTAAAGCATGAGGTAATATTCCATTTAGGCCATACGTAGTGGATTCACTATGAGTTACAAAAAGATAACTGACTTGTCTTGTGTTATGGAGATGAACATCTTCGGGTGTAATATAAATTACATTATAATTACATATTATAATAATACTTAATATAAATTCGATCTACTACCCGTAATGCTGTTTATCATAAAGTTCAAGTTGCCTATTTCAACTTACAATGCCTATAAATGCCTATTTCTTCCTTTCCAAGATAAATACTATTTTATTGAAAAATTAAGGTAAAATGGTTGAAACGCATGCAATTTGCATCTCATGAGTTCATGTCATGTGTTAGGCCTACATTACTTAAACTGACTTATATCCACCGTCAGATATCCTTATTAACATAATTATGATGACGAGGTTTAAGTAGAAATGCTTCTTCCTCATTTGTGTAGAGGTAGCTGTCTTTATTGTTGCACTTCCTCTCTGATAGGAGGCATAACCTAAAAGTGGAAAATTTGAAAAAAGTATCTTGTGCAAAGAGTGCTTATTAAATGATTGGAAAAAGGTATTGTGTGTTGAAAGTGATACAGTGCACTAGTGAAACTAGCAATATTATTCATACAGTATTTTGGTTAGATCCCGCTATAGCCTATTATGTGTTTATCTACATATATCAGGTAGTTATTTTGATTAAATACTGCATGATTTAAATGTTTTATTTCAATTGGTAGCAAGAGGGATCCAAATTGTGCTCATATTTCTTGACCTATTGTCACCTTTTGCATGCAGGTGTAAAGGTTTTAGTTTTTAATATCTACTTTGACGGTTTTAGTGCTTATTTTAACTATCTATTCTCAATTTTTAAATGTTTTTTGCCTGCCTATTTTGATCTTTTTAAGTGTCTCACGTCCGGTCTCTAGTCATAACTCTTTAATAATAAGATTAACTTATGCTTGAGTATCAGGAAAAATAAATGTTCCAAGGAATTACTTCTCCCTTTCAACTGTGTTATAATCACGTAATTTGGAGAAGCGGTTATGGCTGTGTTATTTGTTTTTAAATCATAATTTCCAACTATGCTCAGTATTTAAAACAGTAGAAACCCTACCTACTTTAAAAGTATAACTTATCTTATTATAGTCTAACATACTTAAGTAGCATATGCTTCTGGTCTAGAAATATAAAACTTGAGTACAACTTATTGTTTGCACACAAGTTTTATATTTTTGTTTGCACACAAGTTTTATATTTCTAGATCAGTAGCGTATGCTACTTAGCTTATACAGTATAATGTATAAGTTAGATAAGTTAGATAAGTTATAATAAGGTAATATGAGTTATGATTTTAAAGTAGGTTAGGTTTCTACTGTTTTAAATACTGAGCGTAGATGGAAATTATTATTTAAAATTATTTAAATTATGATTTATAGGAAAAAAAAATTCTCCTATAATATTCTCATGTAATGTCCAACAGAGATAATAATCTGTGACTCACGAATGCTTATATATCTATCTTGAATGTTACTGTACAGTAACAGTGAAAGCCCGGTCACAAAAATCCTTAATTAGTGTGCCTCACAGTACTGCATATGACACAGGCCTAATTTGTCAGTGAGGTACACCACTAAGGTTAGTCAGTCATAGGAGAGAGGTTCCATCTGGCGCTGTGAAGTGAACTCTGGTTTAGCTCAATTGGTAGAGCAGTGGCACAGATATCCAAAGGTCCTGGGTTCAAATCCCAGTGTCAGAGGAATTTTTATCCTATAATATCCTATAATATTCTGCTTATGTTTAGAAGTCTGAAAAATAAATATGAAATTTGCTTAGAAATCCAAGCTCAATGCATGACCTATTCGAACTCAGATTTGCTGAGTAACATCGAAGCTTCAATTATGGCTTCAGAGGTGAATGTAGTGAATTTGATGTAACCAAAAACTAGTTTTCCACAGTCCTATGTAAAACGTGTGTTTGTTTGGAGAATTAAAAAGGCTTGTCATTTAATTTAGATAATAAGCCGGTGCAGACTAGTAGGAGGTGGAATTATCTTGTATCGGTAATTATGAGTTGTCCAGGCTTCCCCACCCCCTGCACTAATGAGGAACACGGGTTTTTAATTAGCGACCGCTGTAGTGTTAAACAGTAATTAGTGATCTTGCAGCAATAGATGTACTACTACTTGCAGTGGCCTTCTGCTATCAAGTTTCCATGGAAACGCGCTTTTCTGTTGTTTTGATGACAAATAGGCTAATACTTGCCAATGTTTTTTTTCAAAGTACCCTTCAATTTATAATATTTATCTCCCCTCCAATCACAATTTCTCCCGGTACTGAATATGCAGAAGGGTTGCAAAAGGGTTCCTATCTCTGTTGGCCAGTCTTTCAACATGGCCTAGGCCTATTTATCTCACAGTAGACCATTTTAACTAGAAGAGCTTTTCAAACTATGACAAAATACGGCAGTATTGTTGCCTAATTTGATTACAAAATTTCGCTTTCATACGAGTTTTCGCTTTCGAACTACGCTGTTCACAGGTACCACGCACACGCACACACGCACACAAACATACATTTTATAAAAATTTTATTTTTCACCATGGGGACCACAAAACATGTATTTTTTTAAAAAGAAAAGTAGGCATAACATTTCAGTGTCAAATACCAAAACTTAGTCTTCCTATGGACAGAAATATATATATATATAAAAAACCATGAAAATAACTTAACAGACAACAGGCCAAAAAAAAAAAAAAAAAAATAGGCTTAATTCAAATAGAAATAATTTTATGGTTTTAAACCAGGGTACTCTGTATATTATAAAATAATAAAAATTGTATACTTAAAGAATAAACTGGAATTAAAGGCAAACCATCAAGGATTATTATTTTAAATGAGAGTATAAGGTGGACGCGAATATTATATGTTATTATAATTCCACCCTCATTGGAAAAATGAAGTTCATTAATATAACTTAAAAAGTTCTCAAGAAGATGTAATTAGAGTGAGTTTCCACATTTCTATGTATTATCTCGAATACTGCAGCCGTCAGGTCTTAAACTAGCTTAGCTCTTTACTATGCGGATTTCATTTATGCTTAATATTGTATAATTTCCCCTAGCCTGTAATAAACATGTGTGGCGACAATGCATTATTCTCTTCTTGGATCTGTGGAAACTTTGTTCATTACTAGAGAGCTGCACGAATAAGTTACTTCAATCATTGGAGTTGGCAGGACTTTGACCACTGGATAAAGCTGTTATAGTGATGAAGCCATATTTTCATGTCCATGACAATAAAAGAGTTTAGACACTCAGTTGTCCCACTGTCAAGGAGTAATCAATTGAAGGAGGTGAATTGTTTCACCTCAGGCAGATGTCACTACAGAGCAACCCATCCAATTTCATTGCTGTCACTGCTGTGATTTCAAAAAGTCTAGCTGCGGTATTCTCCGCTCCAAGTAGAAATTAATAATTTATAATAATAATAAAAATAATAATAATGTCACAGTAATAGTAATAATAGACCTAATAATTTTAATAACGTTATAAAAACAATAATGTTCGCTTACCTTTATAATATATTACAAGAGAGAAATCATTTATTGCAAAAATGAAGCTGTTTGAATACACAAGTTGCCCTAAGACACAGCTTACCAATCAAGCCATGAAGGCCAATGGATAACAATTCTACCACAATTTTTATTTTTGTTTTGTGTTAAGTAGACAAGTTAACTTAATCAAACAGTCAGTGCATGTTCCCATAAATATGACGATGAATTATTCCAATAGAATAAATAATAAAATACCAAAACATCACTTTAAAAATAAAGCGGGTTTTTAAGTAGCATTTCTAAAACCATAATGGTCAAATTCGTTTTATGAATAGACAACATATAAGAAAGTTTGAAACACTGATAATTAACACTCGAGTGCACGGAAACTTCCCGATGGTTCTGGTTTCTTCTAGTGTTTTCTTTATTTAAAGTTGACACTAAATCATCTTATCATTTGTATTCCACACCAGCCCTGGGTGAGACAATCTCTTGTTGATGTGAGTTCAAGTCCGACCACATGCAATTGCAGTCTATGAACAACGCTCAGGCCTAGGTGAGCGGTGAAAGGTTATAGTGCTCTCATTTTCATTGTCCCCACTCGGCGAGTCAAATGTCTGTATTTCCTTTTGCGGTCTGCCGGATTATATTATTGTTTAATGAGGGTAAACAGTAGTTTGCACTCTCAAATCCAAGCAAGTGGCAGACTCTGTTGGCAAGTCTATCTAATAACAATAGAAATATAATACAAAATTTTAGCAGTTCTTTGATTCTCGTTTCCGAGACATGACAACGCTTCAAAACGCGGCTATTAACGAGTGTGTCCTTTTATTAAACAGACAACACTTTAAAGACAAGATTCTATTTTCAAACAAAAAGGTTTGGACTGTCTGTCTTGAAGTAGTTTCTTATTTCCTCTGATGAGATTAGAATGAAGGGTACTGGAAAATAAAAGGCGTTTGAGGTTAAATCAGCAAGAAAATACGTTTTACCAACACATTCACTTTTAGCGCCGTCTTGGATTGTTTCAAGTCGTGTACTTAAACAGGTCTTTATTTCCCTGGCAAGAAGAATAGAAAGGAAAGCTAAGAGGCTGTAGAAAGCCATTGTATCTTTTTTTTCAGGTGAATCTTACTGGGGTAAAGTGCATCGATTTCCGGTGTTATTGTAAGAAGTATCTGGCCGACAGTTGAGAGCTCTTAAGAGTTCACGTGAGAATAATTGAGAGGTCCCACACAAGAAAAAGCTAAGCCCTCTTCCCTTTGCACGGACTTTGCCATCTCGGTTCTACATTAAACTTAATCTGCTGGAAAATAGACTGTTTAGGGGGCTTTGTTCTCAGCTAGGAGTCGTAAAAGAGATCTGTCCAATTCAGATTTGTCTTTTGTTTACATTCCAATAAATTACAGATGGCGCTGTAAGCAAAACCAAAATTCATATATGCCGTATGAATTTCAGAAAAGTATGAAAGAGAGAGAGAGAGAGAGAGAGAGAGAGAGAGAGAGAGAGAGAGAGAGAGAGAGAGAGAGAGAGAGGCGTGAAGTGAAGAAAGAGTGAGGTTTAATGTAAAATATCTGTATGGTCGCTAGTTTAAACATGTCGGATACAAAATTGTTAAGTAACGGCCTCTACGGTAATGATTCCTAGGAATGATAACTCTTTCACACTGGCCGTGTATAGGCTAAGGTGGAGAGGTAGATTCAGGCTGAATCTATGCCATGGTAACTCAATGCTAGAGCAGCGGCACGGACAGCAGAAGATCCTGGTTCAAATCCCGGCTATAGTATTGAATTTTTCAGTCTGACTCTACCTCTCCACCGGTTCTTAGGAAGTTTATTATCAAATGTGTAGGCTTACAAAATGGACGAGAATCACCCTGCAAGGAATATTGCTATTTTGAGAAATGTATAAGTTCTACGGTAGTATAATGTATCATCGTGTGTATGAAGTACATCTCATTTAAAATTGGTGGCAAATAATTCAATGACAAAAAATGAATGTCTACCTAAGTACGAAATAACATATGATTTGCACGGGAATATAGAATTAACTGTTTCTGTAAATTAAATAAGCGAAAAGCACCTTTGAAATTGTGATTCTAGATTTACTTCCGGTAATATTGGTCTAATGGACTAATAGAACGGGACTTCCGTTAATTAATGTTGGACACTGATATTGGTGTATATTTTTAAAATGGATATATAAACATTCATGAACCGCAGATTATTGTCTCTGTTGGTCATTACACGAGAATATTATAGGAGAAAAATTTCTCTGACAGTGGGATTTGAACCCAGTCATAAGAGAGAGGTTCCATCTGGTACTGTGAAGAGAACTCTGGCTTAGCTCAGTAGGTAGAGCAATGGCACGGATAGCCCAAGGTCCTGGGTTCAAATCTCAGTGTCAGAGGAACTTTTCTCCTATAATATTATAATGTAATGTCCAACAGAGACAATCTGTGGTTCATGAATGCATATATATATATATATATATATATATATATATATTGAATGTCAACTGTACAATAAAAGTGGAAGCCCGGTCACAAAATCATTAATTAGTGTGCCTCACAGTATTGCATATGACATAGCCTAACTTGTATGGCAGTAAGGTAGACCACTAAGGGCAATAAGTCATATGAGAGAGGTTCCATCTGGCGCTGTGAAGTGAACTCTGGCTTAGCTCACTTGGTAGAGCAGTGGCACGGATAGCCAAAGGTCATGGGTTCAAATCCCAATGTCAGAAGGATTTTTTTCCTATAATATTCTTATGTGTTTAGCTTTAATTATCCGATGCATTCCAAAAAGTTCATCAATATTGAGGCACATAGCTATTGTTAGCTTGTGCTTCGTAATGCAGACCTACCAGTTCCCCTAGGCCTATAATAGTTTAATCAACATGAAAGTTTTAGATTGCCAATATTATGTTAAGCCTACGGCTTAAACTGTTTATTTTAACAGAGCCTTTCCAGTTCAAAACAGTGTAAAACCTCGTTGTGCGTAGGACGTAGGAGAACTTTATGTTGCGAGTTTCACACCAGTTATAAAAATATGCGAAGCTAGAGATTTATTGTACACTCAAATTATACATGTCGCTAAACTCTCCATAATTAAAAGTGGATTATACTAATAAGCTGGTTCGTGGAACTTTCAGTGCAAGTGCCTAGAGGGAGATGAGTGGAAAGTGAAAAAACTGTCAGAGGGATAAATACGCCTAGGTCTAAATAAGAACTAACTTCTCGTGCAGGTTTTCATAGTGGTATTAAAGTGAATGTTGTGGAAATTGGCAAGTCACTTTTAACGTAATTTTGAATGTTGTGGAAATTGGCAAGTCACTTTTAACATAAATTTAGCCTATATATTTTTAATTTCTTAAGTTACAGAATTCATTTGAGTTTTCGTTTCTATTTATTGATATTCTTTTGATATATCTTTATACAGGCGTGGGAAAATTCGTCAATTTTTCTGTCATCGTTACAACTGGTCACAGGACATTAACAAACATACCATTTGTTCGTGTTAATCTCATGCTCTGTTAACATTTTGTAAATTATTTCTAAGGTTTATGTTATTTAATGTATTTTATGTAATTCATACACGTCATTAATCCATGCTTTGTTTTATTGTATTGTAAAGAAAGTGGTGTAATAAATTTAGCTCGTAATTTTACTGTAAGCAATACGGTCTGAATGATCTGAAGGGTCCTTTATGATTATGTTACCACGTAAGTCGGATTATACCCTAAAGTTGAGTGTTTTACGGTTGGTAAACCTAAAAACCCATTCTACGGTAACCACTTTAGATTTTTACACATCAAAGTTCCTAATTTATAATTGTAAAAAGAACGCGAATCTGAAAACGCAATGGATGTAGGTTTTATACCTTAAGTACAAAGGACATTTTAATTAGCTCCCATGTTCCCATTCATTGGACTTTTCAAAATGTTCTCTACAAATACATTCCAACCCTTTTGTGTTCATCAAGGTGACTTAAAATCTGTAAAACATTTATTCAACTAAATACCTCACAGGCTATGTAGCTATTTTAATCATGAAATGTTTATTACCAAAACTAAACTTTTGAACTTAAAGAATTTCGGGTAAAGTAATTTTCCATAATCTTGCTTTTGGTTTTTAGTTGTTTACTCCCTAAGCTTCACTTACGCTAAGAAGTAAAAGTAAAAACAAAATACGAGGCGTGTTTTTAAAGAAAGTGTTGATAACTTGAAAAAAATAACAGAACATTATTTTCCAAATACTTAATTAACATTTATTACCTTACACTTTACACTACTTCTTCACTATCATCGCCGTCATTCAGGCACTTGTCGTAACGACCTTCGTTAAACTAACTCGCTTCCTCACCATTCCATCACTCACTATTGTTTCCCCATAAACCTCACACAATCGGCGATGAATGTTTGCTGGCGTAAATTTTTCGCATCCAAAAAACGAACCACTGATCTGACCTCACAGTCGGCGGGTCGTTCGATTATTCTGAACATTTCGAAAAGCTCTAACAAGAGGAAAACAGACGTTCAGAGCTGCGTCTGGCTTCCAAATGAATGGAGGAAGTGATCGCACATGCGTTATAAGAACAGCTAACGCTCGTTTTGTCAACTTCTTGCTTGCCTGTGAAGTTCTATATAACGGTCTTACATCGTAAATGACTATTACAAGCCTTTCTTTTACTATTGATGAGGAGTTTTTGTACCCGGTACTTTGATAAAACTTTCTCTGCGTAACACGAAAAATTCCTCTTTTAGCGAATATCTGGGAAAGCGATCTTTAGATTGTTTTATTGATTCTATTCAACTCATACGCTGCGTGTTTGATATTGACCAATAACATGTAGCAATTCCTCGGATATAGACCAATCACGGCCGTTTATGTTGCAATATTCTTGTAGGAATCGCGAGGATGGTATTTTATCGTGATAAAACCGTCTGCTCGTTACTGAAGACGCGAGTATCAGTGTGCAGTGTGCAGTGTGCAGTGTGCAGTCAGATGTTGCCACTAAGCGGCACGAAAACATATTATTTTATACAACATAACTTGTTTGGAAATTGAAATAATAACAATGTACATTGATTAAGAACACAATTTCGATTCGGTGCAAGTCAGTTCGTATGCTTTTCTGTTCTGCTGTTAGCTTACCTGAATGAAGTTAACTATGTGCACCATTGGTAGCACTTATTTACACCATGGTAGCTCGAATTGATTCATGGGTGGTTGATTCACAGTATGCCGTGATCTCACAACTGTTAGTTTTATTTTTATACAACAAAGCACGAAAGTAATTATTATTTAGATAATCCGTTACATATTATTCATGGAATAGTCTTAATAAATCCAACTCGAGTTGACGAGTTTCATCAGATAAATTCGCTCCTGCTGCGCAGTCGAAAATCTATCGATAAACTCGTCAACTCTCGTGGGATTACCTATTTCAAAATACTTTTATTTGAGGTCTTTTTCATGGCAATTACCTAAATGTACTTAAAAGTTCGAAGCCTCGTACACAGCACTTATGCTAGAGAATGAATCCTGCTGTGCCTTCTGGATAGGAGGAAGAAGCAGTGAGATGCCCACTCCTCATAGACGGCCGCTTACATTAGGCCGGAATGTAACTCGAGAAAAATCCCTTAGGTTAGACTTAAGCGTGTACCTCATGTAAATTTTGTGGATGCTATTTCACCTCTGCCATATGCCCCTTACTTTGGAAATTCATTAATTTGTGTTAGTGTAATAATTGTACAGTTTATTCTCTGCATGCTCCACAGTACTGTTATGGTGGAACACGCTTGTGACAGTGAAATAGGAGAGATCGTCATGCGGGACTTGGAATTGCTGGCAATTAAATGAGACAACCAAAGAATGCTATCAGCATGGTTCATATTGACAGCCAGTCCGTTAATTCCGAAAAGAATTGGCCCAATAAAAGGGGCGGACTGTCCATTTAGTCTATAAAAGTTATATACTGCCCAGATCTGTGTGAGTGTGGGGCAGAAACAATGGCAGAGAAGCTAGGGATGTCGAAATAAAAATGCCTGACAATACTGTCTTGAAATACTCTTCATGTGCTGTAGCATTGGGAAATGATCCTAAATTCTGAAGGACAACAGCTTCTGAAATAAACTGCAGGTGTGTCGTTCAATCAAGGTTAAGTATTTAGGAGTAACTTATTATTTATACTGAGCTGATTTAAAAAAAAACCACCCACTGAGTTCTCATGAAAAGATCTGACCTTCTGTTTCGTGGAAAAGCTACCATCGTAAAGCAGTAGAATACTAAAAAAATAAATTCGCAAATTTCAAACAATTCTCTGAAATACTATAGGCTAACCAAAATTTCCCTACTTCTTTTACCTACGTTTTACTTAACAATAGTTTTATAAAGTCTAATGTATTATTATTAATAATATTATTATAACTATTATCATCATCATCATCATCGACGGAGAAACTCTTTTCTCTTCGTTACCCCCTTTTTTTTACATCTCTGCCCATACCATAGGGTAGGTAAAGTGAATAGGGAATTCGATTTTGAGTTTTTAGCATTACAGCCTAAAGTTTGAGGTAGCATGAGCAAAAAAGTACAATTTTTCCTAAAAGTCTGAATTTCTGAAAATTACACTGAATTATCAAATAAAATTCACATCATATTCATCTGTCAACAAACAGTTGAGAAACGATAAGTATTATCACTGTTCACAGGTAGCTTTGGAACTGCATAATCGAATCTGAAATCGTTTTCCCAGGCGGCGCTTTCTAATCGTGGAATGTACTCTAAAGCCGGGATTTTAGCTGTTTCATTAATTATTAATGGTTTAGTTTATGAATGATTCGCGTGCAAGTGTTAATAAATATAATGCTTTAATAATTATTATACTCTTAATTTTTCAATTAATTATCGTGGGCGAAGCCGCGGGCATCTGCTAGTCATAGACAATCTAGGATGCAGGATAAACTCGTCTATCCTCAAAACGAACAAAAATATCTTACTTTTATTTTGTATTTTTCGGCATTCTCTACTGGTCATTCTTAATAAAATCTTCATTTTTTCGTTGTATTTTCCCTATTTTGCCTTCAGAATGGACTTTTCCAACATTACATCATTAAAAAGCTGTTGCATGCAGTGGTTTCCAAGGAAATTCCTTTACAAAATTAAAGCAGAATAACGGAATAGCTCAGCAACTCAGTTGTATGAAAGCTCTTATTACATGCAGTGATTCCCATAAAAAACATTTACAAATTAAATTAGAATAACGGAATAGCTAAGCAAATCAGTTATGTGAAATGAATTATTACACACAGTGGTTTTCGTGGAAATTCCTTCACAAAGTCAAACAGAATAAAATCAGGTAAACTGATGTAACAAAGTGCCAGTATGTTTTTTTTAATCAGTTATGACTGCAATTATGATATGCAGAATATGTTTTTTTTTAATTGATTTCCAAGTTAAGCTCCAGATTTATTCATTAAGCAGGGCTTACGGAAGAAGAAAGGTCTACCATCTCGGCCACCTGGGTCATTTTAACGGTCTAGTTGGATAAGCGCATGTAAATCAATATGTTTTTTGTCATAGCTATCTGTATTTTAATATCCAAGGCCTTATAAGATCACAGGATAGGCTATGTTGTCAAGATAACTGATTTTCATTGTTTTTATAAATTCTTTCGAATACGTATATTACCATAAAATAGGCACTAAATTGAGCATTACTTCGAAACAGGTCAACCGATTTTAAACCATTATGAATAGACGTCTTCCCACGGACATTATAAATGTGTATACCCACTTTCATAAAAATCCGGTAAAGCGTATTTGAGTTACCGCGTCTTTAAAATATACACTAAATTGACGTCTTTCCACGTACGGTACATTATAAATGGGTATACAAAATTTCAGGAAAATCCAATAAAGCATATTTGAGTTATCGCGACTTCTTATATATTAACATAAAAACACTAAATTGGGCATTATTCCGGTACTGGCCAACCGATTTGGTCCAATATCAATAAACGTCTTCCCATGGACATTATAAATGCATATACGAAGTTTCATAAATATCCGATAAAGCGTAGGGTAATTCCGGGAGAGACGGCCATGCGGGGGAGACGACCAATCGCTCTGATTTCAAGGCCGATAAACATATTTGAACGTAACTTGGTAGGCGGCAAGCTTTTGGTACTAAGAGTCGATTGTTGAACACCTGCGCTGTTTATATTTAGAATTTCGCGATTTATATAACATTATTGTTTTCTAACTAGCCATTTATTTTTTGTATGTTGAATGAAATAAGCAGAAGTCCGACATTATTACTAACAGTTAAACGATACTCACTGTGTGAGGTGAATGAACCTTATATATTCCACTTGTATTACGTGTTCTGTTCTAAACTTTTCAATTTTTAACTACTGAGTATGGCCATCTCACCTTTACAAATAGGAGAGATGGCCCACTTCTTTTCCGGGAGAGTTGGCCAACAACTTAAGAGCCATATTTTCAAGATCTTCTGATTTTTTCTAACGCGAAATGTAAAAATTTTCACTTAAGACTAATTTCCATCGCTTCTCAATTACTTATTTATTTTTATTGCTAGGGAATTGACCTAAACGAACATATTAATACGTATACCTTAATGAAACAATTTTGAAAATCCAATCCAGAAAGAAGTATGTAAATAGAGACGACTTTGACAGTGTACCCCTGATTAAATACATTATTAAATTCATTTTCAAAATTATTTATTTGCTTAAAAAGTGGATTGGACTCATGTTTCTATGCCATAGGTGGCTCCATAATATTGTATTATTTTTCATATTTACGTTTTCCTGTCATCAACTAACAAAGTCGATAGATGGAGATAAATGATGTAGAGGTTAGATGGTATGCCCTTCCCCGCCATTCATGCAGTAGTGGCATGCAGTAGAGTTTAGTTATCTTTTCAGAAATGTATCAGAACTTTTAAGTTACTCAGAATTGATTCTGTTTTCCAAAATATGTTTATTTTTACGTTGTGTAACTTATTTGGCACTTAAGTTTATTTTATATGTATATATTTATTGGAGAAGAGCTAACTAGTCTTTCTACTTTTTTACCTGTACTTTCTACCTTCGAAAACTGTCCCTATGTCCTATGGCAATCTCCCCCTGACACTTCGGGTGAGATGGCCAACGCACCATTTTTTTAAATGTTGGGATTTCTCACCCTAAATTACTTTCTTCCTCCATAAAAAATTATGCTATGAGAATGTGACATCCAAGGACCTAATTGATCATTTTGCACACGAATTATCTTGAAAATCCTTTAAGTTATTAAGCATTAAAAAAAGCATGGCCATCTCACCCGGATTTACCCTATGTGAGTTATTGCGCCTTTAAATTAGACACTAAATTGGGTTTTACTCCGGTACCGGTCAACAGATTAGGTTAAAATTCAATAGCGCACTTCTCATGGACGTCATAAATGGGTATACCAAGTTTCATGGAAATCCGATACAGCGTATTTGAGTGATGGCGCCTTTCTATTAGAAAGGCGCCATAATCTATTAAAATAGGCACTAAATTGGGCATTACTCCGGTACCGGTGAACCGATTTGGTTCAATATCAATAGGGTTCTTCCCATGGAATTATAGATGTGTTTTCCAAGTTTCATGAAAATCCGAAAAAGCGTTTTTGAGTTATGGTGCGTACAGACACACGGACAGACGGACAGACATTTTTTCGTCCACCACACAATCTCATAAAGTACCATACTGGCACTTAATAAAGAAATAGTTAAGCAACTCAGTTACGTGAAATTCTGTGTTACATTCAGTGGTTTCCATGGAAATTGCTTAAAATTTAAAGCAGAATAAAGAAATAGCTCAGCAACCCGTAATACGAAATTCGTTATACATGGAGTGATTTCAATGGAAATACCTTTAAAAAAATTAAGTAAAATAACAGAATAGCTAAGCAACTCAGTTATGTGTAATTTCTTGTTACATGCAGTGGTTTCCATTGAAATTCATTTACAAATTAAATCAGAATAACAGAATAGCAAGCAACTCAGTTATGTGTAATTTCTTGTTACATGCAGTGGTTTCCATGGAAATCCATTTACAAATTAAATCAGAATAAAATCAGGTAAACTGATGTAACAAAGTGCCAGTATGTTTTTGTTTAATCAGTCATGACTGCAATTATGATATGCAGAATATGTTTTTTTTTTTAATTGATTTCCAAGTTAAGCTCCAGATTTATTCATTAAGCAGGGCTTACGGAAGAAGAAAGGTCTACCATCCCGGCACCTGGGTCATTTTAACGGTCTAGTTGGATAGGCGCATGTAAAACAATAGTATTTTTTGTCATAGCTACCTTATTTTAATTTCCAAGGCCTTATAAGATCACAGTAAAACAATAGGCTATGTTGTCAAGATAACTGATTTTCATTTTTTTATAAATTCTTTCGAATACGTATATTGCCATAAAATAGGCACTAAATTGAGCATTACTCCGAAACAGATCAACCGATTTTATCCATTATGAATAGACGTCTTCCCATGGACATTGTAAATGTGTATACCAAGTTTCATAAAAATCCGGTAAAGCGTATTTGAGTTACCGCGCCTTTAAAATATACACTAAATTGGGTTTTACTCCGGTACCGGTCAACAGATTAGGTTCAAATTCAATAGGGCACTTCTCATGGACGTCATAAATGGTTATACCAAGTTTCATGAAAATCTGTTACAGCGTATTTGAGTGATGGCGCCTTTCTATGAGAAAGGCGCCATAATCTATTAAAATAGGCACTAAATTGGGCATTACTCCGGTACCGGTGAACCGATTTGGTTCAATATCAATAGGGTTCTTCCCATCGACATTATGAATGTTTATACCAAGTTTCATGAAAATCCGTAAAAGCGTACTTGAGTTATGGTGCGTACAGACACACGGACAGACGGACAGACAGACGGACAGACATTTTTTCGTCCCCCACACAATCTCATAAAGTACCATACTGGCACTTAATAACAGAATAGCTAAGCAACTCAGTTATGTGTAATTTCTTGTTACATGCAGTGGTTTCCATGAAAATCCATTTACAAAAAATTAAATCAGAATAACAGAATTGCTAAGCAACTCAGGTGAAATTTCTTAATAAAGTAGAATAACAGAATAGCTAAGCAATTCAGTTATGTGAAATTCATTGTTCACATGGAAAAATTGAAAACAAGGAATAATCGTGTAATGACCACATGATGTAGTTCTATTTGGACGATGTACATTCATCTGATTATGTTTAACATTCCTTCACCTACATACACACATTCCATCTGCCCGTGAAGGAATTGACAAATGAAGTTATCTCACAGTACCGCACTAACCTGCATTTCACATGTAGGGATGCAGAACTTTTCAACGTCAGAACTACAAATTTACAACAACGTTCTGACAGCTGTCATGTTTCTTGCTGAAAAGTTAACATTTTTCATCCCCATCAATTGTTTTTATTCTTCTTTTCTCCCTCACTTGTTTCAACGCATGCGTTTCTCGCTCAACACTTTTTTTCTTTACGTCTTCATCAAGTTATGTGCCATGGTTACTTCCCGTTCTCGAACGTGTTTTGAACAGTTCTTGCCGTTATAATTGTATGGCAGTTCATCGTTTCTTTCCGTATTAGTAACTTATTTAAAAGCTAACAATTTGCACAGTATTTCTTCAGCTACCTTTTGAAGTTTCACTTCCTCACATTGTGTTCTTAATAATAGTAATAATAACAATAAAAGTAATAATAACAATAAAAGTAATAATAATAGCTATAAGACTAATACAATAACACAACATTATTAATTACTATTCATGCATTATTTACTAATACTGACGAAACTAAGGTCATAAGGCCTTCTCTTCCACTTGACCAGTAAAACTACAGAATACGTATTAATAAACAATACAAAATTAGACAATGAACTAAAAATTAAAAACTATACCATGGACACATACAATTAAGTCTTATCATATAATTCATTTACAAATTTTGATTTTTTAAAATAAAATAGAGTTTATTCACTCTAGTTGTTACACTTAAACTGACAATTTTTCTTATCAATTAATGGAATCATAATATTTAATTATTAATAATTATTATTAATAATACTTAAGTAACACACTTAATGGTATAACCCTGGACACATTTTATGCTAATTAATGACTAATAAGACTAATATTCAATTTGTTTTTAAATTGTGGTGCATTTCGACAGTCTCTCAAATGACGGGGCAACTAATTCCAAAGTCGAGGGACAGAAACGCTAAAAGATTAAGAATGTAATGGCATAGTTCATTTTCCTATACAGTGCAGCATAGAAACAGGAAACGAGATAAGCGATTAGAACTTAACTCATACAGGAACCGGCTGTGTTCAAGTTTTAGGCCTAAGCTACAAGCCTTTCGCACACTGAATAGCCCAAGGAGGGCTTACCAGTAAGGAGTTTTACATTGGTCGAGTACATTTTTCGTTCAGTATAAAAGTTGTACAAGAAATAGAACTGTAGGCTAGATAGTTTCTCTGTAGTTTGATTTGATGAACTTATTTGGTCTCCCCTGACAAAGTATGAGTGTGTGATTTATGGAGACCCAGCAAGACGTGTTTACCATTTCCTCCCCCACGGCTTCCAGAAAGGAAGATGAAGTGCTTCTTGTGACAAGTCGCCACCATAAAAATCTTCCACGGTCACTTTGCTTGACCATCGCAGTACACATTCCATTGCTCTTTCCCCAGTTCCTTTCCTTGTTTCCTCCTCTTCTCTTTGCAATGCTGACCTCTCTAAGCTCTGAATTTCCGGTGATTCGTCAGACTTTGCCAAAGCTATGGTCATGTCACATCACAACGGTAACTCAACGAATGATAGGTTACTGTATATCAGAGTTGGGAATGAATATACAGTAAAAATAAAAATAAGTAATACTTTAACACCAGAGTGTTGCGGTAAAAATTCTGAAAAATGAACTGTTATTAAGACCAATCTTAACATATGCAGCAGAAACGAGAGAAGACACAAACAAAACTAAACAGATATTAAGCACATGTGAAATGAAAGTGCTAAGAACAATTTAGGGGAAAACTTTATTAGATAAGATACACAATATAGACATTAGGGACAAATGCCAAATTCAGAACATAACTAAATTTACCAATGACAGAAGAAAATTTTGGAAAGAACACGTTGATAGAATGGAAAACAATCGCCTAGCAAAAAAGGCTCAAGAAAGCAGACCAAACGGAAAAAGACTAAGAGCAATACCTGCTACGAGATGGAAAGACAGTACACACGACTAATCTGAGGAATAAAGGGGAAATAAACAGGATGTAATCCTAAATTACAAGAAGAAGAAGAAGAAGAAGAAGAAGAAGAAGAAGAAGAAGAAGAAGAACTGTTATTATCAGTCTCTGATTCATGAGCTAGCTGTTTGATAGTCGAGAATAATAATAACTGGAACGCGCGCAAATGTGCATTTCTACTTTAGTTTTGCGTACTCACTTACTAAGCGTACTTCCTTGTTACACCACTCTATATGATATCGTTCGTAGATTTTTCCGCATAATTCACATTTGCATTCTCTTGTTGGTCCGTGATATGCCTTATTTGTGCATATCATATGGTGGAAACCGTGTATTGATAGCCTTTTAAACACATGTCTCATTTCGAAATTCGCCGTCGAGTAAACATTAAGTTGCCAGCAAGAGTAAGAGAAAATCCCTTTAGGCAGACCTACAGGCTGAGGTAGATTTCGAAGTGATTTTGATTCACTTTATTGTCCTGCGCAGCACTCTTCTTCTTTAGCCTTGGCACGACAAACCCGCAATAATAACTGCAAAAAAGAGGAAAGAGCACTTTTTCAAACATTCAAATCTTGCCTTATATGAGAGCTTTCGAGAAACTAGTTATTGATTTGTAGAGTACTCATCAAGAGCTTTTCAACGATACCCCACAAGACGTTTAAAAAATTTCAAATTTCTATCCCCCCACCGCCCAACCCCACTCGTACCCCAAAAACCCCGAATCGTTGGTGTCACTGTGAACTCCATAGCGAGTACTAAATTTATTCAAGCATAGTTTCCCTCTATACTTAATAGGGACCGAGATATAAATTTTTCAAAATTTCAACCCCCTCCCCCGATCAAAGACGTGCTAATTACCCTTACTGTATCCGGTGACGAGTACAGGTTATGAAGCTCGTCGTTATGCAGTTTTCTCCAGTCCCCATTTTCATCTCTCTTAGGCCCAAATATTTTCCTAAGCACCCTATTTTCTAACATTCTCAGATTATGTTCTTCCCGAAGAGTACGCTACCATGTCTCACATCCATATAATATAACCGGCAGGATAATAGTCTTATAAATATTTAAATTTTATAATTGCAAAAGGTTATTTTTCATATTGACACGCGGCCCTCTGACTTCTATTTTTCAAGTGGAGTTGCCTGATCTAAGGCATACAAATTCCAGTTCAAACCTCACACACACAGTATCGACTGTAGCTTGTACTGTACAGGTTAAATAGTTGCACTTATTTACATGGTAAAGCAGAGAATTCTTGTGATTTGCAGGCTCTTTTGGTGTTGCCATGGGGACAGAAAGAGCTATCGTGTGCACTAGAGCGTATGGGCGTAGCATTTACACTCACCACTCAGGCTTTGGCCAAGTTCAAATTGGCACTAAAACTTTCCACACTAAATAGAATTGGTATGAGTGAATTATTAGTTTATATTAATAGACACCCGATAACAGGCACAAAATAACTCAAAATAGGCAGCTAAAAAGCATTTTATTCTAATTTCGCGACTTTCAAAACAATAATTATTTACTTACTTACTCAATGGTAATAGATAAGTCCTCAGCAAGCTAAAGGAATATTATATATTTTATGGACCCCGAAGGTTCATTGCCGTGCTTACCTGAGCCCGCGATTCAACCCTATTCTGCGCTAACTCCATCCACCCATCCCTCTCAAATCCTACTTCCCTTAAATCTATCCTAATACTGACCTCCCACATACGTCTAGGTCTTCGAAGTGGTCTTTTCCCTTCGGGTTTCCCATTCAATGCTTTTGAGGTATGTCTTTCCTCCCCCACGCGTGCAACATGTCCAGCCCATTTCATCCTCCGTGATTTAATTATCCTTACTATTTCCGGTGAAGAATACAAGTTATGAAGCTCATCGTTAAGTAGTTTTCTCCAGTCCCCATTTTCATCTCTTTTAGGCCCAAATATTTTCCTAAGTACCCTGTTTTCGAATACCGTAGTATCATTATAATATATTCGAACAATAATTATTTACATTTTAAAATTATGCAGGCCTACGAAGGAAGAAATAGGAACATTGTAACACCACTTATATCAAATACCTGCTTTCGTGAATTGATATAGCTCACATAAAAAAGTGGAAGAAAATCTGTCCCACCAAGCTATCCACAGACGAACATTTCACGTGTCTGCAGTCGAATGAAGGAAATGAAATCAGACCGCTAGGAGCAATTGGTTGTTAATGGTGGTGTAAACGTTTCAGCTAAACAGTTAATATATTCTATATTCATATTAAACAAAGTACATTTTATGGTGAAAAAACTGTATAATTAGATTGTAAACTTTTCCGTGCATTCTTAATACACACTGACATTTTTTAATTCTTAAATGAAATTTATATCCTATTTATAATTAAGTAGCTATTGCTCCAACGAGGCCGACGTCATACTTTCTGTTGTGCTAACCTTACTGTATATTTCCTATGTAAGATGGCACTATGCGTTAGAATTCGGTCAACGAGCTGCTAGATCAACTTGCGATCCCGGAGATGACTACAAATGTGTCTTAATTTTCCAGTAAAGTTGTGAAATTCATGCAATTTTTATCTTGTACGAATGACGATCCCTTTTACTGGCTTAAAAATGTCTTAGAAATTATTCTAGTATGTTTAATATTTCTCTTTTGCACTGTTCTAAGTTGGGGTACGCCGTTGCGTAGTGGTTGAGGCGCTGCGCTACAAACCGGAAGGTCGTGGGTTCGATTCCCGATGAGGTCGTTGGAGTTTTTCAATCGACCTAATCCTTCTGGTGGCACTATGGCCCTGGGGTCGACTTAGCCTCTAACAGAAATGAGTACCAGGAGCAATCCTGGGGGTAAAGGCGGCCGGTGCGTAAGGCTGACAACCTTACCACCTTCATGTACCGAATATCTAAAAATCTTGGAGCCTCAACCTCCTGGAACCCTCTGGGCCTCCATGGCCTGTAATAGGAAACACTTTACTTTACTGTTCTAAGTTATTATCTAGTAAGCATAGAAGATAATATTATAAGCTTATTGTATGTGGTCATTTCATGTCCCTGATTATATCCAGGATAGATGAGATTTTTAAAAAAGTTTCCTCACGGCACCGCGAGAGCGCACTGGGGTGTTGACAGCTGAATGATGGAATTGAGATCGCTGTGCGGATGCTGTGCTGCTCTTTTTTCCTCACTTCAGCTGTCAGCTATTTTTATTTTTTATATCATATCGGAATTGTGAAGCTGTAGGGCTAATTCAGATTTTCCCCAACTTTTTAATGTTTGTCTGAAAATATAAAATTAATCTGAAAATGCCTGACGCAACCCTGCTGGGTATCTAATGCGAAATCTCTCTGCCGTAAGTATGAAACCGAACATAGCAAACTAAAACACATTTGTAAGACTATTACATTCATAAGCCGCTTTTGATATTGGCCAATAAGATCTAGCAATGCCTCGGGGTC
Source organism: Ectobius pallidus (assembly GCA_964059195.1). Lineage (NCBI taxonomy): Eukaryota > Metazoa > Arthropoda > Insecta > Blattodea > Ectobiidae > Ectobius > Ectobius pallidus. The sequence goes on along the minus strand of CAXKWD010000010.1, from coordinate 74,008,939 downwards.
ATTTAACTTATAATATTCTTGTAAGGATCACAAGGATTATATTTTCAGATAAAAAGTCAGCTCATTACTAAACAGGCATAGTATCAATATGCAGTGATCAACAGGCTACGTCAACCATATCGATTCCTTCAACATTGCACTTTGAAAATTGGGTTTTGAATCGATGCACATATAATGTCAGTTTACAAGTTATACGTTCTTGAAAAAAATTGTGTATTTTCTTCTGATGTTAGCTTATGTTAATTTTGAGGTTAACTATTTTCTCATTACCACTGTTGGTACCATTCCTTAATAAAGTAAAACTAAACTCCGTGGCGCTACATCCCAGAATGGACTAGGCCTACCACCCGGACCGCTGCATCATCTACCATAGGCAGATGGCAGGTTTGGGGGCATGTGGTCAGCATGCCGATAGCCACGTGCGTTAACGGTGGTTTCCTTGACCGCAGCCACTACTTCTCTATCAAGTAGCTCCTCAGTTTGAATTCCGAGACTGAGTTCATCCCGCTCCAGACCTCCCTACCTCAGAAGAACCCGAGGGGATCGAACCCGGACCTGCGAATCTGTAGCCAGCGACGCTAACCACGAGACCATACAGGTGGTCTAGCAATTCTTAATGCATTATATTTATTCATTTAGCATGCCTTGATCTAGCAGCTGGCACAGTGGCGATTTGATTTTTAGAAAGTAATTATTATTCTGTAACATCTTATTCTTAAATACAAAAATCCCACACGTGATTACGAGTTTCATCGGATAAATTCGTAACCTCTCTTAAGATTACTTATGATTAAATTAAACAGAGTATTTTAGGAGCTGGTATCAAGGCAAGAAATTGTTGCCAACCAAAAGAGCCGGAATTCCGCTACATACGAAATTAACCATTTTTTTTTCTATTCTAAGCACAAGCGAACTGAAATCATTTTCCTTTTAACACAAAACACGTCATACGATATTCGACCGCTAGCTCTTTTTCGTTAACTGCGTGCTTGCCTAATAAGTACTATATAACGATCTTGCATCGTAAATACCTAATATTAATATTTTTAATTTTCTTTTCTTAACAAGCAGCGAGAGCAAGGATTTCAGAATTCCGTAGCAGACTATCCATGGTGGAACTCTACTCAAGTATTTGCGTTCAATGGTCATAAATCTTTCGTTGGATCAGGCAGTGAATCCTGCGAAGATCATATGCGTAAAGTTTGCTGCGCAGTAGTTTTGACTCTACGAATTTTTGTGCATGCTTATAATGAGGTAAATAGCCTTACTTAGCCCTAAGGGAAACACACCCACGGCTGAAAATAGCGGCTAATTCCAATGTGACGGAGCATGTGCAAGAAGCAGTATGATTTTAAAGAATGTGAAGGAAGCATTTAATGTGGCAGAAACAGGGAAATAATATTAATGTGTGTTGGGAATAACGCACCCTATACCACAGCCCCACAGGAAAAGGAATTCCAGAGCGCCATATGAACACCCCCTCTCGGAGCTGCTGTCTGTGGTGAAAACATTTATTTACTGCCACATATATTATCTGCCCAGTCTGTATGAGCCAATTCTGAAATAATGCAAACATTTCCACACGCAATAACCGCGTAAAAGAAACGCAAAAATGAAAATTCCGTTGTTGTGTATTTGAATAAAGACCAAAGAGACCACTACAGGGCTTTCCTTATTTGCATGTAAGACACGTCAATTGAATATCCAAAATTAAAAACGTAGCTACTTTCTGCACGACTGATACTACACGTTCGATACTATATAGGTTACATGTTGATTTTCTTCTTTTCGGAATTTTTAAAGTTCTTATAGAATATAGACCTTCAGAAATTAGTTTAGCAGTGCCTATTTAACCTTTTCACTGCTATTGACGTATAAAAGAAGAGATATAAGATTAATAGCATGATGCATTACGCAAAATGTGAGGAATTTTATCCATGTGTTAGGACTGTCGTTTATGGAACAGCTATTGTACGGAAATTTTCACCATCGATTTCAAACTTAATGCTCTCTGATGGATTCAGTTGATACATCCCTTTTTACCCGTGTATAAATTTTGTTCTGAATGGGTTAACTAACATTAAAATTATTTTACATGATCACCTGTATAGTTTAATTGTTGACTACGAATCTGCAGGCCTGGAATTCATTTCTGGTAGGCGTATTTTTTGGACTATTCTGATTAAGGGACAGTTTAAGTTATTATAGTCAGAATGCACTAAATTATAGTTGAATGTGTACCTACTTCTTTTCTCTCATCATATATCCAAGGATCAACTCCGGGGTCGTTCATTGTACTAACGTAACTTCGAAAAAATTAAATGTAATATAGCTGGATAAAATCTAACTAGTAAGGACCTAAGAATATGCGCCCCTAAAATAGGTAGGGAGGTCTGGAACGGTTTGCACTCAGCTTCGAGGGGATGACTGTGGAGCTCCTTGAAAACCATCAGTAACTGCCGTGGGTTTCGGTATTCGGACCATATGCCCCTCAAATTCTTCAATCTATTGATGAACTGAAGAGACGACGGTAGAAGACACACCGGTTGGATGGTAGGCCAATCCTCCTGGCATGGAGCGCCATGGAATGAGAGTTGTTTTAATTATTATTCACATTCGATTAATTCTTTACAAATTATAAAATACCAAAATACCAAAGTAAATTCAACAAACGTTTTCCCTGTGTTCTATGATCAAGAGAAGGTGTCGCGACGATCTTATAACAAAATGTGAAATCGGCTTTTGGAACTATGGTTCGGGGGTGGAAGGTGGGGCAAAAAAAAAAAATATATATATATATATATATATATATATATATATTCGATTAAGTCAATTGTTACACAGGTTCTCTTTTTCAAGTTCTTTTCTCTTACGCCAACCAGCATTCCTTCATTCTCAGAGTATTTTTGTTATTATTATTACTATTATTATTGTTATTTCTATTCTTATTATTAATATCATCATCATGTTGTAATAAAAATTGCAATAATATTTAAGAAGCTATGAAAGAAGCTTATTTTTACAATATGCGTTAGACCTCTTTATATCCAACACGAAAGTTTTTCACATTCATCTTAAAAAATCTCATTATAGAAAATCGAATAAAAAAACAACTAAAAGAGCATTTGAGCAAAATATCTCAGGATGAGCTTGCTACAAACATGCAATGCCGATTACAAATTTTAAAATATATTACTCGCTCTACTCGTTCTACTCAGGATTATTAATAATTCAATATCCACATAGATTAGGATGAGGTTTCGGTGAAACTGAATCTATATTAAATATTAAAAGAGTTTTAAATTAAAACACTTTTTTAATAAGGGGATTAAAAGTTATTGGTAGTTCTACACGTCAAAGAGGATAGATGTGGTTTATCGATTTTGTGCCAGCAGGGATTTTTAGGTAAAACTTTCTCTATAAGAGTGAAATAGGGAAAAAAGTGAATATCGACATGGGTATGAGTGTCATTTCGTGGTGTAGAAAGCGTCTTCTTGCCGGATATCGCATTTCACAAATCTAACAAGAACGTTGTCAGAGCTCCCGAAATTATCAGGAGCAACATTATAACAAGATGCTCCTAACGATACATTCAAAGCCTTTTCTATGTCTCCTATATTCTGCTAAATTTTCTTTCTTTCTCTTTCTTTAACGTAGTTTTACCTCTCCGTTTCAGGACCCTAGCCTCCCGGGCCTTACAGGGTCGCGACCTGTCGGGAGAGGGATTATCTTTAGATCACATACATACTTTTTTTAACTAGACAAGGACATGGAGGGCCTCCCCGGATGAGTGTTCAGCTCAATTCCGGGGCCACCTCCGAGACAACACGAAGACATGACGAGAGACACCATTCACACACACACACACACTAACTCAAAACAAGGCGAGGATGGGGATGAAGATGATAATGACGGCCAGATGATATCCGGGGACCACAAGGGCTTAAAGTTACCTGACATTTGTCTCACAGGTGAGGGAAAACCCCGGAAAAACCTTACCTAGGTAACTTGTCCCGACCAGGAATCGAACCCGGGCCCGCTGCGTGAGAGGAGCGAACGCATCCCTGAGCCACAGCGGCGGACCTGCTAAATTTTATGTTCGTAAATTTAAGCTTTCCTCTATACGCACTATGGAAAATAGTACAGAACCTAGGCCTATGCTATTATTATGCTGCGTTTAGGATAGTAAGAGAATTTTACCATAATATCAGTGGTTGCAGTGGTGTAGCTGAGGGTATAGTCCTGTTATTCAGGAGGCTTCCTTTTACTAGGAGGGAAAGTTTGCAGACAGCTCAACCCATGTTCTTTATTTTTACCGCACCAATCAGCTAGTTTACCCCAGCCAATCAAAATCTAAAAATGTCTTGATACGGCTGTGACAGCTACTCGTCAACTCCAGGTGAAGTGAAACGCGAGGTTGCAAGATCTAGTTACAGTAAACGATAACCCGCGTGAATTGATTAAAGGGAGGGAAGAACTAAGGTCAATGATAACAATGAGAGAATATTGCAACGTTGCTTTGATTTTGGAAAGCGGAAACCATGACCGATTTCGTCAGATCAATTAACATAAAGAAACATCGACTCAATGGTTTAGCCCAGTGTCCGGCAGATGCTGCAGTTGTGACGTAAGAGTCGATCATCTCGCAAGAGCTTGAGAGAGCGAGCAGTTGAGTTGCATACCTGTTAATACGCACTAGCGCAGTGGCGTTCAGTGCAGCAGTAGGGTTAAGGTGAGCCCTGATGGTACATTGAATTGCGTGCATTAACCATGGCAAGGGTGCAGAGGTCAGTTAATCAGTGAAATGTATGGTAAATTTAGTGCATTCAGATTAATACTAGACTTACGGAAACGTCAGGTCACCCTCGGAGACACGCCACATTTTCCAAAGTTGTCTACAGTATGTCATTCAATTACAGACATTTATAATTATGTACAAATATTAGAAGAACTGGATCAGGATATTTTATTACAGATTTCAAGATTTTGCAAAACTCCAATCCGATATTTGCATATTTGCGACACCATTTTCTGTGGATGTTGACAGTGTTCCAACGTCATTGCAACTAGAAGTCATTGATTTGCAAAAGAATATTGAAATGAAAGACCGCTTTCAAAACAAAAAGGATCTATCTATATTTTATAGAAGATTTCCCCAGGCAACTACATAATATATTTTCTGCTAGAATGTTGAGTATATTTGTATCGACGTATGCATGTGAATAGTTCTTTTCTTGTATGAAGATCTGCAAACCACAACATGGAAACCGCCTATCTGATCAGAACATGAAAAATGTTCTCGTTTGTGTGTTAGCCAGACTATGTCTCCTAATATTGCAAAATTAGTGCGCGAGAAAAGAGGGAAAAAATCTCGACAATGCCTTGAGCTTGGGCACGATAGTGACACAAAGTAAGGGTGTGTATCAAAAGTCTGAATAGGCCTATACTTGGCATAGTGCTCACAAAGGTGTATAGTTTAATTTGTATATTTTGTGTATTTTGTATATTTTGTATACTTTAACATTTTTCAGTTTCCGAGTAGACAAAGTTTTGCAGTACTCCTTAAAGTATTCTTATGTTTTATGTATTTGTATGTTTATAGTAGTTTCGGAGCCTCATTTAAATAACCTGACGCATCCGCACCTGGATGCATTTCAGATTAGTGTAAGTAGGGCCTATATTAAATTTCATTACAAACAAAACTGTTCTGTTACATTGATTTATCACAGTTGTACTATTTTGTTTTCGTACAAATGCATTGTAATTGTGCTATTCCCATACTATCTACGAAGATCGGAGCGCACTCTGTCAATGCATAGGCGTCGTTCCGCCACTGGCCAGTTGAACCCTTCCTCCACGCTCAGTACGGAGATATTGCCGAGCAAAGAGCGCGGCTGCTCTGTAGTATGACGTCACAGAGCACGGAACATGCCGGTCACTGGTTTAGCCTATTCCTTTGAAGCCGCTTGCCATGCAATGAATAACTGGACTATATAAGCAGGTAGCCTATACTGTACGTCGTAAGCTAAGCTTACTGATCGTAACATTACTCGTTAGCGTATATCTTGTGTTTTATTGCGCATGTTGATCTTTGCTTATATTTTATTTATTTATTTGCATATTTGGCAATCCTGTCATTGACTCGAGAGACCAATGCGACAGGTTTTGTGGAGTGTTTATTTTTTTATTTTTTTTATTTGTTATTACAAAGCCATATCATGAAGATTTTATCTTCGAATGAAAATAGTGTACTAGTTTCTAACACGTATATGCGAGAAAGTTTGTGCAACATATTTTGCACCATTTATTTACTATAGCCCTTGTGTAGAAATGTAATCGATAAAATGTATTTCATCTTTAGATATCTCTTAACACTATGGGCAATATATACAGTATATATATACATATACAGTATATAATTATAAAGTATAGATATACACAGTAAATATATAGCCTATATATACGCACAGTATACATACACACATATACACAGTATATAAATATATCCTGATATGCCAAATTATAGCGTTCCTTATGATTCATTTTGAAATCAGTGAAATATTTTGCATTTTTTAAAATTAAATATTTTCATTAACAGTGTTTCGTATTAACTGCTTCTATGCAATGTTCAAAAGTAACATAGGCCTAGGCCTACATCAAAATATTTAACAGAAACGTTATCACTGAGGATGACCACAAGTTGATTGAAATATATTTGATTTCAACATTTTAAAGAGTTTTTTATTGACAAGGCGGAGTTACCGCATTTTAGTAATTTTTGCTTCTATGCAGTCCAAGTATCCAATTTATAAAGTATCCCACTAAAATTTTCCCGAAACTTTAGACTATACCCTGGGCTAATTTTTGGACTACAGTACTACTTGGTTGCTATTTTAAGTAGTAAGTAGGTTTAAATATTTCCATAAAGTTTAAACCATCCGTGAGGAAATGTCAAGAATTCACTGATATTAATTCATGAAAAATCTGGACGGAATTCACAATTTTGGAAAGAATGTGGGGATGAACGAAACGAAATGCAAGTACATGCAAGTTACACAATTAATATATTATTCGTGATGTGTAGAGTTGAGTTGACCAGTGCCGGTTAAGTCGCTTAGCTCAGGCACAAAATCTCCCACTCGTTTCCTTTACTCAAGATTTCTTGTGGTATAAAGCACTATTTAAAAACATTTTAATATACACTATACGAATCATGCACAAGCAAAATTTCACTAGGACGAAGGACTCCTCTCTATCAAACGCTGAACCTTTTTTTATCTGATCTCCCTTCTCGGTTAAGTAGCAAATCAGATAACAATGCGCAGGCGGATTCGGGGAAATCATTTGAAGTAGCCAGTGCTTTAGCGGGAAATAGCTATTTATGTATCAAGTACGTAAAATAACTCTTTTGCGCACGAATCTAGCATTGCGGCGTAGGCGTAAGCAGAGGCCGAAATATTGAATGAGTCCGCTAAAGCTTTTGCGTAAGTGGTGCATACAATATTTTTGAGTGAGCGCTCTGTAAATTATATGAAATGAAATAAAAATACCGTATAATTCATTAATCATAAAAGGCATAAACCTAGTCAGCCATCTGTTGACGCCATATATCACAGTCGCCCGAATCCTATGCTATGAACCAATAAGAAATGTGGATGCAAATGGTAGTGCGGGGTTTCTTATGAATAATATAGCTATCTTGGCTTAGACCTATATTTGTTGTTTATTATTAAGTGTTTTGTAAAAAAAAAAGTAAAGTTTCTGAGTAGCGTAAAAAAACAATGTTGCCTTAGAATACATTTGTTGTTTTATGGTCAAGTATTTTGTTTCAAACCCTTTTACGATTGGTATGACTGGTCACTGCCATCTGGATTTTTCAGTTGCCATGACGACCTAGGTAGATGAAAATTACTTTACCGGCCTAGGCTGGTAAACTGCTACTTTTCGGCATGTTAACAATCCGACAAGTACAGTATCTGTTTTGCAGAGCGTGTACTAAAAAAATATTTATGGGGACTCACCTTTACTAGGCCAATATAGGGAGATCCATAAAGAAGGGTATTATAGAGAACGACAATTTTGGGGCATTTTGTCATACCGTAAATTATAAGCTTAGTTTCCAAGGCGGATCCTGCAAAATAGTTTTCGTAAATTATATGAAAATGTAATTTTTAAAAGCTTAAAATTATTTATTACATTTGGCGACGTCATTCTCCCGCGTCCCTCCTACTTGCGCACTGGTAGGCTATATATAAAAAAAAATCGGGTGCGTGGAACGCCACGCGACAGAAGTAAAACTTAGATTTTTTAATTTTTCGTTTTTTTCAATTTTGGATTATTGGATTTTTTCAATTTTGGATTGTAGGACTTTTTAATTTTTGAGTTTATCGACTTTTTAAATTTTTATGTTTCAATTTTTTAAATTCTGGATCTTTGAATTTTTTAATTTTGGAATTTTGGATTTTATAATTTTGGATTTTTTAAATTTTGGATCTTTGAATTTTTACTTTTTTGATTTTTTAATTTAGGATTTTAGATTTTTTAATTTTGGATTTTTAGATTTTTTAAATCTTGGATTTTCAAGTTTTTAATTTTTTTAAGTTTTTGATATTTTATTTTTTAAATGTTGGATTTTTGGATTTTTAAAAATTTTGGAATTTTTTATTCTATAATTTTGGAATTTTGGGTTTTTTAAATTTTGGGCCTTGAGTTTTTATTTTTTATTTTCTATTTTTTAATTTTGGATTTTTAGATTTTTTAAATACTGGATTTCTGTTTTTAATTTTGGAATTTTGAATTTTTCATTTTGGATTTTTGGATTTTTGAATTTTGTATTTCTTATTTATTTTTTTAAATTTAATTGAGTTGATTGTTTTCTGTGCAGTCCATTACATCCCGCTACTTTCGTGACGATTTTCTTCGTAACGCAACTTTGGGTAGCTCTCGATTTACTTCTAGCGCACCTAAAGAAGTTTCATTCAAAAAATAGAATCCATGCATAACTGGAGGACCGGATTCTCTCAGTTAAATCCGAATTAGATGGAATCAGGATCTCTCTCTCGTTATATGAAGAACGAAAATATTTTTACAATTCAGATTTACTAATTGAGACCAAACTTCATCCCCGTAAGTCTCAAATAATTATCTTCTAGTCTACTGAAGTCTCCATTGGATTTTATACCTTACTTCATAGAAAGGATTATAACATTGATATAAATGTTGAATGTAACTAACTTAAGTTTTAATGTCAGGTATGTGCCAGATATAACCGCAATAAGATTCGCGCGTGCTCTGTAATACGGTTTTTGCAAGATCCTTACTCAGCAGAGAGGTTCGGACATACGGCACGAGTTCATGCCTGGAATCTTAAAGAAGAAGACCACAAACATTGAGAGAATGGAGGGTAGCAGCAAACATGCATGGACTTTCTCCCTAGCTACGTGATCCAAATTTCCAATTACCTTGTCACAGTGTGACCCGCAAAACCGAACCATTCCATCAGGCTATTCCCTCAGGACTCTTTAGAACCAATTTCCTCGCTTCTTTGCTTTTTAAAGCACTTCTCACGAGTTTAGGGTATGACAGAGTAATTCAGAGTTCATCTACTCTTTTTATATCCTCTCACATCCATTTTAATGTCGATAGCATCGTTGTTATTAAGGATGTATTTGAGAAAATCGGGAGGATACGAGTTGCGGCCGAACTAATAATTTACCTGGCTGAGACATGTTAGTTGCGGCCATGCCTGTTTTAGACTAGGTATTAGTTACGGCCCTATTAATACTCTATGTTGTTGATATTAAGCTCAAATAATGTTTACATTCTTAGGAGTAATGTGGTTAGTTAATTTCTCTTCACGTTATAGCTTAAATTTTTAAATTCTAGATCTATTAAGATCGTTTTCAGATAATGTATTAAGGTAGGTGCTAAGAGCTATGTATTGATGCGATTCAATATAGGATTTAGCGCAACCTAACCCTATCATTCTATGATCCCACCGAAATTCGTAATCATTAAATACATTTTGAGTATTATTGCTGTTAAGTGTCTATTAAGTAACCCATCACTGAATGCAGACACCACAAAACCTGAATTAATAGTCTTTAAGTCCATAATTAATAAACAAATAGGTAACTTGAAATTCTATCATGATCCGGATAGAATTTGTAAAAAAATAAAAAAAAAATAAAAAATTGCTGCTAATTTTACATCCTAGGAGAGTGACATTACAATTGAATACAACTTTTCTAATCAACAAGTGTTAAAAAAGCTTCAAATTTGTGCCGCAACTTTAGATTAGGACATTATATAACTTTCTAGAATGACTACAAGCAAAGACTTTTGAAGACTACTCAGTCGACCTCTTCTTGGTGTCTCCTGTTTAACGCTAATAGGCTGTCAACACCTAATTACCTGGCCGCAATTCCGATGCCCCTCTCAATATGCCGCAATTCGTACTTAAATGAAACTTGGCCGCAATCCGTACTAAAATGAGACTGGGCCGCAATTCGTACTTAAATGGGACTGGACCGCAATTCGTACTTAAATGGGACTGGGCCGCAATTCGTACTTAAATGGGACTGGGCCACAATTCGTACTTAAATGGGACTGGGCCGCAATTCGTACTTAAATGGGACTGGGCCGCAATTCGTACTTAAACGAGACTGGGCCGCAATTCGTACTTAAATGAGATTGGGCCGCAATTCGTACTTAAATGAGATTGAGCCGAAATTCGTACTTAAATGAGACTGGGCCGCAATTCAACTTGATCGAGAAAATCTTGTGTGAGGGAAGTTTGTTTAACTTAGGAACCTGAAATCTTACAAATGAAACCATTTCTAAAGGAATTTGAGTCACTCGAATTTAACTTACATTGGATTTTGCAAAATACCTGTTCCACATTCTGGCATAGAATATCGGTTTATTGTGTTAGATTAGTTTTAGAGAAAAATCAGTTAATTCCCCCCCCCCCCCAATAATATGACACACTGAAAAAAGTATCCCACATTATTGGTTTTGGATCCTCGGAAAATGCCTATTTCGAATGTCAAATTTTGTTTGGATACAGTTTTTCGCTTTCGTTTTATGCTGTTAAAGGGTACAGGGAGGTACTTTTTTTTTTCGTTCATTTGATTTGGCTTGTATGCTTATTTATGGAAGAAGCCTATTCAGCGATTTCAGGGAAAAATTAATATAGAATACAGTGTCTGCAACACGATGGTTCCAAGGCTGTGGGTATATAAGTACAGGAAGCAAAAATAGGGTGAAAGAAAGAAATTGACAAGCGTTTAAAAAGTGAAGCAGGCTATTATTTCTACAAACGAAACACATCAATGTTAAACTTCACTAGAGAAAATTCAGAAGACGGCTGCCAAGAAATACCCTCCAAGGACCAGGCTGTTTTAACATTTCCAAAAATTTACGATAGGACCCTAAGTGGGCACTGCAAGTGGGCTAACAACCCGGTGGCAGTGTTGGAATTAAATACCAGCTATACATATACATATATACTGTATACAAATAGGCTACATATATACACACAATTACTTTAAGAGGTCAAGGAGTGGGTGTGTGTGCTTTCATGCTTCCAACTACCGCAATACATTAGAGTGGCACGATACAGTCACGTATGATTTTTTTATGGATGTGTGTTTCTTCAACTATCCTACATCTAGTAGCCATAAACTTCCCTTTCATTTGTAGCCTATATTTCAAGATTTTAAAATAGACCCGCATTACAGTTGTCCATCCCTCGTGTTTTGGAAATGCTTGGAGAAAATACTGTTTTTCGTTTTTATGGTAATAATGCAAGCTCAAAAACCATTTTGGCCTAAGGGCTCAACATATTTTTTCAAAAGAAGAAAGGTTGCTGAGTTTGCACGTCCTCTTCCGGGTTTGAGCCCGCAAACACGTAGGAAGTAGCCTACTTGGTGGAAATAGGCCTACTCAGAATTAAAAGACGCGATTCCCTTATTGCATACTAGTTACGTCTATCTCAAAATTGCATTTAAAGACTGGAAATAAAAGTAGAATGTTACTTACATGGCCTGAAGAGATATTCCTACGGTAGATGAACCTGTAGTCTTACCTATAAATGAAGATAAAATTAAATCAGTTTTCAGTTGCTAGGAGAAATTAAATAATTGTTAAGTCGAACAATGTTATCCTAGACACGAATTTCATCTTCTGATGTCTCGAGAAAATATTTGATGGAATTCACTCACGCGAATTCTCTACACGAATCATGATCTTGCTATTTTCTAGCATCCCATATTAAGTCATTTTAAGGGGCTTCCTTAAGCCTTTTAAATCATTTTAATGTATAGAAAACTGACCTGTTCTAGTGCACCTTTGTCTTTAAAAAGCTACTTGCTTAACAATAACTATCACCCAATTGCATTCAAATTTGGCACAGATATTCTTATTAAAATTTAAAATTAAAACAATAGTTTAAAGATAAACTTGAAGGGACAAAATCAAGAAATTAACTTTTATAAGTTATTTAATAGCCTATTCACCGAAACTTGAATTCACAATTCCGGGCTGCGCGGGCAAAGATATTTAAGTCCACTTTCTTGTTACTGAGAATTAGAGTGACTTAACACACTTTACCAGCCTAACATAGCTTTAGAGATGGATAAACCCATGAGGCACACATCCATAACTACCGTACAATTTTGATTATGACTTACTGGACTTAAAACAAATGTAGAGAACATTTTTATCTATAACTCTATGGACATATCTCAGCTTTTTAGGATGGTGGACTTAACTCTCTTTGCCCGCGCACCCTGGAATTAGTATGTTAAGAATTTTCAGACCATAATAATTAAAATTTGAGTATCTCAAAAAAATATCCAGACTATGAAGCTAAAATTTCAAGTGAAGATTTTTATCTTATATGATTAAACTGTACAAGATGATTGAAATTGGTTGAAAAACTACACAGGATAGATAATGACAGCCCTCTCCTAATTAAATAAATCTCGTAAAACTATTCTAAATTAAATATCTGACACTACACTCATAGTGTAGCACGTTATGGTACGAGATCTGAGGAAATTGTTGAAATGAACTATACTTACTCACTCAATGGCAATAGACAACACCTAAGCAAGCAGAAGGAATATCGATTTTATGGAACCAGGAGGTTCTTTGCTGCGCTTTCCTGAGCCCACCATTCAACCCTATTCTGAGCTAACTCTATCCAACCATCCCTCGCAAATTCTACTTCCCTTAAATCTATCCTGATATTATCCTCCCACCTACGTCTAGGTCTTCCAAGTCGTCTTTTTCCTTCGGGTCTCCCAGTCAATATTTTTTATATACGTCTTTCCTCCCCCATGCGTGTAACATGTCCAGCTCATTTCATCCTCCGTATTTGAATTACCCTTACTACATCCGGTGAAAAGTACAGGTTATGAAGCTCGTCGTTATGAATTCGTAACTTTGACTTCTAAAATTTAAAAATAGTGCCATGCGGTATTTTATGTTAATTTTGATTTAGAGGAAAATGCTATATTATTTATGACTCCTCCGCTGTTAATGAAAATTTCACGCATGAATATCCACGAAATCAAAATACAAGTTGGGAAAATTCAGTTTCCTCCTCTATTTGTCACACATAGCATCTTGAAATCCTGTTTATAAATAACTTCATCTATACAAAGCTCGGAATTAAATTATGAAACATGACATAAAATCTAGTCACAGCTAAGCATTATCATGGATGTATATTTTACGGGAGAGAAAGATTATTATTATTATTATTATTATTATTATTATTATTATTATTATTATTATTATTATTGTTGTTGTTGTTGTTGTTGTTTTAGTACTGCAAAAGATTATACTGGCAAGTTTGGAATAAGCAAAACTTGAAATATAAACTTAACACACTTAAATAAAACGATTGTGCCTTATCTTACAGATTTTTTGCACACAGTATACACACAGGCCTACTCTGAAACAGCAAAAGTCAGTCATTATTTCACAAGTGAAATTTTAAATTTGTTCGCAACGAGCACATCTTTGGCTAACATATTTCATTTTTAACAAAAATTAAAATTTGGCCAACAATGATACTACCAGTTCACTTCAAACACATTAGTGCCCCATAATGCACACTAACTTTTTCCTTCAAACCCCACGTATCTTCTTATAATGAAATACACCAGTTTCGCATATTTCCTAGTATAGCCCAAACATACTCGTATACATTGTTCACGCAGTAACCCAGCAGTACGCTATTGACATTACGACAAACCCTTAATTTCTCAAAATGACAATTATTATTATTATTATTATTATTATTATACAATACACTGAGATATAAAATCGTTTCAGTAATTACAAGGAATATTCCACTCATACGCCGCGTGTTTGATATTGACCAATAACGTTTAGAAATTCCTCTGATATAGACCAATCACGTCCGTTTATCTTACAATATTCTTATAGGAATCGCCAGGATTCCGTTTTATCGGGTAAAATAGTTTGCTCGTTACTGGACACGTAAGCACCAGTGTGCACTGATTAATACGTCGCATGTTGCCATTAAGCAGCACGAAAACAGTATATTTTATACAACTTAACTTGTTATCGCACCTTTTTTTATATATTTCCATTAAATAGGCACTAAATTGGGCATTACTCCGATACCGGTCAACCGATTTGGTCCAATATCAATAGGGTTCTTTCCATGGACGTTATAAATGCGTATATCAAGTTTCATAAAAATCCGATAAAGCTTATTTGAGTTATGGCGCGTACAGGCACACAGACGGACAGACAGACATTTTCCGTCCCCCACACAATCTCATAGAGTTCTGGCACTTAATAATGAACTATAAAAGATATTCGAATTAATTAATAGTGTGATTTTTTTAATATCCTGTCTGCAATGTATGAACACTTCTGCTGATAATAAACTTTTACAGCGTTAGTTGAAAAGAACATTCAGGAATCTTTTTCCACTTGATTTAAAACTTGATTATCTTCAAGAAAATGTTATCTTAAAATCAAACATCCTTTAATGAAGTATCTCTTGCTTCGTCGTAAGAAATGACAAGAGTAAAAGAAAGACACTAAAGTTAGCATCGGGATGAAGGCAGCGACATCTACAGCTCGATATTCCTAGAAGGCACTAAAAACAAAAGACTACTGAAACTTCCATTCCGAGTGAAACAGGAAACTATGTAATGAGAAATTTTCTTGAGCTTTGAAAAAACAAATGAACGAGCTCATATTCTGCGTCACTTCCTACTGACTGTGAAAAGTTTCCAGTAAGATAAAAATGTATTTTATAAGACATTTCACCTTTATAGGCCTATATTAGATAGGCTTCTGCCAAAAGATTCCGTTCGTACACGGGCAAGTAAGATGTGCCAACTTGTAGTCTACTAATTACTCAAGAAGAAGGGCGAAAATTTTCCCGCGATTTAAAAGAACCTGTTAGAAGTTGTATAAGTTATATTACGGAACTTTAAAAACAGAGTAAACGCTACAAATAATTCACTTAGCGAGATATAGGCCTACTGTAAATATCTGAAATAACAGATATGCACAAAATTTAAAATCTGTCAGAAATATGCTGTTAAAATGTAACAGATTAATAAAATATGCACAAATATTTCAGTACCAAGCATATATGATGCATTATCGCAAAACTAACAAAATGTAATTTTTTGTGTTCAAATATTTTTTGTATAAAATTTAAATTATTGTTTTCTTTGTATCTGTGATATATCACAACTAAACAAATAAATAATAAATAAATTAAAATAAATAAATGCAACAAAATACTCAATGAAACAATCAATTTTTTGTAATTTCTTTTATGTAGTGTACACCAGTGGCGACTCCTGGTTTTTTAGTTGTGTAGGATGGTGTGGAGAGAGCGAATTAACCCATTCACTGCTATTGACGTACATAATAATAAATAATAATAATAATAATAATAATAGTAATAATAATAATAGTTTATTTAACCTGGAGAAGTTAAGACCGTAAGGTCTTTTCTTCCACTTCACCAGGGACTAAAAGTATGCGTCGCCGTAAAAAATACATAAAGGCTGAGATGTAAATTTAATACAATAATGCTTTATCCTAAAATATGAAAAGATTTAACCACGTACGAAGACTGTCGTTTACGGAAATGAGCTATTCCGCTATAATTTTCATAGTTGATATCAAACTTGATATTACTCCAGGAATACTTATATTGAAATATAAACAGCACTGTAAAGTTTAATAATAGCTAGGCCTATAATATATACCAAGAAATGAAATAAATAAATATTAATAAAAATATCATCACTCCCCTCTTAGAAAACAAGCTGTCGAACGTGAGGAACACAAAACACATGTGAGGAAGGACTGTAAGACGTCCTCAACTTCGTCCATATGAAACTGGCTTCTCACTGCCTTTTCTCTTCCCACCTCCCCCTTCACATGCCCAAGAGCTTTAACAACGGCATGGACTAATCGCCACTGGTGTACACATTTTAACACAAGCATTAATAGAGTGTACTAATAAAAATATGAATTTTCATAAACTTCCGGGTCTTAGTAATTACGTAATTACCAAGAATATGTTTAAAAGGCCTATTATTTGCTAATAAAGAAAATTGGCTATACCGGGTTTTCTGACAGGTGGTGTTCCTATAATTCAGTATTCCTGAAAATGTTAACTGAATTAATACAGATTCAAGCCAGAAGATGTAGGTAGTATGGCTGATATTATGTACCTGGGTACGTGTTGGAGATCCCTGTCCAGAAGAAAGGGGAAGGTTGAAACAATGTAGCTAGATGATGGAGCACAGCAATTAGTAACACAAACAAACCCCACCCACTGTCTGCCATCCCTTATTTCCGAGACTATGCACCTGCTTCTGACTACCTGGTTCTACACCACCACTCTACTGCTGTCTGTGTATAAACACCTCTGTTTGCATATCCCTCTACACTCTGGAGACCGTGATACTTTTTTATGGGAAACCCTCTCAGTAAATCATGATTAGGCATCGGAAGTTGAGGCACTAAGTAGAATTTTAGGTGCCTAAAAAGGCATCAAAGAAGGAAAAATGGAGCAATAATGGGCACTGAAATTATGTTTCGGAAAAATGTTGTAGGCCTATATGGAAAATACACAATTTCACTCGAAAATTTAAATTATCATTATTCATAATCTCAGCTAAATGAACCGTTCTCTTTAACACCGTTTGTTTTTATTTAGAAGTCTGTATTGAAATAATAAAATAAAAATAATGCCACGAAGACTTTTAATTATTTATTTTTATTTTTATTATTTTATTTTGCCTTCGTAAAACTTCGTAAAATTTGGATGGAAACAGGGAACAGTTGAAAACTTAACTTTTATGAAAAGGACCTTTAAAGATTTCGAAATTTTTCTATAATACGACATAACACTGAGGCAGCGCATAGGCATATCCATCCAAAGGGGAAATGCTGCTAGTATTATGGGGACGTTTCCCCCTTCCTCTTCATTAGAAGAAATATTTTATTTCTGATGTTAAACTTAAAACTGTATTTCTTTGTTTATTACATTTTTAGTAATTGTAATTTTTTTATTAAATAAACATAACATTATATTGCATTAAAATTTTAGATCTTGTAGATTGTTCACTATTATTTAATATGAGATGTTTGTTTTGAAATTGTGTCCCTTGGGCCTTTTTTAAATCAAAACAAGGAAATGCTTTACGAGCTCAGATATTTAGTGTAAAAAATGATGTGGTTGCAAATGATGAATTAAATCGGGGAATTTCATGAAGAAAACGTAATGCCAATTTATAGTTCCGAATTCATTTTTTCTATGTTATTAAGAGAACACTCAAATTTTAAAAAAAGCAACCAAGTTCATATAAAAAACAAAAAGATACAAATGGGGGAAAATGGTAAGATAATACTTCATTTGTCATAATTCGGACTCGTCTATTACCAGCCATTGCGTACTATCAAACGAAATAGGCATTTTCCTAACTTCCGAAGCTTAGTGATGATAATGTATAGACCTAGCGGATAGAGACGGAAGATTTCCTACCATAAATTCGACTTGTGAAGAGGTATGAAAACAACAAATCTAATACTTTGGGTTTAAAATCTACTGTTATTACTGATACGTTTTATTCCATACAAAATGTAAAAGTAAGTTTAAATAATTTCCACCCAGGCCACCGATTCAGTTATAATGACCGCTTTAGACTTCATGATGTTACCGTAAACAACCAAACTGCGATAGTGCACTCTTAGTGATCTTCGAAAGATTAGTGTGTAGCCTTAGTTATAACATTGTAATAAAAGTTATAAGTAGACATAGGATTTTAGGTAAAACCCTATTTTGTTCCTGAAAAGCTGGAATCATATTAATTTGTCGGCCTATTTTCGTGTTTCGTAGATTGTTATAAGCAATGGCGATATTTTTGTGCATAATCTGTGCCTAATTAGATGTTACAACCTATTTTAGCCCATTTTATCTTTGGTACTAAAATTGCCTCTTTTCTTCCATTGTAACGATAAAATTCAAATTACTGCGTAGGGTCTACTGTTGCGGTGACGATAATGAATAATGAACCAAGTTAACAAAATTCACGTGAAATGCATGGATTTAATAGAACCAAAATGTTCTTTTGAAAAAGTGTAACAAAATGGGAAAATATGAATTTTTGTTAAAAATTGTCCTAAAACTGAGAAATGGCTCCTTGACCAGTAGACGTAGAGTGTAACTCTTTAGCATACATGCTTGTGCTAACAGAAATTGTGTAAATTGTATGTAGAACGTTAGGAAATGTTACTGGTTGTAGCCTATATTGTGAGTGAAATAATGGAAAGTTAAAACATATCAGTTTGGAAAATAAGCGTTTCTAAAGGATAATATTTTTATAATAAGACATTTGATACTCAATTAATTTATGATTTGTGGTTTAAGTTTAATTTACTGATTTTGGGCATAAAGTGATGTGATTAGAGGTAATTTAATATATGAATTTTAGAGCCTATTTTTAAATTTTAGGGCTTTTTTCATGGCTCTATTGAGTCTATTTTAGTTACGTAAGATCTAATTGTTAGAGCCTAAATATTTATAAGGATGATCACGCCATCATATTTACTCGGTGGATCTATAGAGTCTATAGTAATCAAGACCGGTAGTATTCCTGATGTGCTGAGAATATTCTAGTTTTATTACGATTTAATCAGCCTTAAAGGATTTTTATAGGGAAAAAAACGCCTAACCAAATCACATTTAGACTGCAGATCCTACACAGCCAGAAATTTCAATAAATGTTTAGTTAAAAAATAATTAAACCCGTAATTATAATAATGTTATTTTAGTATTTTGTTCCATTAATATATGTTATTACTGCTTCTATTCATACGTACGTACAGTACATCTCATTTGCCTAATAATAACGTTTGAATAATAAAGCTTCATAAATAAAAGATTAGTTCCCATAATTGTCAGCCCGTAGAAGTTGTACAAAAACAGCGTTGAACAAATACTAAATATATAATTATTATAATCATTCATTTGGTTTGCAAAGCTCGACAAATGCAATAAAGGTACCAGTCAGTGAATGTGCAGAACTGCTCCGAACAAAGGGAGTTCGTATATTGCGATAATGTATAATTACTTGATAATAGCTACTGCAATTAAGGATTCTATAGCAAAATCCGTCTCTTTTACATAATAATTTACGTTTTTTGAGCTTCAACAAATGATATCAGACTTTTTATTTTCCTAGGATTCGAGTTTTATTGTTATTATTTTATTTTCTATACCACGTAAACAGTATAACTATAATTACATAAAAGCTCATAAGAGAATACACATAAAAATTATTAATACAATATTAGTCAATAAACACCGATAAGTAATTTAATAATTATTTATCGTTGTTTATTGACTAAACCTGACCTGGGATTTTAAGGCAAATGACTATTTTGTTCCTTATGAGATAACATGACAATTTTTAAATATGTTGACATTTCATGATATATCATGTATATTTATAAAGTTTTATAGTGCCCTAAAATGCCTATTTGGACCTTTGGAGCCTATTTTTACTATTTTAGTGCCTAAAATGCCTATTTTGTATATTTAAAATAAAATTCAACTTCTGTAACTTTTACAGTCATTTAATGGACTTCCCTGAACGAAGGGCAGATCAGCAGAGGGTGGGGTTTTCACAGAAACTTGATTTTCCCAAACAATTGTCGCCAAAGGAATGCTGACTGACGGGGGAGGATTCACTCAAAACAACAAGTAGCAGGTATATAGTAAGAAGGGACATGCTGTGTCCATTTTTCATATAATCCAAAACTGTTTTTGATATATGTATTTTTAATGCTGTCTTAATTTTGCAATTATTTCTGTTAAGAATAGCTATACGACGTTTTCTTACAGTAAAAAAGATCACATTACAGTTGAAAAGCATATTATAGTATTTTAAAGTCTATTTTCTAAAGCTTATTTTAAGTGCCTATTTTCTCTTTTAAAAGCCTGTTTACTTGTTTTAAAAGCCTATTTTAGGAGCCTAAAACTATTTTTTTAGAGCCTAAAACCCCAGGTCTAGTAATTATACATGGGTTGGTACTGAAACACCGAAAGAGCAGGGGCTCGTGCTCGGGGGCAGTTCCAGAGTTGCACTTTTAAATGTTTTAGTGCTATATCAACCTGATCTTAAAGCTAAGAAGTAGACGAATTAATATGTTGAAAAGATACAAAGGTAGAAAGGCAAAAGCTGAGAATAATGGCATGACCCAAGGGATAAAAAGAAAAAAAGAAGTAAAATGATGTAACAAAGTGTCAGATGGGGTTAATAAGCCATATTCAGAAACTTTTGAGTTTTAGACCGCAGTTTCTTGAGAAAGTTTTATAAGCATATAAGCCGTACAAATACGCAATACATAAATTTTCATGAGTTTTGGAGGATAAAAAATAAAAAATTTCAAGTTTCTAGCTAATCTGAAAGTGAGTAAACATCATCTTCTCTATCTATATAAAAGGCTTTGTCCTGACTGACTGAATGACTGACTGAATGACAGGAATCAACGTACAGCCTAAACTATAACAGGTAGAGACTTGGAATTTTGACAGTACCTTCGTTTCATAAGAAAGGATTTTGAAAAATTCTGATTCTAAATGCCAAAAATTAAATGTTTTTGAAAATACTTAATCCCTTTTTGCATAGAATTATAAATTCCAAATCACAGAATATATTGTTGCCAAATGGTATATGGATGGGCTTGGAAAAAACAATTGAAATGCACTTTTGACAAATAAGAGAAGTTATCAAAATAATTCATGTTATAAATAAATATTACAGAATGAAATCCACTAAAATAATGGAATCACATAACTTTCTCTACCCTGGACATAGAGAAAACAAAACGAGGTATGGTAATGTGTATATTATTATATTATATCGCAGGTTTTTGGAGAGAAAAGTATGAAAGTGATAATGCTTTCTGTTTAATTTCATCCCCAAAACGACTTTATGGTAACATAAGAGTGGGAAATTTCCCGCCTCGATATTACAATTTTATGTTACAGGAATTTCTGTTTCTTCTTATTTAAACCTCTACCAGGCTTGCTGTGCACTGTACAAGCGATGGAATGTAAAATTCTAGATCATCTATGAGCCATAAAAAACTATATCAAGCGTTTTATGAGGGAATAGTTTGAGTGTAATAAGTCGTTCTTCCTATTTCAAATTATAAATGCCTATATAAGGACCTAGAATTTAAAATTGAAAATCCTTCATAAGTTAATTTCTAATTACAAAATACAAAACCCGGGCGACGCCGGGTCTTTTAAGCTAGTTGTTAATAAGTGGATGATTAGACTGTCGTAGATGTGAATGACGTCAAGTCTATCCAGCCAGCTTTCCATACTTATGGGGCAGCTAGAAACACCAAATTGTGCACGCTTATGGCTGCTGTATGTGCCAATATTCCTGCCAAATTTTACGATTCTAGTTGTCCTTTAAGTGTTTAAAAATTACATAATGTGAGGAAAATATAGAAAAAATTACTTACAATAAAAAAACTAACTCTATCTAAGCTATAACCGATTGAGATACGACAAGAAGTCAAACATCAATAGGTTCTGTCCCATGGACGTTATACGTGCGTGTACTAACATTTATGACAATCTGAAAAAGCGTATTAGAGTTATCACGCGTACAGACACATGGTCGGACGGACGGACAGACAGACAGACAGAAGGACTGATATTTTCCTCGTCCACCATCTTAGAAAATATCATTTTGGCACACTGTAACTCCGAAGTGATATTCAATGAACACCCTGACAAGTTTTAAAATCCTGCCACACACTAGGAACTGACGTCACATTTAAATGAATCCACTGTTAAATCCTCTTGCATGAACACCATTTTTAAGTTTGATTCCTCGCATCCCATTATCCCCTTACGCGAAAATAGCAATTCTTCTAAAAAAAAAAAAATACAAACTACGTTTATGGAATTTTTAATAACGACATTAGTTAACATAGCTATACTTATTTAAAAATAAATGAAGTAAAATATAATATCGTATTAAAAATCAAAATTAACTTAGGCCTATACCAATAGCTGATATTAAACTTTTAAATTAAGAAAAATAAAACAAATACAAACACTTATTAAATGTATTATAATTTAAAACTCATTGTGTACCATTTGTAAAAACATATAAGAAATGGTTTAGAAATTGAACACGTTACACACATTTTATTGGAGGACATATAGGCCTAATACAATAATATGCAGATGCAGTTTTCTAATAGAAAATCCAACTACTCAAAAATCTATTACGAAATGTAATGAAGCAAATAATGTAGGGAGAATTTTCAAATCAGTATTTTTAAAACTGTTGTAAAATGGAAATTCCACTTATTCCCTCTCCAAAAGATCTCTCGCTCCGAAAAAATCTCGCCCTTGTCCAGGTTGAAGCCAGATGAACAACTTAGGTCGAAAATTTTGCAACACTCAGGCTATGAACTCGATACAAATTGCTATAATTGAGACGAATCCTGTGCTGTATTTTATTACACTTTTTAAAAAGTTCATAGACTATGTCTCGTTTTTCTTGTATTCATTTCTCATTGCACGTTGTGTATATTGTAGGCCCACTGCAGTGAAGTTGAAGTTACCTAACTTTGATTACTTTTTTCTTCATCTTTTCTTAAACACGTATTTAATATTCATGTCTTGTGAGCAAGCTGTATCATGTTGTGCAGAGAACTTGGAAATTAAAAACTGTCACTTCTAAGGTAAGATAGAATTTTTTCTTACAGACCTTAATGAAATGTAATCCCTTAATTCGTTCGTGCACTACGTATACAAGCCTGTACTGCCCTGGCCAAGTTATGATAACCTAAAATCATAGGCCTATCGTTCCTCTGCCAGAGAATACAATAGACCTAGTAGCTACAATTCCCTTATTCCAAAATCTGTATTGATTATGTACAGATAGGGAAAAAACGGACCGACTCTTATGGCTGATTTCAGAGCCTTGTGATACGTAAATAAATGTAAGAAATGTAACGGAAACGTTTGGTTTCACAAGCAATGCAAATTACGTGAAATTATTTCTCAATTCGAGCAATTTATCGGCAGTAGAACAAATTTCAATACATTCCCTGCTATCCTGTGGATGCCGCTAGGCATGCGCAGTGGCTCATATCGGCAACTTAAAATATTTTAGTTGGTCCGCTTTTTTCCCCCTACCTGTACACGTTGGGGTAGCCACGTGCAGTCCTGAAAGCTGTTATTTCGTTTCTTTGTGATTTCTGAAGTGAAATATTCACTGCGGACAAAGCATGACCACCTCCTCTCACATATATATAGCTCGAAGTCATGGGCGAGTGTTGTTGTCGGCTTAGAACAAAGATCCATTTCTTTGTATTAGACCTAGTTAATTGAGTTGCTGTCCCCTTACTGGCTGATAGACCTAAGAATATGAGTGAAATGCTTTAAGCAGCAATTCTAGGGAAAAAGTTGTGACCATGTTTTAATATGGCATATCTCTCAAGTCTTAAATGTGACAATGCTTATAAATTTCAGAATTTTGCTTACGTTAATCTAGATTGTTATTAAAATTAATTTTTGGGCAAGCTTTATTAATTCCCATGAAGTGCACTACAGTATAGTAGTCAAGACCGGTAGTATTCCTGATGTGCTGAGAATACTCGTATTCTAGTTTTATTATGATTTAATCAGCCTTAAAGGATTTTCTGTCGGCCGCGGTGGTCTAGAGGTAGCGTGCCCGCCTCTAGATCCGCAAGGCGCGGGATCAAACCCGGCCGCGGTCGATGGATTTTTCAGGACGTAAAAATCCTGGGCACGGAGTCCTCCGGGAGGGACTTTAAGCTGGGGGTCCCATGTCGTAGATTTACGGCACGTAAAAGAACTCCAAGCCTAAATTAGAGCCTCTGGACAAAATTTCTCGGCCCTTTCACGTCCAAGAAATACTTAGTTTCCAGAGGGGGGTTGCGAGGCGATGGGCTTACCACCTGTCCCTCTACCCTCTCTCGGAAAATAAGCATATCAAAATTAGTATAGGTAATGAAACCTCCATTGGAGGCCCCTTCGCCCCACCTGGGGATCATAGGGTACCAGATACAGATACAGAAAGGATTTTCTGCAGGGGACAAAACGCCTATGTAACGTGTTTAATTTCTAAACCATTTCTTATATGTTTTTACAAATGGTATACAATGAGTTTTAAATTATAATAAATTTAATAAATGCGTGAATTACATGAATTTTAATCACGTTTGAGAGGTTTAAATGTCATCGACCAAAATTTCCACAGAGATTATGGACACCGAAGACAACGATTTATGAAAAAAGAATTGTATACTAGGATTAAAGCTGTGCCAATTAAACATTATGATGAGGTCGTATTGAGCAATAATTTATTGACAGTCTTTCTTTTCGTTTTCGTGGAGATTGTGCTAATCGACAAATAAATTCCTTCCCTGATATTTAATGATTCGGATTTTTTTGTGAGGAATATTCCAGAATACAGTGGTTTTCCTTCATCCAATGTTTTACAATAGCATGCTTCCCTATAATCCTCTGTCTGCTGTATCTTCTTCGCCCACATCAACATATTATGCACAATCTTACAGCATACATTCAGCATTCTATGGGTATCTCAGGCTGTCTCGATCTTCTATTAGCTCTAGATTTTTTTTTTACTTCCACTACTTCCCAACACAGGTTTCGTACCTATATCTAGTCTGGATTTTCTTGCAGATGGTCTCCAGAAGTCTACTTTGGTTGACAACAGTTTATTTGCTTGTTATTACGAAGGCCTACTGACGTCCAAGTTTCTGCACCATACAGTAGATAATTTTGCACAAAGGTCTGATAAATTATATATTTATGGAGTATGTTCCTACTGGTCGTTTCCCATGGTGCAGAGGTAGCGTGCCCGTATCTCAATACGAAGGTCGCGGATTGAAACCCGCCGGGGTCGATAGATATTCAAGGCGTAAAAGTTATGGACAGGAAGACCTCCAGGAAGGAATATAAATCGTCCTTTGTCGTATATTCGTATACAGGAAATACGTAGAAGAAAACTGTTATACAATAGAAGTCTGAATACGATGGCCACGGCTTGCCAGTTGGACTGGTTCAGTCTAGGTCAACTATGTGCACAGGGAGAAATAATACAGCTTACTTACTTACTGATTTTATGACAATAGGCAATTCCTAAACAAGCTAATAGAATATTATCTATTTTACGGAACCCGGAGATTCATTGCCGCGCTTACATGAGCCCGCCATGTTTGACATCCATATAGTAGGCAGGGCCGTCGCGTGGGCGGGGCGAACGCCCCGGGCGCCGCGACCAGGGGGGCGCCGTGGCAACGGCAAAAATAAAACAACAAAATTTGAAAAAATAAGTTAGATGTACATAACTTATTTTTCAAGTTAGGTATAACTGAATTTTAAATATTACGTTGTACTTATGTATTTGTATGTATGTACGTATGTATTTATTAAACAAATAAATATTTGACACCAATAACTTTATATTTGCTAAGTTATCCCAAAATAAATATTTGCTCAAAATTGAGCAGCTGGATTTACTTATATAGGCTACTATTCATAATAATAGCCTAATAATGAACTCTACTGTGGGCCTTAAATCCTTGAATCCTTACAGATAGGTGGAATGTGGAGTGGGTGCACGTGGGATTGAGTTTGGGGGGGGGGGCGCCTGACGAAATCTTGGCCCGGGCGCCAACAAACCACGCGACGGCCCTGATAGTAGGCCTACAACCGGCAGGATAATTGTCTTTCTTTACTTTTAGATATAAATTTTATAAATAGTCTCTTTGTTGTGTAATAATTATATAGACATTCTGTTGTTTGGGATATAATTTTTTCTTTAACTTTCCTCTATCTTTCAGTGCATATTGCCTGGGATATGCCGGAAAAAGTTCGATATTGTGACAATAAATCTGCAATAGCTCTAATAAATAGGATTACATACCACTCAGTTCTATTCGTTGTTAGCACGTTATTTGCTAGTATACACGGGTACGCGCTCTAGAGTTGACACTCACATTTAATTACGAATGTTAACGAGGCGTGAACCATTGTGTCGCTATTTAAATCTCATTTTGTTTTTACTGATCTCCTGCGTGTCCTAAATTGAATTTAAACATCACACGGAACACCTGTCATTATTTGTCACACTGTTCAAATCCGCTTCATTCCAGCAGCTTTTCTTTGAAGTGGCCTGGATTTACGAGGAAGGTAATACCTTGTGTAATCGCAATCATTGACAACTGTGACTTCCAGAATCATTCATTAAACATAGTTATCAAGCTACTTGCCCAATCTGTTAAAACGATTTACCAGACACGATTAGAGTTGAATGTTATATTTAAATGCATGGTTATCTCAACCCAGTAGTAGTAACATAGGCCTATGTAATACTGACACATGCAAAGATTTGATGTAGTAATTTATGTCCATCTTACACCACAAAGTACAGTAAATTGCAGAATATGAAAGAGAAAACATCCATAGGCATTAAATTGTAATTAATAAGATATATTGATATTAAAATATAGTGAGTCCCAAGCAAGAGTTGGCCAATCATGCGGGTTTCTGCGTCGCGGCGGGCACAGCTCCAACTCCCGAACGATCGGGTGAAATATCCTCGCAAATAAAGCCGCGGACGGTGTAATGGTTCAGGTTCTCACATTTACAGTTGGAATTACAATGAAATTAACAATGTACCGGTTCCTCATCACAAGAGATGTTGGAAATGTCCTCCTCTTGCATCCACACAACACTGGCATCTTTTCAGGAAATTTTGTTTCACGCACATAAGTTCAGCTTCCGAGATCATAGGCGTAGCGAGGGGGGGGTTTTGGGGGTTTGAACCCCCCCCCATTGATTCAAAAAAGGAAAATTGTATAATTTTTTTAAGTCTGCCCATAAATTGCTTAATACAAGTATAAAGCGTGGGAAGCTTAAAACTCGTTATTTTGCGTCTTAATTTTTAAAATTTTCCGGGGAAGGACCCCCGGAAGCTTAAAACTTGTTATTTTGCATCTTAATTTTTAAAATTTTCCGTGGGAGAACCCCCGGAAGCTTAAAACTCGTTATTTTGCATCTTAATTTTTAAAATTTTCCGGGGGAGGGCCCCCGGACCCCCTCTCCTTCCATACTCGCCAGACCCCGCGGATGTTATAACCCCCCCCATATGGTCGGCCTGGCTACGCCTATGTCCGAGATAGAGTTAATTTCTCTTGTGATATTGTCTTTAAGTTCATCTAATGTACGGGAAATTGACCTATAGGCCTACACTTTATTTTTCAAGTTTCCCCATAAATAATAGTGCATTTTCGGACGGTGTGTTTTTAGTTCATCCATTACTGTGGTGTAGGGATGAGTTTGCTCTCTCCTTGCGCAGTGGACTCAGGTTCGATTTCCGATCGGGATTTGTTTCCCAGGTATTTTATTTACTTTTTGTTTACTCTTCTGTGAGACGAATGTTGGGAAACTTTAGACCCTTGTGGTCTCCGGATAAAATTTAGCATATATTATCATATTCATCCGCGCCATGTTCGGAACGTATAACTGGTGTATCTCGTCCTATGTGTTCGTGTTGTCTCGGAGGTGGCCCCGCCATTGGTCTGATCACTCATCCGAGGAGGCCCTCCATGTCTTTGTCTGATCAAGAAAGTATGTGTGTGATACATAGAATCTCCTTCCTCCAACAGGTCGCGGTCCTGTAATGCCCAGGCGGCGTGGGCCGCACAAATTCTTACAACGGTAGCGGTAAAACTCCGAGAAAGTCCAAGTGTTTTCAGTTTGGAGGTACGTTCGCTGTACTTCATTCCTAGCTTTATAAGGCCTCTAAGCATTAGGCTACATGTTCATATTCAGTACAAGCATCATCAGGCCAAATTCCAGTGCATTCTGTGAAATTTCGCATACATTTTAAGCATACCTTATTTGACAAAGTATTAAGTTCCAATATAATACTCTTATAATTGCATTATTAAGTGCGTATTAAGTGCTAGAATAATACTTTATAAGATACGAGTGGGGGGCGGGAAAATGTCCGTCCGTCCGCATGTCTTTACGCGCGGTAACTCAAATACGCTTATCGGATTTTCATGAAACTTGGTATACGCATTTATAACGTCCATGGGAAGAAGCCTATTGATATTGGACCAAATCGGTTGACCGGTACTGGAATAATGTCCAATTTAGTGCCTATTTTATGGTAATATATTAGAATTTATGAAATGCAAATCAGTTATCATGACAACATATTGTTTTACACTGTTCATATACAGCTTTGGAAGTTGCAATACAGTTATCCATGTCATATTCCTTCAAATATCATTATCAAACTAGTCAGATGTTTATTTCGTTGATCAACTTGAAATGAGTACTACATGAATACAGTTATATACAGAAGGTATATTACTGTTGAAGTAATTAGGCCTACGTACATTAAGCGGAGTTCTTTGCCAGTGTATTGTGTGAAATGTTAACATATTTTTAAAATGTATTATATTAGTGTATACGAGTTTGATTTAAGGTTAAGTATCAAACTTTATACCATTGTTCTTCCGTAAGCTTAATTAATATCTGGAGCTTAACTCTGAGATAGATTACAAAAATAACTTATTTTCTGCATATCATAATTGCAATTACCCCCGATTAAACAAAAGCATTCTGGCACTATGTTACATCAGTTTACCTGATTTTATTTATAATAGAAATAATAATAAGAATAAATAGTAGTAATAATTATAAGCCATTTTAACTTTTTTTAATAATATTTTAAAGTTTATAATATTGCCAAAATTTACACTAACTATAGGCCTAATAAGTGTAATCAGGCCAGAGAAAGATACGTTGAGAGCCGCTACAGCATGGTTTATATTGTATAATGTAATTGCTCTGAAAGTTCAAAATGTTGTTTGCTTTAAACATGTGCACCCCTGCAAGAATTCCTCACGATTGCTGGATGAGATACAATGTAAATAAAAACCACCCATCTTGAAAGGGGAAACCTTCTTCATCCTGATTTATGAATCGTTGATAAATGGCGTGTTGTCCTTGACTGCGAGCTAAAATATTATTACAGCATTTTTCCTTAAAGACCGGTTCAGGGACTGTACTAACATATTAAGTTATGATACTGCTATTGCTCCTTGCCCCCCTTGCCTTGGGTCAACAGTCTCGTCTCCATTTGAAAGAGTTTCAATTCACTGGAGTTTATCTTATCTGAGTGCTACTGCGACGTTGTTATCACCAGTAACATTGTTTTCTTTTTTGTACTACATAGGCCAACACGGAATTTCAAACAAACAGTTCACTGAACAATCTAGAACGTAAATTCTAATAAGTAATGATTAGGGCAAGGCATTTAATGACCATAAAATAGGGTAAAGATGCATTTATGACCTAAAAATAGTGAAAAAAATTAACAAAATTTAAAAAAATGATAAATAAATTTACCATTATTACTTATAATTACTTTTTTAAGTAATGAATTGCTAAAAGCAATTGAATGGATGACAGTGCGTTACATATATATATATATGAATTTACAATATAAAACACTTATTTTATTACTAAAGTAGTAAATAAATTTATACTACTTGGACACCGTTAGCGAAAAGAAAAATTATTTTTGAACTGGCATGCCCACAAAGTTAAAAAAGAAAAAAATAATTCTTTATTGCTACAAAAAAAAAACTGCTATGGTGGTTACAACAAACCTGAATTAGAAGTTAACTATAAACACTTGGTGGAGATTCTCACAGGTAATCCCACGAGAGTTGACGAGTTGGATTTATTAAGACTATTCCATGAATAAAAGTGTAACGGAAGTGGTAACGACAAGCTCTTCATTTTTAAAATCAATAATTATTTACATGAAGAGAATTTAATCGTGATATATTATACAAAGAGGTAAACTTTTATTTGGGCAGAGGAAGTTATGTGAGTTTCACATCAGATTTTATTATCTTATGCTGATGTTGAAATATTAAAAAAGGGATTCCTTTTAAAATCGGGTCGTGGAACTCATTATAGTTGACTTTGCAAGGCTAAATGCCTAGATTTAAGTCAGAGCTCACTTGTTCAAAGCAAACACGCCTAAGTAAAGGGAGCTGTAATAATGTAGTTGTTTGAGGAAGATTCGTTACAGGCATTACTTCCCCGTCTATCAAGAAACTTTAATAATAGCGGACTACTGTGTATTAAGAAGACATGGAGCCCGATTAACTTCTGTTCAAACCCCGAGGCTCACATTTCCATTAGAAAGTTATAGTGTAAACCCTTCAGCATTATTCTTTCACGTATTGCTGCTAAACTAATCTTCTAACATTTGCATACCGGTACCCTTAAGGACTCTTAAGATTTAGAGGAAGTCTGGAGTAAATGTCTCTTTAGAATCAAACATATTTTAGACTACCTATAACTCCTGAAAATAAGCTTTACGATGTCGTTACTAAATGCGATGGATAAGTGAAATAGCCTTATTCGTTTTAATGTAGGCTACTCATTATGCGTCTATGTGGAAAATAACATTCGAGAAATGTGGTTAACGTAGTGTAGAAATGAATAGGATGTCTCTAGCGGTTTTGGTGCCTTATTGCCGATGTGATTTTAAGTTACCATATTTTTATATAGATATTTGTGGGCCCTAGCAGATTGTGTTGTTATATTGAGGGGCTATTTTTATATGACACTAGCACATACCCGCGACTTCGCTTGCGATTATTTACTCAACTGCTAGATTTTTTAAAAATCATTCATTTAACACAAAAATAATTAAAACATATTTAATTACACTGACATCGTGTTTACATAAATTGCAGGATTTACATAATTTTTTTAAATTATATTGTTTGGCGTTAGAAATATTAATAATTAAACGAAAAAATTAATCTCATGCTGCCATATGGGCATGCAAATTCGAAATTATGGATTAAAATGAACCATAGATTCATAAACCTTACCCAAATCATGCATAAACAATTTTTTTTATAACGATTGATAATAAAAAACTAAAATCCGACTTCGAGGTACATTTCACGAACAAGGAGCGCCTTATCTTTTTATGGCAAAACAATAAGCCTATCTTGAAAAATAAATACTATCACATTTTCTAATTGAAATTATATATTTTGGCGCAGTTCTTAAATATAACATTCATTCTTAAAGACTGGGAAAAAAGGATGTAAGGATTAAGGGCATGAGCAGAATAGGGGGACAGTTCCATACCACTGAATCATTGTTTACTTATTGTACTACTCATGAAAGGAAATTATCCGAAAATATTCTACGGTGTCATCCGAATATGTTAATATCACATTTGTTTAAAATATGATTTTCACCTATGCTCAAAATACAAATATTATATATATATATATATATACACACACACACATATCAGTTGGAAAATGAAAACAATTGAAATGTTAATATCATAAAAACCTTCCGCATCCTCTAAAAGTCCACAGTGCCTAAGTATTTTAAGTGGACTAGTTATTAGCTTCAGGATAACTGTCCGCCCACGCCAAACCGATTCTGCAGTATCACTTGTATGTTAAATGGTTCAGGACCCCATGAGATGTGGATGGAGGATCCAATGCAACCCCTCCCAAACATATGAAGTTCACCTGCGGATGTCAGCCGGGCCATTGTGTGATTGGGTTTTAATTGGATGAAGAGCGTTGGTGGAGTGAAATTCAGAAAACAGGATACATAAAAACTCTGGAAAAACACACATCACAAATAAAGGGCAGCTTATTGAGATCTGAGCGCAGTTTTGACTCATGTTATGTTTGCGTTGGTAAAGAAGTGCATAGAAAAAACACCCTATAATTTAATTTTTAAAGGAAAATTCCACATTACATTTTTGATGCATCTACATGGAAGTGCCAATGGACAAATTGGAGGTGGGCTTTCACTAGGCTTGGCGAAAAATAGCAACATAAGACTACTAATTTGCAGTAAGAATTTTTTCATTTCCATAATAGGTATAGACACAGGAATAATGCTCAGATTTATTGCGCGTGCGCATCTGGGTAGGGGTCTGATGTTATTGTGTGTGCAGTAGTGGAGCGATCCTTCATCCAGTCAGACGTTCAGTGCATAGCGTACTACGTAGAGTAGGATTACTCCCACAACGTCTCTGGCCTTGAAGACTAACCCAGCCAGCGAGCTTATCGTTACGTCTCGTTACCAAGATGCGCGGATCAGTGATATACTGACGGGCAGAGAGTAAAGATCATGCTGCATGTTGATAGTTGATTGGAGGGATAATGCCGGAGAGAGAGATACAGACAACACGTGGAGTGGGATAGCCAATCAGGGTGCAGCTACCTTCCCTAGCCAGGAACTCTACGAGCGGTGAAACTCGCTCCTAAGGTATATACGTAAAAACCCAGAGACTTTGTGGAGGTAATCCTACTCTACGAGCCATGCAAAGTAAACAGATGCGGATCTGAGTCGGTCAAGTGGGCCTCCGTTGTGGCGTTCAATTAACAGCAGAATATCGTAGTGCCATTCTACAACTCCTACTCCAATTCAAGTAAAATGGTACCATAAAGAAGGGTGCCATGAAGAAAGCTGCAATTAAATTCCAGGTAACACCATAAACACTTCCTCAAATTTTGTAGCAGACACAGGCGTATTACTCCATCTTCTTTTCTTTCTATCTTTACCGTAGTTTCACCCCTCCCTTAAGTCTCCCGGGCCTTACAGGGTCGCGACCTGTCGGGAGAGGGATTATCTTTGGATCACATACGTACATTTTTGGTCAGACAAGAACATGGAGGGCCTCCCGGATGAGTGATCAGCCCAATGCCGGGGCCACCTCCGAGACAACACGAACACATAGGACGAGACACATCATTCACAACACATCACTCAGAACAAGGCGAGGATGGGGATGAAGATGATGACGGCCAGATGATATTCGGGGACCACAGGGCCTAAAGTTATCTGACATTTGTCTCACAGGTGAGAGAAAACCCCGGAAAACCCTAAGTAACTTGTCCCGACAAGGAATCGAACCCGGGCCCGCTGCGTGAGAGGAGCCACAGTGGTGGACTACTCCATGGTAACAAAATCTCTTACAGCATCTGTTTACCATAAATATAAATATACCATATATTTCATAAAATGTATCAGTATGTAGAGAATATATCAAAATCGTAAAACACAATGTAATGTAACTTGCATATAGTGTGCATATATAGTGTATATATATATATATATATATATATATATATATATATATATATATATAGTGCATATTGACCAAATTCTTTAAAACTCATTATATTAATACCATATTGTGCAACAACATAAAATACCTATTTCTATACCATACTATGGAAGGGAGGGAGTAATAATAAGATAATGGGCATAATAGGCCTATGTAGAACACCTGTACAACGACACTACACTAACTTATAGCATTGCGGCTTAATACCAACAGAAAGCGTGCGTATCACTATAACCAGTGTTCGTGGGTACAAACCAATCTGAGGAGGGACATGTATCTTCGGACGGGACGTACATTCTAAAAAAGGTGCCTTGGTAAGTCGTCAATTCACATACACAAAACTTACATAGGACTTTATATACACACACATCTTACAGAACTATTTATTTATGCAGAGATCATTTTAGTTTTCTTTTACTACATTACGGTAGAGTAAATTTATATTCTATTACTAGCGTGTGCCTGCGGCTTCGCACGCGATAGTTATTTCAAAAATTAAAAATTAAGAGCATAATAGTTAAATCATTATATTTATTAACACCAAAATCACATGGACTACATACCACGATTAGATAGCGTCGCCTGGTAAAAGCGACCTCAGATTCGAGTTCCCTGGCCCAGAAAACCCCTGCATTAGTGAGTTTCGTCCAAGTCGAACAATGTTTGACCATATTTCGGCCTATATTGAATATCCCTCTTCCGTGTAGGTTGAAAATTTCATACGTCTGCGGGACTTGATATTCTAAACAAATGAATCGTCAAGGATGGACCTACAAAATCAAGCGATCGCCCGCGATAATTATTTCAGAAATTAAAAATTAAGAGCATAGTAGTTAAATCATTATATTTATTAGCACCTAAATCACGTGAATTACATACCACGATTAGATAGAGTCGCCTGGTAAAAGCGACCTCAGATTCGAGGTACTTGGCCCAGAAAACCCCTGTATAGTGAGTTTCGTTCAAATCGAACAACGTTTGACCATATTTAGGCCTATATTGATTATCCCTCTTATAATAATAATAATGATAATAATAATAATAATAATAATAATAATAATAATCCTGCTCTTTGGTGTTGGTTGAAAATTTCATATATCTGCGTGCCTTGACATGATAAACAAATGAGTCGACCAGCATGAGCTACAACATTCAAGCGATCGTGATGGTTTTACGACAAAAATAGCCGAAGCCTACTGTAATTGATTTGACATTGAAATGTATTACTGAGAACTGATGCTTCGAAAACGAAAAAAATACACGTTTTCTGCCCGTTTTTCACTCATAACTCGCGAATGAAGGCTAAAATTAAAAATGTAGTATGACAGAAACCTTCCCGGGAATGTACCCAACAACTTCCCAAAGTTTCATGGCGATCGGATGAATGGTGTAGTACTGTAGTAATGCATAAAGGACACACACACACACACACATACACACATACATTCATCTATATTAATAAAAGGAAGTGTCTGTCTGTCTGTCTGTCTGTCCGTCCGTCCGCGATGCCCAGCGAAATCTACTGAACGCAGAGATCTGAAATTTTATACATAGGCGGACTAAAGGGTCGGAATGTGCACCTCGAAGCCGGAATTTTAATTTTCGCTTTCGTTCGTGAGTTATGAGTGAAAAACTGGCAGAAAACGTGCATTTTTTTGCGTTTTAGAAGCATCAGTTTCAGTAATAAATTTCAATATCAAATCACTTACAGATGGCTTTGGCTATTTTTGTCATCATACCTCATACCTTGGAAATAAAAGCAACGCGATCGCTTGATTTTGTTAGTCCATCCTAGACGATTCATTTGTTTAGAGTGTCGAGGCCCACAGACATAGGCCTATGACATTTTCAACCTACACGGAAGAAGGATAATCAACCCTAAATATGGTCAAACATTGTTCGATTTGAACGAAACTCACTATACAGGGGTTTTCTGGGCCAAGGAACTCGAATCTGAGGTCGCTTTTACCAGGGGACGCTACCTAATCGTGGAATGCAGTCCACGTGATTTAGGTGTTAATAATTATAATGACTTAACTATGCTCTTAATTTTTAGTTTTTAATTTTTCAAACAATTATCGCGGGGGAAGCCGCGGGCACATGCGGGCACATGCCCATCGAAATCTACTGAACGCAGAGATCTGAAATTTTAAAGATAGATGGACTGAAAGGTGGGCGAATGCACCTCGAAGCCGAATTTGTAATTTTAGCTTTCGTTCGCGAGTTATGAGTGAAAAACTGGCAGGAAACGTGATTTTAGCGCTGTCGAAGCATCAGATTTCAGTAATACATTTCAATGTCAAATCAATTGCAGTTGGCTTTGGCTATTTTTGTCATACCGTGGAAATAAAAGCATCGCGATCGCTTGAATGTTGTAAGCCCACGCTGGTCGATTCATTTGTTTAGAATGTCAAGGCCCGTAGACATATGAAATTTTCAACCTACACGGAAGAGGGATAATCAACATAGACCTAAATATGGTTAAACATCGTTCGATTTGGACGAAACTCACTATACAGGGATTTTCTGGGCCAAGGAACTCGAATATGAGATCGCTTTTACCAGGCGATGCTATCTAATCGTGGTATGTAATTCACGTGATTTAGGTGTTAATAAATATAATGATTTAACTATTATGCTCTTAATTTTTAGTTTTTAATTTTTGAAATAATTATCGCGGGGGAAACCGCGGGTGCCTTTACCAGGCGACGCTATCTAATCGTGACATGTAGTCCACGTGATTTAGGTGTTAATAAATATAATGATTTAACTATTAGGGTTATGCTTTTAATTTTTAATTTTTAAAATAATTATCGCGGGCGAAGCCGCGGGCACATGCTAGTTTTTATATATATAGAAGATGACATTATTTGTTTATACGTTATTAGTTATTATTATTATTATTATTATTATTATTATTATTGCGTTATTAGTGATTAATGATTTGATGTAATTATTTTCCAATATCCCATGTACCGGTAATACTAATACATCATTTTTCTACTGTCTTAAATATTTCACATTTTGGTAACTTAACTTTTAATACTTAAAATAGCATATAACTTACAGAAATAAGCAATTCATATGTAATAAATAAATGTTCCTTTGAGAAAAATACATTAGTCTATACGCGAATAGCAGCTAACTATTTCCAGAAAAACAGAAAATATGCTCTGTATAACTTATTTTCTTATCTCTTGACGGGGACTGAACCTGCTCTACATTGGCAGCGAGTGTTTTTGTCAGGATGTCTATTATACGATCCG
The DNA here is from genome assembly GCA_964059195.1 of Ectobius pallidus. NCBI lineage: Eukaryota > Metazoa > Arthropoda > Insecta > Blattodea > Ectobiidae > Ectobius > Ectobius pallidus. The sequence continues at coordinate 73,971,858 of CAXKWD010000010.1, read as the reverse complement.
CAAGTCCATTTCCGGTCAATTCAATTCTTACTGTATGCGTAGCACATCGAAGAGAGATGACTGGAAGCATAGACTTGGTGGGGCAGGAAATGCTGTTACAATACGTCATTGATAGTAAACTAGAGCGAAGGGTGCACAAAATACATTCCGAGAGTTCCGAGTAAATAATATATGGAAATGTACGAGTTAATAATATAAAAATTTTAAGTTAAATTAATTCTAAGGTAAAATAATCATTTCTATATTTTAAAATTTAATATGGAAAATGTTACAATAATGACAGAAGTAAGGAGATAACTTGAGAAGCAATTGCATAAATTTTCTAATTTTAGACTTAGATTGTTTGTTATTCAACTATTCAACCCAGTTAATTCAGGATGGTTGCTAATAAAGCAATGTTTTAGTAGTCAAATAAAATATGCTGAAGAACTGGTTGACTTTGTCTAAAGTAAGAGTTATTATTATTTTTATTTTTATTATTATTATTATTATTATTATTATTATTATTATTATTATTATTATTATTATTATTATTATTAGAATTACTAATCGAAGTGTCCGACAGTTAAAAGCTTCGTCGCTTGCCTATAGTGAATGGTAAAACAAGTAATTTATAGTCGCGATATTGTATGCATTTAATTTGTACTATCACCACTCAAGTAAACATAAATATGCAGGCTTAACTTACCACGTATTCAGTATGCCTCTAAGTAATGTAGGTACCTATAAAATAGTTAGCTTCATATACGATCACGAGTCAGCAACATGCATAGGTGTTTCTATAGTAACAGCACAATCCAGTAATCAACAATCCGGTACATAACTCGTAACTATTTCGGTCTTCGCAATAGGCCTAATAATGGAAATCCGTTCTTACAGCGCTAGTATTCGAGACAGGTCGTCATCTTTGAAGACCCTGCCCAAGGTTGCGGGTTCGATCTCGGCCCAGGTCGATGGCATTTATGTGCATAAATATGACAGACCCATGTCAATAGATTTACTGGCATGTAAAAGAACTCTTGCGGGACATAATTCCGGCACACCAGCGACGGTCACAGGCCTAAGTTGCAGTTGATCTCCGTCGTTAAATAACCATATAACTTACCAACCAACCTTTGCAGACCCGTCTGTAGATAAGGTGATCCTTTCTTTGAAGAATAATAAATTTAAAATGTATTATCTTTTAAATGTATAGGCCTACCTAGTTTTTCTTGTTCTCTTCTACTCCTGAAGAATTTCATAAGCTGCCGGCAGCTTTCCTCCCCGTGGCTTTATTTTTTCAGATTTATTATTCAGCCAAGGGAAGAACACTAGAATTGGAAAGAGCAGATAATTTTGCCCGGGATCATGTTTCACGGCATAGGATCCAATAAGGTTCTGCACAACTATGATAACTTTATTTCCATTTAGATTCTGATTGTCATGGGTGTGATGATTGTTATATGAATATGGTTATTTCAGAATTCTCCTGGTTTTTACGCTTTATAACTTTTTCAGAGAAGAAGCAAAGGCGGTAGAAAGGAAATAGAGTTTTCTGCAGAGCATACTGAGCAGTTAGAGTTCGAATCCAGATATGGGCGAAGGAAAAACTTGTATTTTATATGCAATCTTTTGAAGAGAAATACTCTATTTGGTAGGAAATAGAGTTGTCTCGACAGAAAAAGACTGCGGGGCATGTATATGTATATGAATACATGCACGGTCAAATGCATTGTGTAAACCAACATGTGATTCTGACAGCGCATCGATTTAATACTTCGGAAATGCAACATACGAGCTCCCCTAGGCCTAAGGTATAACATACACGCCAAAACCTATTTAACCATATCATAAATTATTATATATTGAACACGTTAATATTACTATAGTGATCCTTGTTGTAACTAGGCACGTGGCGAGATGAATAGGCTATGTGACAGATGAACTGCATTTCTATACACTGATTCAATTTCAGCCTTTAAAGCCTATTTTTAAGAAAGATAAATTTCAGCCTTTAAAGCCTATTTTTAAGCAAGAAAAATTCGTCTATTATATTGAAATAAACGGTGCAAAATATGTTGCAATAACTTTCTCAACGTAGGCCTATACATGTTCAGATTTGTAATACTGAGGTTTCAAGGTTGACGAAAGAAACCAGTATGTACATTTCAAGAACTAAGTCCTGCATTTGCTTTTGCGAAAGAAGAAATCATGAAAACCTTACGTAAAATTTGGCTGGTCACGAGATTTAAACCCACTCTTGCCTAACCACCTCTCTCTGATTGGTTTTAGTGTATTTTTTACGACAATTGAGCCTATACCCGCTTACCCCCAACTACACTACTAATTTTGAGTTCTTAATATGTAGCAACAGTTCAATTTACAACAAAGCTAAAGAAGTTTATCAACCTTTCCACACTTACTATATCCACTTGAGACTTTATCTAAAATGTGTTTTTGATACCTTCATTGCATAATGGTATCCTCGTAAAAGAAGCCTAAAATTTACACTTGTCTTATAACACTCATACACTTATAACATCTTCCCTTTCCTATGCCTACTACTATACAAAGTTTTATCTTTAACAGCGGTAATTTTAACAGAAATTCCAGATATAAGATTTAAACTTTTTTGAAAATTTTTTATTATAAAGAGAATTGTCCACCTAACCACAAATTAAACTGGACCAAAAGTTCAATGAATGCAACATTTACTTAGCCTTTTTTAGTCTACAATATCGTAATATTAGTTGAATTCATACACATATAGCACTCCTGTAAAATGTTTTCATACATACTGTTATATATTCTTCAAAAAGTGTTCCATATCTTGATGGTGCTGACTTATAAATATTTAACTATTGTCCTAAAATATATATGGAAATAAAATTATGCATCTGACTATGTGACTAAAATATACCTAGGTATATGGAAATAAAATTATGCAGTCACATAGTCACATGCATAATTTTATTTCCATATATATATTTTAGGACAATAGTTAAACATTTATAAGTCAGCTCCATCAAGATATGGAGCACTTTTTGAAGAATGTATAACAGTATGTATGAAAACATTAAACAGGAGTGCTATAAGTGTATGAATTCAATTAATATTACGAAATTGTAGACTAAAAAAAGGGCTAAGTAAACGTTGCATTCATTGAACTTTTGGTCCAGTTTAATTTGTGGTTAGGTGGACAATTCTCTTTATATTAAAAAACATTACCACAAACGGAAAAAAATGAAATTTATCAATACTTTCTTGAAAAACTAATCTGAAGATTTTACAATTTTCTCTATGTGTACTATAGGTAAGTTCTAGGCCTTTACAAAAAGGAAATTTCGTATTGTGTATGCCCCTGAAATTCTATTTCAAGTTTTTAGCCCTAAAACACATTTTGACTTTCCCGAATCGAAAAATACATATTTCAGAAATAATATATTTGCGTCACACACGAATATCGTTCAGGGAAGTGACATTATTACATAAAGCATTGCGACGATTTCACTTAGCCTACTTTTACTCCCACTTTGCATGAAGAAAATTTGTTGCCATCGTGATTTTAACTAAAACGTTTTAACGATTTTGTTTAAAAGTTGTTTGCAAATATTGGATTTATAAGAACTAGAAGTTTTACTTGAAACACTTGTTTCGTATAAATTCTCTGAATAATGTTTAAAAGGTAGCCCTTCTCATCTAGTCATCAATTCCTATTTTTAGATTTTGCCTCGCGAATAATATGACTCTGAATGAGGTTTAGGCAAAGTTATATCCATATTTTTTTTTCCTTTCTCATAGCATGCATTGCCATTCTTAGAAGAAAAAAACAAACAATTTTTTTACATCAGTAAGGTGTTATTATTATTATTATTATTATTATTATTATTATTATTATTATTATTATTATTATTATTATTATTATTATTATTATTTCTCTTTCTTGTTACTTTCTTTTTCTTCTTTTTCTTTTTTTTTAGATGCCTGCTATTTAAAATTTGTAAAAAAATGTTTGTAGCATCTTTAAATAAATGAAATTATTATTATTATTATTATTATTATTATTATTATTATTATTATTATTATTATTATTATTATTATTGGCAATATTTATTGCCCTGGACCACGGTCCACAGCCAGCAAGATGTTTAACTATTATTATTATTATTAATTACTAGGTATTAAATATATGTATCAAGGTCTAGAATCTTGATACATTATGGATAAAACGGGCCCTCGGTTTGGAAAATCTAGGTTCTAGAGTATTTCCTGATCTGACTGGTGTAACTGTTACGAAACCTTATAAAGAGATTGTAGCAATTATCACAAGCACTGTGTAGTAATCCAGACAAAGGAGTGATGCAGATAAGATGAGATCTGTGAGGACCTGGGCCACCACACGCAGTATGCATTACTGATCCCCTGTAATTTTCGTGAACAAGATCTCGTTTCATTACGCTAAGTCCGGAGTTGCTCGGGGATATAAACCCAGCAAATTATAGGTTATGTCTGAGAATGTTTGTTTTCTTGGTCACTGACACGCTCCTGTGGAATGTGTATGGGCTTCACCTGCCAAAACTCTTTGTTACATGCTTCTTTACAACATAAAATAGTACGCATGAATTCATGAAAACACTGTAAAAATTATGTAAAACTGATTACCATAATCATTATTATTATTGTTTTTATTATCAACTAACAGTTCCCCGCGGCTTCGCCCACAATAATTAATTAAACATTAAGAGCAAAATAATTAAAACATATTTATTAACACTTGCATGCGAAACATTCATAGGCCTAAATTAAACGATTATTACGTGCCAGAATGATACTTTATGAGATTGTGCGGGGGACGGAAAATGTCTGACCGTCGTCTGTCTGTCTGTTTGTCTGTCTGTCCGTGTGCCTGTACGCGCCATAACTCAAATAAGCTTATCGAATTTTTATGAAACTTGATATACGCATTTATAACGTCCATGGGAAGAACCCTATTGATATTGGACCAAATCGGTTAACCGGTATCGGAGTAATGCCCAATTTAGTGCTTATGTTAATGGAAATATATAAAAAAGGTACGATAACTCAAATATGCTTTATCGGAGTTACATGAAACTTGGTATACGCATTTATGACTTACGTGGAAAGAAGCCAACTGCATTTGGACCAAATCGGTTGACCGGTACCGAAATTATGAGTACATCTATTATACAGTAATCTTCGTTCTCCGACAATTCGAAGCATTTTGATTGGCTCGAGGCCAACCAATCAGCGAAACTTTCACGAATAGTACAAAATTAGGAAAACAGTTTCTTTACTATATAAGGCCTAGGCCTAAGTGAAATGAACACAATGAACAAAAATATTATAATTTTATTTTTACTTACAATTTTCATAGCTCTGAACCACAAACATTTTTAATAAACTGCCAGTGTAAATTTCTTAAAAATCCTGGAGTCAATTAATAATGGCGGGCGAAGCCGCGGGCACCAGCTGTAAAATATTGATAATTTAACCCCGGAAATATCGCAAACAATAAAAATCCAAACAAACCATTCCTTCCCTTGAAAAATTATATAATTTCTGAAAATTACTTGAATTTATCAAATCAAATTCATATCATATTTATTTGTCAACAAACAGTTGAGATACAATGCTGCATTTTCTTTTTTTTATCATTGAGGGCTTTGATGCAATGCAGTCAGATGTTTGTTTACTTCGTTGTTCTAGTTGAAATTGAGTACTTTATGAATACTGTTATATACAGAAGGTACATTACTGTGAAATAATTAGCGGAGTTATTTTCCACTGAATTTCAAGTTGGAATACATTTTAGATTTGGTAAATAACACTATTCTTTCAATTACGCTTATCAAACTAGACCGCCAAACTGACTGAGTTGGCCAAATAGTAACGTCCTGGACTCTTATTCTGGAGGTTCCTGGATCAAATCCCGGAACCGGCCGATTTGACATGGATTTTTTAAATTTTATTGGCGAAAGATAAGATTAAGTCGCCCCTTACGCTCCGAACAATGCGTTGCTATTCGCTTGTTATCTCGGCACTCCCGATCGTTCCTTCTCTCCAAACTCCCGAAGTCTAAATAATGCATAACACTATCCACTTAGTTAAGTGCGCGAGCGGAGGCGGCAGCCGAAGCGAAGCGCCCTTGCATTTTCGAATAATGTACGATACACAGTTTGTAGGTTTCGAAAAATGTGGCATATTATATCTTCCAGACGTTAGTAAGCCTGTCAACTTTTGTTCAACTTTTGTTTACCGGTATGACGTCACACTACCAACGTCCAATCACGAGTTTCTACGTAATATGAGGACAGAAGAAGTGGTATAAAAGAAAGTGCATCGCGAGGGAGTGGTGGGTGGGAACATTCATCCAAGGTGCGACTTAAATTTATTTTTTCCCTTTTATTTTTATGTGAGTGCGTGATTGTCAAGATATCACAAATCTGTAGTTCTGCTGACGCTGGTCGATTTTAATCTGCATATCATAATTGCAATTATAATTGATTCAACAAAAACATTTTGGAACTTTGTTATATCAGTTTACCTGATTTTATTTTCTGCTTGTTTGTTAATATCATATGAACAATCATTCATTTAACAGTAATACTTTTATTTGTACAAGCTATATATAACAGTAGTAGTAGTTTTACTGTATATATGAATGAGAAAGATAATTAAAAAAGATTTTTTTTTAAATATTTATTTATGAATAATTGTAGATATTTCAAAGATTATAAATGATTATGTTCATAGCATGTGTGAAAGTAGATAGATAAAAGAATCACTCAAAAATATATCCGTTTGTCGAAATTATCACGGAAACGGCATTTTAGTGCAGGTAACGTGGCTGCCATTTTGTAATGATAATTACCCATAACAATAACAGTTTGATTAATTTTGAAAAAAGTAAGCAATTGTAGAAGTAGTCAATAAAGAGTAAGTCAGATTGCAAGACTGTAGAGCAATTCATTGCTGAGGAAAAAAATAATTTAGCTTACCTATTTCTTACCTATGAATTTCACCGAAAGCTGTATATCCCCCCTTAAAGGTATATTTTATTCGATCATACTATAATACGGTTATGACATGATGTGACGTAACGGCATCCATTTCGAAACAGATTTTCATTTTGATCTCTCGCTTTCAATATTTCACTATGCAGCGAGCCTATAGTGGGAAAGTTGCAGCCGATTGTTTTTGTTCGACCATAATTAAACGTTTAAGTTTGAGATTTTAGATGCACTCTAACAAACGGCTACAGCTACCCTTGGCAATCAGCTGTTCTCCTAGTTCTTGTCCTCTGCGACAGAAAGCAGCTCATGGCGTCCGGTCAAGTCGTAGCTTCTTTTTGGTCTTTTCTTGAAAGCAGCGGGTTTTGACAGCAAGAAATTAATTGAATTTAGTATGATATTAAAATTAACATGATTTTTTTAAATCCCTTTACAGGCCATGGAGGCCCAGAGGGTTCCAGGAGGTTGAGGCTCCCAGAGTTTGGACATTCGGCACATGAAGGTGGTAAGGCTATCAGCCTTACGCACCGGCCGCCTTTACCCCCCAGGACTGCTCCTGGTACTCATTTCTGTTAGAGGCTGAGTCGACCCCAAAGCCGTAGTGGCACCAGAAGGATTAGGCCAATTGAAAACCTCCAACGACCTCATCGGGAATCGAACCCACGACCTTGCGGTTTGTAGCGCAGTGACTCAACCACTACACTACGGTGTACCCCCAATTAACATGAATTGAAATGATTTTATTTTAAATGGTTTATTGCACTATTTCACTTGTTACTCTCAATGTTCCAAGATCGTTTAGCGTTCGGTAATAACCGACACCACACCAATGTTAAAATAAAAATCTCTATTGACACGAATACCATATCATGACACACGTAATAAGGATATTATAGTAGGATTGAACAAAATATTTATTTGCTATGTTTGAATTGCAGACCTATATACAATTTTCTGGATAACTATACTCAACCATAGCATTCTCTCTTTCTGGCCAGGTAACACAATGTTCCCAGAACATTTCCTGGGTTTTGAGGCCTATGGAATTGAGTTTTTTCCGCAGGTTAAAATATGTTCCATCGGATTTTAGCACCTGCTAATGGCGGCTACAAAACCCTTAGTATATAAGCCTACGTAATATCGGACAGGTGATACACAAGCTGGTCATTAAGTTATTTACAGTCTTTAGCTCCTGCTATGAACGACTAGAAAACCCGCAGTACACAGCGAGTGAAGAAGTGGTCGCGTCAGTCAGGCGCTAATGTTACGGGATTTATAAATGTTTAGCGCCTGCTGAGAACGACTAGACAGCATGCAATACACAGAAAGCAGAGAAGTGGTGGCATCAGTCGGGCGCTGTTACGGTATTTATTCTCGTATTATTAGCGCCTGTTGGTGGTGACTAGAAAACCCGCAGAACACAGAGAGTGGTCGCATCAGACGGGCGGTTAATGTTACGGTATTTATACATGTTTAGATCATTTTAATGGGGATTAGAAGACCCGCCAGAATATCCTTCCCAAACACTAATGTGTTACATCAGTTTACCTGATTTTATTAATTAATGAAACAGCTAAAAATCCGACTTTGAATTGCATTCCACGATTAGAAAGCGCAGCTTGGGAAAACGACCTCAGATTCGAGTTCCCTGGTCCAGAAAACTCCTGCATAGTTAGTTCCGTCCAAATCGAACAATGTTTGACAAAGGAAGACAAAGCCATCTGCTTCTATAGCGAAAAAAATCACGATTTCTGCCAGTTTTTCACTCGTAATTCGCGAACGAAAGAGAAAATAAAAACCCCGCTTCGAGGTGCATTTGGCCATCCTTCAGTCCATCTACGTCTAAAGTTTCAGATCTCTGCGTCCAGTAGATTTCGCTGAGTATCGCAGACAGACAGATAGACAAACACTTTTTTTTATTAATTAGATATGTGTACAGTATTACGGCACGTTATCACCATGATCCAGTACTTAACATTGCTGACTATAGATAAAGTAACTTGGGTTCGGTCCCCTGCACTTTATTGGATTTTTTATGATGTATGAAGCTATGGAATGGTGCACCTGGCTCGTCAGGACAAGTATATCTAAGGAGCTGTTCGATGAGAAATGAAGGCTCCGGTCAAGAAACTCATCCACCATAATGCCCGTGGGAGTCTACCAATGAAGGCGAAAGAAGGAGATAAATGTCGCAGTTGTTTGATTCTAGCCCCATTCATCAATAAGATGCATTGCCATTAAAACTAAGCTCTTTCTGTAAACTGTCAGGTTTTAAGACTATTCCCCAATGCAATAGGTCTATGTAGCCTAAAGGCTGTGACTGTGTGCAACATAAGGATTGTATATGGTCTCCCAACATTAAAAAATGTTATTATTTTTTATATTTTTAAATATAAGTAGTTAAAAAATAATATACATTCTTATAAGTCTAAACTGGTTAATTATTATTGACAATGGTGAAACATAGGCTACTGGTGTTTAATTAATTTTATTTAACGGAAATCAATTTTTGCATGCGTATTTTGGAGAGAAGCATTAACCATAGCATATAAAATAAAAGTGAACAGATCACAGATTAGCTATAAAATATGGGCAAACAGATCAGTCGTAACCTAGTACAGTGAGGTTTTCCCTATACAGGCCATAGGCTAGATTTTTGAAATATTTCACTGTATTCACAAACTTCTCGTTTCTCTTGAAGTGTTACAACATCTCTCTTCATTTTAACAAAATTACGAGTAATTGTACTGTAGTGTTTAATACAGTGTGTCCCACGCAAGAGTTGGCCAATGACGCGGGTTTCTGCGTCGCGCCGACTACAGCTCTAACTCCCGAGCGAGCGGGTGAAATATCTACGCTAATAAAGCCGCTAATGGCGTTATGATTCAGGTTCTCACATTTACAGTTGGAAATACAATGAAAATAACCACATACCTCATCATAAGAGATGTTGGAAATGTCCTCCTCTTGCATCCACAAAACACTGGAACCTTTTAAAGAAATTTTCTTTCACGCGCATAAGTTCAGCTTCCGAGACAGAGTTCATTTCTGTTGTGATAGGCCTATGTGATATTGTCTTTAAGTTCTTCTAACAGTATGTGAATATTATTCATGGGGAAACTTGAAAAATAAAGTGTATAGGTCAACTTCCCGTACATTAGCCTACAAAGGAAACGGGTGAAATATCTACGCTAATAAAGCCCCCTGATGGTAATGATTAAGGTTCTCACAAAGAAAACCTCATGTGATTTATCTGGCAAAGACAATACACAATATCACATAGGCCTATCACAAGAGAAATGAACTCTGTCTCGGAAGCTGAACTTATGCGCGTGAAAGAAAATTTCTTAAAAAGGTTCCAGTGTTTTGTGGATGCAAGAGGAGGACATTTCCAACATCTCTTATGATGAGGTATGTGGTTATTTTCATTGTATTTCCAACTGTAAATGCGAGAACCTGAATCATAACGCCATTAGCGGCTTTATTAGCGCAGATATTTCACCCGCTCGCTCGGGAGTTGGAGCTGTGCCCGCCGCGCCGCAGGAACCCGCGTCATTGGCCAACTCTTGCGTGGGACACACTGTAGCTGAATGCACGCTGGACTAAAAGAAGTGAAAGTTTGGAATGTCTCATTTTATGAAGGGCTCTTTCTACCTGATCCACCCTCACGCAGGCTGTCTGTCCAACTTCATAATATAGCTTCCTCATTCCAACATTTACAGTTGGAACTAATGTGAGTGGCAGGGGTCAAAGTCAAAGAAAAAACGCAGTGAGTCGCACTACATTTACAGTTAGTGGTAGGGGAACACACACTTCTTGGAAATACAGTACAGTATGTTTCTTAATCTTCATAACATTCAAACCAGCTTTTAAAAGAATTTTGCAACAGAAAAAAAATCACTGCAAGCTATATTTTTTTATAAATCTTGTCTTATATTCACTGGCAGTAAATTAATTGGCACAGTAAAGAGGTTTCTTATGTATTTTGTATGGCAGAAGATCCGGTCACTTCAATTTACTTTCACAGTGCGAGGGTGGCACTGTAAAGAGGGGCATTATATCGGGGGTTGTCTGTATTAGATTAGGTGTATTTAAGTTTGATCGGTTAACTCACTTTAATTGTTAATAACTAGTTTGGTGGGCGCGACACAGAATTCCGGGCTTCCAGATTAAATGCCAATTTCTGCTTGATTGCTTTGCCATACGCCGCTTCTCAATTTCATCTTGCATTACAATATCTTCACTACAACATGGTTCTTCTCTCGCCCGTTTTCATGAAACTTCAACAGGAGTGTTCGTTGCTCTTTTATTTCGATTCTCCATATTTTCACTTCTACTAACTTCACAAAGTTTCTGTTCTACCTTCAATCAAGTTTATGTTCTTACTTTACCCACGTTTTTGTTCTTGATTTTATTACCTTTATTCTCAACATAAAATCACCTTCTTCTTCTTCTTCTTCTTCTCTCTCTCTTTTTCTCTTTCAACATCCTTCTTGATATTTTGATCATTACTGATATTTTTCAGCAATGCTTTTCTTACCCAGTTTGCTATGCCAGCCAAGCAAAGCCACCTTCAATTAATTCCAAACTGAATATGGTCTACACGGAAACAGCAGCTCAAATATTATATTAAATTTAATTCTTAATGTGTATATTTGTATTCCAGTTGTTAATTCTGGTAGTTACATTGTATAAAGTTACAAATAGATTATTTACTTTAATCAAAGGTTAGTGGGTATAACACAAATTCCCGGGTAAACTGAAAAATAAATCGAATATCTAGATTTCCCGAATGGTTTTTGGGTACCGGTAAAGCAAGTTTTACGTAGTAACGACAATTTACTCAATTTTTGGGCTTTACCTGTAGGCTATATTTCATAGTTCAAGTCGGCGAAGTGCATTGTTCGTTCAGTTCATGTTCAGTTCATAATCATGGCCCTCCGGAAGGGGGTAGGGTAGGACCTTTTCCCCCCTCCCTGGAAATTTTGTTTGCACATAAATTTCTAAACGACTACTGTTAAGCAAATAATGTGAGGCTTAAATTTCTGCATTCTGTAATTGGAGTTGTTTGGGCAAAAACGAGTTGATCATAGTTGACTACTTTAGATATGAGTATGTAGAAGCAATTACTTCCACTAAACTTAAAAAAATATTTCTAGCCAACATTTTACTGTATTGAAGGTAAAGCAACGGGAGTATCACATTTTATATTAATATTTAGTACCTATGAATTGCAAGGGATAGAAAAAGTCATTTGAGTGTAGCCTACTAGATCAGATTTTTTCTTTGTATCCATAGTCATATTTCCACGTACAGTAAATCAAGGATATGGATGATGATGACAATAATAATAATAATAATAATAATAATAATAAAGTGGCTGCAGTGCTAGAAGCACTAAACCCTTAGCAACCAGGGAAGGCGGTTGAGGCCAGGTAGGTTCCTTCACCCGCTAGCAGCCTCACATTTACAAGCAGAGGGAATTATGACCAACCGTAATTTCCTCCCCATGAGTCACCTAGTCTACTTCAATCAATCAATCTTAGATTTTTTCAATATGTCATTTTATCTTAAAATGTTTGTTATTTATCAATTCTACACATAATTACAAGAAAAATGACACCAAACAATGTATAATTTACTTTAATAGGAACATAGAACTTGAAAGCAGTTTTCTCGTAACTTTTATTTATGTATTTGTTATAAATGTTCCTATTAAAGTAAATTATACATTGTTTGGTGTCATTTTTCTTGTAATTATGTGTAGAATTGATATATAACTAACATTTTAAGATAAAATGACATATTGAAAAAATCTAAGATTGATTGATTGAAGTAGACTAGGTGACTCATGGGGAGGAAATTACGGTTGGTCCTAATTCCCTCTGCTTGTAAATGTGAGGGTGCTAGCGGGTGAAGGAACCTACCTGGCTTCAACCGCCTTCCCTGGTTGCTAAGGGTATAGTGGTGGCATCAATTGATTCATTTGACAAAATTTCTGTGGACGCCCATGTTCATAATGTAAAGTGGCTAGTTTTTCACTAGGCAAGCTTCGTATGCACGAGCATAGAAACTGACTGCATTAACTTGGTAGCAAAAAATTAACAATACTGTTTTACGAGAGAAAAAGGCCACACTTTGAAAAGATCGGTTCAGAAGCTCTGACACTGAGGGTTAAATGGAGGGGAGAAGTCTATGAAAGTAGTAGGGGGATGCAACTCCCTTCCCTCTTGTCTTCTGAACAATGTCAAAAGAGAAACTTCTGTTTGAGCATGCAAAAAAAAAAAAAGTCCACTTTTCAAAGAAAAAGCAGCTCATGCTAAGCTCTGAAAACGTAGGCCTATAGAATACGCTAGTTGTAATCTGAAGTATCATAAAAAGAGTAAAAAATATTAAAGTTTGATACGGCGGTATTTAAAAAGAATGGGAATATCAGATGCGGCTTATCATAAAAACTGCGCGAGGCGGATTGTCCGTCCTGTTTTACGACAGTCAGTTTTTATGTCTGTTGCTGCGTGCAGTTTGTAAACGGTATGGCAGCAAACAGAACTCGCATTTAATGTTTCACTTGTTTAAATTGATATTCGACTGTTTATTTCAACGAGCATAAAATGCCAGCCATAACCTATTCGTTGCTGGCGCACGGATGTTATTGATAACGTTATAGTATTTTTTTAAGCAAGGAAATATGTGTATAAAGTAAACATTTCATGCTCTGGTCTTTCCATTTTGTTATTATCTAACAGCATGATGTTCTCACTGAAATGTAGGTTTTAACAACAACATAGGTGTACAAAATGTCATTTTGATGTGCTGTCTTCCATTTTGTTAAATCTAAATGTTACTATTTTAGTATCCGCACATACTACATTGCTGAGTACCGGCATTAAACATTATATTATCATTCAGAATGGCCTTCGCATGTTGCTGTGTAGGAATGGCATTATTTTCTTTGTAGATAATAATATAAATCCAGCAGAAAATTTGCACCATATTTAGGCTACTTACTTGCTCAATGGCAATAAACAATTCTTAAGCAAGCTAAAGGAATAGTACATATTTTATGGAACCCGGAGGTTCATTACCGCGCTTTCCTGAGCCCGCCACTGAACCCTCTTACAAATTTTGGCTTACAAATTTTCTACATGTTCACTAACATAGGCATACTTGATCTTTCATAGGCCTACTTGTTCTTTCATAGGCCTACTTGGCCTACTTGTTAGATAAATTATGTAAAATTTATGTAATATAATTTTAATATGACTGAACTGACCCCGAACCCGAGCTATGCTCATGCGGGGTAAACAATACTCCATTTTGTAATTGTAATAATTGTGTTTATATTATTTGTATTTGTATTTGTAATAATTTATAATTTGTAATATCATTGTAATTTCTGAAAAGAAAAAAAAAACATAGCTGTAATGTATTATGATTAAAGAGTAGCTCTACTTGAAATTGCTGTAACTACTCCATCAATCCAAATGGCATAATTATGTTCCACTGCTATCTGGCAGAAAAATGAAACAGTGATCTTATTAGTATAGATGGTAGTGTTTAATACTGTAAAGCCTATGAAAAATATTGGGAGTGATAAAGGTTTCATGTGGTTTAACATATAAATACCGCGAAACTCAAGGAAATGACGGAAATTTAAACTCAGATTTCAGAATTAATAGGAAGGCAATCAATTAAGTTTAATTTATTTTATTATTGTTTTATTGGTAGGTTGCGAGTGATGGTTATCTGCGACTAGGGCGAAACTTTTACATGCATTTTTAATGACCCTAATAAGAAATACTCTTCGGAAATGCTACCTTGAAAGCAAATTTTGTACTTAAGAAATATTTTTACACAAAACTTCCCAAAAACTGAGAAAGTAAAAATCCTGTTTTTCAAATACAGTAGTTCTATTTTATCTCGAACTAGAGGCAGCAAAAATACAACATACCCTTTAGAGCAGAATGTTTTTAGGTTGGGAAGGCAAAGTAAGGGAAAGATAAGTAGTGGAATGTTAAACATCATTAGAAGAAAAACAGAAAGAAGAATGGGAGGTAGGACAATTTAAAAAGAAAAATTAACTACTTGATCCTATGAATGTTCAGATGCACACAAAAAATATTTTGTTATTAATGACAGTCGCTTGAGTATAATTATTTCCAATTTCTCTCTTTTCTAATTTGTTAAAGGAAGTTCGTCGTGGCAATATGGCATGGGCGAGTTGCTGAGGCAAAGAAGTTGAACGAATGAGTTGGAATGATTCCAGCAGTAGTAGGGAACAGCGCAATATTATTAAGATGTACACCGGTGGGCTACACCGTTATAAATCTGTCCAAGGTTCAGTGAGAACCACAGCCTGTGAACCAAGCTCGTATTTAATCTACGTTAATAGCTCAAGAGCTTCACCACTTTGTTTTGCACACCAACCCTCCTCTGTGTGCTAAGAAATTACATAGATCCACTAGAGTAGATAGTTCAGCCAGCATTGTTTACGCCATATTAGAGAACAGCTCAACCAAAGGACTTCCAGCAACAGAAACTGGAAAAAGATCATTTAGGCCTATCTTTGTAATAAAATAAAGTTTTCTTCATATAGGCAATGGTTCTCTCTGCGCCTACATGAACACTAACCTTAAGAGATTTCTTAAGGCCTATGTCATTAATCATTATAATGGAGAACACAGTGTTGTAAGCATGACAATGCTGAAAACAAACGGGCAATAAAATATTTGTAAAAACTTAACTCCGTGGCGCTGCATCCCTGAAAGGACGAGGCTCTCCATCAGACAGTTGCATCATCTACCTTAGGCAGATGGCAGGATTGAGGGATGTGGTCAGCAGGCTGACGCCCATGTCTTAATCAAGTAGCTCCTCAGTTTGAACCATGAGACTGAGTGCACCCCATTCCAGACTTCCCTACCGCAAAAAAAAAAAAAAAAAAAAAAAAAAAAAAAAAAAAAAAAAAAAAAACCGAGGAGGTACCGGGATCGAACTCGGACGTGCGCATCCGTAGCCAGCGACGATTACTGACAGCCGTTTTGAGGAATTGGAGAAATCTTATACATGCTACTGACGATGTTAAATTTAGTAAAGAATGTCGAGTGCTAATATTTAAAAAAATCAAGGATATCTATCTTATCTCCAATTATTATCTTGCGTACTAACGATCATCTTTAAAATGCTAAAGGCAAATATTATAAACTATGTTTTAATTAACAATAAGAAATTATACGGAATTATAAAGTAATTATTTATTTTGGTTATGAAACGAAGATTGAATACCGCTACTGCTCCTAATCTGTAGCCGTCCACGGTGTGCTGAAAAGCTTCCCGGAGAAATGGTCTTACTGGCTTCTAAATTTACCTTCGCATTTACGCACAAATAAATTTTATATCACTGTCTTGGACGGGAACAAACCCGCGAACTTCGGATCAGAATTCAGTGTACTAGCGGTAAATCGACAATAACAAAATTCTAATAAATAATATTAATTGTCAAAACAGACTTTAGAATTTCTTTAGTGGACAGAATATGTTAAAATCTTTATATAACAGTAGATAAACAAAAAATTCGTAATTAGTATTAACAAATATTAATAAACATTCATGAAGTTTCGTGCTAGATCAACATAATAAAAATTACAATATGACTTGCTACAATTTCAATTATCTGAACTAGTGGACTACGCATTTATATCGGTATCGGTACCTATTGTCTTTTTATTCTTTTAATTTTTAATGTTCATTAAGTTCAAGCGAATAACTGATGGAATAAAAACATATTTTAATAATTTAAATAGTCTGGATAAAAAATAGTGGCAACACATCTATAAAATCACGGTTAAATTATTACAGGATGTTCAAATAACTTTTTTTCTGATGTTGCTTGGATATTCAGCATACTTCAGATCAAATTGGAGCCCTCTATCACTACGAATGCCTTCATAGTAACCAGAAAAAAATGAGGTAGCCCCATCAGCTGCCCTACAGACTTCTAGATGTTGTAACAGAGGTACCGTATTGATAATAATTCCAACGGCTTGGTGGATTCTTGACTTACCGAGGCATTTGAGGAATTTCCATTTCCATACAGAAAAAGAGCAAAATGGGTCAAAGGCTGTCACTTGTTTTTCATTTCCATCTGGCAGAGGCTCAATGATGTGTCACATCCAAGCATTCTTAATTACGAGTAAAAAGTTTTATGTACCAATCTTGAAACTTTTATTATGCGTATCAGAGATGCATGAAAACCAGATTATTGAGAGTGAAGGATCATTAAGGCACCTTGATTTTTTTAAATTAACGACCTTTTTCAGTATTAAAAGTCATTTTAGGGCAACTGGTGGGGCCAGTTCAGTTTCTTCTTCCTACTGTGAGGGCATTCATAGTGATAGAGGGCTCCAATTTGTTCTGTAGTATGCTGGATATCCAACCAACATCTGATAAAAGCTATTTATACATCCTGTAATTCACCACGATTTTATAGAAGATGTTGCCATTAATTTTTATCCAGCCTATGTACAAAGGGTGTACTGTAACGAGAGAATACGAGCTTTCGGTATAAGTGCACTTTAGCTAAGTTTACGATTTATATGCAAACCAAATCTTTTATGGATCTGAAAAACCACTCAAATCGTTCGGGAATTTTCACAGAATTTTTTTCACATGTAATATGGCTTTTTAAATGCTTCGTAAATGGAGAAAAAAAAAATAAGTGCATGAATTTTGCCGTAAAAATCATTTTGTCTGCCATGATGCCTTCTGTCACGGCCCAGTTGATACGAGCTTTGCCAGCTTTCCAAATAAATCTCTGAAACTTGTTCCGTGGAGTTTGATTTAGTTCGGATTTCCTTTTTTTCGTATACATACGCCTGGTTTTTCCATATTAATGTTGTATTACTTTTACCTTACTTATGTGAAAATTAACATTCAATAGAGGGACAGTGTACGACACTGCCTTGACACTCATATGAGCGTAATGACCAGGGGCCGGATTCTAATGACATGTCATCTTTTTATTGGTGCTGCATTGACATTGCCAACTTGTAGATAAATCCTAATCATGGCCTCTAGAATATAGAAATACATTTTTATTAGGTCATTTTTGTCATTTTATGCCATTTTATATTTTTAGGGCATTTTTTTCAATTTTAGGTCATTATTTTGTCATTTTGGCGTCATTTGCTTCCTTATTTAGTCATTTTCATGTATTTACATTGAGTGTATTAACTTTTTTTCGTCGCTAGCGGTGCTGTCTTTGAAGTGTTGTTTGTTTAATGCAAGATGGAAAAATTCGGCGTTAAGTCTTGTCATGTCTCAGTCGGAAATAAGAATCAAAGAAACGCCAAAATTTTGTATTGTATTACTATTGTTATTAGATTGACTTGGCACCTGCTTGGATTTGAGAGTGCAAACTACTGTTTACCCCGAATTAAACAGCAATATAATCCGGCAGATCCCCCAAAAGGAAATTCTGAATTTTGACTCACCAGTGCCTCATTGCCAGTATAAATTTCCGTGAGAAAAGAACATTCATAACATTACAGTTATTTACAGTTTTTGCAATTATGTACAAACTAGTCTATAACTTTGTGTGTACAATAATATGTTTTTATAAATAAAATATCAGTTTATAGGTCATTTTTTATAATTATTAAGTCATTTTCTTTAAAATTTAGGGTCATTTTATAGGTAATTTTTCAAACATTTTTAGGTCATCAGAATCCGGGCCCTGGTAATGACAAATCAAAAGGAAAGTAATTGTGCGGTGAAAGACCTCTTACAAATACCACATGTGAAAAGGAAATAAGCCTACATTTCGATGATAAAAACATGAAACTTACAAACGCTATAAAGCTGTCAGCCCAAATGAATGAAATCAGTCTTGGAGGGTGGAGTAATAGAATTTTGACATCACAAGAGTAAAAACTGTCACACGTGATGAAGTGGAAGAAAAGCGAGGGACTTAGTTGTTACATGAGCCCTACAGATACGCGAAAACAAATCTCTTGGAGGAAGCATTTCGCCTGTACAAATACTTAGCAACACTATGCTGCTGAAGTGACGGTATCCCTTCTATACAAGTACAACTTACAGCAAACTCGCACTTAGGGTGGCGAAGTTGCTGAAATGAAGCAAACAGAATAATCTCCCCAAGTCTGAGCTCGGCACGCCACCCCCTCTTGTTTCCACCCTCATTTATCACACACCTGTTGTCCCGGCCAAGCAACTCTCAACCAACTTCACACGCATTGTTGTACTACCGTATTAGAGATATTACCCCCCCCCCCCCATTCAAAACATTAAATACACTGAATAGGTTTATAATCCTTTTTGTCGACGTTTCAAAACATGATGTATTGAACCTCATATTTCAAGAAAATGCATCTATCGTGCCACAATCCTCAACAGCTGTCGACGAGAGCATACATTTAGTTATCATGTGAGTTTTTTTTTTTTTAACTGTATGCCAATCGCAGCATTCCCATAAACATAAACACATTGTTTCCAAAGTTTTCTTTTAAATTTGTATTCATTTATTTTTATTCAAGGGTATTTAAAATATCGTACTGTTTGTACAACTCGAAAACATACTTCAGTCTTTTAATTTCACCAATTTGCTTCCTGGTATAATAACATTATAAGAACCTTTCCATAATCAGGGGAAATATAAAATGGTTATTCTATCACATTGCATAGTGTAATTATGAGTGTGTGTGTGTGTGTGTGTGAGGGAAACTTAAAGGAGAAAGAGAGAAAGAAAGAGAGAGTGAGAGAGAGAAAGAGAGACAGAGCCAGCTAAGTTAAAAAAAAGTGTGGAATTTTATTTTCTTAGATCAAAAATAATTTACATAAAATTAACTTGTAAGGACTATTTATAATTTTCTTTTGTTAGAAATTACACCAATTTTATAGTAAAATTGTTTTAACAAGAAAATTCTATATCGTTTCCTTTGGTTTGTTTAGCCTATGAATGGATACACTGCGTAAATATGTTATATAGACTTTTCCATTCATACGCCGCGTGTTTGATATTGACCAATAACGTCTAGCAATTCCTCGGATATAGACCAATCACGATCTTTTATCTTATAACATGTTTCTTCGGGCAGAAAGGCTGAAATTTTATCTGATAAAACGTCAGCTCGTTACTGGACATGTAAGGCATCAACGTGCCGTGACTAATATACCATTGAACAGAATTAAAACATTATTTTATAAAAACATAACTGGTATAGAAAATGAAGTAATGTAAATCAGTATTGATTAAAAACTCATTTTCGATTCACTGCAATCCAATTCGTGTGCTTTTAAAGCGTTCTGATACTGACGCACTCCATCCTGTCGTAACGCACTATTGGTAGGATTGGGAACTCGAATCGATCCATGGATTGTTCATTCATTTAGAATACGTGATCTTTCAGCGGGAAGATTATTGATAAGAAAGTAAGAAAATAATTATTATTTACAAAATCCGTTAGTCTTTTCACAGAACAGTCTTAATAAATCTTACTCGAGATTACGAGTTTCATCAGATAAATTTGCTCCAACTTCGTTCTCGCAAATATATCGATAAACTCGTAATCTCTCGTAGGATTACCTATAAAAAATTGTACCGCAGAAATATTGTCAAATATGGTCCTTTAAATACAAGTATACCTGTCATTTATTTAACGAGTTATTATACGATCACTGCAGGTCAGACTTTTCTTCGAGTATAGTAAAGATTGTATTAGAGCACCTTTCTTTAGATTAAAATACTGCAATTAACTTATATTTGGGTATGATGAAGGAAAGACGTAGGCCTATCTAAAAAATAATGACTGGGAGACCCGAAGGGAAAAGGCCACTTGGAAGACCTAGACATAGGTGGGAGGACAATATTAGAATAGATTTAAGGGAAGTAGGATTTGCGAGGGATTGTTGCAGTTAGCACAGAATAGGTTTGAATGGCAGGCTCGTGTAAGCGTGGCAATGGCAATGAAATAGATGATATTCCTTAGTTTGTTTAGGAATTGCCTACTGCCATTGAATTGATTTAGAATAGATTACTAGTACAAGTGCTAGTAAACCCATGTTAAAGTTTTATAACTATCTGTCATAAGTTCTTATTAAAAGGACCACAAATAATATGTATCTAAAGGAAAATGGCATCCCATCTAGTAGATTATACGATTTTATATTCTGATAATAATTTCAACCGAGTAACAAATATAGGCCTACGTCAACTGTAAAGATTTTAATTGGTCTAAGTTCCAATATCTAGTCTCAAATTAACAGGATACTTTTCATAGGAAAAAAATCTGATTTTTAGAACTTCTTACTCGATAAATAGAATAAACCAGACTGTTTGAATGATCTACTTAGCCATTCAACGCGAACTGTATGCCTTACACTTTGTTGTTTTTCATACAAGACGACGCTTTTTATACAAGTGAGTCGTACACAATCCCTTGCAAATTGAGCGAAACTCGCCCAAGAACTTACTGATTATACTGCATTTGTGTGAAAGGGACGTTTGGCCTTAGGGAAGAGAGCTTAGCAGGCTAATATAGCCAGAAATCCAAGGCGCTGAACAACCTGTTCTAATTTAAACAAAAGTGTAATTACAATTAGATCAAAATAATCTCAGAATCCTTACGTTATCATACAACAAAAATGTTATTTTTCCTTAGTTTTCATGATGTTGCAAAAAAAAATCATTGTACCATAGATTCTGCAAGAATGCGGGGAGAAACTAAAGTGTTAATCAAAGCCCGTCGATGTTAAAGAACTTGGATCTGCGACAACAAAATGTTTACATAATTATTAGATTTTTGCTGGCTGCATGGGCATACAACATGGCAAAATGTTCTATGAGCATTTAAATTCTGTGCAATTATTTTACTTCACACAACAGTAAAGTATGTTTTAACACAGCACTTAGTGTTGCGGTTTAAAATATCGCGACTCAAACCTTGTGAGCAATATCCATGTGACTCATCCGAGTTATTAAAGAAACCCATTCCGTTTAAAGCGATTCTGATTTCCTAGGCAACCGTGCCCATGGCAACCTTTGCTTGACAATCTGGAAATTGTCTCTCTGACAATCTTAGTTGGGGAACAAATGACATTGTCGTTATGACTGTTTTAATTGTAATCATCCGTCTCTGCCAGGGAATGAGCTAGAGGGATATTTCTTACTGGCAGGGATATACAAGTATATGCCAGTTATAGCTTATAACGGATTTAATGTCACATTTCCCCAAAAGTATGTACATAAAATATTCGTATGTATGTATGTATGTATGTATGTAATGTATGTATGTATGTATTCATTGCAATTGGGTTACTACCCGGTGGCAGCGTTTCCTGATACTGCAATACTACTACTAAGACTATAATATTTACACATTAACGAGTAACATCACATGAACGAGCATTACTTAATACACAAAGAAGACCTTAAGTTATTCTTAAATTTCTTCAGGGAGGGGGGTTTCCCTGAAAAGCTGCTACAGGCAATTCATTCCATTCCTCAATGGATGTAGTAAAATCCTAAAAATATGTGAGAATAAAATAAGGTAAGCTGATATAACAGAGTGCCAGAATTCTTTTGTTTAAGCAGTGATACTTGCAATTATTATGAATTGCAGAAAATAAGTTATTTTTTTAATCGATTTCCGAGTTAAGCTTCAGATCGATTCATTAAGCAGGGCTTATGGAAGAACAAATTTTGATAAGCATGTGTGAAGGAATAGCCTATGTGGGTAGTGTTATATTTTCAAAGCTAACTGTGTAGCAACTTCCAAAGCCGTATACGAACACTGTAAAACAATATATTATCATGAGAACTGAATTGCATTTGATAAATTCTGTGTAATTACCATAAAATAGGCGCTAAAACGAGCATTTCTCCAGTACGGTCAACCGATTTGGTCCAAAATCAATAGGCTTCTTCCCATGAACGTTCAATGAAAGTCCGATAAAGCGTATTCGAGTTATCGCGCGTACAGACACACAGACTGACGGACAGACATTTTCCCGTCCCCCACACAACTCATAAAGTACCATTCTGACACTTAATAATTCGAATAAAAATTCATTGTTGATGAAAAATGGCTAAATGTGTACATATATAAATTCTCAAAATACAGAGGAAAATATGGACTAATGTTTTTGAATAGTGGAAAATAATATAAAGAACACTTAAATATAGGCTAATCAACGTTGCATAGTTATAAACTGAATGCAATTAAAGATTTATTGTTTAAACAGGAAAGCCCCAGCAAAGAATAGAATACATGCCATACAATAATTTAAAGGATAGTCACAAAACAAAAGTTTAGCCTTCTTATATATATATATATATATATATAGCTTATAATTGGGATTATTATTGCTGTTGCTACAATTTGGAGGTGGCACATATTAATATTTTAATGAGAATTGCCTGTTTTGAAGCTGTGTGCTAAATTTTCAAAACTGAAACTGCGTCCATTATCTCTGAAAATTGCTTTGTAGGCCTACTTAGTAAAACTGCGTTCAACATTACAAGAAGTAACAGCGACCATCCTAAACCTTGCAACATCTTCAGGAGCTAAATCCGATCTAGTTCTAGATCTGGTTTCCAACATTTCACAGAAATTCAATAATCGAGTTTTGGAATACAGTGGCTAGTAAAATAAAATTTAAACGATTATCTGACAAGAATAGCTTTGAAACTATAAAATATGGAACATTTTTAAAATAAAACGTTCACTTATGTAAAGATACGCGAGTTTTTATAAAATATGTAAAAATATATGGGCCTACCTTGAAATATGGACAGATATGGAAAACCAAATGTGTCTTAAACCATTCCAAATGTACCAATTCGAAAACAATTATCGATATTTTAATTTCTTTCTTTATTTTTCTTTCTTTATTTTTCTTTCTTTGTCCTAGTTTTGCCCCTCCCTTTTAGGATTTAAGCGACCCAAGCCGCCCGGGCCTTACAGGGCCACGACCTGTCGGGAGAGGGATTATCTATGGATCACATACATACTTTTTCGACCAGACAAGGACATGGAGGGCCTCCCTGGATGATTGATCAGCCCAATGCCGGGACCACTTCCGAGACAACACGAACACACAGGACGAGACACACCAATCAGACACACACCCTCTCCAAACAAGGCGAGGATGGGATGAAGATGATAATGCCGGCCAGATGATATCTGGGGACCACAAGGGCCTAAAGTTACCCGATATTTGTCTCATAGGTGAGGAAAAACCCCACCTAGGTAACTTGTCCTGACCAGGATTAGAACCCGGGCTCGCTGCCGAACGCATCCCCTACGCCACAGCGATGGACTATTTTAATTTCGACTAACGTAAAAACAAATACGTATTTACATAGAAATCCTTGCCCCGGCTATGAAAAATGAAGTTCTGAGAAGAGAAGATAAGCTATGCACGGCTGCACACTGTCCATTGTAGGCGATGGTGGGGTTGTTGTTAGTTGCGGTAGCGTTACTAAAATTAATAGCAATAATAAAAGTAGGAACGGTATCACCATTCGGTTCAGCTCTTCAATTTATTCTTTTATTTATTATTCCTCTTCCTAAATTTTCCCCCTTCCCAATACCGGTACATATAATGACGGGATGAATAAAACAATCAGGATTTTCATTCGATCTCTGTTCAAATAAAGCATTATTAGAAGATAAAAGTTATCCGTGAGGCAACACGTTTCCACATCGGCTCAGTTATAATGCATGACCCACTATGATCCGGATTTGTAATTGTTCCGCGATATTAAAGCCCTTCTTTATTCATTGCAATTTAAACATCTGTAATTACATTTATAAGTGGTTTCCCCCTGCGCAGAAAAAATCCTCACAAATCAATTCCAAACAAAAAACAAAAGACAGACCATTTTAAAATATGGAAATGTAGATTTATTAATTTCTGTTCAAGCGAGCTCTTCAGAATTCAATTCCCAGGACCACGGATTGGGTTTTTATTAACCCCACAAACTCCACCTCTCACTAGGGAACATCCTGACTTCAGGGTTGTGTTGAAAAAATACCAGTCTACTCCTGATTGATCATACAATATGCATGATAAGTTTTAACTGGTAAATGCCATTTATATACCGGACTGTAGTCACCGATTGCGCTTTTTAAACAGAAAGACCTGTAAACGAGGATCAAAAGCTAATATTTTTTGTAGACTTGAACAAATAGGGATGTACCTAAATGCCATTTTACAATTTTCGAGGAATAGAGTATGTTATTAACACAGGGCACCCACCTTTAAAATATAAACACTATTTATTTATGTTTCTATGAAGTATAAGACTTCTTTCCACATAATAATACAATAATAAAATTATTGTACTCGAAACGGCCTACACATTTTCTCAGTGTTAAAATTTCAACAACCTACATTCAAAGCTACTGGCACATATGTTCTAAGTGTTTCCTAATACAAACCATGGAGGCCAAGAGGATTCCAGGAGTTTGAGGCTCCCAGATTTTTAGACATAGGCACATGCAGGTGGTACGGTGGTCAGCCTTACGCACCGGCCGCCTTTACCCCCAGGATTGCTCCTGGTTCTCATTTCTGTTAGAGGCTGAGTCGAGCCCAGGGCCATAGTGCCACCAGAAGAATTAGGCCAAT
This sequence comes from Ectobius pallidus, assembly GCA_964059195.1. Taxonomy (NCBI): domain Eukaryota; kingdom Metazoa; phylum Arthropoda; class Insecta; order Blattodea; family Ectobiidae; genus Ectobius; species Ectobius pallidus. Next base: position 73,946,203 of record CAXKWD010000010.1, on the reverse strand, counting down.
TGAAAAACTCCAACGACCTCATCGGGGATCGAACCCGCGACCTTCCGGTTTGTAGCGCAGCGCGATATGTTCTGACAGTACCCAATTTCAACCATACTTAAAATGATAAAAGAATATATCTTGCTTTTATATTTGTGTGCCTCAGAAACAGTCTGAGGAAGTGAATTTTAAAAAATGCACTTTTTCAGGAGAAGAGAATAAAGACCACAGATCGTGTGTTAATTAATAGCTAAGGTGTTTTGGTAAATTTAAACATTTAAGTTTCAAATAATATGGTATCTAATCCTAGTTTTAGGCCGCCCCCATAGCTGAGTTGTTTCACAGCTCGCCTTCCTCCGCTGGGATCCGGGGTCGAATCTCTGTAAATCCATGTGGAATTTGTGGTGGACGAAATGGGGAGGGAGCAGGTTATCTCGGGGTTCTCCTGTTTTCCCTGACATATATCATTCCACCGTTGCTCCATTCATCATAATATGGTCATTTTGATACAAAAAAGAATTATTATAATCCTAGTTTATATTTAAAATTTCACAGCATCATTTATTAAATACACATACACATCATCCAAAATTATTGAACATGGTCAAAGATGAGGTAATTCTACTAAATCTGGCAATAGCAAAACGCTCACTATTTTGCTCTTCAACACAAATCATAATAAGAAAATTTAACAAATGCTTCTTGTATAGTTTTAAATGTGCAAGTAATGGCAAGTAAGTAAGTACCGGTAATGGCAATGCCTTATTCTGTTCTGCTTCTTAATTGCATTGTACACAACACTATGTTGATTACATCGCCGGAAGAAACTTTTAATTCTATGATAAGACTGTAGATATCTATTTTACAAACTAGGTACAAATTTCACTATTACTCCTTTTTTTGCAACTCTGTGACCCCGAAGTGAGAATGTTCCCTTGTCAGTAATTGAATTTTTCCATGAACCACGTTACTAAGAATTTTTATTGTTCATAATATCACCATCATCCACATCATAAGATGCGGGTAGTTTGCTTCTTATTGGCGGCAAAAATAATAATGATCCCCTTTGAAATAAATTTGATTTGAGCTATTAGAATAAAATATCAATTAAATGTAACTGATTGGAAGCTTTCGTTGTTTAACTTCTGACGTTATACAAAGTGTGGGATTTGACTAAATTATGCAGTTATACTGGAAACACACGAACAAAATTTAAGCTAATAGAATAAAATATCAATTAAATGTGACTGATTGGAAGCTTTCGTTGTTTAACTTCTGACGTTATACAAAGTGTGGGATTTGACTAAATTATGCAGTTATACTGAAAATACACGAACAAAATTTAAGCTATTAGAATAAAATATCAATTAAATGTGACTGGTTGGAAGCTTTTGTTGTTTAACTTCTGACGTTACACAAAGTGTGGGATTTGACTAAATTATGCAGTTATACTGAAAACACACGAATTAATTATTAAGTTCATTAAAAGGGGAAGCAATTTAATTTATGCGCTCTTACATAATGCACTTTAATGCTTGTCAGGTCAGCTACTGGTATATGCGCTTCTTATTTGTCCCTATTAATTTGGTATAGGCTAATAACAAAATTAAACTTTCACAAGATCGTCGGCTTATTGCTACACTTTTATGATTATCTTTTACGTTACTGCTATTATTATCATTTCATTACTGACTAGAGTATTTTTTTTTAATCAACATAAGTTTGTTCTCCTTTGGCCGGAACCGATCTCCATTCATTAAAGGTGTCAAGTAATAGTACAATATACAATTTCAGTTTGGAAATCACAGTTCTTTTCTAAACATGCATTGGATATATTGTAGCAAATAAATATAACTTTTCTGTGGAATTTTTTCTAGTAAATAATTGCATTAGTTACCTCTCCCATGTAGTTAAAATAATTCGATCAACTTGAAGTGATGTAATAGATTTAAATGGTATTAAAATTACAGAGAAGCCTACTTATACTACATATTGTTGGCTTAATGCACAAATGCGTTAAGTACAATTCTATAATTTTTCGCAAATCCTTTTGAATAACTTAGTTAGGCCTATCACGTATGTGCAACCAGGAAAAGTTCTTACCACATTTTGTCCCTGCAGGAAATATATTCAACTACTTTTTTTTTTTCACTTGTTAACTTGTCACATTTGTATAGAGGGAAGATTTCCTAGGAGTTTCCAAATTTGTACTTAACACATTTAACTCAAAACTGTACTTATTTGTGCACTAACAACCTATAGGCCTATATACCACACACACACACACACACATGTATATATATACGCTTGGCATGTAGGGGTCTAAAACTAAAGGAGTTTTTAGCCCAGGAGCCGGACCAGTACATGGGAGCCGAATTACGACGAGCTTCACTTGATAGGAAATGAAAGACAAAGGCAGTGGTCACTACCTGTTCTAAACTAGCGTTTTATAACACGATGAATAGTTCGGAATTAACTTCTAGTCCACTTGATCTTCTGTAATAAAAAACTCAAAGTTCATTATGCGGTAAAATGTAACATGCTTTGTCTTCATATGGCATGCTTATCTTCTTTACAACAAATACTGATAGTCAATAAATTCCTTCAACTTTTAATATGACGATAGCAAGTCCAGACATTGCCCCCTCAAGATTCCATTCTATCTTAATGAAGTGGTTCCAGTTTCTTGCGGTATTCTACCTCTTCATAAATATATTTCCTTGGATATTAAATTCCATCAGTGTACGTAAAACCATAAAAATCCCTCCTCTATTGGTCAATAAAAATTCGTTCTCCATGTTCACGTCGTTCAGTAAGAGCCACCAGCCGTTTCGAAATTCAGAATTAGAGTTCACGTCTCTTCTCCGCATATTTTCCAAGAAGAGAAGAAACCTCGATAAAAATTTTAAAACATTTATATATCGGCCCCTATGAAGTATAAAGGGAAACTTTGTTTGAATAAATTAGAGTAATCCCTATGGAGTTCACAGTGACACCAACGATTCGGGGATTTTGGGGGTGGGAATGGGGGTGGGAATGGGGGTGGGTGGATCGAAATTAGAAATTTTTGAAACCACGTCTTGTGGGGTATCGTTGAAAAATAAAATTAAGTTTTACTTCTCTCGCGTGGCGTTCCACGCACTCTTTTTTTTTTAATTAAACTGATATTTAAAAACAAAACCTATCAAAACGAGGCTGGTGACAACCCTTATTATCTACTGCGGCCATTCCTGACCTATTGTACCGATCCCATTCTTTTGTGATGAAGTCACATGAAAATATTCTGCAGTGCCTTGACAATGTGCAAAGTCCCTTCGTCACTTCCACACTGGATCCTATACGTCCGAATGTTTCCAAATGACATATAAATCCCGAAAGTCGGTCCACCCCCACCGAACAAGACACCGCCGCACCGGTCAAATTCCTGACCAATGGCAAAGAAATTCAAGAGGAATATGGTTGTGGGATTAACATCCAGCTTTGTCAGTCACATGAAATTTTACCTATGATTTCAGGCCGAAGACTAATGTTTGAAAAGAGAATGCGGAGGGTAGGAAAGTGAAAAGTGTTGGTAGAAGACATTCTATCATAAATTCAGTCAATATACAACTAACTGATTTAATATGACAATTTTTATGCCCTTAACGGTAGTGTTTTGGTCTCGGGCTTCGCCTAAGTTTGAAATTACTGAATTGAAGGGATTTCTGTACGTTTCATTAATATATACTGTAGCTAATCCTGTAAAGTTTCATTGCGAAGTCGAACACATTACTTATCTGTGTTTAAGTGAATTTTTTTCAAGTTCTTTAGTTACACTTTGTACTTTCAGCGGCGCCAACTTATTTCTGTCCGTGGGGCTCGAGTCCACTCAGTAATTTGCTCTGATAGTTATCGTAATTATCAGGGCCCGGATTCTGATGACCTAAAATTGTTTGAAAAATGACCTATAAAATGACCCTAAATTTTAAAGAAAATGACTTAATAATTATAAAAAATGACCTAAAAACTGACATTTTATTTATAAGAAAATATTATTGTTCACACAAGGTTATAGACTAGTTTGTGCATAATTGTAAAAACTGTAATGTTGTGAATGTTCCTTTCTCACGGAAATTTATACTGGCACTGAGGCACTGAGGCACTGGTGAGTAAAAATTCGGCACATCCTATTGTGGTCTGCCGGATTATATTGTTGTTTATTGAGGGCAAACAGTATAAACAGTAGTTTACAAAATTTTGGCGTTTCTTTGATTCTCACTTCCGACTGAGACATGTCAACACATTAACGCCGAATTTTTCCTTCTTGCATTAAACAAACAACACTTCAAAGACACCACCGCTAGCGACGAAAAAAAGTTAATACACTCAATGTAAATACATGAAAATGACTAAATAAGGAAGCAAATGACACGAAAATGACAAAATAATGACCTAAAATTGAAATAGATGCCCAAAAAATATAAAATTGCATAAAATGACAAAAAATGGCCTAACAAAAATGCATTTCTACAATCTAGAGGCCATGATTAGGATTTATCCACAAGTTGGCAATGTCTATGCAGCATCAATAAAAAGATGACATGTCATTAGAATCCGGGCCCTGGTAATTATTAACTGCTATTACCAAAATAAGTGTTAAAAGACAGGTTAAATCAGCATGAGACATTAACCAGAGGGAAGAAGGAGCTCTGGTCGTCCAGAAAAAGATGGTGTGATTAGGGATAACAGGGTGCTGGAATAAGGCAAGAAGAAGAAGAAGAAGAAGAAGAAGAAGAAGAAGAAGAAGAAGAAGAAGAAGAAGAAGAGACGGTGATGATAACGCTTGTGATGAATTTATTGGAAGAACTCCAGTCAGCAGAAACATATAATTTTCAACATGCCGTGCTACATAATGTTGAGTCCATATGTGATTTTACTTTGTTTTGTTTAGTTTTTGTTTAATTTTAGTAGTTTCCTAAAACCCAACATATAAAATAATGTTACATAATATTTTTATCTTTAAAGAATTTCCGTCAACTAGGCTACACAAGATTTTTCTGATAGGTTAATTACAAAGTACGATTGTTATTACAAACAATGAAATAGTTTCTTGTACAGATCTATATTCATTCATACTCATATATAAATTTATATCCTGAACCAGATAAGGGGCGGGAGTACCCAATATATTTTTTTAAAGTTGGTGCCATTGTGTAGTTTCATTGTAAAGTCTTACATTGAAGTGGCAGGATCTCCCTGTGAGTAACTAGCATCTAACTTTCTTCTTAAACTTTTCTCCTAGTCACATTTTTTATATTCATTGCAACGTCGTACATCGAAGTGAACAGAACTCCTTGTGAGTAAGTGCATTTTCTCCTTTAAACTTTTAAATGTTCTGTGCAAGAAACAAGGTCACATGTCAATACGATCTGATAACTTTCAGCGCTAGTCGTAAAATTCACAGCTATTCCTGTTTTCTGCTCTGCATTTTTATTTCGTCTCGTACACATAAACTCTACTTCTTATCCCAACACCTTCTTTCTAATAACGACATTCGTGATGGGTGTACAGTGGAGATAGTCAGGTTTTTGGATACAGTAAACAACGCCTTTTACTCTTTTTATGTGTATTTTAGAGTCTGATATTCGTAACGAATTTAAACTTCTAGTTTTAACAGTTTTGCACGTTTTATTTGTTTTTTCTCAGATTTGTCTCTCGAATTAAATAAACTTACAGTGAGGCCTATATGTTTGCATAACTGCTAGACCATAAAGCTTTCATGAGATTTATTTAGTGGCGTGATTCAGAGAAAAACTTATTCTGTTTTAAAAACTGCATTGAGAGCTTGAGGTTAATTTGAAGAGAAGATTTTTAAAGCGATATTTCTCCATTATTTTTTTTACAAAAAAGAAGTTTAAGTTACACATTCTAATTTTAAGACAGAAATTTAATTTTTTTTAGAAGCTCCTTTATAAATAGAGGACTTAGATAAATAAGTGAAAAAATTATAGAACCATGGGACAAGTAAAACTGTGAGCATAGGCCTATGGCTACAGTTTAAATCGTTTTGATACTAAAACAAACCGATATATGTATTCTTATTGTACTAACTTAATAATAGCAGCATTTCCATTTTCAATAGGAAGAAATACCGGGGATTTGAGCATTCCGTAATCCTCGACATTACTTCCAATGCTTTCCGAGTACTAGTTTTGTTCTCAACTTTTAAATAAAGAATAAGTAAAGATTTGTTCGTTTTTAGCTAATACTAATAATAATTATTGTTATTATTGTTATTATTATATTTCATTTTATTTTCAGAAAAATTAATTGACTTTTTAAACCTATTTTTTCGGGTTAACAGTAAGTTTTGACTGTCAATTCGATGCAAATAAAGCACAATTTAAGATATTATATTATAATATTAGAATATTATTAAAGAACTCACCGTTTGAGGGGCGTTCTATTTAAAATCCAGGGTACGCTATAGTGAAAGATAGGAATACCCCTACCGCTGTATGTAGGCCTACAGTTTTCTCAACATCTTTAAAACCTAATAGAAAATTGGGTATGAAATATCTCTGACCCAGATATGGGCTACGCCCGATAATATTTTTTAAACAATATTTTCCAGTAAACTTTTTGATCATTTATCTCTTACAAGGTTCGTTTTATGAAAGTTTGACTGTAATACTTTTGTGTGATTAACATTAAGATATTTTTGTCGGTTAGAAGTAATAAATAGATCTCTTTACATTTACATCCTTAAATAATGAACTAATTAAAAAATGACAGTTTCTCAGGATTCTTCAATTTGTTATCACTAGTAGCTCTGTGATTAGTAGACCTCGCGTAAAAAAATCTAGAATCTTATATTTATATTGGAACGGAACCGAAAAATAAAATCCTTTGCACATACATCATTTTTTAATAATTCAAGAGACATTCATGCTACATTGAAAGAAAATCTAACTACGCGTTTGATCGTGAATGCGTAACAAACAATTTTACAAACAGACGAAATGCTGGTAAATAATTAGAGCTACGTAAATAAGTATCTGAAAACTGTAGACTCGAGAGTGAAAGTAGTCTTAAATTTTTTACAGAATGGACCGTTTGGCTAGGATGGTTGAAAGAAGCTGATCATTGCATGAAACGAAACCATTAAATCGGTCATCATCTTGACACGGAATCAACAAATAAAAATTCTTACCCATAAGTAGGGTTCGGATGTTTATGACCTAAAAAGGTGGAAAATATGACAGCAAATATGCCCTTAAAAATGACTAAATATGACCCAAAAATCCTAAATATGACTTAATAAAAGAACGTGTTTTCTAAAAATAAATGTTTAAATTTAAGACGTTAAATGACACTAAATTATTACATCAGATGAATTCAGTTAGATAACCACTTTTTAGCAGTTTTACAGGTGATTTACAATTATACTTGTACTGAACTTCCAGTTTTAAAGAATTTGCTCCTCTTTGCTCGTTTCATCAGCTCCAAATAATATTTTGTATACCATGCATGTCCCTATAAAATATGAACATTTGCATTAATTTTAAAATTAACTTACCTAATAAGGCATAACATTAAATTAATTAAATAAATTTCAAATTTAACTCTACCATTTAGTGAATATACTGTATAATTCTGCTCCTTTACGGAATTTATGACCGAAATATGACGTTAAATTACAAATATGATAAAAATATGACCAATAAGATAAAAATGACCAAAATATGACATTATATGCAATATAAAAAAAGGTCCGATTAGGATAAGCATGCAATTCATGTTTAATTTTTGTTTACGGCGAGAATGGAGGTCAGGACAAAAATATGAAATGTCATAAACATTCGAACCCTACCCACCATAAGTCTTTTTAATGACTTCAAGGAACATTCTTACCAAATTGGAAGAAAATATAAAAAAAGCGTATAATCACACAAATTTACAGACGAAATATAGAACGATCCGGCCGCTTAGCTTGGTCAATAAAATAGTAAATGCTGTTTAATTGAATATACGCATTTTTCGATTAAAAATTGCGTGAAAATTTACAAACTTTGACGGGTAGTTTTACTTTTCCAAATTGACTTATCCTTTTAAAAGTTGCTTTGTAATTACTGTACTCTTGTAATGTATAGGCCTATTTAAACTTGTAATTTTAAATTTGTAGGACACGTTTTGATAATTTTTAAGGAATCGACACATATACATTGATAGAGCTTTTAGTTAATAGAAACCCGAGCCTAATTACCGTGTAAGAATTTGTGAAGCAGATAGCAACAGAGAGTTCTAATCAAGATGGGAACATTGAGTCGACATTTGGAATGAAACACATTGTGCAGTTGATGTAGTTGTCAGTAAATGATAGAGGAATTCATAACAGACGGAGTGACTGGGTTCCCACAAACTAACCGGCAATGAGGTTTCAGCTAATTTTCTGACACAAGAACGAGCTAGGTAATGAGGGGGTGCAGCAGATATGTGGGCCCCGGGGGCGGGGGGATACGAGGGGGCTCCCGGAGAGGATCGATTACACGGCACTGTAAACACAGTCGCTACTCTACAAACCAGTCTCTTCTTCCAAATTCTTACACAACAGTGCCTATTCAAAGTCTGTGAACTATCGCGTTATTGCCTATTTCCACCAGTTTCTTATATAATTAGGGGGCGGATTTCTATGACATGTCACATTTTTCCCCTTTGCATTATTTCAGGTTTCCGACTAATTTAAACCCGATTCCAAGCATCCTGTTGAAAATAGAACGGTTTTTATTGTGCATATAACTGCTTGTTTAGGAAATTTTTAACTATTGTAGCATATTTAGTATGAATAACTTATGAATATTTAGGTAATATATTTTTGTTGCATATTTGTGTGCATATTAAAGAAAATTTGAAGTTTCATATCACATTTTGTAAATTTTGCTTTATAATGATACTTTTTGAGAATTTACAGATATTTTAAATAATTAACACTATATTTTAATAAAATGTATTGTAATGAAACTTTAAAAAATGTACACAATGTGTAGGTGGTAAAGTCATATTTTAAATATTATTGGTCATATTTTAATGTTTTTAGGCCATAAATGCATGCATATATCCTATTTTTTAGGTCATAGAAATCCGCCCCGTAGTAATAATACTATGTATTGAGGAAAGTATAGTGGTAAAATAGTGAAAACATTGGATTTCCAGATTGAAAATTAAATAAATGGAATGGAGCAAAACCAGACAACAATTCTAGAGAACTGGTGCATCTCCACTTTAAAACTGATACATTCTTGCTTTGAAATTGCATTCCTGCTTTAAAACTGTTAAATTCCTGCTTTAAAACTGATAAATTCCTGCTTAAAAACTGATACATTCCTGCTTTAAAAATACTACATAGGATCTAATTATATAATGATCACAATCAAGAGCAATATTTTTCATTAATCAAGTAACTCGGATGCATGTATTAATTCAGTTAAACTTTTGTATTTAAAACATATGAAAATTGGTGTAAATTATCTCGGAAGGGTAAAGGAGTGATCTTTTATTTTAAAATGTACACCAGCGAACGGATCGATACAAAGTCACGAAGGATTATCACTTTCTGAATGGGGGGGACTTTAAAGGTTTTTCAGCGTTGCTGGAGTTGCAGTGTCGGACAGGAGCTGGATAATAACCGCTGTAGGCGCTGCCTCAGCAAGGCATAAACTCTCTTTCACGCATTCTACTGTTCTCCAAAGCAAAGAACTTCCCTGTGAGGAATGCAAGGAATGTGACCGTTGCGCGCGCAAGCATGCCGGCGACCAATAAGAATCTGCCTAGCCACCTGTGATGGTACCCCTCACCTCCTCCTTCGCCACCGGAGCAATATATCGCCTCTTGCCCCTCTGATCAGCAGTGCACCCCGCAGGGAAGCACTCTGCTTATACTAGTGTATATGTTCCTGTAGGCATGGCGAGGCCTGCGAAATGTGCGCTACCATAAACAGTCCACTCTTAGGCCGAAGCACTAAGGAGATGCTCGAGGAGGTTTGGGAATTGGCTGCAAAAGGAAGTGTAAGTCGGATTGGCATCATCGCCCTAAATAATTATTTGGCCTGTATTCTGTATCTATTTTGCCTCCCACCACTAGATTCTATTCATACTCAGAACAACCGCGTGAAGTACCGGTACCGGTAAATGCAGAAAAGAAATCAAACTCTGAACCGACCACACCATTGTATAAGGACAATATACCTTACGGATATAGAGGTAGCCGGTCTAATAGGTTTAATTAAGATAACTATTGTTAAGATAGATCGTCCTTAGAGGAATCAATTATAATTTTAAGACACCAATACGCTAATAATGCTACTGATTTATTTTTAACGTACACTGCTTACTGTTTTCTCTTCTATTTACTTTATCAATTAACACTAGCTGTTTTTCTTAGCTCGTTTATCGTTATATTTTATTTGGAACGCTTTGTCAGATTTTGGAAATAAGTAAACGGAAAATTAAAAATTTAAGATCGTGTTTGTAAGAAGAAATAAGTAAACTTTATAATCCTATTATTTTACTACTGAATCTATTACACTGCTATTTATAAAGTTGTGTTACTAATTCAAAGCTACAACATAAGGCATTTTACAACAGACTAAATGTAAATAAATATAAAATTAATAATAGGCCTAATAATATAATATTGGGCCCTAAGTAGCTCTAATACATTACTTCCGATTTTTTCCCCAAAAATGTGAACATTTTTCTTTACAGCCCCAAGTTGTAATCTTGCTCTATTCAGTGTTTCGGAAAATAATAATAGTAATCATCATTATCATCACTTTAATGAACCAATCCCCTTTGTCCTAATTGCAAGGATATGTTATCTACTGGAGTAGATTCCTGGGCAATTTACAAGACGACTGGAATCAATCATTCATCTTGTTACATTCGTAATTTATAATAAGAAGCTGTCACCTTCCTCCAAGATCGAATTTCCGACTTTGCTGAAACTATCCCATTAATGGGCACAGCTTTTGTGGATCCCTAGCCATCGTCTCTCTATGCACATCTCCAGTCGACGGCTTCTGAACATATCGGCCGTTTTTCTACCCGTACAGTTTTCAAGGTTGGCATAATGCATAATGGGCCGTGTTGCATTGCGTTCCATCATCAGGGTAGCCAATTGATGCATTTCCAATTTCTGCACATAGGGATCATGATGGTATGTGACTGTATTATATAGAATTTACTATAGAGAAAAATGTGTGTCATTGTATGCCAAAATGTGTGAATGATATTATGAAATATTTTGTTTAAAGGAAGGGTAAGGGATGCTAATTCACTGAAAAGCTGGCAAAAGAATTGGTTAGATAACAGTTCGATCCGATGGACGAATCACTATCACCACCAGTAATAAATTTCTTCACTACATGCACAACGGAAATGCTCTGAAGATAATTCTGGATTTCTGGTCCACAGGTTAAACAAACTGCCTCATATCAGCTCTAAGGTACCGTAGGCCTACATAGACCTACTTTTGTTAATCAAGACACATCGGGAATTTTGATCCGGACCCAGGGGCTTGACCGGTTGCCTGATCAAATAGGCCTATAAAGTATTAGTTGAGAATATTCTATTTATAGTAAATGAACATACTGTATGCCTATATATTTTTATTTTCTTATGGCTGGTTTTATCTGGTTAAGGAGTAACAATACCATCATCTAAAGAGTTGGAAATAAAATTTTCAGGTTCTGTAACCAGTCCCTGAATACGACGCAATTACACCCAACCCCTTCAAGTCCGAGGATTACTTGGAGACTAAATTGAGTTAGTTTATTGGGTCTTCTTGGAGAAGGATCGATGAGTCGCAGTAAAAAAAAAAGTTAAGATGTGAACCAAGGATCTCTGAGACGGCAATAAAAGTTGACTTTTACGTCTTCCAGCATTGCAGATGTTTAATGAAAGGCGTACCTTGGCAGGCGTGGCAAATAAAATCCTGAAACTGAAGTCGCATAGTTGAAACTCGCAAAAAACGACCGCTATTAGTCTCTACGGTGATTTTATTGATTGCTATTTCTCACAGATTACAGTAATCCATCCCGTCTGCAAATTACTCCCAGACTTTTTCCTTCCACTCTTTATTTGCTCTGAATGCTGCAGCGATATTTTCACCTTTAAAAAGCATTATATCAGGCTTTCTTTAACGTAAAAATAATCAGTTTTTTGTGACATAGTTCTCTCAATACATTAGTTCGTCCTTGATTATATGAATGTTTTAAAACTTTTCTTTTTTGCTGGATTATTTATCTCACTTCATTTGCATATAATTTACTATCTTATACGTGTTACGGGCATTCAGGGGCACCTTTAAATAAATTTTCCAGATATTGTATGGTTTTTAATATATTTCAATTAATAACAGAAGACAGGATAACTTGAAGTTGTGTATATTAAAGGTTATCTTGTCCAGCCCCTCAAGACCAAAGATAAAGATATCAATATGTAATTTAACAATAGGCCTATTTATTTCCCATGAGTTGTACTGGAAAATGAAAAGGTAAAATCAGCAAATTCGCCTAAAGAATATAAACAGTTAAACATTAAAAATGTTGAAGTTTAAGCTTGAACACAAAGGCTTGGTTTTAAATTTTCAGTAGTTGGAGACAATTTACTAAATACTGTATTTTAAACTAAAGTATTAGAGGATTTGCCTCTAAGTTTCAATTACCAGACAACTTTCAATCCATAAAAAAATACTCGTAAATATCAAGAAACAAGTTGTGTATTCTAGATGCTCATATTACCAATAAATTATTTTATCCGTATTCCGCAGACTGTAGCCTACCTAGTTCAGGAATAAGCCTAAATGTAAATGTAAATAATAATTCGCAGTGGAATAGCATCAGTAGGATTAATGAATTTCATTTTTGTTCTTTGAGGGATAGTAGTAATTAAGGACTATTGGGTGGTTTTTCGCCTTACACCCTCAAAAACGAAAAACCACGGAAATATTTTATCAGCAATTGCCTCAATTATTTATTAATAATATAATAGAAGTATTTTGAGTTGCGATTCATCTAAACTGTTTAAAATTGATCTTCTTAAAATTCTATTGACATGATTAAACTACTAAAACGCATATATTTACATAAATTAAAGTAAAGTGATCCCTATACAGGCCATGGAGGCCCAGAGGGTTGAGGCTCCCAGATTTTGGACATTCGACACGTGAAGGTGGTAAGATTGTCAGTTATACGCACCGGCCGCCTTTACCTCCAGGATTGCTCCTGGTACTCATTTCTGTTAGAGGCTGAGTCGACCCCAGGGACATAGTGCCACCAGAAGGATTAGACCAATTGAAAAAATCCGACCTCATCGGGAATCGAACCCGCGACCTTCCGGTTTGTAGCGCAGCGCCTCAACCACTACTCTATGGCGTGCCCCTATATATTTACGTAATCGTTAAAATACCTATTTACAATATCTTTAGAGTGTTATTTTTAAATGTATACAGCTTATCTTGTTGGTGTACACTATAATCACTGATAGTAGTATTAGTTAGAATTTATATATATATATAACCTGTTAAAAAAGAACAGAAGTCCTTATCAAGTATAAAATTATTTTAGTATTGTAGTACTTATTTTCACTGCTACAGTAGTGGTCAAAATCTATTAAAATTCCAGTTATTAATTGTTTTAGTAGTGTAGGATTTCAGCACAGACAGCACATACAGATGGTTTATCTTTTCGTTTTTGAGGATATAAGGCGAAAAACCACACAATAGTCCTTAACAGCATCAGTAGACTGAAAAGTGGAACGTAGATCCTATTAGCCTCTTAGGATACATATTACGCTAAACATGGGCCTAATTTCAGTTCTTTTTTACAGAATTTATTTCTCAATTTGTAGATTTGTAGCTTAACGACTTAAGACGCCCGTAGGAAATATAATCGAAAGATAAGTACCGTATCTCACATTATTTTATATCGAAAGAATTGGGTAGCCTATAGGCTAATTCCTTTAAAACAGAGCCAGTTAGATGATTATAGCAACGTAAAATAAAAAAAGGGATCATATCCAAAATTTGAGTCTTTTCTCGCACTCATTTGCCAGTGTAGTAATGGAATTGTGCCCTAGACCTACAGAAATAGGATAATAATAATAATAATAATAATAATAATAATAATAATAATAATAATAATAAAGTAAATACTGTGCTTTATACTGTGTGTAAATTAATTATACCAATGTGTATTTAGCGAACTGAATGTACTTTGTAATGTCAACTGTTAGTTTAAATTAAATGAATGATTGGAATTTCCCATCGTTTCATCGAACCGCTACACACAAAAAAGAAAGAAAAAAAACCTTTTAAATAGTGAGTTTTAATATTTCATCTTTTGCTATGGATCATACTAAAATAGAAACAGTAACAAGCGTGCAATGAACATAATTTGCATTTAGATGAATTGCCATATGCACTATTTGGATTCAACGTTAAAAAGTTAATAACAAAATTACATAGCAGTCAGACCAATATCCGTAACATTATAAAATTATATAAGTGTAAACCGTTTGGCCATCCACACCAGTATTTTGTTTCAAATATTTAATTCAAAGAGTTCTTTTTGTATGATTAAATTAAATTTTCTCCGTCTATACAATCAATTGCATAGAATGGGCAATATACATATATTTGATACTAACAATATGTGGTTTAAAATATTTATTTCGGCAGTAATAATTTGGTCCATAACGTATATACTATAACGTCCATAATGGTCCATAGTATATACCATATATGGGCAACGCCCGGCCCGCGGGCCGGATGTGGCCCGGCCCAACTTTTGATCCGGCCCGCGGAACATTTTAAGATCACGCTCGAAAAAGTAAATATTTTCGGTTCTTGCCAACAAGAGAGAGGGGGAAACAAAAACCTATACTACGAGGGTGTTCCTTCTACTCAGCGTTAGAAAATGCTGCAATAGGCCTAAGTCAAAGTATGGAACCAGATGAAAATTTGTAAAACACTCTGCGCTTGTGTATTAGTGGGATTGATGCCAACATTCATTATCTTGTTTCTCAAGTTCAAACTCAAGCTTCTCATTAATTTCTGCTGATTGTAAGTAAATACCTAATCAGTTCCATATTGTTCTCATTCATGTAGGCTAAATTTAGCATTATACTTTATAAATATAAAAAAACTGTATCATGATTATTTTTTCACAACTACCTATTATCTACGGCCCGCGTCTTCATAAATATCGTAAAGTTTAGCCCGCATCTTTCCAAACGTTGCCCATACCTGGTATATACTATCTCTCTCTCTCTCTCTCTCTCTCTCTCTCTCATCATTCTATGCCCCCATGTTGGGGCGAAGGGCCTTCAAGTGGAGGTTTCTGTTTACCGATGTGAATTTTGTTACGCTTATTTTCCTAGAGAAGGCAGAGGGACAGGTAATAAACCCATCGCCCATTAACCCCCCTCCGGAAACTAAGGTATTACTTGCACGTGAAAGGGCCGATAAATTTTGTCCGGAGGCTCTAATTTAGGCTTGGAGTTCTTTTACGTGCCGCGCCCCAGCTTAAAGTCCCTCCTGGAGGACTCCGTGCCCAGGATTTTTACGTCCTGAAAAACCCATCGACCACCGCAACCGACAGTATATACTATAATGACCAAATATGCCATTTTTCTATTTAATTTGACTGAAGCCTGCTGTTCGTAAATGTCATATAACGAGTTCAGTAGCACCTTTTTAACCACTATTTTGCCCTTTTTTTTGTGTATCTTTTCCCCTTTTTCCATATAGAAATTGCATTTAAAAATCCTTTCAATGACTTTACTACGGCATGTCTGAAATAGGACCGGGTTTCTACACTGATCCTTGGAGCACAAGGCAAAGAGATGAGAATTTGGAGGTACAGTACACTACTGCGTTTGAACATGACATCTCTGGGGCATCCGTCTCCTTGTTAAAGCCGCACTGGAACATGACAAGATAAATAAAGTGAGTGTGTAAACTGTTTATGATGTCTGCTCCCACTTGACAGATGAGCTTAGCAAAAACTGTTAAATCAGAATCTATCATCACCAGATGGCGCCGTATATCATCACTACAACACCATCACCATCCCAGATGGCGGCCACGTCATACTAGTATTACACTCATAATCAACACATCCAACATATTTATTGCAGCATCTCGATATATATGTAATAGACTAAAATTTCGTGGCATGTCTAACTCTTAAAGCGTTAGCGTTTCGTCTATTTTCATAGGCCTATTTATCCTTTAAGACTTTTGTTCTTCGTAGGTATTTGTCCAGTAGATTTTATGTCAATAAATTATGCGCCCTGAAAATATGACCAGGCCCGACGAGAGGGAGGAGCAGACGGGGCTGCAGCCCCGGGGCCCGGGCCCAAAAGGGGGCCCGGCCGACCAGGTTTTATTTTTTACTTTCTAAATTTACTCTAAAATAAAATTGGTTATAAATCAATAAACAGTTTAAGTTAAGTTCTATGTGTTTATTTTATCTGCATTGTCCTGTCATATAACGGTGACACGGAATTATCATTTAATCTGAAACGGATTAATATTGAAGAAAAATTGCTTTTTCTGAAAAGTAGAAGCACAAATCCTTTTGAACTCAACAGTAGGCCTTACTAACGTTCGGCATTTAAAATCATAATTTTCAAAAGATTAAACTGGTACATATAGATAAAATTGTTCTTAATTAGAACATTTTAATGTATTTTTCCGTTTCCTGCCCGGCATCAGTTAACCGATTTGGTCCAAAATCAATAGGCTTCGTCCCATGGGCGTTATAAATCGTATACCAAGTTTAAGAAAATCCGATAAAGCGTAAGTTTATTTGAGTTATCCCGCTTACAGACACACGGACAGACAGACGGTCCTGTCTACCATACAATCTCATAAAGTACCGGTACCATTCTGGCAATTAATAACCTAATTATGTAATATCATTACATAATCTTTTTGTTGCATACATTATAAAGGGCGAGTTGGGTAGTGAATTTAATATTTGACGGGGGCCCGGGAAAATGTTTTTCCTGGGGCCCTTGCTTTCTTTCCACGGCCCTGAGTATGACCAATGAATGTAACGAATGATTTAGTATGTACGTTATTCTAGACAGCGTTTTCTCTGTAAAAAGTCAACGACATACATTTATGTGTTTAGCGTAGGCAGATCAACCCCTGTCCTCTATTTTGTGCTTTCTCGAGAGAAGCCATCTGTAATTTAACACGAGTTTTAATTGCGTCATTCGTATACTCTAATGCGGTCCCACATAATGATATGTGATCTAAGACAAATCTTGCTATGTCCTTTTCGCGCCGTGAAGGCACTACAGCTCTTATGGAGAATTCAAGCGCTGTTTCCAGATATGCCTATTTTCAGAATATGATCAAAGTGAAATAGGAACATGCATTTCTGTATGATTATTTTATGAAGAATATGATGGGAGACATGAAAATCTTATGTTTTCTTTGAACTTTGTTTAAATAATAAAAATTTGAAATTTTTTCTTTAAACGAAAATTTTAAACATTTTTCGTTCCAAACATTAAAACGTATAAAAAATTGAAACAATTGCAACGGAAAAAATCTCAGTTATTCGTTTGCCCTTATAGACAATGGTGATTCAAAAAATTCACCAATATTTTAAAAATATCGTTTATAAAGAATAAAATGTCAGATAAGGTCAGAGTATAGATGGCATTGATAACCTGTGTCCTGTGGCAACTCCCGAAGAGGCAAGCAGCTTCATTTATGTTTATAATAAATTATTTTCTTCTACTTTATTATTATTATTAATATTATTATTATTATTATTCAAGTTATTATTACTAAAAAGAAATCAAGCATCTTGGGTAATAAATACTTCGGGAGTCACCCGTTCAATTACCCCTGATACTTTATGTAGTAGAAGGTCTATATTTATCGCAAGTAGTTATTGCTTGTTCAGTGGACGATTACTTGCATTAACACTGCAGCTCACTTCAAGTTTATATCAGTGTAATATATTAGCTAAAGCAGAATTTTCTCGGATAACCCATTGGTCATTATTCTATTGTCACCTTCATTCGTGTAAATCAATCATGTCAAATGTGCAGCCCTTTGAAAACACTCCTACGGTCATCAAAAGATACATCAGCTGGCCTAAATTTCATTCCAGTTTTTTAACCGGCCAGTTTAGGGATACCTGGTCTCTTTTCATACCTTACCGAAAAGTTAAAAATTGCAGAAAGTTTGCCACAATGTTTATGACAATTTTCGGTTCTACCTATGGGAGTGAACAGTTATTTTCCTTCATGAAATCAACAAAAACCTCTCAGAGAACAAGGATGACTGATGTTATCTCTGATCAAAATCAGAACTGAACCAACATTTCGGCCAGACGGAGCAAAACTATAATTAAACAGAAGTGACAGCCTCAGAACAAATACAAAAATAGTTGTAAATAAATGTTCATTTTGTACAGTGTATTTGTTGTTGTTTCAAAAAGTCTTAAAATTTAAAACTTAGTCTTCTTTTGTTAGCTACTTCAGTACTTTGCATGTGGCTAGACGCTTAACCATTTTGAATACACATCGCATATTTCTAAGCTTAAGTAATGAAAATATTCTAAATTTTCAGTAATTGTGTGTGGCCCTCATGACAAAACAAACGTGGCCCTTATGGTCCTCGGTGGACTCTCAGCTTGACATGCCTGATAAGTTACAGGTCTATGGTAAGTTTCCTACCTGTACTATGTTGTCGTGTGCGAGCTCTGTGAGTAGGATGATCTCCTTGAGGATTTTGGCTGCGGCACGTCTGTAGCACACGGGTAGAGTCGCTTTCTGTTTCTCCTGGCATTCCTGGATGTCGTGCCCGTTCAGATTCACAGTTTTGATGGCTACATCTCGACCTCGGTATCTGTAACAAACGACAAATACTATATAAAGGCCTTCTTCTATTTTGCACAAGATTGTGATGCAATAAAATTAATTATCTAATTTCATAAGCCGTCAAAATCAAGAAGATGACTGTTAAAAATAATAAAATAAGTTACTATTACAAAATAAATACAAACATAAATATGAAATAAAATATAAGTAGCAAACAAAATACAAAATAATTATACAGATAGGCTACATAGTAAAAAAATGTAAATACAAATTAATATAAAAATTTACTCTAGACTATTGAAAATATTTACAGAAACTCCGAAAAATTCCTTAACATTGTAAAAGGGATTTCCTAATAGCCAATGTTACAAGATGGTTTCAAATTAACAGGAACAAGTCTTTCAAGTGCTAGGTTAAGGTAGGCTAGTTAAAATTGCAACAATTGGTTCTGGGTAAACAACATGCCCGCATTCTAGAACACATTTATATTTATACTACCCAATTAGTAGGCTTTAGCATACCTGTGTTAAAATTAATTTTATAATTGTAATATTTAAATTATCTTCTTACTGTAATTTGAAGTAATTATCTTACGCGTTACAGAAAACAAAACAGAAAATCACATTTAATGGTTCCGTTGGAACTAGTGTTTGAACTCAATATGTCTGGATTCAAATTCGATCAAGACACAGAAGGGAGGGGGAAGACTTGAGTATCGGTCCTTCAATGGACTTCAAGCAGAGGGATTGAGATTTCAGATCTATAGAATTTTTTAGCAAAAATTGTCTCTCACCAGTTATACAGCAGTCTGCTGCGGTGGTCAAGAGGTGGCGAAGGTCGCGGGATCAAACCCGGCCGCAGTCGATGGGGTTTTCAGGACGTAAAAATCCTGGGCACGGAGTACTCCGGGATGGACTTTAAGCTGGGAGGGGGGGCCGTGTCGTAGATTTACGTAAAAGAACTTCAAGACTAAATTAGGACACAATTTCTCGGCCCTTTCCGTAATATCTTAGTTTCCGGAGGGGGGTTAAGGGGCGATGGGCTTACCACCTGTCCCTCTGCCCTCTCTAGGAAAATAAGCGTAACAAAAATTCACATCGGTAAACAGAAACCTCCACTTGGAGGCCCTTCGCCCCAACATGGGGACATAGGATGAGAGAGAGAGAGAGAGAGAGAGAGAGAGAGAGTTATACAGCAGGCCTACCTTACTTCGTTGCCGAAATTGTTCTTGATCTGGGTGTTAAAACAAAGATATAATTTGTTCTCCTTGGGTCTAATTCATGTCTGCAGCTATAGAGAACTGCTTGTGTAGCTTGGTGTTTCTACACTGCTGGATATGTGATGTTGTTATATCTATCTATTTGTAATTATGACAGCATTTCATGTTACTGCCGAAGTCTGCACTCTTGCAAAAAGTATAACTGCATCGAACAAAATGCAATTTCCAATTAAGTTACCATGAACTTGATGACATCTCATCCTTGCGTGAATTATGAGGAACCTGTCAGGACTGCAGTTATAAAAAGGCGTGCTGAGCCACGGGACGTGTACTATAGAATAATGAGACATAAAATTTTATTAGTTTTCCAGCCAATAATCCCCTCTCATGTTCGAAGTACCGTCATATAAATCACCGACGAACGATTTCATCTCAACTCTTTTCAAAACGAGACATTTACTATTGCAGCTTAACGAAATTTTCCGCCAATACCGGACTATAATACTCTACTTACAATGGAAGCGTTCTTACTATAAAATATCTGTTTTTACAACGCTGTAAAACTAGAGTTTAAATAACATAAATAAAATGAATGGTAGAAAGTAAGTGTGTGGAAGACACACTGATGTGACCTGCGATTTTCATACAGCTTTCTTGTGTGCAACAGCAATGCAGCGTTTGGTACAAGTTAAGCTAACATTTTCTTCGCGATACGTCTTACAAAGGTGAAGTAATTTTTTACTTCTCAAAACATGAATTTAGTTCTTGATTTTAAACTGTAGATAAAATAATTATAATCATAATATCTTAATCTAAACTTCTTTTATTTTTGCCTAGGCTTTTTTGGTCACACAGAACCATTACCAGGGCATTTTGTTTTATAGTTACAACTAAAGAGATATCATAATAGAGTTTTACTAATGGCGTCATTGTTTATTAAAATCACAAAAGCTTAAAGCGTTCTTCAGCTTATTTCTTCTGCCTCCTCTTCTTCAGCGTCTACACAATGCATTAGATGCCGGTATCGGTACATTATTTTATTTTTCATTTGCGAATCGACAATACTAATAATAGTTCGAATCCTTCTAGCTTAATTTTATCTAATTTTACTGATGATTTTAATTAGAGAGACTGAAAATTTCATACGAAATTTATTGAAATGGATATTTTGATATTAATATAATTTCTGCAAGCGATGAAAGGCTTTTGTGAAGGATGTCCTGTTTAGTGGTATGAAAAAAAAATTACGATGAGCTAAAGAATGGAGTGCAGAGAAAGTACTTTCAGAGCTTTTCACTGCCGTAATGTATGTAAATTAAAATGTTTTGTACAATGAGCATGCATAAAAAATTCAGCTGAAACGTTGCCTCAGAACGAAACAGTGATACGGACACAAACGATATGATGATGGGAGGGGATTTCAAATGTCATTTTTTGTTTTTCGTTTTTTTTTTTTGTTTTGCGGAGACCATATGGCATGGTGATGGCATACAGAGGCGACATCTTGTAGAGAGTAAATAAACTGCACTTGTAATATTCTGATTATCCTGTCAACTGTACTTTTTTTGTATCACTCCGCCTGCCAGTCCATTAACACAGCGTGAAGTTAAATGTAACGAGTACAATTTAGCCCGTCATATTATCATAACCTAAAAGCTACACAAAGCCCAGGATATAAAAATGAAAAGCTGTTTCATATTGCGTTATTTTTAAGGCAAATGCTCAGCAATATAACAACATCTGCTTTTGTTCAGAGACTCAAAGCTACGTTTTTGACGGTTGTCATAGTTTCGCTTACCTTAACTAAGCAAGCTTATATTTAACTGCTTTAATTTTTTTAATCCATACATAACTGCAGGATATTATAATTTATTTAATAAATTGTAATCTGAAACCTTAATATTCTTAAGATATCGAATATCAGAGCTCTCATAAAAGGTAGTCAAAGTCGCATTATTATTTCTTGACTTCGAAGCCATGTAGGGACAATGGGAAAAGAAGGAGCAGATTAACTTGCTAAAGTTGCTGCCTCATTCTCTCAGAACCTATAACTTCTGTCAAATTTATTACATACTGTAGGCCTACTACTGTATATGTAGAGGAAACATTGTGTTCGACACCAAAATTTGAAGTTTTAACACACTTTTGAGATCCCCTGAATACAAAAATACTATTTTCAGACACTGTTTGTCTGTCTGTCTGTCTGTGTGTGTGTCTCTGTAAACGCCTAGCTCCAGAACGAAAACTCATATGAAAACAGAATTTTGTATTTTGATTAGGACCTTCTGGGAATGAAACACGAAGATTAGTGGCGACTTTCTTTTACTTTTAATGGTACGTTAATTTTGTTTTTCGGGATTTTCTTGTACACAGCTCTAACGATTTTGTTTAATTGTTGTACATGATGTGCTTGTACTAAGAGCTAATACTTTTATTTGAATTTTTTTCGAAAATTCTTCGAAGGCTGGTTATAAGCTATTCACTGCTTGTAGAAACTCAGTCTTATCTGGTGAACAATAAAGTTTTGCAGTAGGTTTAGACAACGCGCTCTTTGCAATAAGCCATCTTATTCAGAATGTGATATTGCCCATTCTTAAGTAAAGAAAGTAACATGAGTGCTTTAATCAGATTTTATATGTGTTGTATATCCTTTGGGGATGCGATACGATGTGATAACGTCGTTCTCTTCATTTTTACAACCAGTTCACATGAAGAGAATGTCATACATAATATATTAGCCTATACTATGAGGCAAAACATTTATTTGGGCAAAGGAAGTTATGTGTTTCTCATCAGATTTCTTTAAAGATCAACTTACGATTTCAAATTACGGGTCATTACAATTCACCAATGAGTGTGGATAACTATACAATCTATTTCGATGCAAGCTTTTGTCAGAACGTTAAAAGCAAATCAACCTATGACTTATTTTTCTCTTATCGTCTCTATTCTCATTTTCAATAAATCATCTTCTACCATGTATAGTATTCATATAATCCACTCCTTTACATTCTTCATCTTACCACTGCCCTCTGGATACCACATTCTTCATCCTTATCATAAATCATATTGCACTCCATACAATGGGGAAATTCCAGACGCAAATTTCCCTTCCCCATCTCTCCTGATAAATAAGATTACAGACACGCGTTTCTATAGAGGAACACTGACAGCTGACATATGATCACCGCGACATAATATTCCAATGTTGAAAACTGACGACGATCTATAAACCGCACGAGCTTTCTGTATGCTATTACTATCTGATCATTAATATTGATCTACGCAGGACGGGATTTAAGTCGTCTACTCAATATTCCATTAAAATATTAAAACAGAAAATGTAGATGGAATATTGAATTTCGAAGCGTATGGCAAATGCTCGTTCGTTGTTTTATTCATTCTGCTACTGCTGTGTTTGGCTAGATTTTCAAAACAAATGCATAACATACACATTAAATGACACATTTTCTTGAATTCACCCATATCCCATTGTATCGAATACAATCAATCTGACAATAACGGCTCCATGTACATGACAAACAATTTTACAGGGCTTCAAGCGGTCTGAATGTGAATCTGTTAATTTTTAAATACCTGTATAATATTGATAATTCAGATCACAAAACATAGCTCTAGTAAATAAAAAAAAAAAAAGATTCACTCAAATAACTTTCTCTATCCTAAGCATGGGCAATATAACTTCAATTCCTTCATATTGCTGTATTATAATAAGCAGGGCCCGGATTCTGATGACCTAAAATAATTTGAAAAATTACCTATAAAATAACCCTAAAATTTAAAGAAAAGGACTTATTAATTATAGAAAATGACCTAAAAACTGATATTATACTTATAAAAAAATTATTGTACACACAAAGTTATAGACTAGTTTGTAAATAATTGTAAAAACTGTAAATAACTGTAATGTTGTGAATGTTCTTTTCTCCCGGAAATTTATACTGGCACTGAGGCACCGGTGAGTCAAAATTCGGCAAATCCTTTTGTGGTCTGCCGGATTATATTGTTGTTTATTGAGGGTAAACAGTAGTTTGCACTCTCAAATCCAAGCAGGTGGCAGATTCTGGTGCCAAGTCAATCTAATAACAATAGTAATATAATACAAAATTTTTGCGTTTCTTGGATTCTCATTTTCTACTGAGACATGACAACACTTTAACGCCGAATTTTTCCTTCTTCCACTAAACAAACAACACTTCAAAGACAGCACCGCTAGCGACGGAAAAAAGTGAATACACTCAATGTAAATACATGAAAATGACTAAAAAAGGAAGAAAATGACATGAAAATGACAAAATAATGACCTAAAGTTGAAATAAATGTCCTAAAAATATAAAATTGCATAAAATGACAAAACATAATCGAATAAAAATGTATTTCTATAATCTAGAGACCATGATTAGGATTTATCCACAAGTTGGTAATGTGTATGCAGCATCAATAAAAAGATGACATGTCATTAAAATTCGGGCTCTGACAATAAGAGATTGTGTCTTCAGTTGTCTGAGTCTCAGGCAAAGGTGTATTTTCACCAGGCAATATTACAAGCCTGTGAACACTGACTGGCTTATAATGACCCTTAAGAGAATTTTTACGAGTATAAATTCTAGTTCTTGGTGCAAGCACCCGTATAACTTGCCGTACAAAAGTAAATAAAATTGTTACAGAAGTTTTCGAGTAAATCGCGAAAAGTGACAATTTCTTCATTTAAAATGGTAGTAGGTTATAAGTAAGAGAAAATATATTTTTTTTATTATTTATTCAGGGAGACTCAATACTTGTATCAACTAGTAGCTGAAAACTCGACAGCAAATTTCAGGGTCGAAGACAATAATACTTCCTCCATGTATGGTACCTATAATACGTGCTTCCTCCATGTATAGTACATATAATACGGGTAGAGAAGCATTATAATTATTTTGAACGACGACGTAAATTTGCTGACGAGAATAGATCTTACTCTAAATCACCTGGATAATTAATAACTAGACACTTTTTAAAAGATGGGTTCCATGGGGGTTAGCTCATTGTTCACCTCACATCACAGAAGCTCACGGGGCTCATAAGACGTTAAGTTTTGCCTGCTTAGGCCTATAGCTATTTCAGTTGCTGTTCGCGGATCGATTCACGTAAGGAAATTAAGCGGATGAATGAATTTCTATGAGTAGCAGTTCTAGAGGGAAAATGCTTTTATTGTATGTTACTTTGTCCTTTATTATTATCATTATTAATAATTATTATTGTTACTTTTAGTGTAGTTATTATTATTATTATTGTTACTGTTAATGTTGTTATTATTATTATTATTATTATTATTGTTACTGTTAGTGTAGTTATTATTATTATTATTATTATTATTATTGTTATTATTATTATTATTATTATTATTATTATTATTATATTGAGTGAAAATTCACCCTCTCACGAAAAATATCGAATTAATCTCCTACTGGAGCAGAAGCCTAACAAACGCGAATATAGACGATTCCATCAGGCAAACGAGAAAATGCTGCCTGTTGCTGTATAATTCTATTATTTCTCTTGGCTACTGGAAAAGCTTCTTTTGACAGAGAACAGCGTATTTTCGCACACAGAACCATATTCCATGGTCAATATAATTTTGTCAAACACACGAGAGAGAGTCTATAGAAACGACTGATTGAATTTCATACTCATCGTAGTTCCAATCCTGTGCATTATTGCAGATTACCAACATTTGCAAAAGTGACTTGACGCTTTCGATTAGATTTCCCTCCTCCTTTCTAAACACACATGGGAAAACGGCTTTGTGAACCCACCCTGGTTTTCGATCAATAGCCAAAGAGTGTAAATGTTTTAAAACTCGGCTAGGAGCGATCAAGCTGTCCACTTCATGTTGCAGGACTATCTTCCACAACTGATCGTTCTCTTTTACACTAATTCGTCGAAACCTCTAACTGGTGTTGACTCCTTGCTAATATTAAAAGGGCCAAAGTCAATTTGATAACAATCTGTATATTAATAAGTATAGTCAAAACCTTCTTTTTTCCAAGCAAGTATAGTGTAGGCCCTCTCTCTTCAATAACTTTAATCTAAATGGTATAAAATTATTGAGGCTGTGTGCTTTGATAAATACACGAAAATACACATTTTAGTCAAATAAACATTTGACTAAAATGAATTATTTTAATGAATATTTATTGATATGATATGATGACATAGCTACTTAAAACTGTATGACTGATCAGTGGTTGATTATTAAATCACACGGTGGCTACCTAGTCTTCGTAAAATAAGGTTGGGGTGAAGCAGCATTTAGAAAGGGCCCCTGTCTTGGTAACTTGGTAACCTTGCTTAGGTCATCACATACATTTTTCATAGCCGAATATATCATTGAAATTATTAAATTACTCGACTTAATAGTCACTTTCAAAATTTAATGAAAAATGGATATAAGTTATTTTTATAAAGCGTAGGCCTACTGTCTCGTGTCTTGTTCATCCTGGAAAATAAAGTGCACTGTGTTCCCAGTTTGGAAGCCATACAAAATGCTCAGCTAAGTGTTAGTTTTCTCAGTTGAAATATATTAATAATCCCAACAATACATCAGGGCAGGCTGCATGCATTATCTCTAAGATGTATAGAAGCAGTTGAGTTACGTAAAGTTAAATATATAATTAGCTAAATTTCGAATTTTCGATAAATAAAATTTACTTTATGGTTTGTTATTGCTTTAAAATTTTGAATTACAAGAGTAAGGGGTACCAAAATTAGTCAGTGAGCGTAGGCCAATGATATCTCCCTTTTCATCAATGGGCATTTGTGTCATCCATCAGTTCAGATGAAGTAATTGGAACATTTAACATTATGGGTTCTATCCAGAGGTCTGTTTTGTCAAAACAGCTTTTAGAAGCCTAAGAAACTAATTAATAAAAGTCTAGTGATTATAACTCGGAATTGTTTATTTCTTTGATTAATATAGCTTTAGTTTTTCTAAATTTATTTTCATTTAAGAAGTTCTATTAAATGCCACGTCCGTTTTATTACGAACTTAAAAGTAAAACAAAAAACTTTATTTAAAAATGCACGTTTTTAATCTGGAAGTCAATAATTTTTTTAAATTTATAAATATATGTTTCTTCCTTTTTTAGAATGAAAAACGAACACAGAATAAACGAAAAATAGGACATTTTTCCTAGTAGCTTCATCACAGTTGTATGTGATTGTGGCCTAATGGAATGGACCAAAGATTTGGAAATCTGATGGTGACAAAGCGAAGGGGGTTGCTGAGAGCAGGTGTTTTGCTTCTATGTGATAACGCCCGTCTTCAAGCTGCTCGTGCAACCATGAAAACCATCGACGACACATGATTCAAGTGCCTTCGACATCTGCCATACTTGTCAGGTTTGGCACCATCAGATTTCCACATCTTTAGTCTATTGAAGGAGCTCCTTGGAGGGCAGAAGTTCAAGTCTTATGAAGACATCCAATCGGCGGTGCATGAGTGCCTACAGTGTCAACCAGAATAATTTTTCTCGTGCGGTATTGAAGCACTTCCTATCTGATGGCATAAGTGCATTGAACTGGGAGGGGACTATGTAGAAAAATAATGTACAAGCAAACATTCTTCCTGCAGAAAAATAGTGGGAAAAAATTAATTTCGGTTTTCTTCTATCTATTCACTATTCGGCGTGAATTAAAAATGTGTCCCGTTCTGATGCTATATTTTATGGGGATATTTAAAAAATACATAAATTTTATGCAGCAAATCGGTGGACTGTATTAGGAGATATATTGACGCGAATTTGAAAGATGAACTGATGTGTGCGTATGTGTGAACAAACATTTCCTAGGAAGTTGCTAAAAATGTGTGGATGTAGGAGGACAACATTTCCAACATCTACTGTAATAAAGGAAGTGTTTATTTCAATTGAATTGTTAAAGTACAAAACTGAATCGTAGCAAAGCTAACGGTTTCAATTGCGGAATTATTTGTAGTATAGGCTAACCCGCAAACCGATTCAACATATAGCTCTCAGCCACCACTTGGTAGTCGATCGGCCTCGCCCTTCGTAAAACGGATGTAACTTTTTTCCTCTCTCTTTCGTAGTTTTACCTTTCCCTTATAGGGACCTTTATGCGGCCCGCACCGCCCGGGCCTTACCGGGCATGGAGGCCCTCCCCCCGGATGAGTGATCAGCCCAATGCCGGGGCCAACTCCGAGACAACACGAACACACAGGACGAGACATACCACCATTCACACACACACACTGAACACTCCAAACAAGGCGAAGATGGGATGAAGATGATAATGATGGCCAGATGATATCCGGGGACCACAAGGGCCTGAAGTTACCTCTGTCTCACAGGTGAGGAAAAATCCCGGAAAAAACATTGTCCCGACCAGGAATCGAACCCGGGCCCGCTGCGTGAGAGGAGCGAAGGCATCCCCTGCGCCACAGAGGAGATGTAACTTTTTTATTTTATTTTTATTTTTTATTTTTCATTTTTTGCTACAGAAAGCAGAATTACATGGATTTATTCGACAATTAATTCTCAAGTGATATGTTGAATGTATTTTAAAAATGTAGGATCTGGTTTGGCTTGTGAGTAGCCTATGTTGTCCTTGATCATCGGCTTCGTTGCTCTTTTCATTCTATTTTAACTATTTTACCCTATTAGTGTTAATACCACTGCCTTCTAAACTGTATTACTCGTGTATACACTGCCTGTCCTACACATTACAGATGGCAGCACCTTTCACACCCAGCTACAATACCCTTTATATTACCGTATGCTGTGTTGCCCTCTGAAGTATAAACTCGGAAACTGAAATATGCTGGAATTTCATACTATCTGGGTGTGAACTGTGTCGCCTCTACTGGAGAAATTAGGCAATTTAACAATACTCTGAACTCCATGTTAAAATTAAGCATGGACAGGCAGTGTAATTCTCGAGACGGCGGTGGTTAATACACAAGTTGTTTAAACAGGGTTGTAAACATGTAAGTTATTAATTATCACTCGCTATTATGGAAAGGTATATTACGCTTCCAATGACATTAGATTATATTCTACTTGAATGTGAGCATGTAGATTTGTGAAATTGTGTGGATGCATGATGCATTGTCTGTATACACATATAGGGATTATACTGACTGCTATACCCATCGCAGGATTAGTGCAACCTTTGTATATAATACTCATTACACTATTACTTAATACGGAAATTTCAGTATGAGTTCACTCTGTTTTGATACAAATTAGGCTACATTTCTCGAGCGCCGTAATTAACCTTTTCACTGCTACTGACGTATAAATTCGTTCGTTCAAAAACTGTATAAAAGCAGAAATGTAATATTTACAGAGTAACGCTATATGTAAAATTGTGAGAATTTTTATTTTTGTGTTACGATTGTAATCCATGGAAACTATTTATTTTCTTGCAATTCTTTTCATCGATTTGAAACTTATACCCCACAGACGATTTCACTTGACGGTTGCATATATTATTGTATAAATTCAGCATTGTAAAGGTTAATTAAAGTGATGTTTATTGCTTGTGAAACTATAATTATTTTTAAGTATGATTTAATTCTTTTAGGGGATTTATGAAGGTACCTTCATCCCAGCTTAAACGTTTTAAACGCTGGATTGTCTTTCAAGAAAATTCATTAGGATGCACAAAAGCGAAAAATTTGTTTTCGAATTCTTACAGTAAATGCATGTTCTCACAGCCCACGTGCAAAAGAAATGAAAAATGGACTGTGTGTGTATTCGTCTAAGAATATTATAGGAGAAAAATTTATCCGACACTGGGACTTGAACCAGCCAAAGGTCCTGGGTTCAAGTCCCAGTGTCGGAGGAACTTTTCTCCTATAATATTCAAATGTAATGTCCAACAGAGACAATAATCTGTGCTTCATGAATGCTTATATATCTATCTTGTGTATTCGTCTGTTATTTTTTCTACTTACAAGAAAGAATTTACAATCAAATAAACAAATTTAATATCATTCTTTGGCATCTACCGAAGGTTTAGCTCGCAAAAACATGCAAATGTTCTATATTTATTACAATTCCAAAGAGAAAATGACTAAAGTAAGCATATCCACTATCTTCAGGAGTAATTTTTATTCTACAAAATCAAACAAAAATAGAACAATTGAGTGTAGAAACTTACTCCAGAACAAAATGATAAAAGGGTTCAGTAAAAATTTGTGACGAAAGGAAACAAGAACACTTCTTAAATGAAACCATAATTAATTTTAAAAATTGATGTCGACGAAATTACTGTTCGTCGTTAGTGCAGCATTACAATTATT
Source organism: Ectobius pallidus (assembly GCA_964059195.1). Lineage (NCBI taxonomy): Eukaryota > Metazoa > Arthropoda > Insecta > Blattodea > Ectobiidae > Ectobius > Ectobius pallidus. Next base: position 73,915,794 of record CAXKWD010000010.1, on the reverse strand, counting down.
TTCGTTGACTACATTGCTTTATTTTTTGGCAGATCGAGTGCGCAAACTGTTGACTAAAAAAGTGTAAAGGGGAATGATACTCAGTGCGCTGCGTTAGACGGGACAAAACATTTTACAAGAATACTATGTTTCAACTAACGCATGCGCACGTTGATTTCCTTGTTTGTGTTACAAGGACCCGACCAAGACGACTGTACGTCTTGTTGATAGATTTCTTTTAATTCCATAATTATCTTCTTCTTAAGATGCACATGAAAATTTATTGGCATGAAGGAACCATACATGTATGCGCATAAGCAATAGAATTACAGGCGAATGAAGCTGCTGTCTCGACGCCAAAATATTATCTGGCGTTTGTCATAACGGTTGTCACATTCGTTAATGTCTGCGTCATATAGACCGTTAATAAAGGCCAATATTTTTTATTATTATTAAAAGCACGATTAAATGGGGAAGAGAATCTTCATTATTTAACCAGAGTACAGTTCGTATGTGTAATATGTCCTTTGGTAACATGGACATTAACATTACAATGTTAATGGATGGGCATTTATTCAAATACTGAACTGCCGTGGATTCTGTTCAAAATGGAGATCTTGTTTTTTTTAAATTAACTGATTCCAAAGAGCATTATTCTCTGTAGAATTGTTTTTACAGTATCAAGACTTATAATGTGTCGATAGAATAAACTTAGGTCAGTTATTGAAAAAATCCCAATTAGGCTATTTCGCGGGGACGTTTCGGTATGTATCGCAGTGTCTCACCCAGTGTGCCTTTTCATCCGCAGAAAGTAAAATTGCTAATATTTATTTCTTCAAATTACGCCGTGCAACACATTAATAATTCCTTATTGCAATGTGCTATCAGTCAAAGAACGCATTCAAGTATTATTTTAGTGGTTTATAAGCAAACCTGGCAGTCTCCATTTTGATAAAAGATAGAGAGCTAACTTCTAATGAAAGTTTAATGCATTTCCTGGTACATATTTAGTATATGTGTCGTAAATAAGAGTTCCTCCCTTATGCGGGAAGTGGGATTTTTAATAGACTACATACACTAAATATGTAGCAGGAAATGCATTAAACTTTCATTAGAAGCTAGCATCTTTGTCTTTCTTTAAAATGGAGATTGCCGGGTTTGCTAATAAACCCCTCATTTCTTAACCATTTTTCCTTGCCGAGTTATGACGTTATCAAAGACATAATTAAATATCGAACATTCTTGTAACTTTCTATGGCAAGAAAAATATAAAACTTTAGCTGGAGAAGACATTAGTCAATTATACCAATTTACAATAACAATACGGAATAGTTAAATATCTTCTACAGTACAACAGGACACATCTTAGAAAGCAATAATTTTTATTTCTTGGAATCAAATATGTCATTCGATGAATCATGTATATGTGATTAAATATGTTCTACAATACAACAGGACATATCTTAGAAAGCAATCATTTTTATTTCTTGAAATCAAAGATGTCGTTCGATTATTCATGTACACGTGCATTGGCGTTAATAGCCGCGTGCCCAGTTCTGTGCTGGCTGTATTAGCAGCCTGTGCAATATTGACAGTCCATAATACACACTAATTAATTGACTTCGATGCATGCATACTGCTAATGTATTAATATATACTATATAAGTTACTCTAGCATTATACAATATGATTCTCATACCTAGCAACGCACTTAGTGTAGACCAACTCCTACTCTGAGCATAATGAAAATTCTGTATGCATTTCCATGTCATTGCTTAACATTATCTCAGACATGCAGACTCATTCTGTCCCATCCATGTCTAAGGCCTGGCGCACACTTGGAGTTTTGTAGCCAAGCGGGAAGGCTTTTACATGAAGTTTAAATGGGGTAGCCGCAGACTTGACTGCTACAGACGCGAACGTCAGCCACGACCTGAGGGAGAAACTTTACCCAATAAGAAGAAGTTTTGCCCAATAAACAATACTATTAGGCCTACATTATTCGTATGTTAGAAATTACTGTAATTATTCCACAAATAAACTGAAATACGTAATCCAACCTACAATCTTCACACAATGGCACAACCATTTACCTTGAGCCAGTCATACTTTTGGTCCATATAGGCAAACTAGGCAGCCGCCTAGAGCACGAGAAATTTTTAGAAACATTTTGGGGAGCAAATTCAGATTTTTACAAGTTGAAATTCGCAACGCGACATTAAGATTTAAAAAAAAAATTGTAGTGCAAAAGTAAAAAGGACAGCAAATTACAGAAATAAATTCGTTATGTCAACATGTTTATTCATTAAAAACATAAACTCGCTTCTGCCAGGGTTAGGGATGAAGCATCTCGACTCAACTTGGCAGCCCTGCATCGCCATTTCAATTAAATTTAGTTTTTTTATTTAATTCCCAAGCTACCTGGATATGTTATAACGGCTTCATAAATACAAGCCTTTCTCAAATTAGACCGATTCAAAACAATTTTATTTAATCACTTACCAATACCAGGCTAGAGAACGTTAAATTCTATATTTAATCAAATGGTGAAAAAAGGAATGATTGAGATGGTAATTTACCAAGGGGGCACCGAAATTATTTTGCCTTTAGGGCGCCAAAATACCCTGCTACTGGCTTTTAATCCCAGCACTATTGCCAGATAACGTGAGTTCCGAATTGCCGAACTTATAATGCTTCGGTAGGCTATTACTCTGTCATTGTATTTTCATCTTCCAGTTCGTGGAATAGAGTTTTAAAATGTTGTATTCCATATATATATTTTTTTTTTATTAAGATGCAAGAAGAAATTGTAGTGGAACGTAACTTTATGCCTACACGCCTTGATGAGGTACTTTCTCATTTTCTTTTTCTTTTTCTTTTTCTTTTTCTTTCTTCAGAATATTTATTATTAAGCAACGCTCACATATTTTCGAAGACCTTATAAAATGCAATAATGTTTAACAAGCATTTATGAGTCAAGGTTTACTGTAGAGTAGAAGGCTTACGAGTAAAAGGCGACTAGCGACAAATTCCAGTTAGCAAGTCTCAGGGATCTATCCTAGGTCCACAAGCTTATAAGTTACTGATTTAACCACAACAAGACCCAGCACATAAGCAGCTACTACCTTGGAAGGTATTGTAAAGTATAAAAGAAGAAGCTTATAGGCCACTATTTCAGGGAGTGAGAGCAGCTGAAAGGAAACAAAACAAAGCAAAGCTAGTTCCCACAAGTGGCGCTAGAAGAAGCTTTTATCCAACCCACTTCATTCACAATACAACCCCTTCACTGAAACTCTGATTTTTCTTCTGCTTCTTAGCGGCAAGCAACTTCTTATCTGCTAGAACACTTCCATAAAATGACATCATTCCCATATATTTGCGTGATTTCTAATCTCTCACAGAATCGCCAACAAATAGAACATCCCTGTAAAATGAGAAACGTTTGCAGGAAATTAAATTTGAATTAAATACCTTGAAATGGATGAATGTATACTGTAGTAATATCCAGTACCACAATCACAAACATCCAGTATGCTGCTATATATCAGTGCCGAATGAATAGCGTAAGCACAGCTTGCATTAATTCGTTTTCGAAATAAGTCTTTTACCGTAGATAAGCCTACTTCAGAGAAATTTTAAGCTTAGGTATTTTACTTCCTGTACCGTATCATACGTACTACAGGTAAAGAAAATATTGTGTTCGACGGCGAAAATGGATGTCGCGTTTGAAACTTAAATACATGTTTTGAAGTCTCTTGAATCCAAAACTCTATACTCAGGAACATGTGTATGTGTCTGTGTGAGTCAGTAAACAGTAGACATCCGGAATGAAAAATCATGTAAAAACCAGATTTTATATTTGGGTTTATCTTCTGGGGAAGTGTCGCGGAGATTGACGAACGCTTTTCTTTTTATACTTAATGCTATTAACATGAAAAATGGATCTAACGATTTTGTTTAAATTTTGTATACGAGGTGCTTATACCAAGAGGTAAAAGGTTAATCTGTAACTTTTTCGCAAATATTCTCTGAAGGGTAGTTATAAGCCAGCCGTCTTTCGTATAAAGTCAGGCTATAGTGGCGAACAATACACGCTGAGGATGGGACAAATGAATAAGCTCTCTTTTACAGCCTCTTATTTTAACGAGAATGTGAACTGAGAAGGTTGTGTTGCCTATGCTTAGGTAAAGAAACTTTTGTGAGTACTTAATGACAGATTTTATTGGGTTGTGTATCCTTCGGAGATGCGACACGAAGCGAGGGGAACGATATCTCTTCATTTTTTAGCCTCTTTAGATGAAGGGAATTAATTTTTCTAAAGTTTTTGGAAAACGGCTTTAACTACGAGTATTTGGTGTAAATTCTCTCCACGAATTGCACAATATGTACAGTGTATTGTATATTACATTATAAATTAGAATATATTATTTTATAGCTTTTAGTTTTAACATTTACTCAATGACTTTTTTGAAAGATAGTTATAAGCCATACATAATCTTAGGTTTTGAGTCTTGCTGGAATATATTTACGGTTGTTGTGTTACGCATCAGATTTGTAATAGCCTACTACTGGTGAAAATCCTTCCGGTGGCACTAAGAACCGGGGGTTGACTCAGCCTCTAATATAAATGATTACTAGGAGTCATCCTTCACGTACAAAATGTCTAAAACTCTGGAGTCTAAGGGCCTCTACGGACGTATAGGGATCACTCTACTTTACTTTTATATGCGTTTGAGGGAAGAATTTCATGTACTTTTTCTCATCTATGGGAAATCCATGTTCACGTAAAAATTCAGTGAGTGGGATTATTCTAGAGCTATCCTCCACTGTGAGAGGCCATTGCCCGTATGGGATTCTTCATGGCTATTATTATGTTACTTTTTATATTACAAGTTATGTTGAAAAATAATAATTTACAAAGTGATTACTGAGTAAAGTATATGTGAATATGTATTAAACGGCCAACATACAAGGGACAGCTCTCATTTCAAGGTTGTGGCTGGTCTTCGGACATGAATTCAAGTCATGGGACACATTTCCACTTTAGCTAATAAGAACACTGACGAAGCCATGTGAACTTTTTGTATGAGAAGCTGTGAACGAATACTATTACTTTTGCTATTACTATTACCATCAGTATTTCATAATATAGACTACTTCACCCAGGCCCTTCATTTTATTATATATTTATTATTTATAAGGTATGCACACGCTTAGATGTTTAAAAAAATATACATACAAATGATTAATGCTTGGATTGATTGTGAATTGTAACTATTCATTTGTGGATTTCTGTGCATCTCATATAAGTTCTTGGAGCCCTTTGAATGGAAATTTTGGAGATAAAATACTTTCACACCCTTCGCTGTGGCATGCCATTTTGGGGGAGTGGATGAGAGATCCTACTTGGTCGTAAAAATGAAATTTCCTTGAAATCGAGTAGAGGATTCATGGAATGGCTCGTGTGTAAAACCATACGGTGACAGTAAGTGGATTTCTCACTATTTTGAGTGCCTAATAAAAATTGATAACTTTTGTCAGGAGAGAAGTTGTTGTAGTAACTAATACCAGCTCAGTCCACCACAAGAAAGCACGTGCATAACTTGATCCCGCACGAGTGTGGATAAAGCTGAGGATAAGAAGGGTAAAGAAAATCTCATTCTTTACACTTTTTGTCGTATTTTAATACTTGAACATTTCCAGAAATAATAGGCTACTCATCTGATTTAATAATATAGCAGACTTTCAGCAGTCAATTTTAGAAAACTACTTTTTAAAAAATGAGAACTATTGAGGATGGACTGGACATGCTGCACACATGAGGGAGGAAAGACCTCCCAAAATAATGACTGGAAAATTCGAAGGGAAACGACCATTTAGAAGACCTAGACGTAGGTGGGAGGACAATATTAGAATAGATTTAAGAGAAGTAGGATTTGAGAGCAGTTGGAGTTAGCCCAGAATAGGGTTGAATGTCGCGCTCACGTAAACGCGGCAATGAACCTCTGAGTTCCATAAAATGTAAAATATTCCTTTATCTTGCTTAGGAATTACCATTGCATAAGTAAGTATGTAAGTAAGAACTGTAATATGTTGATGTACTTCTTAAAAACACTACGAAAGGAAATAATTACATATGCTTTTTTTATCACGTAGATTACCACCCAGGATCAAAGGCGATACAAGGCTTTTTTTCCCTAAGAGAGAGAATTTCTTTTATACCGGAGTGCACAATCCACCTTCTTGAATAAAGTTATTTAAGGTATCGTCTATATTGCAGGGGATTCAGCACCTCTTGCCCTACAACCAAACATTTCCTCTGGCAGAATCTCATTATTAGTCGCCTAAGCTTTGATTTTCTTAAATCTCCTATTGTACTGTAAAACAGATATCACGGCATTGACATACAGGGTATTAATGGATAAAACCGAAATATTTTACCTGTGTTTAGAGGGGGCATAGACAAATAACTTTTATTAGAAGATTTTTGCTCTATGACGTAAAATGTGTATGCTACAGGGCATTAAAGTCACTACAATTTGGTGCCCATAAGTCAATAATTATGCGAAATAGGTTTAAAATTTTCATTAAATTGACTTCATGCCTTCCTAATGATCCATAAAAACCTGATTCTTAATCATTCATCCACAGCTATTACATAACTGGCCGTCACTGCATTATTCATAACTACTGACTACAGTGTTAAGAACGAAGTTCCTTTGTTATGCATTTTTTTTCTAATGTTAGAAGTCAGTGGCGGCCATGCCCTGGGACATTTTATTCTGTAACAGGAAAAATTGAATCCATAGAGCAAATATCTCCTAATAAAAGTTGCTTATCTATGTCTCCACTATACACAGGTAAAATATTTCGGTGTTATTAATTAACACCCTGTATATGGAATGTTCCTGTCTTTGAATGTTAAAATAATATCGAACAGTAGCCCTGGCGCATTTTCTAAAATCTATGTGAATGTAGTATCGATGCAGGAACCAGTCTCAAATTGCAGGTCTTACTACCTCTGTCCATAACATAGGTACTATAGATAGAGGGAGTAATGTTTTCAACCCCGAAATTCAATGTCGAGTATTTTAACATAAATACACGTTTTTGAGCTCCCGAATAAAAAAGAGCTACTTTCAGAAACATGTCTCCTCTTGTGTCTGTGAACGGCCTAGCTCGAGAACGAAAAATCGTATTTATTTTATTTATTTATGTATTATATTAGCTACTGTTTACAGAACAAATTTCAAACATAAGCACTGGTCCGCATGGACCTACACAATTCAATATAGAATCAATAAAAGAGAGAAAAAATTAATACACAATAAAAGATACACACAAACACCCTAACCCTATCTCTTACAATGTAAATACATATTCAATTTTTAAAAATGAATGACACCGAAAACAAAACAAAATTCTATATTGGGTTAGATAATTATCTTCTGGGTACGTGACATGAAGATGGGTGACGATTTCCCCCTTACTTCAATGCCACTTCAGCCTACATAAAGAAGATTTTATTTTTCGCGATTTTCTTGAAAACGGCTCTAAAGTGCTTATGTTAAGACTTCAAACTTTGCTTGAAATATTTTTCCGAAAAATTATCTGAAGGGTACTTATTAGCCAGTCACTGTAACTTATAGAAATAGAACAGAAACCCAGTCTTGCCTGGTGAAAAATCGAGCTTTGCATCGGGTTGAAACAAATGAATACGCACTCCTCGCAATACGACCTCTTATTCTATATGGTAAACAACTTTTTCCACCTAATACCAAAAAATTTAATTAAAATGCAGAAATTATTTGATACGAGGGTAACTAATATCTTAAATAGAATAGAGAGAAAAATAAAACATTCAAATTGCAACTACCTAGTATTATAATATGTATCAAAAGTCAATTGTTAAATACAACAATTGTTACATTAAAATTCACCGTTGTTGGGTGTATTGTCATATGGATAAGTAAATTATACCCTTAAGTTTGCAGGTTATGATAAGTTACAAGCTTTCTTCTTATTCTATATCAAAATGTAAAGTAAGAAATGTGTATTGCCCATGCATAGGGCAAAGAAAGTTATGTGAGTACATTACATCATGTTATTTTATTGGAAATGCGTATCCTTCGGGGATGCGGATCATTTTTAAACCATTTTAGATGAAGAACATGATATTTTTGGCCGATTTTCTTGAAAACGGCTCTGACGGTTTAGTTCAGATTCCCTACACGAACGAATTCCTTAGCATGCATAACATAATCTGGCTTATGTCACTTCTTCCTAGGCGAGTGTTCCAGTAAGATGCAGACCAGTCCGGCGAACATTAACGTTACGGTATTGTTCTTAATCCCATACTCTCGGTCAATCACCAGGATGAGATAACGCATCCCAAACTTTCAGCAAAACATAACGTTCCCACCTTCAGGGACAATGAAGAAACGTAAGTATGAGAGGAGGCAACCTGCTTATTCTCAATGTTGTCTTCATCTTAGTTTGAGCCCGACTATATATGAGCCCCTTAAAGCCCAAAGTGGTGTAACTCACATTACTGCTGTTCTGAGATATTTAAAGTTTTAGCTGTCGCCAAATAGATGGCTTTATTGACAGCATAAAATTGTGCTCCTGCCTACAGGGTTGCTATGCAAGTTATGACTTACGCCATTTGCGCTATTAATAGAAGAACACTTTCTGAATAGGATCATGACCATAACTAAAAAAATCCAAGAACTGGAGTTACACCACTTGGGCTTTAAGGGGCTCATATTAGGACTTGGTTAGATGATTGTATGCCGATCATTTTTTTCTTTTGAGCGTCTCCTTCAGTGAACGTATTATTTTTTTTTTAATCTTCACTTTCCTCTTCGCCTCTTCTTCTTCGAAATTTATGCAAATTGTTCTTAGTAATTTTGATTTTTCTTCTTCCCGTCTTTCGCTGTACGATATGTTTATGCATCCATGTTTTTTCGCCATATTTCTTTCATTTTAGCCCGGGATACACTTCTTCGGTTGGCTCCATTTTGTCGGATAGCTGACTAGAGCCAAGTAAGGCATGATTAGGATTCTTTCAGATTATCCACGCCACGCCAATCTAGGGACTTTTGGTCTACTTAAAGCGCTCTTATGAGAAAGCATTGTGGGAACCAAAATATCTGCGGAGTGGCGTGGTATGGATAGCCAGAAAGAGTTTTTAGAGTTTTCTTAGTATATAGGGAATAACTTGAAATATGGCGTTAAGTCAGTGGCTATCATTTTTTTTCTTCGGCAGACCGTTATCTTTCAGCGCAAGTTCTCGCTACTCAATCCCTCCATCGTTTGGAGGCATGTTACTTAATACGGTCGTCGCAGGATTTCTTCAATGCCCCTGAAGATGGCAAAAGAATGTATTGCCGAAAGCTTGGTTTGCGTTTATCCCGTCCGAACGATTGCTCGGGAATTTCTGATTAGTTGTATCCACCCAGAAAGATTTAAATTATTTTATCATTCCTGCTCGTGCAATTTGGCACAACGTAAATACTCAGGGTTATTTTTTAAATTGGATAACGGTTTCTTGTAATCTACTCGAAACATTTAGACATAAAGCGATAATACTTCTTCAGAAGATGAAAAACAATTTTTTTAACCCTATTAATCTCGTAGACCATAGCTTCCCCCTTATGTTGCTTGATGTAGGCGCAGATCTCTAGCAGCCACAACAGAGGACGTGCTTCGAGAGAAGATTCACCCCTCACTGGAGGGTTGATAACCATTGGTTTAAGATTCAGAGATGTGTGCCTTCCACACCCCCTTCTGCTTTGACTACGCCCTGATGCGAATCTAGAGGGAAGCTTACAAGAACGTGTGTAACAATGGGACGATTAGGACCGAAAGGAAAAAAAAAGTTGCTGAAACACTAGAGAACAATGGAACCGATGGTTACGGATGGATGCTTGTTTGTCCTCAAACTTAATTTCCAGGACTGCATTTGAAGGGTTGATGTATTAATCCTCACTACATACACTTGTAGGGGGAAACATTATGAAGTCTATTTCCAATTACATAGAGGAAGCTAAACAGACTGTGAATAATTATTTAACAACCCGGCTGAATGAGTTTTGGTACCTTGTACACGGGACAGCAAGTTTCAATTGTACAGTCATTGAAGGAATTATTTCTGTTTGTCTTTTTTAATCGGAAACGATACCACCACAATATGTTATTTAAATTAACGATTTTGTCTGTTTGTTCATTAATTGCCAGTATTAAACTGTATTAAGGCTTGCAACTTTTATTTTATACGTTTTTTCATTTTAAAAAAGTTTGAAGAGTAGTTGTAAGCGGTGTTTTCCAATTGGCTCCCAGATTAAAATATGTTATCCGAATTGGCACTGTTTATTTCTTACATGTTAGGGATCATCAATGTGCTGAAATAATAATTTCTGATTATAAACAATAAGGGACATACTGAAATAAAATATTGTTAAATCAAGATACCCTACATAGAATATAACAGCAAAGTTTCAGAATGTCAGTGCGATGCTGTTCATATCCTTGTGACGATGATAAAATATGAAAGATGGATGGGTATTTTTTTGCCATATGAAGTTTCCTAGGGACCCTGGGCTATAGGTTATGCCCCTGGATGTATTACAGATTTTAAATTTTAGAGTTTGTATGAAGAATAATTTATTTATCTTGGCGTGAAGTTTTTCTTGCGTCCTTTCTTGCAGTGGCCATCCATCTTGCTTGTGTATCCTGTTTGGTAGTTAGTCCTTTGCGGTTGTCTTCATGTTGGATGGTTGTAGCCTTTATTACATCATATCCTTTTTTCAGGCGGCTGCATCTTCAATCGTCTCGCCTTCCTCTTGCCGAATTCAAAGACTTTCTGTACAGAAGTTCTGAATGTTACAAAAAAGGTTCTTCCTTGTCCAGAAGGTAAGATCCGGGGCCCAAAGTTAGTCTTCCGTCATCGCAGAGCTTTGGGCGTGTCCCTGGCCTCTCCATGTCTGGCACACGTATAGCCTATAGAACCAATTCTCACAAAATTATGGATCTTCTGCTAATTTAAATCTGGTTAGATACGCCAAAAGAGATCCATGGCCCGTGAGAAGCTGCGTTGGGGCGAAGTCCGAATATATCCAGGGTTGTTTCAGTCGCTAGATGTCGCTCGAGAAGAAGTTCTTAGTAGTAAGTCCGGTTTCAGCCTGGTGCCATCTCATCTCCCAGTTCTGGACGGTTTTTTTTCGGATTTGTTTCCTGACTGCCTTCATTTCATGCGTGCTGTAGGTTCCCCAATTCTGTCCTGAGAGGCCCAGGGCTTGGAATTCTTATTGCCTGACTTGCTCATATAAATCAAGTTCCCAGCCTATTGGCTGGCCCATAGCGGGGAGGATGAGAGAGAGGATGGCAGGAAAAGCATGAGAGAGTACCGCCATATTTCATTATGACTATTACTTCATAGTGATAGTAATAATGACTAGAACTTCATAGCCTGGGTCACATAAGGAAGGAACACCTTTAATTCCACCAAGTCGCGGTGACCTCTATTCTATGACTGAATGTGAATCGAGAAAATCAAAAGATCTCTACTTAGGTAGAGAAGTCTCTTTTCATCAATTTAATAGCCTAAATATCAACGATTCTCAATATGTGGAAAGATGGGAACGTGTAAGGGTCTGCAACTGAACTTACTATATTCGCAGTTTCTCCCAAGTTTTCGTAAATTATAACTCAGACTGGGTCGAGAATGCAGGGAGCACACACCCTGTTATCTGTAGAAAATAACCCTCAGAGCAATTCATGTGTTGCTGCTGTGAAATCCTATTATCGAATAGATGAAGCGTAATAAATAGACTAATTCACCACAGATGTTTTATTGCTCAATGTTCAATGAATGATATTCCTGTAGATTTGTTTTACTATGTTAACGTCTGTTGCTATATAAACTAGTCCTTCTCTATGCATGTATAACGAGTAACAGTAAAATAAAACTATACATAAGTTTTTGTTTATTTCAATCTTGGCTGAATTAATTACCCTATAAAATACAAGTTTAAGAAAACAATCAAAGTAAAGTAATCCTATACAGGCCATGGAGATCCAGAGGGTTTCAGGAGGTTGTGAGGTTCCCAGATTTTAGACATTCTGCATATGAAGGTGGTAAGATTGTCAGCCTTACGCACCGGCCGCCTTTACCCCCAGGATTGCTCCTGGTACTCATTTCTGTTGGAGACTGAGTCGACCCCAGGGCCATAGTACTACCAAAAAGATTAGGCCAATTAAAAAATGCCAACGACCTCATCGGGAATCGAACCCGCGACCTTACGGTTTGTAGCGATGCGCCTCTACCACCCCCCAAGAAAACAATTAGCTTAAGTTTATTACATAAATAAGCCTATTTACTTTCATATTTCTTTCTTTTTAAAATTCCATTCATATTATTATTGTAAATAATGAAAGAGAATTGTATTATATTACATTATAAAATTATAAAAATACTATAAAATATTATTAAATTAAATTTTACCTTATAAATTATTATTATATAAATTTTATAAATTAAAAACCTTTATTATAAAATTTCCATGAAACAATGATAACAAAAAAATAATACGTTAAATGTCAATATGAGAGGGAAAAATCTTACTGTACTGAAATTGACCAAGAGATTCAACTGATGTACAGTATACATAAGCTAGACCACTGAGCACAGGTATAGGTATAGTGCAGGGGCTGAGCCCTAACGGACTCGCGGACGGAGGCCACATAGGCGGGCCCATTGCCCACCCCCTAGGAAACGAATGATGTGCATGCCCTAAGGCCCCCCAGTCAACAGACTCCACCACAAGCCCCCACGGAGCTCCCCTACATCCAACAAGAACCTGGTACCACTCCACGTGCACCGTACCCAGGGTCCCTCGTACAAGAGCCCCCTAGGCGCGGCACAACCAGACAAGCGCCGCTAACCCAGGGTCCCTCTGAGAGCCCCAAAGGCACGGTACACCACCAGCAACTCTAACCACTGAGCACAAGTAATGCTTGTGATGGCAATACCTTATCTTTAGCCAATTGACGGACACTGTACGGAATGGTTCCTGCGAATTGCCGATGCCTGTTCTTATCTACAATGTTCTGCTGCAAGAATTGCCTCCAACACCCACAAATACGAGAAATAAGAAGAAAAAACTAGTAAAGAGAGAAAAGAAAAAACAAAGATTTTGTTTTTGCTATTTGTGCAGTTATCCTTGTGAGTATTTTCACGTTGTAATTTTTATTAGTGCTGCCGACCGAAAAAAATACAGTAACTTATATAAATAGGTTAACCAATAACATTTAATCGACTAATCGATGATTAATCAAATTATTGATTATAAAATACTTATATTTTTCAATAAATATCATTAAATTAAATTTTTCAGCATCAAGTTTGAAATGTTATGCATTTGCGTAAATTTTAGCAGATCCGTCGGCCCGGGTTCGATCTCCGGTACCTCCTCGGATTTTTCTGAGGTAGGGAGGTCTGGTAGGGGTGCACTCAGCCTCGTGATTCAAATTGAGGAGCTACTTGATAGCGAACTAGCGGTTCCGGTCATGGAAACCACCATTAACGACCGTGGGTGTCGGCATGCTGACCACATGCCCCCAATCCTGCCATCTGCCTATAGGTAGATGACGCAGCGGTCGGGTGGTAGGCCTTGTTCCTTCGGGGATGTCGCGCCACTGAGTTTAGTTTTAGTTTTATTTTGGCTATATGCTAAGAAAGGTAGTCGTGGAAGTCAATAAACATATTAGGCCTAATTGCAGTTAAATATAGATAGATGTTGATTATTTAAAACCATATTTTAATTCAATACCAGATATGGTCAAGATCCTCTTTCTTCCATAACATTCAACACGGAATTAAACTATTGAGGATTCACACATAGACCAATATACACAGTGAAAGTGTTTGTTAATAGAATCATTTTAACGAATAATGGCTGATATGACGACAAGTAAAGATTTAAATTTGTATGAGTGAACAATGATTGATTATGAAATCACATGGTGATTTAGAGCGAAGCCCCCCAGTCCTCTTAAAAGGATGCTACGGGTGGTGCAGCATGCAGAAAGGGCTCCGCAAGCCCCTGCTCTAAGTAATTCAAGTAATTTACTGATGTTTCCCTAGTCGCAGACGCAATTCCTGATTCATTCTTGAATTTTTCAATTTAACTACTAGGTTAAATCAGGGTTTTAATATAAATGTATGATAACAAAATCCGTACATTTCGACTTATAGTCCTGGCAAGGCTTCAGAAAAGATGTTTAATGTTCCGCATCACACTCAGTAAATAAATACGCAATAACACAGAACAGCTCCTTTCCCATCAAGTACCTGACTAATGGCCGATTTCTATAAACTCGCGAATTACCTATGGGTAAATTATCCAATGGACAGAATTTACACAAAAATAACACCACACAAACACAAATAATTTAAAGATAGCAATCACATACACTTGTGGCGAGTTTCTAGATAAATGTCCTCTAGGTAAATATGAGAATGACAGAAAAAATGTTCCTACAAACTCGGGCTCGATCTTTCCAAGGGTAAATCTTCAGGTTAATTTATCCTTTCATGGATGGCTGGATAAAATTTAACCTTTCATAGGATCAATAGTAATATTTAAACAATGAGAATCAAAGCCTTCTGAATTAAATTAACTGTACAGCTCCAAGGCCTTGCTCATTATATCATTGTAGGTTAAATGGAACTAATTTGTCCATGGATAATTTACCCATAGGTAATTCACTAGTTTGTAGAAACCGGGCATAAGCTAAACTGTATACATGGGCGTCGGCTGTTACGCAGTTGCCCCCCCCCCCTTGGATTGCCTTATGGATTAATTTATTTGTGGTACTCTTTGTCAACCTGCAGTTGTTGCATGGAGAATAAAAAAAAATACAACTACTTTATAATGAGTTTAGCATTGTATTAATTAATTATAATTATAATATGTATTTATAATAATAAAGGCCGTTGCTCAAAAGACCGTAATCCGTTAACTTAAAAACTTTGTAGCCTCGTCGAATTCAGCTGGGGTTCAAAATTACGGCCCGGTTAACTAAGTGAATATTAATGTGTTTAGCCTAATCATTTGAAATTGAGGTCCGAAATTGATTTTCGGTCGATCACAATAAAATATAATTTGTATCATTTGAGTGTTGATTAACTTCAATCAGGAATTAGTTCACAGTAGGCCTACACTTATTTAAATTATTGTAGTAATACTATTTGTTCATTATAGTAAATTAATTCGTATTATTATAGAGTAATGTATAATTTAGCCAAATAGATAAGGATCAATGTCTTAGGAATTATGTAGAGTTTGCCCACCCTTAATAAAATTCCTGGCGAATCTGCTGATTGTAGCCTATAGTGTAGTTTTCTGGGAATTTTCAGTTGCACTATTGTCATGATTTATTACTTGCAATAGCACTCCAGTATTACTTCACAACACAAAAAAAGTTTCAGGAGTTATTTGGACACCTTCATTTTATATAATAGACGAAGAAATAGTATACAAACCACGATATGAGGGGTATACTAGCAAACCCGGCAATTTCAATTTTGATAAACGATAGAGATGCCAACTCCTAATGAATGTGTAATGCATTTCCTGGTACATATTTAGTGTATGTGTTACAAATCTGATTTCCTTCCATATGTGAGAAGTCGGATTTGTAACACATACTCTAAATATGTACCAGGAACTGCATTAAACTTTAATTAGAAGTGAGCACCTCTGTCTTTCATCAAAATGGAGATTGCAGGGTTTGCTAACAGACCTCTCATATGCAGATTTCGTTCAGTTAGTACGTTCATTTGATAAGCTCTTCTTAGGATAGAAAACCGATACGAGTTACGTAATGTAAACAAAGTGGATAGCTTTCGAAAGTAAATTTCAAACAAGTAGACCTAATCTTAAAGCTCTTTGCATCACACCAACTTGTGGTCATCTTCAGCAAATAATTAAAAAAATTAAAATCATATCCACGTCAAACCAATGTAAAATGCGGTTATGTACAATTTTTTTAATTTTTTATTTATTTTTTTATCTGAACTGAAGCTTGATCAGCCAACATAGCTGCGTAATAGCATATTATGTTGGTTTGACGTGGGTATGATTTTAATTTTAAAATTGCTCACTGAAGATAATGATCAAGTTGGTCGAAATTTATTTGATTTGTAACGTTTTATAACTTTTATATTGACAGGCCGAAGTTACCGCATTTTCAACTCATATATTCAAGTCAATATGGCTCTATTTTATCAAAATTGTAATCTGTAGTATAGTCAAAGCACAAGAATAAGAGGCACTTACGGAATCTCCCCCTTCGATCGTTACATTCAATCATATTCGTGTCCGGATGAAAAGAGATTTTTTTTCAAAATATTCCCCTTCTCCTTTCCAAAATTGTTGTTAGATTGTTCAAGGTAGGCCTATGGAAGCTACTTTCGACTATTTATATAACAAAACCTGTGTTAATTTTTATGAAGTACCTTTAAGAACCATATTAAAACACCCGTATTATAATTATCTGATACTACAAAATCTATCTAATCTTAATAATAATAAAATGAAGAATTTATCCAGCGAATATTTTACAGTGTAGGTAATACATTGCTCAAAAATTTAAGTTAGACGCTTGTTAAAAGAATTTAAACAATCGTTTATTAGCCTTTATATTATTATCTCCATTACTGCCACTCTCTATCTTGGAAATGTCTTTCATAGCAGCGTAAAGCTACAACTACGTGAATAAAGACCGAAACGAAGTAATGACTTGCCCTTAAGGGAAATTCATGGACGGTACTTCAAATTAAAGAGCAACAAATTATGGGCAGTCATACATTTTTCGTTGCCGTTCATGGAATGAATCGTATCGTTGGCGTCAATTACACTGGTGCTCTTGATACAGTATAAACTGGGTTGCTTTCCATTTCAAACTCCATTGAAAGTGTTTAGCGAGTATTTAAAGAAGGAGGAGGAGGAGAAGGCAGAAACTGGGAACGTTTCCAGCAACTGGCAACTGACTTTTACACTCTCCACTCTTGCGAAATCGTCGATATCAATTTTAACGTTTGCCAACATTTCCACCGCAACCAAGAGCCAAGCAGGCTTTTCATGTGTCGGGAACCCGTACAAAATATGTCGGGGATTTCCATTAATTTCACAGTAAGAGAGCAGAAAATATCTCATTTTCACATAACATGAGCCAAGCTTTGAATAATACCGCTTTCAAAAGCAATTATCAAATTAAGACTTTCATAAAGCACTAATTGCGAACGAAGTATGGTTTTGCCTTTTCGGAACGAAATTAGAAAATTACGTATACGAAGTGAAAGGCTATCCCTACTTCATTAATGAAGAAGCATAGGTCTACCTCTAATGAAGAACATCGTCCATACTAGTAAGTCTCTACAACTTAAAACTGAACCATTTCTAAGCTGGAGATTTACTTTATGAAATCCATAACCAATGATAAACATAGCTAATGTTTTACTTTCTTTTGCAGACGTGTATGTAAAATGTATGTCGTCTTCAGTCCAGAAATCTAAAAATAAAAATTTATAAAGACCATTATTCTGCCGGTTGTATTATATGGATGTGAGACATGGTCGCTTACTCTTCGGAAAGAACATAATCTGAGTGCGTTCGAGAACAGGGTGCTTAAGAAAATATTTGGGTCTAAGAGAAATGAAAATAGGGACTGGAGAAAACTGCATAACCTGTACTCGTCACCTAGTAAATCACGGAGGATGAAATGGGTTGGACATGTTGCATGCATGGGGGAGGAAAGACATATCTAAAAAATACTGATTGGGAGACCTGAAGGAAAAAGACCACTTGGAAGACCTAGACGTAGACGGGAGGACAATATTATGGTAGATTTAAGGGAAGTAGGATTTGCGAGAAATGGTTGGATTGAGTTAGCACAGAATAGGGTTGAATGGCGGGCTCATGTAAGCGCTTCAATGAACCATAAAATTGATAATATTCCTTTAGATTGCTTAGGAATTGTCTATTGCCTTTGAGTGAGTAAGTATATATATATATATATATATATATATATATATATATATATATAAACCAATGTGAATACATATGAATGGGTGAAAATTAATTATATAAGAAATGCTCTGTTACTTAAGTTTCACAAAAACTGTCGGGTTTACTGGTTTCCAAATAAAATAGGTCCTAGATTCGTGCTGAGTATAGATAAATGTTATTTTCCGTTCTAGTTATTGTGTGTTCAGATTGATCAGGAAGATAGCAGTAAAAATTTTATCTCAGATTTCCCCTGTGACTTCTTTTTATGAAAACGCTGACACATGATTCTGCCCTTAAAACTTCAGTATCCTCAGGACAGTTGCATTCGATATCACAAAAGTAAATATTAACCTTAACAAACTGATAATTACCTATTGATTAGAGAAGTAAATATTCCTATAAAGGCTACACAATTTGATGGAATTTTGAACCCACTTTAGTCCTGAGTTTGTATTCTCCTAATGACTAAATTGGATTTCCAGAACTGTCAAATTTTCACCCAAAGAAGCTCCTTGATCTTATGCATCGGTCACTGAGCAGAGTTCGAGTCCTTTTTGTCCAACAAGTAAATACATAAAGCCAACTTTTCATAAATCCTCGGAGCAGTAGCCTTACCTATTAAAATCCATCTAGGTCTAAGTCTGGATCATTGAGATAAAAATGGTTAATTGCACATTTTTTGGCAGTGTAAAAAATATATAATCGTACTCTGAAAAATAAAAAGTTGCAGTGAGTATGTAGGTCTGAAGTCCTAAAATGAAGAGAATACAAATAATACAAATAAATTTAGACAGATCGCTTCAATATTTCAGTTTGCTCATTTAACAAGACTCTTTACATAGCAGAACTGAACTGATCTATGCCATGCATATTCTGCAGACATGAAACGTAATTTCGGTACTATTCTGTAGTGTAAGCCTATGAATACGAAAGGTACTCATTAAACACTGCATTGGTAAAATCTAAATACCACAATTTACATGAAGTGGCATAGGGATAGAGCCACCAAGAACCACGCTACATTGTTTTTTAAATGTATAGGTAGGCTATGCTGTATATCAGCGTTTCTCAACCTATGGTCCGCGGACCACTGGTGGTCCGCGATGATGGTGCAGATGGTCCTCAGACATAATTTAAAAATATCATAAAGTAAGTGGAAAGTATAGAAGTAAAATTTTTCACATATTTCGTTATAATGACCTATAATTAATACCCCAAATATTAAGAATATAGGCCTTCTTTTATAAATGGGATGTAAAATTAGGGGTCCGTAATTTTTTTTAGACATTTTCGAGGTCCTCGGGTTCAAAAAGGTTGAGAAAGGCTGCTGTATATGACTACCGCCATTAAAAATCTTATTCGCTACGTAAGAAACGAGCATCAAGTGATCTTAGCTTAAGGAATCGTTATAATAATCTTCACACAATAGTAGCTCGAACATAAAACATTATTGAGGGGTACGTTGTGGTGAAAAATGAGTTAATTTGGGGATTTGTTTGCTTTCAAATATTCTATAATATGTGCAGATCACATTATGTAATAATTTGGGCCCTTATAACGTGTTGAGATGCCATTTGTAAATAAGTGCTCCCCCCTTTTGCAGTGCTGTTTATGAAAGTCTCTCTCTGCCCTGCAAATTATTAATTCACTAATACGGTCTATACCATGTTGCCGAAAGTGAAAGGCGAAGACGTAAAGGGCAAAAAAGCTTAGAAGGAGAATCTTTTGGTAGTCTCAAAGCAAGATTCCTGAAATGCTTGCTAAACTTTCATTGCTGTTTCCCGTAACTTCATTCTTTTTGCAACATTGTCAGAGTAAAATTGATATAGCCTATCTTCTTAGCTAATAAATATAGTTGGATGAAATTTGCAAGCACATTGTCTAAACTATCAGAAACTTTTTCGTTTGAACGGAATTTTTATAATCGACTTCATTGCAAAAACATTCATGTATATTTTTAGAAAGGGAAGTGAAAAAGTCGTTCTAAAAATTTGAAGAACATGTTTTTACAACTAATATTTTTAAAAAGTCTTAGAAATCACCTTAAAAATGGCTTAAATGCATCGCTTTAGCAAAGCCCTATTTTGCGCCCTTTGTTTTGAACATCAGAGCCCCCAAATTAATTATTTTCTTTGTTAAATTGCTATAGCTATGAGCTCTCTATAATACAAAAAATAAACATTTTACACCGTATAAAAATCTTTAAAATTAACCATTCTTTCCCCTTAATTATGTAAGTTAATTACAAAATATGAGTTATTTAAAACTTGAAATGTATTACATTATTGTTTCTATAGATTACATTACACACAATCACGTAGATGTTATAAAATCAAAACATTACCTTCATCCACGAAAACTATATTCGACTTATAAGTTAGTAAATAAGACAATAGTTACAATTTAAGGTGTTTTTAATTTTGTAAAGATTCAGTTCGCGCTAAAAGGCGGCAAAGTTTTTTCATTAAAATAGTTAATACTGGATTAGCAAAATAGCCTAATCTTCGTACCAGTCCTACAATATCTTACATCAGGACTTTGTACTGGTAAGTCTCAATTATCAGAAAGAAATACTGAAACGTTATGAAGGGATCATTTGGGCAATTTCCGGTGTTAATTCAAAAATATTATTGCAAGAATACCGAGTTACTAAACATCCTATGATAACTTTAAGGTCATACAAAAACTAGAGCATTCTCAAAGCAAGACTTCTGAATATTAATAGACATGTAACACATATAGGCACGTACTTCGATAAGTGTTCATTCAGTCTATCAAACGTCTGCCATAAATAATATTTTTCGGTAATATTATTCTGAAAAATTTCGTGTTCATTTCACATTAATCTAATAAAACAATATTAAGTGAATAGGTATTTACCTTCAACTTAAGCCCGTTATATGATCTCTTATATAAATGGATTATATCGAGAACCTTTCCAGATACCCCAAGTAAACATTCAAAATGCAGAAACTCGTTAATTTACTTGTATTATTTAAGGGGTACCTGCTACACGTTTTTAGTTCACGAATGTAACTGACCAATAAAATCGTCTGTTATTAAACCGATGTCTCTTTAACATCTTAATCTCATTCACAAAAGAATAAAAATATAAATTATAGATAATATAATAAAGAGTAAACAAATGCTTATATCATCCTGTACAGAAATAATTCTGAAATGGCTTATATTTTCTCCTCAGTATTATCCGAAAATTGATATTATGTATCAAGCTTTATTTATGCATTTATATTCCCGTTTGGTCGATGACCTGTGATGCTTCGTCCCCCAGACATAGGCCTATAATTACACAGTAAACCACTAAATTAATTTAATAACCATACATCCATTCCACTATGAAATATATGGAGATCAATACGTACTAAAACTAACTGTTGATATTTGGTAGAATATTTCCAGTTTTCTCTCACCAAAGAGGTCATTGTTTGTGGGGCCACACGGCTAATATGAAATAAATTCTGATGTATCAAAAAATAGCACTGACGACATTACTAAACAAGTAATCCAAAGACCCTTTTAAACCAATATTAATACAACTCAGGAACCTCGCAGTCTGTAATTCATTTATCCATAATCGTCAAAGAAACATAAAAGTTCAATAAAAGGATCTTGCAGTAAAAAAAGTGATGATCCTACTTCTTTGTAGGCCTATCTCTTTCTGGGGATGCATTTTGGCATAGGTTATGTCATCTTCAGCATTTGTTTTAAGTGCAACTGTGCAGGAGTTTCAGAGGGATGAAGATGGCATAACCCATGCCGAAATGCATCCCCAGAAATAGATAGGCCTATAAAGAAGAAGGATTAGCATTTCTTTTACTGCAAGAATTTGTTATTGTACTTTTATGTTTCTTTGACGATGTATCTTATTTTAGTTTCCTTATTTTGATTTTCTTTCAAGCAAATATTATTTAACTACTGACTACATACAATGTATTATAATGCAATGTAACAGGATAAGATCTTTTAAAATTTTATTTATATATGTCAAAGGTATAAGGCTGTAAGTTGCAATACATTTTAATATTACTACCCTCTTAGGAAATTAAGTTCATTAATGGTTTTAAAAAAGTCTTATATGAAATAATCAGTATTCAAAGGAATTTTTAATAATTTATCAATCTAACTTTAACTTTAACATTATTATTTTTAAAATTTATCAATCTAATTTTAACATTATTGACAGTGTATCAAATAGGCTATAGCATGAACATACGTGGTAGTATTTTTAACAATGTACAAAAGAATACAGGCTATATGCTGTGTCATTAAATTTGTTATGTGAAGGCACTTGTATGAAAAATTCCTGGGGCTACAAGATAGTAAAAACAATATAATATATCCGTTACATAATCCTCTGTGGAAATTAAAATATGTACTCAGCTATACAACTGAGGTTATTGTACGTAGAATTACTGGTATCGAATTACTTAATGGAGGAAAACTGAGGTTATGGTACCGGCATGGTATAATGTAATTTTTAATTGAAGGAATGAAATTTGTTTTGAAACTTAATGTTTTAATCGAACTAAAGCACACATTAAATCTTGATATTTTACAACTGCCTTACCTGCCCTTATAAACCGCTTTGGTCCACCCTGAAGCCACGAATTCTAAGTCCGTCACCTCTTGCAGAGATGAACAGTTGATAAGCGCAGAATTGCTGTAGGGCCATCGGAGTCCAGGACCTTCGGTGTGAGTCTCGTAATGGTAATGACTTCTGTTGGAATACAGGACATTCTCCCACTGGTAATCATCATCGTCTTCATAATATCTGTTGTAATAACGCGCGGTACTTGAACTTGTTCGTCCCGCCTCGTAAGTCCGTTTTACTCCGCCAGGTGAAGTCTTGTTCCCGCGGATTTGAAACAAGGACCCAAAGAGCATTATTCCGGCCACTACGAACAAACTGAGATATACTGTCACAAATAAGCAAAGTCCGGAACATCTCGACTGATGAAAGAACCACGAAGAACGATGAGACATCCTTATGTTTATTTGCTTCTTCTTGTTGTGGCACGTCATAAATCTGTCACTAAATTATGTTCTATTTCGAGATTAATTTTCTTTCTCTGTCATGTTTCGTTTCATTTTTTTTTTTTTTTTTGCTCCAAAAAAATGTTGGATATTTAGTGTTATTTGTGTTATACGAGGATAGTTGTTTCGTTTTTATTGTCTGCCTTTCAGATTTTTTGTTACAGTGGAACTTTCT
This sequence comes from Ectobius pallidus, assembly GCA_964059195.1. Taxonomy (NCBI): domain Eukaryota; kingdom Metazoa; phylum Arthropoda; class Insecta; order Blattodea; family Ectobiidae; genus Ectobius; species Ectobius pallidus. Next base: position 73,892,511 of record CAXKWD010000010.1, on the reverse strand, counting down.
TTATAATCATGGGTTTTGCTTTCGTTCTTCATTTATCACACACACAATATTCATTAATAGTTTTGGTAAAATTTATTTGGAAAATTAACCCTTTATTATTAATTCATACAATTTATATACAGTATTTAAGTACTGCAATTAACTTCTGTTCGTTAGAAGCTTCAGGTTGATACTATATTATATTTTGGCTAGGTTGCAAAAGGATAATTGAATGTTGTTTTCCCAGTTCATTTCATGACTTACGTTGAATAATTAAGTTCAGATTGTTAATTCATAACCCGTAACTCAGCACTTAACTTCGCTTGCTGTTAATGATTTTGATTGCCCGTTTATTTGTCTAGGTGATGAATTTGTTTTGTTTCAACAGACGTTCGACAGAATATTAAACCTCTTTGTCTTGTTAGGATGAGATGAAAATGACGCGTGTTGAAGAATGCATTCAGAATTCAGTCAACCGAGACGAACACGAGTTCAGAAGTTCTTGTTAGTTTAAAATTTCATCTGTATTCACATCACTTTTGATCTTTCTTCCCAGAGAGTTTTGCCTCTGTGTATTTATTTAGTCGTTTTCCCTTTCCACGTGGTTGAAAGCAACTGCAATCAAGAAACACGAAAATTGTGTTTTGACGTTTCTTGACATAAAACAAACTTTCGGAGCGAAAACACGGAGGAGATGAAAGACGTGAGAAACCTCTAGTCCAATCACACTTCACGCCTTCTACACGTGCTACCACAGTGTGCTGCGATGATTGTATCAACAAACCGTAACTGGAATATCAACAAGACGAACTGCTTTACATGCTTCATAATTTAAATCCAGACAGTTTTGTTTACCTTCCTTAATGTATTTAACGTTCTTCCCTTTTTACGACAGGTGTATCTTAAGTCACAGTAAACACATGTCAAGATTTATCACCAAGACCTTTTCTATTGGTTTAAAACCATGGTATGAAATATTTATTTTACTCCTTATGTAATAGATTTCTCACTGTTACTGAATTGTTTTGTTGTTAATAATCTATTTATAAGTATAATGTTCCTTGCTGCAGCTAAAGTAGTTACTTGTTAATTATTTTGATTTACATTGATTCAATCACTTAACTACATGATGGTAAATGAAAACCCTGTAAAGTCACAGATTTTGTACAATTTTTTAATCACACGCGGTATGATAAAGTTGAAGTCAGAGAATTCGTATGATTAAGAACTGTCCATAAACCAGTTGCTTTACTACATTACAGCAATCCACAAATCTTAAGAGATATGCACAGGTCTTTCTCACAATGCATAAAACACACGGGCTGCCACGGCTATTTCACATAATTTATCTGCACAATTTCTGCAGCTTGATCTCGTTTAAACCAAAGTAATTTGTGTCAGTCTTATGGCAATTTAGTGATAAACGTATTCACACACACTTGATATCACCTTAGTTCGTCCCATCACACAGCAACAAGAAGAAATGCAAGTTCAAGATATAGGTTATGTTTTCCGTATAGAACAAGTTTGAAGCAGTGAAGTGACGCAAAGTGTTCATTAACACGTAACACGCTTGTGACAGGTAGTTAGTGCACAGTGTCAGCCGTTTTGATGGCACGTGCCACCACCACATCCGCGAATTTCACGCGATAAGACGCAAAGCCTCTTCACCGCCTGCAGTCTCGACCAATACTGTGAGATCTGACAGCACAGTGCTGTCGAGCGTTAGAGGGGAGTGCGCTTATATACAGCAAGCGCAGTTCATACCAAAGCGTCTGTTGCAGCAAGCTGGATATACAGAGGAGCACGCGACCGTCAATCGAAAACTCTTCTCTCTCTTTCTTATCCAAGGACCCAGGCAACTATTTATTTTAGAAAATGGTCTCTGAATTTTGGATTATTGTCCATGGTTCAGAAAAATTGTTTAAAAAACCGCTAAAGTCATCTCCTTTTTGGTTTGTACAGCCCATAAATAATTTAGCAGGCTGTTAAGCATTGTTGTGATCGATAATACTTTTATAGGCGATTATACTTACTTACTCAATGGCAATAGACAATTCCTAAACAAAACAAGGAACATTGTCTATTTTATGGAACCCGGAGGTTCATTGCCGCGCTTAACTGAGCCCACCATTCAACCCTATTCTGTGCTAACTCCATCCAATCATCCCTTACAAATCCTACTTCCCTTAAATCTATCCTAATATTGTCCTCCCACCTAAGTCTAGGTCTTTCGGATTTCCCAATCAATATTTCTTAGATAGTCTTTCCTCCCCCATGCGTGCAACATGTCCAGCCCATTTCATCCTCCATGATTTAATTACCCTTACTAGGTGACGAGTACAGGTTATGAAGCTCGTCGTTATACAGTTTTCTCCAGTCCCCATTTTCATCTCTCTTAGGCCCAGATATTTTCCTAAGCACCCTGTTTTCTAACATCTCAGATTATGTTCATCCCGAAGAGTAAGCGACCATGTCTCACGTCCATATAATATAACCGGCAGGTTAATTGTCTTATAAATTTTTATTTTTAGATTTCTGGACACATTTACAAGAACAATGTCAATGTACCCAAGCTAAAAACAAAATTTATTTTTACTGTGTGCAACAATATACAGCTCATACAAAAAATTCTGTGTTCATTTCTATAAAAAGTCCCGAAATAGAGCTTAGATTATGCGTATGTTAAAAGGAAATAGAGAGATTGAGTAGCCCTTGGGTTGGTTATAACCAGGGTCCGGATTCTGATGACCTAAAATTGTTTGAAAAATGACCCTAAATTTTAAAGAAAATGACTTAATAATTATAAAAAATGACCTAAAAACTGATATTTTATTTATAAAAAAATATTATTATACACACAAAGTTATAGACTACTTTGTACACAATTGTAAAAACTGTAGATAACTGTAATGTTGTGAATGTTCTTTTCTCACGGAAATTTATATTGGCACTGAGGCACTGGTGTGTCAAAATTCGGCATATCCTTTTGTGGTCTGCCGGATTATATAGTTGTTTATTGAGGGTAAACAGTAGTTTACCGCTAGCGACGAAAAGAATGTTAATGCACTCAAAGTAAATACATGAAAATGACTAAATAAGGAAGCAAATGACACGAAAATTACAAAATAATGACCTAAAACTGAAATAAATGCCCTAAAAATATACAATTGCATGAAATGAGAAAAAATGACCTAATAAAAATGCAATTCTATAATCTAGAGGCCATGATTAGGACTTATCCACAAGTTGGCAATGTCTATGCAGCATCAATAAAAAGATGACATGTCATTAGAATCCGTGCCCTGGTTATAACAAAAGCAGAGCTTTGCATTCGGCACTTACTGAAAGTTGTAGCACGGTCGCCCAGCTGCGTACCATGACTTTCCCGTTTTTCATAATAGGTCCTACTGTCCGCGATCTGAAAATTTTACAATGTTCACACTCATCAAATTTTTGCATGTTGATTCTGTCACCAGCATTTCCAGTAATGACTGAGCATTATGCTTATCTATTGGGAAGCAGGCAAAATCGGGTTCGTTTGAGAAAACAGGCTAGTTATGTAAAAACAATGTAAAGTATTCATTTTTAGATAATTTTTAGATGGAGCCGACAACCTGTGTGTTTTCTTTACAACTTTCAGCTAGGAAAATAAATTTAAAAACGCAGTTAAAGAAATTTTTAGGTAACTAAACTAAATGACCCGGCGCTGCCTAGGTTTCGTTTTTCACTTCTACTCCAAGTAAACTTTTCAAGCACTTTCGATTTTCGAACTCTGGGTTCTTAAGTATTGAAATGAGGAATAAATTACGTATCTACTCGGATTATTCCCTCAGAAAAGGCAAGGTGTATCTTCTGTAAGGTCTGTAGACCTTGTCTTCTGGCAATCTGGCAGTGCTCTGTTGCAATAATTCTGCGTAGACTAATAATCGAATAGTCTTTTAATTAGGGATTTAAGCACAATACGCAAAATAGGTTTTAGGTTTATTTTAATGTCATCTATTTTCCCCTTTTAATCTTCACAGTTAAACTACTTCCACGCTAGATAACAGAAGATGGTTTAAGGAATGTATGCAATTATAAAGAGCCTATTTTTCTGACTAAGGAAGAATCAAATATTAGATAGAATGATAAAAATTTCAAAAAGATAAAATAAAGTGTTTAAAAATAAAGAAAAACAAGCTACTAACATTTATCCCATTGCCCATATACATTCTCTTTTCATACAGTGATATGTAATACATAGCATATATGCCTAATATTCGATATTTCTCTTCCAAATGTATTTAATTTACGGGTTCTAGGATTTCCTTACCTCTTGCTCTATCTAATGATTCAGCAAAAAATTAATCATATTATCTAATGAACCAGTCCTCATTATCGTTAGACGTACCCATGAAAAGATGAGCCTTTGGCAAAAATGTTGGTTATTTCACTCCTGCCGGGTTAGTAACTTGCCTTTCCCAGGTTCAATCAAGAACTTTTTATGTGTGGAAACATCTTTTAATAGCAGTAGTGTTAGACATTTTAATATTTACACAAGTGAAGAATTTTTTTATAAAGTTATTATGTCTTTGTCATTTAATTATTGTCCACCACGTTAACGCTTTTCTACACATGACATGATTTCCTGTACAGAGCTGTATGCTGTTTTATTCTGCTTCGGAAATAAAAGAAAAACGATTGAATGGTTTTGACAATCTATAAACTCATTACAGATTCCATCAAAGATACTTTTTAATATATATAAAACAAAAAATTAATTAATACATCAAACAGAACACCGGTTTGTGTGCAAAAAGGACTCCGTGATTGACGTTACTGGAACAACCGTTTCATCGATGTAATGGAGATCGAATCTTTTTGTCAATAGACAAACTGACGTTGAAATAGTTCGGAAGAGTATCTTTATTGAGACTAAAAACAAATGCATTGTGAATGCATCGTGAATGCATTGTATAATATGAACTCATTGTGTCATTCGTATAATGGTTACATAATTGTGAAAAAAATGTGTACATATATTGTAATCTGTCATCATTGTCTGTAATTTATTTTATACGTACAAAAATTATTATGGGAAGGAACGAGTTTTGTTGAGTTAAAAATGCCTGAGTATGACCTATAAAGTGGCCTTAAATTTATGAAAATATGACATGAAAATGGAAAAAGCGACAATATTTATAAATATGTATTTAAAGAATGAAACTTACAGCAGTATAATAAATAATAATAATAATAATAATAAACAAAAGAAAAATATTAAGTATTCTATATTACATTTTTATTTTTATTACAATTCTATTATTATTGTTATATTTACAAATTTATTAACGAATGTTAACTTTTTCTGTTTGGCGATAATCATGCCAAATCAATAGGCCTACGGAAGTATTTAACTATCTGGAAGTATTGAATATAGTCTACTTAATTCAGCGTTCCAGTAAAGATCCATAATCATTCGTAGCGTCTCGAATTTGAAGGATCGCCGATTGTCCTGAAGAATATTTCTGTTCATCGAAGAACTTCTTTCTACGTCGACTGATGTCATGGGTGCATAGTTGAAATGGGCGATGTCCCCTGGCGAAAAATCTTCCACAAATACACCAAAATTGAAATTTTCACCTTGCAGAATTTTATCGATTTTAGACATTGTCTGTATGAAATCGCTTTGTCTGTAATGTTGGAAAAGTCAATTCTGAAGACAAAATAGGGAAAAATGCAAAATATGAATGAACATTTCCTTAAAAATTACCAGTAGAAAATTAAGTACCGAAAAATGCAAAAAAATATAAAAAATATAAAAAAAAGTAAGCTATTTTTGTTCGTTTTGAGGCGAAACAAATTTATACTACATCTTGCATTGTCTGTGGTATCTCAGGGGGAAAAAAAAAGACATTTCATCAACTTCCGAGTCGTAATGATGACAGATAAAGATCGCTAATTAGTTCCTGTTAAGCCATATTTTCCCTCCTTAATAAAATGCAATATTACTACTTATTTTATTGGGAAATTAAATGTTTACACGGCAATCTCGGTAGTAGAGTAATATTGCTTGGTATTACACCCAGTTCAATTCCCTATTTTACACAAATTTAAAATCCTGAGAAAACCTGTGCAAGAAGAAAATTTCTCCTTAACTTTAAACCCCGAAAAAAATAAGTTTCTTCGATAGTTACAAATTTGACCACAAAAGAGCTCACATAATTATGCACTTCAGATGGCTGCATTCATATGTTGCACGGAGAGGGAATCCCAGCTGATCTCGAGCCACATGCTCTTGTTTTCTAATACTGTATAAAGTAGTTTATTTATTCTGACGAAGAATTTGATATAGAGTATGGTGGGTTGAAAACTGACATTACTGATAGTGAAATAATGGAAGTTAATTCGGGTATTCACAGAGCTCTAACCATTTAAAGGTGAATTTATACAAGAAAATGCGTGTTTTTTAATTTTTAATTATGTTAACTAATTACAATCATTGAACATTTTTCATAGTGATTATTGAAAATGTCTACTTATAAAGCATAATTCAATGTATAATTAATTATAATATTATAAAGAGAATATACTCTGGATTTTAATGTAGACTACTCCATTAAGTGTAAAATTACTTAAATTGTTGTCAATAGCCTATATTTAATCCTTTCAGAGCTGAATTTATGTATTGATATAAGTAATAGTATGTAATAAGTTTGAAATAAACTAGGAAACTTTCAGTGGAATAGCTACCTTGTTGATAAAAAAAATCCTCACATTTTGTACTGTTGCACTACTCTATTGATATTATATCTTTGCCTTTATAATTTTTTTAAGTGATGAATGGCAGTGAAAAGGTTAAAATGAACGTTTAAAGTTCACTAATAAAAAATAATTTGAAATTGTTCTACTGTCTTTCATCATAACATCTTAGAATATATGCTAAGATGTTAAACTAACAACCACAATTCAAATCCGATACACTGTATGACCAAATTGTTCAAACATACCTTCCTATCATAACGTTGGCAATACGGGAGTTTGTTGATAAAGACAGCTATCACGCTCTCAAATTGCCCAGTTAGTTGAGATTTTCGTCATATAACACTAACAAATAGTTAATAAATTAACCACGTATTATGTAGCATTTAGGCAGAGCCTGAGCATCTAAATATTGTTCTTAATACTTAAATTGGCGAACTATAATCTTACTTTTGCTTTCGTTATGTTTTATAAAACTTTGCTATGGCTGTTAATAAGTGAAGATATTACCTTTTGAGGCAGCTATGAAGAAGCTTCTTGGCATTTCAAACTTGCGGGACTGATAACGCAATAATTGACTTCTTTACGCAAGCTTGGCGGCGTGATATTTTAAATTTATGATCTCATATACACAGCGAAGCAAGACAGAAATTTTATTAGGTTCGTGTTGCCTTATAAATCAATCTTCTCGCCAGGGGTTGGTAACACTGAACTCCGACAACGATCCTTTGATTTACAACGCCAAGATGCGTGGACTTCGCACAAAGAGACAATGACTGAGAGAATCAAGTTAGTGTCCCTTCGCGAATCTCCTACTCAAGTGGGAACACGTATGAGTACGCCTATGACTCATAGGCTCAGTCTGATAGCCTATGTGTATATATATGATCATTTGTTATACAAATTTATCTACAATAATCTGGAACATAGGCTATTTTATTTTTCTAGCACATCAAAATTTAAATTAATTTAATTTATAGGGGTCCTCCTGTTGTTCTTTGTCCACTATTAATAAGAGTAACCCTTACGATGTTTTAAACTTTTCTGTCTGTCAGTTTATTAGTCTGTCTGGTAGGCAGCATGTGCGTTTAGTCTCTACCGGGCAATATCATGCCACACAAGTTGTTGGCTTATATTTGTTGTCATGTGATGAAATGGGCTACCGTGTTTTGCGAAAAATCCTGGTCAAGTTTCTGATTAGCCTATCATAAAGAAACGTGTTGCCTTAAATTTGTTGTTTTATGACCAATTATATGTAAATCCATGTTAAAGTTGGTGTTACTGGTCAATGCCATCTGGGTTTTGTTTATAGATTGCCATGGCGACTTTAAAGGACAAACCGATAAAAGTGCATTTTGAATGCAGTTTGAATGCACTTTTATGCAATTTTAGTGGCCTTGGTTGCTAAAATACAATTTTTCGGCGTGTTACCAGTCCGATAAGCAGCTGTTTTAGAGAGCGTGTACTAAAAAATTGTTTATGCACGATTTGGCAAGGTTCATGAATCTATGGTTCATTTTAATCCTTTCATTTCGAATTTGTATGCCCATATGGGATAAGACAGCATAAGATTCGAATTGTTCGTTTATTTATACTGCATTTTTAACGTTAAACAATATTGTTAAGAATAAAATGATGTCATTCCTGAAATTCATGTAAAAACGATGTCAGTGTTAATAAAAAGTATGTTTTAATTATTTCTCTGTTAAATAAGTTATTTAAACATAACATCTAGCAGTTGAGTAAAGCATCGCGGGTGAAGCCGCGGGCACCTGCTAGTTTATTATATATGGTTGACATGTATTGTGCAAGGATAGCCTAGCGTTTAGTGGACATTTCAACCTCCCACCCTGTGAATAAGGTGTAGAAGTATAGATTATGGAGTGTGTATCCCTCACGTTGTCTACCTTATCCATTAAGGACATCTTTATTACATAGAGTGTAGGGGAGTGGCGATACATAGGGTGTGGAAGAATGAAGTACGCGAGACAGGTGATAATTGATGGGATGGAAAGAATGAAGTACAACTGGCATGTGTACACGGCGAAGAAACTCAATTAAATTGTCTGATGCGCATGACTGATGAGGCCGTGTGTCATATCGAGATATCGATATACATTCACTTACGCAAACTAATACTACAGTCCCTCAAAATTATATTAGGTTGTTATTTACCTTTATAGATAAAAAATGGAACTCCTTCATAATAGCGTAGCCAGCCATGCTATGCCATTAGCGACCGTGCCCCTCCGAGCCGCAGGGAACAAAAGAGAAATGATTTGCGCAAGGGTAAAATATCCCGTCATATTCAATGTGAGACATAATAAACCCAGCTCTATTCAGTATGTTGCTCCTAAACTAATACAAATGTTCCTATCCTAACATAACCTGTCACTGACCTAGAATTTGGCTGTCACTACTTCTAGAAGCCTTATTACCCTTCCACGTCTTTCGTAAAACATCGTTACATGGCACGAAACCCGCGCTAAGCAGAATACTGCTGCTAAACTAACATGACTGTTCCTAACCTAACATAACCTATCACGGACCTAGAATTCTTAATACAGAAGCTTTTTTACCTCCACATCTTACATAAAACATCGCTACAATAGTCGTTTATCTACCGAATTCAATCGGCATGTAATCATGTTCGTAATATTGGCGACATTGTAGACTTGGTCCCACTCGGTACGGCCCGGTTATGACGGCGGTCACCTTATTCTCAAGTTTAGCATAAAAAATAAAATCAGATAAACTGATATAACAAAGTGCCAGAATGCTTTTGTTGAATCAATTAAAATTGCAGTTATGATATGCAGAAAATAAGTTTTTTAATCAGATTAAAATCGACCAGCGTTAGCAGAACTACAGATGTGTGATGTCTTGATAATCGCGCACTCACATAAAAATAAAAAATAAAGTTAAAAAATCCATGTCAAATCGGCTGGCTCCACGATTTGATCCAGTGTCCTCCAGAATACGAGTCCAAGACGTTGCCGTTCGGCCAACTCAGTCAGTATGACGGTCTACAGTGTTTTGCAGATGACAAGCCCTTTCTTCCTTCTCCTGCTTAGATACGCGGTCCAATCAGAGACGGCGAGACGCAGGGAAGACTCTTACTGCATGCGGCAGTACTTTAGCCCGTACACGTGATTGGCGGTGAAGGAAAAGGCTTCTCATATGAAAAATACTGTAGTTTGATAAGCGTATGAGAAGGAATAGTGTTATTTGTCAAATCTAAATGTATTGCAACTTGAAATTCTTAAAATGTCTGACCCCGGCATCGGCCATCCATGTCCTTGTATTGTCGAAAATGTTTGTACCGGTATGTGATCCATAGGTAATCCCTCTCCCGACAGATCCTATAAGGCCCGGGAGTTGTGGGCTGCATAGGCGTACCGACGATTTCTCTTCTGGAAAAATCGAAATGCTTGATTTCGAAAGTGCTCTTTCCTAGTCAAAAGTTAAGATAATAATAAAGTTTAGGTGTTGTGGTTAATCATGTTTACAACTCATATTGTAAGTCATAGTTGGCAACATTGGAAGTGCACTAGGAAATGTTGAGTTGTCATGTTGGCAACTTGTGTTCAAGCAGACAGAGTGATGGTGTACGTGACTAGAAGGCAAGTTAGTATGGGACAAGCAAGTTGTGTATGGACCTTCAGTAAGTGCAGTAATTGAAAGTTGTAAGAGGCAGATGTGCCTAGTAAGTCTGCAAGTTAGTAATGTTATTGAAAGTTGTAAGTGAAGGACATAACCAGCCAGCAAGCAGCAAGAACCTTAATGTTGTACGTGACATTTTGTATGAAGAAAGAAGTGAAAGTTATTTGTGAACTACACGACATTTATGTGTATTATGACATTATCTATGCAAGTGTTATTTGCAAGAAGTGTTGTATAAACTATATACTATATACTGCAAGTCAAGTTGACTGCAAGAACGATTATTTATATCAGTTATTTATTTTTGATTCAAATTTACAAGTTTCACAGGGCGTATTAATAAAATATAATTATTCAAGCATACATGTGCGTTCTATCATTCATAGTATACATATGGCGTATTTCTAGGCTATTTCGCTATTATCCGCAACAGGTTATGGGCCCAGGATACGTGAGCCCAGGAAATGCCCAGTGTATGTGAACAGACAACGCCCAGTTTCGTGAACAAAACGGCCCCAGTTTTTGTGAATAGAACGGCCCCGGCCTACATGAACAGTACTGCTGTAAAATTGAATATTGAAGAAAGAAAGTGTGAAAAGCAAGTTAAAGTTAAAGTGAAAAACTGTTATAATCTGACTTACAAACGACCTCGAGCAGTCACGGCTACTAGGATCGTAGCACAGCATTTCCACAATAAAAGCAGCAAACACGAAGTTAATCTTGTGCAACGTCATATTTGTGATTTGTAAAGTAAGAAAAGAAATTGTCAACCATGGATACAGTTAAATCTCATCTGGAAATGTTAAGTGAGGACTCACAAGGAGTAGTAAATTATGTGTCATGGCGTTTCAAGTTAAATTTAGCACTCAGAACAAAGGATTTATATGATGTTGCAACAGGTGATTTAACCAAGCCTTCAGGTGCCCGCACTGATGCAGAAGTTAAAGAGTGGTTGCAAAAAGACATTGAAGCTCAGTCAATGATAGGATTAAATGTGTCTAGCTCTATTGCAAGAAAAATTGCTAATTGTCAAACATCAAAAGCAATGTTAGATAAATTAGTTACTTTGTATGGAACAAAGACTGAAGTTAATTTAGAAGTATTACGTAGAAAATTTTTCACTTTTGTCTATGATGAAAATAAATCAGCAGCAGAGAACTGTATGGAAATTGTGATGATAAGTGAAGAATTATCAAGAAATGATGACCCCATGAAAGAAAGCTGGATCATGACCAGAATATTAAGCATATTGCCCACAAAACTAGCACACTTCAGAACATCTTGGGACAATGTAACTGGTTCTGATAAGACAGTGGAAAACATGATTGGAAGATTAAGACTTGAAGACGAGAGACTCAAGGAAGCAATCCAAGGTCAAGAGGACATACAAAATTCTCTCATAGTAAGACATTCTCGAAAGCAAGGACAGTTATCACAAAGCAAGCAAGATAAACAATCAGTGATCTGTTACAAGTGTGGAAAGAAAGGACATATTCTCAGGGAATGCAGAAGCAAACCATGTGATAAATACATAGCATATTGCAAGAAGACTTACCCCTGCAACAAATGTGGAAAGAAAGGACACTACGCAAAGGAGTGTATATTCAGAAATGAAAAGAGCAAAAGAGAAAGTGCAAGCCAAGATGAACGACGAGAACGTCGAGGATTTATAACCATCGCACTTAACACAGCAGACCTGGACGAGCAACACAAGGAAGAAATGATGGAAATATGGTATCAAGATTGTGGAGCCAGTCAGCACATGACTCCAAATAGAGAGTGGTTCACTCATCTCACCGAGTTGGAAGAACCCATCTCAATTGTAATAGGAGACTCATCCAAACTAGATGGTATTGCAGTTGGAAATGTGGAACTGGAAGCATTTGATGGTGAAAAATGGTATCCAGTTGAACTAAAAGACGTTTTATATGTACCAGATCTGAATTTCAACCTTTTCTCAGTAGGAAAAATGCTAGATAAAGGCTATTTGCAAAGTGCAGACAGTGAAATATCCAAATTTAGCACTTCAGATGGTAAACAAATCGTCGCAGTGGCAAAACGTGAAGGAAATCTCTACAAAATGATGTTGAGGAGAGAGAAAGAAGAAAATTGTTTAGTTACATCCATCAGGACATGGCATGAGAGACTTGCACACCAAAATATCAAATATGTGAGAGACATTCTGAATAAGCAAGGAATTAAGTACATAGATGACTGGAATGGAGTTATATGTGAAGGATGTGTATATGGAAAGCAACATAGGATTTCTCATCCAACAAACCCAAAGAAAGCTACACAACCACTGGACTTGGTGCACGTGGATATGTGTGAAATGGAAGTACCATCGTTAGGAGGAGCAAAGTATTTTCTATTATTCAAAGATGACTTTTCTCATTTCCGAACAATCTACTTCATGAAAAATAAGGATGAAGCACCAAAGAAATTAGAAAGCTATATAAAGTTGGTAGAAAATCAACTGGGAAAGAAGATAAAAACTCTTAGGTCTGATAATGGAAAGGAAATAAAGAATCTCAAAACAAATGAATTACTTGAAGCACTAGGAGTTCTACACACATTCTCTAATAGTTACTCACCAGAGCAGAATGGAAGAATCGAGAGAGAGATGCGGACTATTGTTGAAGCAGCTCGCTCAGCAGTACATGCGAACAATCTAGATAAAAGATTTTGGGCAGAAGCAGCAAATTATGCAGTATTTACCATAAACCAGACTGGAACAAGCACAGTTGAAGGAAAGACCCCTGCAGAACTGTGGTTTGGACGCAAAATCGATATAAATAAATTACGAGCATTTGGATGTGAATGTTTTGTATTAATTCCAAGTCACAAGAGAAGGAAAATGGACCGAAAATCTCAGAAAGGAGTTCTTGTAGGATATGACATAAACTCACCATGCTACAGAGTGTACATACCAAGCACACAAGAAGTTATCAGCTCAGATAATGTGATCTTCAATGAATACAAAGAAAAAGAAAGAGAAAGTCAAAGTACAGAAATCAGCATGAATTCACCTGATAACCAAGAAGAAGAAGAAGGCAGAACAGAAGAAAGACAGAGAACAGAACCAGTGATAGAAGAAAGAGGAAGTCTGCGAGATCGCAGAAAATTGAAACAACCTGCCAGATTCGATGATTACGTCATGGACTATTCTGAAGGAGAAAATAGTACTACTATTGCCATAATTGGAGAAGTTCAAGATATATCTACTACGGAAGCACTGAAAAATGAAAACTGGAGAAGTGCAATGCAGGAAGAGTATAGCTCATTGATGAAAATGAAAACCTGGAAGCTAGTCAACTGTCCAGAAGGAGTAAAACCGTTGTCATGTAAGTGGATACTTCGAGAAAAAGCGAATGGAAAACTCAAAGCCAGATTAGTAGCTAGAGGATTTGAACAAAAGGAAGGAATTGACTATACAGATACATTCAGCCCCACAGCTCATCATGCATCAATAAGACTAATTTTAAGTCATGCAGCATCTGAGAAGTTGAAGTTAGTACCATTCGATGTCAAAGCAGCTTTTCTATATGGACATGTGGAAGAGGAAATTTACATGCTTCAACCAGAAGGATTCAATGACGGATCTAGGAAAGTAGGCAAACTGCAGAAAAGTATTTATGGACTCAAACAAGCTCCGAAGAAGTGGAATGAAAGAATATCAAAATATCTTGAAAGCATAGGACTGATAAGTACAGATGACGACCCTTGTATCTACTACAACAAAGAAAAGAATATTCTATTGTCACTATTTGTAGATGATGGATTAATCGCAGGCAAAGATGAAAGAGAGATCTACAAAATTTTGAACAAAATCAATCAGGAATTTGAAATTACTTACAGTAAGACAGTTCAGAAAGACATATCGTACCTTGGCATGGAACTGAAGATTGAACCAGGAGGAATTTTTGTGAGCCAACCCCGGTACACAAAGAAGATAATCAAGAAGATGAATCTTGAAAAATGCAACCCAGTATCAACACCGATTGAACCTGGAATGATAACGAAGAAGGAATGCTACATGAATGACAAACCTGTATCAGATAGCATCCCTTATCGTGAAGCCATTGGAAGTCTACTATACCTTGCAACGATTACCAGACCAGATATTAGTTTTGCTGTAAACTACTTGAGTCGCTACTGTACGAAGCCAATGATGATTCACTGGAAGATGGTAAAACGAGTTTACCAGTACCTGCAAGGAACGATTGAATATGGAATCTACTTTGATGGCGATACAACACTTGTAGCCTACTCAGACTCAGATTATGGAGGAGATACAGACACAGGACAGTCTACGAGTGGTGTACTAGTGGAACATATTGAAAGCAGTTTCCAAATTGCGGACATTCTGACAAAACCTTTGTGCAAGAAAAACTTTGAAAATCTTCGTTGTAAAATGATTAAGGAGGAGTGTTGTGGTTAATCATGTTTACAACTCATATTGTAAGTCATAGTTGGCAACATTGGAAGTGCACTAGGAAATGTTGAGTTGTCATGTTGGCAACTTGTGTTCAAGCAGACAGAGTGATGGTGTACGTGACTAGAAGGCAAGTTAGTATGGGACAAGCAAGTTGTGTATGGACCTTCAGTAAGTGCAGTAATTGAAAGTTGTAAGAGGCAGATGTGCCTAGTAAGTCTGCAAGTTAGTAATGTTATTGAAAGTTGTAAGTGAAGGACATAACCAGCCAGCAAGCAGCAAGAACCTTAATGTTGTACGTGACATTTTGTATGAAGAAAGAAGTGAAAGTTATTTGTGAACTACACGACATTTATGTGTATTATGACATTATCTATGCAAGTGTTATTTGCAAGAAGTGTTGTATAAACTATATACTATATACTGCAAGTCAAGTTGACTGCAAGAACGATTATTTATATCAGTTATTTATTTTTGATTCAAATTTACAAGTTTCACAGGGCGTATTAATAAAATATAATTATTCAAGCATACATGTGCGTTCTATCATTCATAGTATACATATGGCGTATTTCTAGGCTATTTCGCTATTATCCGCAACATTAGGTTTACTATAATTATTAATTAATGTTGTTAGAGGCTGAGTCAACCCCAAAACCATTGTGCAACCAGAAGGATTAGGCCAATTGAAAAAACTCTTACGACCTTATCGGGATCCGAACCCGGAACCTTACACCGGTTTGTAGCGCAGCGCCCCAACCACTACGCTACGGCGTACCCCGCATTCAGGAAGTCTCAGGTTCAAATCCCGTAGCCGGCCAATTCGACTTTTTTTTTTCCATGGTTTCCCCAGTCGTAAAGGCAAATGCTGAATTGGATATTTACACACCATGAATCATCCTCATCATTTCATCCTGTATCAATCCATTTAAATTAATCAGTTGAAATTTACTCCATAAATACACCAACAATAGAAACAATTGACAATCAATAGTTTCAAGGCATGCCATACTGTATAGGCACCGATCCCGTACTCCTGATTTGGCCTTGTAGCTAAAAGGAGTATAAGTATGGCTCAAATAAAAGAAAATGGTCAGAACAAATGAATAGTGTTTATTATGTTTGTTCATTATGTTTTGTTGTCTCTTCTCATGCAGCCGGGTTCGATTCCCGGTCGGGATAATTTTCCTAGGTAGGTTTTTTTTTCGGGCGTTTTCTTCTGCTGTGAGACGAATGTCGGGAAACTTTAGGCCCTTGTGGCGCCCGGATATCATCTAAGCCGTCATTTTCATCTCCATTCCTTCCGCGCCTTATTCAGAGTGAGTTTCTGAGTGTGTCTCGTCCTATATGTTCGTGTTGGCTTGGAGGTGGCCTCGGCATCGGCCATCCATGTCCTTGTCTAGTGGAAAAAGTTTGTACCGGTATGTGATCCATAGGTAATCCCTCTCCCGGCAGTTCGAGTTCCTGTAAGGCCCGGGCTTTGTGGGCTGCATAAAAGTACCTACAATTACTCTCCCGAAAAAGCAAAATGCTTGAGTTCCAAAGTGGTTTTTATTAGTCAAAAGTTAAAATATCAATAAAGTTGTATGTTTACTATGTTTATTAAGATTTTTTTTTTATATTTTTTGTCTGACGATAAGAATGCCAAATCAACATGCATTTAACTATTTGGAGGTAAAGAATCATGAGATAGCTTTGTCTGTAGCCCATTCTAAAGACAAAATAGGCAAACGTGCAACGAAAGAATGAACATTTCCTACAGAATGACCATTAGAGAATAAAATTCCGAAAAATTCAAAATAAAAGAAAGCTATTTTTGTTCGTTTTGAGGCGAGACGAATTTATACAACATCCTGCATTGTCTGTGATTCTCAGAAAAAAAGATATTTCATCAACTTCCGAGCCCTATTGATAAATAACACAAGTTAAAACACCTGGTTGATGCGGCAACTACTTTAGCATAGAAGTACTGCGTGCAGTCTAGTCATTCTTCTGCAGGGGCGCTGCATAAAAATAAATCACAACAAATTGGGCTCGTATACACTTGCCGTAACGAGCAGAGGATATAGATAACAATTATTATTATCTATAATTATTATGATATATTATTATTATCATTATTATTATTATTATGATCATCATTATCATCTAAGTCCTTTGCTAGTTATGGCAAATGCATTACGGCCCGAATTCTTGGTATTGACTTTTATGCAGCGCCCCTGCAGAAGAATGACTAGACTACACGCAGTACTTCTATGCCAAAGTAGTTGCCGCATCAAACAGGTGTTTTATGTTAAAATACAAATTTAAAACTAACATGGCAACTTGGAATGTACCTGAAACGGCAAGGAGTGAGATCAGGTATATACATATTGTGTGAGTTAACTTTTCGGCAGTGGGCTTTAAGGGATATTGGGAATGAGATTTTTCATAATTTTATCACAGGTAATCCCAGGAGAGATTACGAGTTGATTGTTATGTAGATTACTACGTAGATAGAAAAATCTACCTGTTGCAATCGATACCATTTCATGACTTTCAAAAGATTCGTTCATATCTTTACGTTTCATGCCTCCCTAAGTATGAAACCACCGCCCGTTCAAAAAAAAATTGTGATATATAGCCTATATATGTTTTTTTTAATATACATCTTTACACGCTAGGCCCTAATTTTGAAGATATTTGAACCAAATTTTATCATGCTATTTCTAGGCATGTTATAAAACAACGAATAGTTCGGACAAATTCGTTCGGCCCCTATGAAGTATAGAGGGAAACTTTGTTTGAATAAATTAGAGTATTCCCTATGGAATTCACAGTGACACCAACGATTCGGGGGTTTTGGGGGTACGATTGGGGGTGGGGGGATGGAAATTCGAAATTTTTGAAACCACGTCTTGTGGGGTATCGTTGAAAAGCTCTTGATGAGTACTCTACAAATCAATAACTATTTTCTCGATAGTTCTCATATAAGGCTAGATTTGAATGTTTGAAATAGTGCTCTTTCCTCTTTTTTGCAGTTATTATTGCGGGTTTGTTATGCCAAGGCTAAAGAAGAAGAGTTCTACGCAGCGGCAATAAATTAAACCAAAAGCACTTCGAAATCTACCTCAGCCTGTAGGCCTGCCTAAAGGGATTTTAGAATTGCGAGAGCATAGTTCTTTTTATTGTTGTGTGGCATGTATTCTATTCCTTTCTGTGGCTTTCATGTTTAAGCAATAAATCTTTAATTGTACTTGTTTTATAACTACGCAACGATGATAATATACATTTAAAAAACATTAGTCCATATTTTACTCATATTTGTAGAATTGTTAGCCCCTATGTATGTACATATTTTGCCATTTTCATCTATAGCCTAATGATAAGAGGGAGTGTTTTTCTGCCTGTCTGTCTGTGCGCTATGATCCTAGTAGTGCCTTCTAATCAACTTCAGCCTAGGCCTTTGAAGCAAATATTATATATATATATGTATATATATTGACAGCCAGGAAAACTAAAACCTTCACTTTTTCAACAAATCCTTATTAATAAAATAGTAACTGTTACTAACCGTTTTTAAGTTATATATTTATTCATTTTGCTGAGATTATCATTTCAGAGATTTTATCTTTCCTGTCTACGTAGATATCAATCTCGGCCAATAGGCGTCACATGATATATCACAATTTCATACTGTGAATTTTAATCTCCAGGAGAGATTTTGTTTATAATAAAATGTTGTAAAGCGACGAATACTTTTGTGGACAAAAAGATTCTGGGTCCGACAGTTGACCCTTTCATAGCTGAATAAAAATATTCATATAATAATTCAAGTAAAACTACCAGTGGAATATAAGTTCGAAATTAATTTAAATAATTTTATAACAATAACTGATTTATGTGAAAGACACTCATAACACGGAAATAAATATTGTAACATTATAACATACATGATTAATCTTTAAATTTATTAATTCTGCTTTTATACAATTTTCTGTGGTGACGAATTTTAAGTCAATAGCAGTTAATCAGCGTATTGTGTAGAGAGAAGGAAATAACTGCTTTCGCCTGCAGCATATGTTTAGGCTATGCGCTTGACCGTTATGTGAGCGAAGGTTGCATAAGATGCACGGCGAACCCTCACAGACTGTGGAATGAAACGGAAAAAAATAAATCTACAGAGGTAAGTAATATAGAGGAAGGTCTATAGGAACTTTAGGAGCGCTTTACCGACAGGAGCAGCCACAGATTTTCATATCACCTGTGGCAAAACCCTTCTTAAAAACGATGGTTATACGCAGTGGAAGGAGTATACATTCAAAGTGATAGTAAATAGTATTAGTTCATCGCTGTGAAGCATGGATTGCGTTCCCCGGGTTCGGATCGAACTCTAGACAAGTTATCTAGATAGGGGTTTTCCGGGATTTTCCCTCACCTGTAAGACGAATGTCGGGAAACTTTAGGCCATTGTGGTTCCCGGATATCCTGTGGCCGTCGTTATCTTCATCCGATCCGCGGCTTGTTCAGAGTGACTGAGTGTGTGAGTGACTGATGTATCTCGTCCTATGTGTTGTGTTGTCTTGGAGGTGGTCCCGGGATTGTGCCGATCACTCACCCGTGGAGGCCCTCCATGTCCTTGTGTGATCAAGAAAGTATGTCTGTGATCCAAAGATAATCCCTCTTCCGTCAGGTCGTGGTCCTGTAAGGTCCGGGCGGCGTGGGTCGCTTAAATGTCCCTACAATTGAGATGTTAAACTAAGAGGAAGAAAGAAAAGTACCGGTACTGTAAATAATATTAAAATAGCATTAAACCTATTTTGCGTTTTATGGTTATGTTATATGGTTCATGAGATAATTATGCTGAAAATTCCGCAAATGATAACAGCGCATAGATAGGTGGGTTCTTTCAGGTGGCAATGAACTCTGTCAGGCGTTTAAAACAAAATTGAATACGGTGCTAGGACACTATCCCTTCAACGTTGACTTCTGTCGCGGATTACCGGTATGTGTCCGCGTAACAATTTTAAATTTAATTTGCACCAAACTGCCAACTTTATTGAAAAACCGCAAAGAAAAAGTACTCGCGTGAGACAAATCTGGTATTACTTCTTTTTTTGAAGTGACACTTCTTTAGCCGTGGTAGGAGTAAATCGAGAACTACAGTAATTCCAAACTTGCGTTACGGAAAAAACCGTCACGAAATTGTTACGCTCAAAATCGTCACGAAATTAGCGGGGATGTGACGGAACGGATTGCACAGAAAACAATCAACTCAATGATTAAACTTATCCAAAATTTTAAAAATAAAAAAATAAAAATTTAAAAAATCCAAAAATCCAAAGTTCAAAATTCAAAAATATAAAAATTTAAAAAAAATTACGGGAGCGCGCGGGAGAAAGGCATGAGGCATTGAGTGGGGGACTATTACTGCTTCGAGTTAGTGGCTAGTGGCGTCCTTTACCATTATAAAATTCCAAAATTTAAAAAATAAAAATCCAAAATTAAAAAATCCAAAATCCAAAATTAAAAAAATCCAGAATCCAAAATTAATAATTCGAAATTTAAAAAAAAAAATCTTAAAATCCAAAATTAAAAACTCCACCATTAAAAAATAAAAAATTCAAAGATCCAAAATTTAAAAAATTAAAATATCAAAAATTTAAAAATCCAAAATAAATTTTTAAAAGTCCAAAATCCCAATATTAAAAAGTCCAACAATTCAAAATTGAAAAATCCAATAATCCAAAATTGAAAAATCCAAAAATTTAAACAAGTTTCACTTCTCTCGCGTGGCGTTCCACGCACACTTTTTTTTTGTTTTTTTTTTTGAATCTTCTATCGACGATATAAACTGTTAAAATCTGAAGTAATATTCCTTCCACTCTGTTCACCCTCTACCACTCAACTTAACCCTTCTATTTGTCAGTTAATTCTGACTGAACATAATTCCTTATAAATCATTCCAGGGTCACATGATGTTGGCAGATTTTATTTGTGGTTTTAGGGGAAATTTTATTTAAATTTTTACCCATATTTGGTAAAACTTGATAGACTGCTTTAATCAAGGCAAGTAATCTGCGTGCCAGAGATAACGTCATAAAAACAAAGTGACATAATAATGTGAACTGTGGTCATCTGTTCAATCGACATTCACAAACAATAATTTTATGTCTAGAAGGGAATTTTTAGATCTAAAAAGTGTTTATGAATCTACACAAATTCGTAAAGTGTGTATATTACAGTGTATTACTATTATTGTAGTTATTATTATTATTATTATTATTATTATTATTATTATTATTATTATTATTATTATTATTTTATTCGTATGAGTAAATTCAAAAGGAAAACTTAAACTCCAGTTCAAATGTAAATAGTTCTCATTTGTATGGCCACGGATCTACGAGTAAAATGAAATCCCTGGCATGTTTTGCCCTTGGTTGGTAAAATATGTGCTCAAAAGTGTCTTGGTAATAGAGTACTGATTTTCTAATTTGAACAATGTTATTGATTTAAATCAAAAGGGTTTCATTTTAAAATGACAGTAACTTAGTTCAGAACTTTTAGGCTCTGAACAGATGCAATAAAATTGGTACTCTGTTTGGATGCCACATGCTACCTAGCTAAACAAAGAAACTTGTACCTCATGCAAGATAGTCACTATCATGCTCCAATGGTAGTATTTCTGAACCTCGTGCGTTTTGCTCCCTTTATTTTAATGGTCAACAGTACAACGGTAACATATGTAAATATGTTTAAAAGCACATAGTTAAGAAAAACATGCTGATATGTGTATTGCTATATTATCAGTATGCATGATACCAGTTAATGTGGTTTCTAGGTGATACTCCGCTCCTAGACCAGTTAAGCTAGACACAATAGGAATTAAAACTGTACGTGTTCTGAGAACATTTTCGTTTACACTAGAAACTACTGGCGGAATTGCTGCGGTTATCTCAAACTATATGTAATATCGTCCCTTCTCTGTGAAATTTACATTTTGTCTCATGCTTTATTTTGGTCTCTGGCTGTGTGGCCAACGGTCGATATTCCTTGTCATATGCCATTTTAGAATCAGGCATCTTTTTTTTTTTAATTTGTACATAATTCAATAAAATTTAAGGATAGAAGAAATTCGGAAAAGTGCACCATGGTATACAATAGGGTGGCCATATAACGTTTATATAAAAACGGGACATTGTAATTTTAAAAAAAAAACTTTTTTATAGAAAAAAGGGGGACAAACATTTAATTCACAAAAATTAGGGAATAATTACCTTTCTCGCATGCACACAAATTATCCCAAATGACTTCTTAAATTTCTTCTGCAGACTGGTGTAGTTAATTTATACCACAGAAATAGATGCTTCATTGTCACTGTACATTTAACTTTTATGTATTCTATCAAGAAGTGCGTTTTTTTTCATATAATTTATCATAAATATCAGCACATATTACTCAATTAAAGTACGTTTTGACAATGAGCAGACCTTCACTGTTGCAACTTTTATTAATGTAGCGTGAAACACACTGGTCTATCGCAATCACAAAAACGGGACATTCGAGTGTCCCCCAATAAAACTTTTGGGACGAGACATTTTATATATAAAAATAAGGACTGCCCGGGAAATCCACGGGACGAATGGACAAACTAGTACAGAATACAACGATAATATAATGAAAGTGACAAGTGGGTTTATACAGAGAATTTGAAAATCACGAGTTGTATTTACAAAGACTATTTCACGAATAAAATAGTCAATACAAATAAAAGTCATAAATGAATCCATCAAATTAAGTAATATTTAAAATACCTACAATAAACGATATCTTAACCACACAAACCGCTCCCTGTGATCGATTCATATAAATTTATAATACATTACTATAATATTGTTTTCCCTGCATAGTAAGACGAATTCGTTGTCTATTTGTGTGCGATTCGCAGTCAAATGTAGGCTACGCAGAGAGCTGAAATTTTTAACATACACGGATGTTTTAATCATTTTCTGTTCTTTTTTTTTCATTTGAATTAATAATTGCGGGCGAAGCCATGGGCAACTGTTAGTGTTTTATAAATGTCTCATCATTAAACAACATGAAATCGTTGCTGAGCGGTAATTGTTTGTTGTCCATAAGTATAAGTGAACTCAATATCTACAGGAATTTTAGGCTATGTGTATTTATTCCTTAAATTATTATTAACGATCTTTCATTAAAGGCAAGTAATCTTAATCCAATACGGAATTATTGGCTGGGGTAGCGTTCCTAAGACCATTTGTACAAAATTATTTTTACTTCAAAAGAGAATAATAAAAATTTGCTTAAATAAAACCCATCAAAACTATTATATGCTGAATTCAATGTTATGAAAATCGAACAGCTTTATAAGTTAAAATTATTTATATTACCATAAAAACATATCAAAATTTATGTCCTTCAGTCATTGTCAAAATACAATACGCCATTTTTCGTTTCGCTGAATCAAAATGTAAGACGACCAGAGGGCAATTACATGGTCAAAACTATGGTTTGAAATAAATTGGATAACACGTTTATTGCTGAGCACCTAGAATATATAAATTACAATCTCAAACATTTTAAGAGGAAAATAATTTTAAAAAAATTATATTATATTAATAGCACAATTTTAATTTTGTTTTGTTTTTCAATGTTTCAATCCAATTTATTTCTATAATTGTTTTTCATCTGTTTTTGTAATTCTATATAAACGACTGGTTAATGATGCAAAATTGTTTTACATACATTGTACTCAGCCATTTATGATTTTCGTTTGTAGTATACTGTGTATTGATGTATAATTGAATTTATATTGGTCTATTATACCCCTAAACACGAGCTTTGCTCATCTTCATTTTTTATACTAAATTAAAAATAGTATTTTCTGTTCATTTTTGTTTTTACCTGTACCTGTACTAGATATAGTCCTGTTTTAAACCGACCCTATTAAATCTGAGAATGCTGCTAGAGGATCTTTCCATATTAGGCCTACTTTATTTTTACATGACTGTGAACAAATTACAGATTACCGGTCACGGCGTGTGAAGAGTGCTTGCAACATTAATGCGCAAACAAAACACAATCGGATTGTTGCTCGGGGATGGAACAGACTGAAGTTTTGAGCTGTTTTTAAAAATACATGCCAACTCCATACCATGATTACTACTAGTATCTACTTATCGATTGTATTGGGAAACGCTGTAGCATACATGTTTGGAAAAAGTAGGTTGCTAGCTTAGGAATTATTAACAAGTGGTATTTCAGAATGCTTCTTCATAAGAGAAAATGGTGTTCTGTAGTAGAATAATTCCAATGACTAGCAGTCTGCAAAACGGACAGTAAAGAAGACTAGTTTGAAAAACCTTCCTCAGCCAGTGGCGTGAAAGCCTACATAACCTATGAAAAGTAATATGTGTAGTGATATGCCTCCAAAACAATTTATTTTCAGTTAAACTCTTGCTAACATAGAAAGTTTCTTATAACTCTTCAAGTTTCAGAAATTAGTGAACTTTTCTGTGGGAACAAATGAAATTGTTTAGATTTTATGAAGACTTTTATTTTATAATTTTATAAAGTTTTGAGTGCTGTTTTGAGTCTCAAATATTATGCTCTGAAAACCTTTATATGAAGACCTTATCTAAACCTTTATATATATATATATATAATATGTATTCATGAACCACAGATTGTCTCTTTTTACCATTACATGATAATATTATAGAAGAAAAAAATCATCTGACACTGGAACCTTTGGCTATCCGTGCCACTGGTCTGCCAACTGAGCTAAGCTAGAGTTCACTTCACAGCGCCAGATGGAAGCTCTCTCTTATGACTCTCCTTGGTAGAGTAGTGACACGGACATCCAAAGGTCCTAGAGACAATATCTGTGGTTCATGAATGCATATATATCCATATGAATGTTAACTGTACAATAACAATGGAAGCCATAACTTGTCTGTCTGTGAGGTAGACCATTAAGGGCAATCAGTCATAGGAGAGAGGTTCCATCTGGCGCTGTGAAGTGAACTCTAACTTAGCTCAGTTGGTAGAGCAGTGGCACAGGTAGCCAAAGGTCCTGGATTCAAATCCCAGTGTCAGAGGAATTTTTCTCCTACAATATTCTCAAATACGATTGCAATTTTAGTTCGCGAACATAATTAATTTATTGTCGGTTCTGTTTTTATAAATCCATGTTATATCCGACATGGCCGTTCAACACTGTAAATGGATAGTATACTCCAACTAACTTAGAAATCTCGTCTGAATTATTTACAACTTCCAAACAACAAAACCACCAGAATCGTATCAGTATAGGCCTATGTCTAGACTATTCAATCGATCATGTCTTTGACATTGCAGTATAGGCCTACCTATGAAGAATCTAAATTATTTAACTAGCAAAAGAGCCAATTCTTCAAACAAATCCTATTGAGGCTTTCTGACATAAAATTTTATAATCTTATATTTTAATTAATAATATTTGCATTCATGTTGTTAATTGAGAATCGTCTTTTAAAATAAAATCAGGTAAACTGGTGCCAGAATGATTTTGTTAAATCAGTGATAATTGCAATTATGATATGCAGAAAATAAGTTCTTTTTGTAATAGATCTTCGAGTTAAGGTCCAGATCGATTCATTAAGCAGGGCTTACGGAAGAACAAAGGTCTAAAGTTTTATTCTTAACATTAATTCATACTCGTAGGCTATGTACAGATATAAGAAATTCTTAAAATATGTCAACAATTCACAAAATTCCCTGACAATAATACTAATGATGTAAGTTAGGCCAATGATTCGCTGACATATTTGTTTCAGGTTTAAAGCAGCCATATAGGTTATGAATGAATTAAATTCAATCTGAAATTAATCTGTCAGGAATTACATTAGGTCTATTGCTTGCACAGGAGCGTTTAAACTTTAAAATACTCACATTAAAATATAATGTAGATATCGGTAGCCGCACATTTCGATAGAAAGTACATTATTATATCAACAACAGCTGCATTTAATTATTAAATGGCTAGAGGTGTTTTATATCTTTTATTTATATTTAATTATTTTTATAAGCATATGTAAAGGAATGAGTGGGCTAACAACAAAACGAAATTATAAAAAATCATTTTACTTTTGGCATTTAAAATCAAAATTTGCAAAATCCTTTCTTAGTGTGTACTTATGTTATGAAACGAAGGTATTGTCAAAATTCCAAATCTTTACCTATTATAGTTTCTCTGTCAGTCAGTCATTCATTCAGTCAGTCAGGACAAAGCCGCTTATATACAGAGAGAATATAGATATTTATACATTTGAGTGCATTGTAGTCAAGGCCCTCAGCGATTAGCAACGCGGCTTTGTAAGTGATGATGTCCCATTTATAAGCATGTGACCTTTAATTAGTCGTTACTCCGGTACCGGTCAACCGATCCGGTCCAAAATCAATAGGCTTCTTCCCATGGACGTTATAAATGGGTATACCAAGTTTCATGAAAGTTCACTGAAGCGTATTCGAGTTATCGCGTGTACAGTCACACGGACAGATATCTTCCCGCCCACCACACAATCTCATAAAGTACCATTCTGGCACTTAATATCATGGTTATTGAAAACTGTATATCGATAGGCTATCCCGTGGCAACTGAAAAGTATACAGAAAAGCGACATGCTACCATCTGAAAGCAGATAGACCTATTCGTTAATGAACCTAAAATTGCATTCGTTCAATATTTATACCGAGATATACAACTTTTTTAAATACGGAGAGAAATCGTAAATTTTGCCAGCAAATTCTGACATTTATCTTTGTTTATATTAAAGTCAATCTTAACTTGGGTATATCAATTTTTCCGTTTCCGTACCCCTGTAAAACGAATTATGACGTAAAAAATCCCCGGAAGTATACAATATGGAAATACGAACTTTGGTTAGTTTATGTGCAGCAGTTTTTATTTTTGGGGAACTGAAACCATACATAACAGAAATACAGGCACTAAGTTGAAAATCACAGAAGTTATGAACATTCCCTCCAAAGTCAATAGACCTCTTTGCTTAACCAATTTTAGAAAAGGGGATAAATTACATATGTGTGAACCGTTTTTATTTTATTTATGTAGGCCTAGGTGAGTTTTTTTTATTTATTTTGGAAAGGGGTTTACCATGTAGGCATATTTTTAGAATAGTTTAGGGGGAAAGAAAACTAAGATATAGAACAAATGATGCAAGAAGATGTGAGAAAAAACAGGAATGTAGACTTCATGTCCCCTTCGAAACCCATTTAGTATTTGCACTTCCTCCCCTCTTCCTCAGTTTGTTTGTCCACTTCTTTCCCCTCCCCCTCCAAACCTTCTTCTAATAATTTTATTTACCAATTTTTATTTTCTCGCATAAATGTAGCTTATATAGAGAAAACATTATGATCGTGACAAATATTTTTTTTTAAATCGAGATAGCACCGGGAAAACATGTTTCACATTGCCTAGAAACCGAAAAAAATTGTTTTTGGAATGACGTCTGTCCGTCCGTGTGTCTGTCTGCGAAAAAAACACAGCGGGTAAACGGTTCTTTGTATTTAGTACGTTATTTGAACTAAGTACTTTTTAAAATTTCATTGAACCACCCAGAATTTGGCTTTTATAACTGATATATTAAGAAAACTTTTTATGAAAATGTTTAAATATTGATCATCATCATCATCATCATCATCAGCTGCATGGATTAAGCCCATTGGGCTTGTTCCGGATCATGGAAGGTTAGCACTGTTCTTTCCATCGCTTCCGTGGTCGGCCTATGTTTCTTCTCCCTGAAGGTGTGTAATGTAGTATTCTTTGTGGTATACGATCGCTATTCATCCTTTGTACATGCGAGAGCCAGTTATTCCTGCGTTCCTTTATTAAATTATTAAGGTTGAATATTCCTAACTCCTTCCTAATATCTTCATTCTTTTTTTATCCAGGAGTGTATATCCAGCTACTCTTCGTAGGAATTTCATCTCTACTGCTTCTAATCGTTTTTCCTGTCCTTTTGTTAAGGTCCAACATTCTGAGCCATAGAGAATGAGAGGAATAGCCATTACTTTGTAAAACTTTAATTGTGTCTCTCTTCTTGTATTCTTTAAGGTTCTTACTATTGTTCCACAAAGATAACTAAATTTACTAATCTTCTTAGTGAAGTCTACATTGTTTAAATAAGATATATCATTGCCGAGATAATTAAAATTTGTAACTTGTTCAATAGTTTTGTTTTCTATAACTATTTTTGATCTTATAGGATCCATACCTTTAAATGCTATAACTTTTGTTTTCTCTATAGATATATTCATATTATATAATTTGCATATTTGATTTAACTTGAAAATTGCTGTTTGCAGTGCATCTTCTGATTCGGCTAAAAGTAGCTGATCGTCAGCAAATAAGAGTGTATTGCATGGAGTATTGCCTATGTAAAATTCTTTTGTTAAACTCAGTTGCCAATTATGGACAATATCGTCAATACATAAATTAAAAAGTGTCGGTGACAGTGGACACCCTTGTCTTACTCCACGGTTAATTGTTGTTTTATTTGTAGATTTTAAACCTATGTCAATTAAAATTTGATTGTCAGTATATAGGCTTTGCACTGCTTTGATAAGGTGTTGAGGAATGCCTTTTCCCAACATAATATTCCAGAGTTTGTTCCGATTTACTTTGTCGAAAGCCTTAACATAATGGATGAATGCCATATGTATAGGTAAATTAAATTCTCTGTATTTTTCTATTAATTGTGTCACAGTGAAAATACAATCTGTGCAGGATCTGCCTTTCCTAAAGCCATTTTGGAATTCTGATAGTGTATGTTCTATGATGGCATTAAGTCGTAATTTTAAAATAGAGGCATACACTTTGTAGCTGGTATTTAAGAGACTGATTCCTCGATAATTGGCACAGTCTTGCCTATCATCTTTTTTATATTAAAATCACCTGCTATTATGACATGGTAATTTGGATTTACTTTATTTACTACAGTTTGTAGCTCTTCATAGAATTTTTCAGAAATTTCTCGCTTCCCTTCTTCAGGGCTATAGACCCCAATTATCACTAAATAACCTCTAGGTATTCTTAATGTTAGTTTGATCATTCTGGCATTTATATATTCGTAACTATGTATTCTATTTTTCAAAGAGCGATTGATAAGTAATGCAATTCCTGCCGCAGCATGTTCTTCTTTTAAAACTCCATTGTAAATCATAGTGTAATGTTGCATATCTTTAGATCCCTTTAATTTTTGTTTGGTTTCAGGGATAACTGCTATATCGACTTCCATGTCTTTTAGTTCTTTTTCTAACTCTGGTTCTTTATGTGTTATTCCTCTGGCATTCCACACACCAATTTTCATTGATTCTTTGATTCCTAATTCTCTGTCCTTGATGTCAGGACTAACCGACGTGGCCCAGCGCGCATGCAGCCTGAAGTGGAAGTGGGGTGGTCATGTAGCGAGACTTCCAGGTACCAGATGGGGAAACATCTCTACTGTATGGGACCCTAGGATCGGCAAAAGGGAGAGAGGAAGACCAAGAACGAGGTGGGTAGATTTCTTCAGAAGGCGTGCCGGGGTACACTGGTCCAGCGTAGCAAAGAACAGAGATGTCTGGAGAAGCCTACACACCGAGTTGCTGGAAGAAGTTTAGTGAAAGTGAAGTGTTTACCAAGCTCATATGGACCAGCTCACCATATGAGATTCTAACCGAGCTACCCCTCATCAGAGGGAGGCCCTAGCCCTGAATGGGACACATGTGGCTCATTCATTCATTCATTCATTCATTCATTCCTTGCTTTGGTCGTCATCTGTTGATCCGTCCGGCTGACCCTTCCATGAAGAATTTTAGTAAGAGGAATGTCCCCTAAGTGCGTTACTAGCGCCCAGTAAGGTAAGTCGGCTGATAGGGTTGCTATCTTCAGGCTGTCGACCAACCTCCTCTTGTATCATCCCCAGGAGGAGGGCTGTCCCTTCCGCTGTTAGTCCAACGACTTCACCGTTGAGGTCTTCACCCTTGTGACCCCGGGCATGGGCCCTCCATATTTTTGTCCCCTGGAGAGAGGGTGTCCCAGTATTTAGCCCCCAGGAACCGGGCTCCTTGTTGGTCCACGGGTCCTTATTACCGTAGCTATTCGGACCACCCCACTATATCTAGTGGGATCCCTCATCCGCCACCCGAGGGACGCGCCCGATAGGGGTTACAAGGTCCCCCACGGGTTAAATATTGATCTTTGGATAAAACTAATGATTTTAATAAAAATTTAAAACCCAAAACTTCTATCTATAGCTAATAAAATGGTCATTTCCGTTTTTCTGTATAAATGTCTTAGTGGTTCTTGACTCGTATCCGTTTTCGAATTTGGTAGGCTATCTCCATTACAGTAGACGGTACATGAAAACATATCACAGTAAAGTTGTAGAGAAAATTTAAATGAACGTTTTTTGTCAAATACATTTGGGAGCCATACATTTCTTTATAAATTAATAGGTATAAGATAAACACGAAATGAGTATGTCTTAGGCAGAATATCAGAACACATAAATTAAATCAATATTGATATTCCTTTTTTTCCCCATAGTGACAAGAACATTATAATTTAGCTTATTGAAATGCAGTATTCCTCAGTCGTAATGAACACACTAAAACCGATCAGCCAGAGGAAGGAAGAGGTCTTGGATTCAAATCTCAAATCTCGTGGCCGACGAAATTTATTTGGTTTTTTCATGGTTTCCGTATTCGCAAAGGCAAATGCAGGACATAATTTTTTAACGGTTAGCATACATACTGGTTTCTTTCGTTAACCTTGAAACCTCAACATCACAAAACTTAGTAGGCCTATAACTCAGAAAGTTTGTGCAACACATTTTGCACCGTTTATTTTATTCTAAATTACTATTTATTTTAGTCAGCAGGTCCAGTCACAAATTTACATGGTCATCACAATAAAAGAAGGGTTTCAGTTTGATTAAATAAGAACATTAATAATAATAATCATCATCATCATCAGGGCCTGGATTTTGATGACACGTCATATTTTAACTAGAACATAATGGACGTTGCCCACTAGTGCAGATATTCTGATCATGACTCCTAGATTATAAAAATGGCAATTTTCAGTTTCGGTCATTTTTGCCCATATTTTATTTTTACCTTATTTTTAGATCGTAATGTCATCATATGGTCTTTTTGGGCTATTTTATGGCCTTTAATTCCACATTTCATATTTTAGGTCATTTTTTTTTAATATAAAGTCATTATTTTCTTATTTTATGCTGTTTCTCGCATTATATAGAGTTTTTGTGCATTTACTTGCATTGAATATTATCGGAACTCTAAACGAGCATAAATAAATAGATCTTGTTATAATTTTAATTTGAATGCAGAAAAGCAGTGTTTGTTGTTTGTATTTAACCGTGTGTACCAAATAACTAATTACAAGCCCATAATTGGGTTAACAACATAAATGTAAAATAAACAAAAATCTGATAAAATAACTAGTATTTTCACACAAATTTTAGGGTCTATTTTTAATTGTTGCATAGTCTTTTTTTTAATTTTGCAGTCATTTTATAGCTCATTTTTAAAGTATTTTTAGGTAATCAAAATCCGGGTCCTGATCATTATCATCATCACTACAAACAGTACTATAGTAACGACCCCCTTCTGGTATTACTTTATTTAACAGTACTCACAAGAACAGCAATAATATATCCGGGATAGCCTTGAAAGAACTCATGCATTACACTTTGTGTCCACAATCTAAACCAGGGACTGTAAATAAGTGAACGGTAAAAAGTACTTCCGTAGCCGAATCATCAAACGCCTCTCTTGTTTTTACATTCTACTGTAATCACTCACAGTTACCATTTGTATAAAATTAATTTAGCTCCCCTGCTCTGGTTGCTTAATCAAGTCCAATGCCGTGTGTAAAGATAAAGGGGAAGTAAGGGCGCATTTTTTAAATTAGAAAACGTGCAATTTCATGTTGAAACTGTGGTAACTCGGACAGGTAAAAGGATTTCTCCCCCTTCAGAGTTTGCTGTTTTACATTTTTTATTACGATTCCATGGTTTCCCTCAGTACAGCTGGACTGTTCAGTGCACCCCTGATACGCCTGCGCATCCTTTACTTCGAAGAAGCTTACTTCACACTAGAGCGTGTTTAAGTTTCTTACGCAGTTTCAATTCTATTCGATTAATTGACAAATATCCAAGTAGAAAGTAATATTATTTTCTTCATCTTACCATTCGGTAACTACTAATGAGCTACGTTAATATTTAACAATAAAAATAAAACTGCATTAACAAATCAGTTGGTATTTATCACAGTAAAATTGCTGATACCCGTTACGCATGAAGAAGTGATAGTAGTAAAATATGACTGTGACTTTTTATAGTTGGTTTTAAATTGACTGTGCAAGTAAAAAGTTTAAGAGCTTAGTTTCTTAAATAAACTAAATAAAAGGGTTTTACTGTATGCTGAATTAAACTGAAAAGTAGTAAGCTGTATTTCTTTCTTCCGAAAAAGTAATCAAAATAAATCAATAATATTCATTATATCAGCGATTTCTGTTGTTCTCCACAGTTCGACTAAAATCTATCGAATCCTTGTGGTACATACCTTGCAATTATTATTAATTTCTTATTTGAACATTTAGAAATGATTAAAAATCGATCAACTTACTTACAGAAGAGTTTAATGTGATGTATTTACATATTTTCTCTATCCTAAATATGGGCAATACAACTTTCTCAATTCTTTTAGTAATGGAATAAGAGACCGTGTTGCAGGGAATAGGTATTCAGTTATTTCAGCCTCATGCAAAGGTGTATTGTTCGTCATGCAAGCCTCATACTCGTCAACGATGACTGACCGTCAGATAATGTTTGTGAAAAAAAATAGCTTTTAATATGATCGCTCCGTGTAAATAAAAATTAAACAAAACCATTACAGACGTTTCCGAGAAATTTAGAGAAAAAGGAAATCTTCTCCGTGTAATAAACGATATCTACTCCAAACATAAAATTTGTTTTTATACAATTTTCCGGCATCAAGCTGTGGCATCCACCAACACATTCACACTTATCTCTGAAGATTATATTCTCATTTTTTTTATTCAAAGGATCTCAAAATGTGCATTAATACCGAAAACTCGAATTCGAACTTCAAGGTCAAACACAATTCTTCCTCTACGTATAGTGAGTACCTATGGTATGGGTACCGCAAGTAAGAATATATTATTCTAATGTAGGCTATGTGTATTAACGAGTTGTTAAGTAAGCCTAAACAAAAAAATATATGCCTACTAATTTTACTGCTAGATGCCCTCAATTATTGAAACATTGTAATATTTTTTTTATAAATGTCATTGCTTCAGGAACTGTACGCATCACTATATATACTAAGGGTAATTAAATCGCGAAGGATGAAATGGGCTGGACATGTTGCACATATCTCAAAAGTATTGACTGGGAGACCCGAAGGGAAAAGACCACGTGGAAGACCTAGACGTTGATGGGAGGACAATCTTAGGACGGATTTATGGGAATTAGGATTTGTGGGGGATGACTGGATGGAGTTAGCACAGAATAGGGTTGAATGGCAGACTCAGGTAAGCGCGGCAATGAAACTTCAGGTTCCATAAAATAGAAAATATTCCTTTAGCTTGCTTAGGAATTTTCTATTGCCATTGAGTAAGTAAGTAAGTCATTGCCCTAATTTGTATATACCTTGTGTCTTCTTTCTTTTAGTATTCTTTGTCTTTTTTCACAGACTCCTTTTAGGATAACTTTTGAGGGAAATAGGATTTTTTCTTTCTAATCTAGCAAGCAAGCTACGGGTAAGAAGGTTGCCTAATGACCACAGCATCCAGTTTTAATTCGTTTGTAGAGTAATTGTGTAAACGCCGGCAAGACAGGCATTAAATTACATGAGGGGGACCGAAGCTGGTGTGATGAACTGACGAGAACAGGGCGTAGCATATATGAACAGCACCGACAATGAACTTAACACAATCAGAAATCTTTACCTTCTCCTTCTCTGTCTGCGTCAAGCCTTGTTAGTTATACAACTGTCAAAATGCTTGCTTTAGAACCCTGCTGGGCCCTTCCCTACTCGTTAGATGTTAAACAACAGGATTGTCCAAATACTGCTTCTGCAATAACGAAATCATACGAATCCAAGATAATTATTATTATGAGTATCTTTGTGCGGATTTCTTCGTTTAATTGCATAAGAAATAAGTCAGTCAGTCCCTGTAAGATTGATGTAAGTATGAAAGGGACGACCGAAGTGTTAAGAGTGATTTTCTAGATTATTTGTGTCAGAAACTTAAAATTTGAGACATTTAACTAAAGCCTGAAGAGAAATTACAGTTTAAAATTTCAGTTTAATATCTCAATTAGTTTGTGAGATTAATTAATTTAATTGATCTTCTTTAAAAAAAAAATGAAATCTATATTCTCCAACGGATATGGAAACATGAACTTGAATTTTTTAGTAAAAAAGGAAGGGGGAATAGTTGCATGTAAAAATACGCAGGACGGGCCTTAAATCATCATGGCATCTTTTTTCTCTCTCCGAGTAAGACGATTGTACCTTGAAATGTATGTCACTGGAGAATGTTGCATCTCTAGTACACAAACAGAGACACATCATTTGGTGGCCTACTGATATATGGTTGTAGGCATGGAAGCTATGGTAATTCAGATGTAAGTCAGTCGCCGAGCAGTATGGATGTGCCATCTTCAGTTCCTTTACGAGGACTTAACAAGATAATCCTCTTGCTATCATCAGTACAGCAACAAACAGCTTCATAAAAATGTGATCATTGTTCTAATGTGCTTTTATATTATGTCTCTTTTTAATGCTGAAGTTGGATTTGGATCCAGATAAGCTAAGTTGAGGGTAGTAGGTCGTGCATTTTTATCAAGTTCTTAATATCTTATACCTACCCTTATTGGGAAAATGAAATTAGTTAATATTGACGACGGTTACAAACCAAAGAAGCAGTACACCGCCGTAATTAAACATACATATTCAATACCATAGGCTACATGATCAGAAAAATTATGCAGACAGACTGTTTGGCCGGACAGATTCTGCAATGCACACAGATTTTAAAAATATATTAGGCAATTTCTTATAGAAATTAGATGAATTTTAGAACTTATTGTGCGGATTTTACAAATTTCGCACATAGATTCCACAGACAGATTACTCAAACATACGTTACAGAAAGATTCAACAGATAAAAAAAGTTACTAATGGATTCTGTGGGGCACACAGACTGGGCTGAAAGACTGAACAAACGGATTGTCAAAGATACTTGGGATGAATATAAGAATAAATAGGTGGAACCTGGAAGATACAAAAAGATGATGAAGATGATGATGATAAATATAATAATAATAATAATAATAATAATAATAATAATAATAATAATAATAATAATAAAGACAACAGACTAACATGAAACAAAGCAATATTTACAGACGTTGCTAAAGGAGAGTTTAATACAAAGCAAAAGCAGTGATGATAAAAGCAGACGTTGTTTAATTAAGGTAATTGGCTATATTGGTGATTATTTTGTGGGGGCATCACTATATCAACGGTTTTAATTATCCCGCCAATTTATAGTGTTTCTTAGAAACCAGTCATCCCAATTAGCTGGCCAGTACATACACAAAATGATTAACGATCTCCTGCTCCCTCTGTCACTCATAAATTTCTACCACTGTAATTTCATAATTGGATTCTCTACCACCGTCTCACTACTCCCTTCATAAAAGCCTTCGCCTGCAACAACAGTATAATATATTTTAAAATATTCCGTTTTCGCAACTGTGTTAGCGATGTTTAAGACCAGGAAATAGTGGCGTGAAGTTTTACTTAGAAATTCTGTTGAAAAATATTATTTGGCACATTACGCAGGTGCTAACGATTCCCGCCGAAGTATCATTAAGTGGTTTTACAAAAATAATTTAGATTATTCCATTATAACCGGAAGATTAGTCAGAAACAAAAGAATCCTTCAGTGTACAATCTCCTCACTCTGCAAAAGAGGGCTATGAGAATTACACCGGTATAATGTGGAAAGTACCTTGCCTCCCTCCGATAAGGATAGGCCTTGGTGATCTCTCATCACTTATTCTCTCGTATTTGGAGTAAGTCACACCATACATCAGGCACAACCCGATGAACGTAATCGTAAATTGAAGAAAATTTGTATTTTGAAATCTTACACTTAGGGAAAGGTTTTTGGCAGCCAGCTGGTTAAGTTAATACAAATAAAATTAAGTCATTTTGGTGCGGTTCCCAAGAAACTTGTCTAAATTAATTTGGTCCCCAGTTACTCCAAAT
Organism: Ectobius pallidus; assembly: GCA_964059195.1. Lineage (NCBI taxonomy): Eukaryota > Metazoa > Arthropoda > Insecta > Blattodea > Ectobiidae > Ectobius > Ectobius pallidus. The sequence goes on along the minus strand of CAXKWD010000010.1, from coordinate 73,856,315 downwards.
TAAACACAGGGCCGTAGCAAGGTCCTTCTGGCCCCTTGGCGAGTTTGACAAATCTGCCCCCTCCCTGAACATTTTTTTTTTTAATTTCTGTAAAATTGTTTATTATTTTAACATAAAAACACTGTTATTATCAAAGAAAACCTCAACCTCAATTTGAAAATGAACTAAGTATTTGACTTTCAAAGTACTAAAACCTTATTTTCAGACGATTGAACTACTGAAAAAATAATTAAATAATAAAATCTAGTACCAAAAGTAAAGTACATAATAGGCCTGAGGCCTACTAAAATGTATAACACATTAATATAGGTAAAAGTATTTTTTTCGAATAGAAACTTTTTAAAACAGCTTCTGCAACATGCAATGGGAAAATGAAAAATGCATAGTATTTATTTATAAATTACACCAGTTTAAAAAAGACGGGATTTTTCATGGTTAATTTTGCGCCCTTGGCGGGGGCCCATCTCGCCACCGCCTAGCTACGCCCCTGATTGAACAGGCCTGTTGTAGAGTTTGAACTAATTTACTAATTTCTAAATTACTAAATGTTTTCAGATTTACCCCGATGGTTACCATCTAACGTATGAGCATATGTACTGCTTCTACAACATAGCGAAGATGTTGAAATATATTAACATGATAAATGCATCAGTCTTCCAGGCCGTATGCTGTATATTATTTTGTTTCCTAAAACATCATATGGAAACTTGGACACGAATTTCTACTATGAATGAACTTGATATAAGAATATAGGGGTAAGCCTGAGGCCTTGTGCAAATATTTGTCTATAGGGCTATTGTGTCTAGTGTTTGCATTTAAAGATTGAAGCATTGCGCTTCAAAGAAACTCCCCGATTGTACTTCAGATCCCTATCCTTCTGGCAAATTGAGTCTCTTTCCCATCCTTGTCACTAAACAAAAATCCCCACGATGTAGGTGCAAAGTGAAAAAACTGTAAAATTTTAACTTATAAGGCGCTTCAACGTATGTTTTGTTTAAATTGAACTGTTCCTCTTTCTAAGGATTCCAATGTCACTTTCCCTGTTCCTATTGATGACAGATTTTCCCAATCTTAATGTTCCTCGTTATATATGTATTTATTTATTATGTACATGGGTTATTGATCAACTACAAATTTCGCTTAATTTGTATTGAGAACAAAAACTAAAATATTGAGCTTTAAACACAAAACAGAATAAATTATTGTATAAATCAAGGAATTAAATTGAGCACTAACGTTAGGGAGATTAAGCTGAAGGAAACCGTGTACCGTAGTTATTAGTGAATGAAATGAACTTTCGCACTAATGGAAATAATTCCATTTCTCTTATGAACAGTGTTTTATAATAACGTTAAATCTTGGCAATCATTGCACAACATCAGGAAATCCATTTCTGTAACGTTATAAACAAATAAATTAAACAGAGCGAAATGATAAAAAGAAAGCACTCAACAATAGGCCTGTCAAAGAAGGCAATGTGTCTGTAAATACATGATCATCTGTGCGTACGAAAGCACTGAAAAATGCTCATAACACGCGAACAAACGCGCAATTTAAAAAATCCAGGTGCATTCGGACTCCCTTCTGTCCATCTATTATATATTAAAAATTTCGGATCTCTGCGTCCCGTAGATTTAGCTTGGCAGCGCACACAAACAGACAAACTCATCCTTTTACGAAGGCCGTTCACGAAGTAAGTTTTCCAAGGGCCGTTTACACAAACAAAACAAAAAAATTCATGGAAATATTTATTGCAACAGATATAGCAAGTGCTCAGATATTTTACAATATATTCGCCACAGGAATTGAGACATAAGCCATACCGTGGGACCAACTTTTGAACACTTGTGTCGTAGAACTCTGCCGCCTGAGATGTGAACCGTTGTGTTCTCCGTTTCTCTGTTTCTCTGTCAATCTCTACCATTCTCTGTCATTCACTGTCATTTCTTGAGGGGTAGGAAAAGATTAAAATCTCTGGGTGCGCGGTCCGAGCTGTAGGCTGGAGGCTTCAACACCTCCCTGCAAGTCTCCTGCAAGTCTCCTGCAAAAGTTCGGCTAGGAGATGTTTCAACATCCACCGTACAGCCCGGATCTCGCTCTCAGTGATTTCCATCTTTTCCTACACCTCAATAAATGACAGAGAATGACAGAGAAGCGGAGATGGTTGTCACACAGTGGTTCAAATCCCAGGCGGCAGACTTCTACGACACAAGGGTTAAAAAGTTGGTCCCACGGTACGAAAAATGTCTCAATTCCTGTGGCAAATATGTTGAAAAATAGCTGAACACTTGCTATATCTGTTGCAATAAATATTTCCATGAAATTTTGTTTTGTTTGTATAAACGGCCCTTGGGAAACTTACTTTGTGGATGACCCTCGTATTATATTACAGAAGGAAAAATTGGTTTTTTTCGCATTCTCGAGAAACACAGGTCCCTAGTTACAGGTCTAGATGTGCAAAAAAGTGAAGAACGTATACATATTGACAGAATATAAGCCTAAATCTTTTGAGTAAACATTTGCAATAACATCTTTCACGGCATCCTTTACGAAATAGGCCTAGGCTATAGATAAATGCGGGAAAGTCAATTGTGATGAAAATTTAGAAAATTATGAATATTGAGGTTTTTCATAGATGAGTGCTAGAGAATGTATCTACGAGGGTGGATCGAAAATTAACGCACAATAATTTCTCCAAGTTTCTCAACACATTTCTCCCATCATGATACCAGTTTCAAAAAATTCTGTTCATAGAAGTCCGTTCGGTTGGAGTATAGCCATCTGCGGACTGCTGTGTTCACTTCTGCATCTGACGCAAAGCGTTTACCGGCCAGGAATTTCTTCATGGGACCAAACAAATGAAAGTAGGCTATGGAGGAAAAAATTATTGTGCGTTTCTTTTCGATCCACCCTCGTAAAATTCGACAGTTAGTTTTCTGTTCTGTTTTTCGCGTCTGCCCTTTTGTCGCGCCCGAGCGGTAGCAGCCTATGTCAGTGATTCAAAGGATCAACATCATTTTCTGTAGCAGGGCTGGTATGCACTCTTAATTTAGTTAAGTGATTTATATATGTTTTCTGGTGAGTTGCCTTTATTTAGGTTCTATTAATTTTCCGTTTTATTGAGTTCAGGTTAAGTTAGCCACCCACCAGCTTTCTTTATTCATTTTAATATTTTGTCAGTTTTCTATCGTTCACTTTACGTTTTGCGTGTATTTCTGTTGCAGAGATGGAACGACCAAACCTCCATTACCCGCTTGGCGATCTTACAGATCGTAGTTTTAAATTTAATTACTAGTCTTGTCTAATTCTATTACCATACAATTGCTTGGTTAAAAGTTATTCAGGCTGTTTCGTAGAAATTGTAATACTGTTACATCTTCAGAGTTTAATGAAATTGTTTGTTAATCATTTATAATGTTTCTTTTTTAAGATTATATATACTTTTTTAAAATTTATTTAATACTTTAATACTTATTGGGCCCTGTTCTGGATTGCTATCAGAGGCCTCTATATGCACTGTAAAAATTGCAACTTACTAAATTATAATTACATGGGTTATTTAAACTAAGTTAATTATAACTTAATCTAAAAAGTTTAACAATTAAAGAAGAACACAAAACATTGATAACTTAATAATATACTAACTACATTAACTACAGTACGTGTCAAACCCGGGGTTTTTGTGGATTTGTGATGATGAATGGGAGGTCGCCTAAGCATACCACACCTTTCACAGATGCAGTACACTCCCGCGTCCTCACCACCATCTCATCATCAACCACGTGAGCATCAGTCGTCACCGGAATTCTTAGTCTGGAAGCCAGAATTTAGGCATCGGTGTCGATCAGTAGGTCATCCTGGCACCACGAAGTCATATCCGGGTATTTTTTGTCTTTATTTGTAATTTGTCTTACGTCATGTATCCATGTGTGTCTTACTGTATATCATACGTCTTATAGCCTTTGTCTGTGTCTGCTATTTATATAATCTTTTGCTTTCTGGGAAACTCTATTTGCTACTTCATCCAACAACTTCCACGAGTTGGGGTCTCTTATTATGTTCCCTATTTGCCTACCTTGAAAGAGCTCCCTCAACTGAGCAGTGTTTTGGCATTCCCAAACCACATGCTCAGGAGTAGGCCTACCTATTTCCCCACACGAGCAAACCTTATATATATACTTAAATTGAAACCTCTGGGCATATATTACAATAGGGTTAACATACCGGCATAAAATAGAAAAACTGAAAGAACCACTGGCCGGCAGTATTTTAGTACCTACAAGTAGATAAAAAGATTCCTGGTTCGATTCCGAAACAGGCTTCTGAAAATATTAACAACCAATGGTGACTTTCATTCTGAATAAGTTTATTTGGTCAATGTTTTACATACAGTACAAACAAGGAGAATGGGATATACAATAATAAACTGGAGTAAAACTTGACACCTGTAGAGTAGATAATTCTATCATCTACAACGTTTCTCAGAGGAACATCGTCATAATCCCCGTTCTCCATTACAGTGATACTCTTGTTGTTACATAAGTCTTCGTGACACATTTTGGCAAATACGTAACCCCAAATCGTCATATGGTTTAACAAGTCCTTTAGAGCTGGGTCCATACATGTTCGCCACAACATCTTCCACTTGTCTGTAAGCACAAGCGTATACTTTCAAGAGTGGAATTAATAGGTATCCACTGGCAGTAGATGGCAACACATCACTAGTTAGTAGGCTGCCGGGGGTGGAAATCCCACAGATGAAGAATGAGAACAGAAAACAAATTGACAGACAATACTTAAGGTCAGGCCCTGATTGATAAATGGGTATTTGCCCAGGGCGACATATTTTTGAGAAGGAAATTGTTTATAAAATTTAAAAAAAAAAATGTTATACAAAGCATTGTACCTGAAGACTTTTGGGGCGCTGTGGTTTCCTTTCAAAAGAAAACCCAGGAAAACATTTGTAAAACAAAGTTTATGCCAATTGAATTTAAAAGAATTAAAGAGTTATGTATCTTTCGGCAATGCACTGTGAATTGGTAACACCATAATATCTTCATTATTAGAACCAATTTACATGAAGTTATATTTAACTAAGAGGCAAAACTTTTATTTGGGCAGAAGAGTGTATTTAATTACTTAACTGATGTCCAGTTTTCCTGGGCACCTGGGAAAGAGAGCAAAACGCAAAGCTTCGAACTGAATTACTAGTAACTTAATATTTTAATGTTATAAAACCTCCTTGTTTCATATCACGAAAAGTTTCTTCCTATGACTTTTTCCTATGACTTTTTCCTATGACTACTTACATTGAATAGAGAACGTCACACAAGATTCTCCATGGCAATTGACGGGCTTTGAGATATTATACCTCAGATCTTCACAGTAGTATCTGCTCATTGCACCCGAAGAAAAACAGCGGTAACACATGAGGGAACCTCCTGTAAACATGCGCAAATTGTTATAATTGGTTCATCTTCTTTAACTATTACAATAGAACTCCAACTATCCGGATTACCAATTATTCGGAATACTTTGAGGTCTTATTCAAGTGGCTTTTGCAGCAACGAGTATTGGGAACCCTCTTTCAGGGCATTTAATTACGAAAATTGCGAAAAAGCAACACTTTAACCAACAAAATCTACAGTTTTTCCGCAAACCAACTGACTCAGACCGATATGTTCAAGATGTGACACTTTGGTAATATTTCAAAACAATTTGAGAGTTAAAAATAATATACATTCTGTACCTGGTTGAAAACCAAAACACATCATCAACAGACCAAGTTTCCAAAAACTCATTATGACACCTGTTAACAAAACACAGATTTCTGTAATTCCAGTTACATTAACTACAAAAGGGTACAATAAAAAGTAAGTTCAAAATAAAACATTAGTCTTAACTTAGGCCTATACACATACAAGGTACCGGTATACAAGAAATTTGGCGTATCAAACATTAAGAAAAAAACTTGGGATATGCTTTACTAAACTTTGCCGTATGTAAGTTATAAGTAGGGGGCGGATTTCTATGACATGTCATATCTTTCCCCTTTGCATTCTTTCAGGTTTTCGACTAATTTAAGCCCGATTCCAAGCATCCTGGTGAAAATGGAACGGCTTTTATTGTGCATATAACTGCATTTTTAGGAAATGTTCAACTATTGTAGCATATTTAGTATGAATATGCATATTTAGGTCATATTTTTGGCATATTTGTGTGCATATTAAAGAAATTTTGAAGTTTCATATCATATTTTGTAAATTTTGCATTATAATGATACTTTTTGAGAATTTACCGATATTTTAAATAATTAACACTATATTTTAATAAAATGTATTGTAATGAAACTTTAAAAAGATATACACAATGTGTAAGTGGTAAAGTCATATTTTAAATTTTATTGGTCATATTTTAATGTTTCTTAGATCATTAATGCATGCATGTATCCTATTTTTTAGGTCATAGAAATCCGCCCCCTAGTTATAAGTTATAGCCTACTACGAACCCAATGATAATGGCCTTTTATAAGATTTGGAGCTTTCACGGCGCTGACTAAGATGGATGATATTTTTCGTTATACCCATGGCGGAGGCCATTGCCATCCGGAAAAGTTATCTGCCAGATAGGCCTAGTTGGTTACTCCAACTTAGGCCTGTGACCGTCGCCAATGTGCCCCACAGGAGTTCTTTTAGATGCATTTAAATCTACAGACTGTCACGTTTATGCATATATAAATGCCGTCGACCTGTTCGAGATAAAACTCGCTATCTTGGACAACTATCTGGCAGTGCGCTACTGTCATTACGCGGAACCTTTCAACCTTATTATCACACAAACTATTAGACATGAAATCACAAAACCCAGAGTAGATTTTATATTTTATTTTAATGTTATAGGCCTATAGACTGGTGCCCTCTTGAATCTGCACAGTTACATATTTACTGTCATCCTGCCCTGTATAATTAGAGGTTTTGAATACTTAACTGGAAATTCGGCAGATAATTAATAGCCAATTCAACCGTAAACCAGAGTTGGGACTCACTTGGATTGCATACCAAGCGGAGCTGCTTTTAGAATGCATAGGCCTACACTGGGAATTGTCTGAAATTTTAACGTATCGCTCCCTTAACACAGATATTTGGACGAAAAAGGCATACATTTTGTTCATTAGTATTATTATGGTGTCCATCAATAATCGTTAATTCGCAGTACCCTCAACTAATTTTATTTTATTGTCACTTATAAATTGCAAGAGGAAATTAAAATAGCCTATGAAGTATGCACTGATAATGACACTCTAATAGTAATGTGTAACATTAACTAAATTATATTAATATGTAGATTCTATTGCAGACCTCGATTACATCAAGCATTTATAGGAAATTGTAACTTACAGTCTGTAGGAGAATAAAACAGAAGTCTTATGGCCAGTTGCAGAAATCTTGCTAAACAAACAACTGTAACTGTAAGAAATATTCAGATAAGTCAATGCATTTTAACTCTTGCACATGTGCACGTAAGCATACAACCATTTTCGATTATTCACATCTTTCTCACAGAGCTCTTTTCTGAAAATATTCAAAATAGGAGGCTTTGGACAAATTTATACAATATAGGAATAGACCATGGGCTACAAATATGAAACCCTCCCCCCCCCCGTGGGAATTTCCGACACATATATTTTTTTGTTGGTATTGTCATCTAGTTTAAGATTTTAGTTGTTTGCCACTTATCAATTACAGCATTTAGCCGGAAACCCCGGAAAACCCCGGAAATTCACAGAAAATGAATTTGTTTTAATTTTTCATTGTTCTTTGCTCCTAATATTCCCAGGGAATTTCTGACTTACACATTTTTGTTGGTATTGGCATCTATTTTAATGTTCCAGTTGTTTGCCCCTTACAAATTACAACATATTCCCGGAAAACCCGGAAAACGGAGAAAATTACTATGTTTTATTTTTTAAATCTTTGTTCTTTGCACCTAATATTCAAAGGGAATTTCTGACTTACATGTTTTTTTGTTGGCATTACCATCTAGATTAAGGTTTCAGTTGTTTGCCCCTTATCAATTACAGTATATCCCCGGAAAACACGGAAATCCGGAGAAAGGGACTTCGTTTTATTTTTTAAAAATCTTAGTTCTCTGCTCCTAGTATTCAAAGGGAATTGGTGAACCATATGTTTTTGTGTTGGTATTCCCATATAGATTAAGGTTCCAGTTGTTTGCCCCTTACCAATTACAGCATATCCCCGGAACCCCGGAAAACCACGTATATGCGGAGAAAATTACTATGTAATATTTTTTAAATCTTTGTTCTTTGCTCCTAATATTCAAAGGGAATTTCTGATTCGTATGTTTTTTTGTTGATATTGCCATCTAGATTAAGGTTGCAGTTGTTTGCCCCTTATGAATTATAGCATATCTCCAGAAAACTCCGAAAACCACGGAAATCCGGAGGAATTGACTTTTTAAAAATTTCTTTAAAATCTTTGTTCTTTGCTCCTAATATTCCCAGGGAATTTCTGACTAATATGTTTTTTTGTTGGTACTGCCATCTAGTTTAAGGTTTAAGTTGTTTTCCCCTTATCAATTAAAGCATATCCACGTAAACCCTGAAAACCACGAAAATCCGCAGAATTTCTAGAACTCGGAACTTGTGATGTACGGTCACTGAAACCGTTATTGCGAAGTAATTCTTCTGCTTCAAGTGTGTCCCTTGCAGGTTCAAAAGGGTGAGTATATGGACTACGAGATATCTGCCATAATTGTGATGGTCACAAAGGATCAAAGAACAAAGGTTTTTAAAAAATTAAAACGAACTCATTTTCTTCGGATTTTTTAGGTTTCCGGAGTTTTCCGGGGATATGCTGTAATTGATAAGGGGCAAACAACTGAAACCTTAATTTACATGGCAATACCAACACAAAACCATATTAGTCACCAATTCCCTTTGAATACTAGGAGCAAAGAACTAAGATTTAAAAAATCAAAACAAAGTCATTTTCTCCGGGCTTCCGTGGTTTTCGGAGTTTTCTGGGGATTTGCTGTAATTGATAAGGGGAAAACAACTGAAACCTTAATCTACATGGCAATACCAACACAAAACCATATGAGTCACCAATTCCCTTTGAATACTAGGAGCAAAGAACTAACATTTAAAAAATTAAAACGAAATCATTTTCTCCGAGCTTCCGTGGTTTTCGGAGTCTTCTGGGGATTTGCTGTAATTGATAAGGGGCAAACAACTGAAACCTTAATCTACATGGCAATACCAACACAAAACTATAAGAGTCACCAATTCCATTTGAATACTAGAAGTAAAAAACTAAGATTTAAAAAATTAAAACAAAGTCATTTTCTCCGGGCTTCCGTAGTTTTCGGAGTTTTCTGGGGATTTGCTGTAATTGATAAGGGGCAAACAACTGAAACCTTAATCTGGATGGCAATACCAACAAAAGAACATATAATTCAGAAATTCCCTTTGAATATTAGAAGCAAAGAACAAAGATTTAAAAAATAAAACATTGTCATTTTCTCCGTATAAAAGTGGTTTTTCGGGTTTCCGGGGATATGTTGTAATTTGTAAGGGGCAAACAACTGAAAACTTAAACTAGATGACAATACCAACAAAAAATATGTGAGTCAGATATTCCCTGGGCATATTAGGAGCAAAGAACAAAGAAAAATTAAATGAAACTAATTTTCTCCAGATTTCCGTAGTTTTCCGGGGTTTCCGGGTAAATGCTGTAATTGATAAGGGGCAAACAACTGAAGACTTAAACTAGATGGTAATACCAACAAAAAATATGTGAGCCAGAATTTCCCTGGGCATATTAGGAGCAAAGAACAAAGAAAAATTAAAACAAACTCATTTTCTCCGGATTTCCGGGGTTTCCGGGTAAATGCTGTAATTGATAAGGGGCAAACAACTGAAAACTGAAACTAGATGGGAATACCAACAAAAAAATATATGTGTCGGAAATTCCCACGGGGGGGGGATGGGGGGTATACAGTAGCCTACGCTCTAGAAGCTTTGCAATCAGCTTACGGGAAAAATGACAGTAAATCCACGAGAGTTCATTGTTTTTGTAAATCGTTAAATAGCCCCAACGCAGGCCCAAGTTATCCAGATCGGAGGGAATGGGAGATGATCACCATTGGTTTTTAGCATTCATGTCTATACCTATCTGTCTGTTTGCCTATCTACCTATCTGCCTGTTTAATCACGTCGAAGAGGCCTAGGATTCATATTCTGAGTTTGTACACTCCTAAAAATTATGCTAACTTATAATCCGTTTTATAGCAATAAGTGTAACGGAATTCATAAGGGGCAAGGAAAGCAAACAAAAATATTAAAACGTACCGCTTAATAACTTGACTTAGACTAGGCCTATTTTAAGAAAACTTACAACAAAATTACTCAGAAATATTTCTAGTAAAGTTTATTTTTTCGATAGAATGTACCAGTAAGCCTATAGTTAACTATTGCTTTTGTCTAATCTTCCAGTTGGCATAGAAATTGCTATCTCTTCTCTTCTCTATATATATAAAAGGCTTTGTCCTGACTGACTGACTGACTGATTGACTGAATGACAGGAATCAACGTACAGCCTAAACTATAACAGGTAGAGACTTGGAATTTTGACAGTACCTTCGTTTCATAATGTAGGTGCTCACTAAGAAAGGATTTTGAAAAATTCTGATTTTAACTGCCAAAAATTAAATGTTTTTGAAAATACTTAACCCCTTTTTACACAGAATTATCCAAACAAATTCACAGAACATATTGTTGCCAGTTGTATCAGGTGGGTTTGGATTAAATGAAATGGATGTTTGACAAATTAGAGAAGGTATCATTATAATTCATATTATCTGTATTAATAAAAGGAATTGTCCTCGATGTCCAGCGAAATCTACTGAACGCAGAGATCTGAAATTTTAAACATAGGTGGGCTGAAGGGTCGGAAAATGCACCTCCAAGCCGGAATTTTAATGTTAGTTTTCGTTCGTGAGTTATGAGTGAAAAACGGGCAAAAAACGTGCATTTTGTGCGTTTTCAAAACATAAGTTTTCAGTTATACATTTCAATGTCAAATCAATTACAGTTGGCTTTGGCTATTTTTGTCATACCTTGAAAATAAAACTTTCGCGATCGCTTGAATGTTGTAAGCCCTAAATATGGTCAAACGTTGTTTTATTTGGACGAATCTCACTATACAGAGGTTTTCTGGGCCAAGAAACTCGAATCTGAGGTCGCTTTTACCAGACGATGCTATCTAATCGTGGTATGTAGTCCACGTGATTCAGGTGTTAATAAATATAATGATTTTACTATTATGCTCTTAATTTTTAATGTTTGAAATAATTATCGCGGGCGAAGCCGCGGGCACATGCTAGTCTATATATATATATATATATATATATATATATATATATATAAGGCTTTGTCCTGACTGACTGACAGGAATCAACGTAGAGCCTAAACTATAACAGGTAGAGGCTTGGAATTTTGACAGTACCTTCGTTTCATAATATAGGTGCTCACTAAGAAAGGATTTTGAAAAATTCTGATTTTAAATGCCAAAAATCAAATGTTTTTGAGAATACTTCATCCCTTCTTGCACAGAATTATCGAATCCGAATCACATTTGACATTAAAACATATTGTTGCCAGTGGGTTTCAGATGGGTTTGGAATTAAATTAAATGGAAGTTTGACTATTACAGTTGGCTTTGTCTATTTTTGTCATACCTTGGAAATTAAACTTTCGCTATCGCTTGAATGTTGTAAGCCCTAATATGGTCAAACATTGTTTTATTTGGACGAAACTCACTATACAGGGGTTTTCTGGACCAAGGAACTCGAATCTGAGGTCGCTTTTACCAGGCGATGCTATCTAATCGTGGTATGTAGTCCACGTGATTTAGGTGTTAATAAATATAATGATTTAACTATTATGCTCTTAATTTTTAATTTTTGAAATAATTATCGAGGGCGAAGCCGCGGGCACATGCTAGTAATCTTATAACGATATTTTGGATAGACACCGGCAAACACTTGAATGGTGTGCAAAATATTAGTTATTAAAATGTCCAAGAGATTCTTTCACATTAGTAACTTCAAAAAGAAAACGCGTCAAATTTAATTTACCTAATCGTCCTTCCTTATAGATTTATTTATGTAACATAGTAATAATGAATTTCAGCGAGGACATGTTTATCCTCGGAAAGACCAGTTAGAGAATGTTGTCTTCTTTGTAAAGTCTTACTTTTCTGAGGTCCATGCTAGAATTTCTCAATTTTTCGCAAGTATTTTATGTATAATTTATATTGTATGGGTAATATGTTATAGCTTGTAAAGGTAATAATATAAAGAAATAAACTCAGAATATTGGGTCTTAAAGAATTACGACTTTCATATTTAGCTTGCATCCTTGTAACTTATGCAGAAGTTGTATTTCCACTTAAACACGTTTTTATAGACTATAAATAACATGAATATTCATTTAGACATTTTGAACCCAAATTCAGTACATTTCAACGTGATGACACTGCAAATCTAAGCACAAGTACTATCGTTCCTCTGAAGCCCGAAACACCCTTGCTAACATATCTGGCGTTATCTGTCCCGCAGCGGCATAAATGCGGTTTTTCGATTGTTCAAGACCAGTGATTATAACCTGATACACCTTGGACTTGATAAAGCCCCAGGCGAAAAAGTCCACTGGGGTCAAATCGGGCGAACGGGGAGCCCAAAGTCTTGGCGATTGCACGGTCAATCCATCTCCCAGGGAAAGTGTCATTCACATAGTCCCGGACAATTCTGGCAAAACGGGGAGGTGCTCCGTCTTGTTGGTAGACTACGGAATCCAAAATGCCATCTTGTATCAACTGTGGCTCCAAAAACTGTTGCAGTAAGTCAAGGTAGGTGATACCATTTACTGTTCGCTCAGCAAACATGTAGGGTCCATACACATTTTTGATTTTGTGATTGGGCTCCCGTTCTTTGGGACTGCGAGTTACTACACCCAGCAGAGATAAACTCCACAGATGGGTGCTTCAATCGGGTGGACGATGGCCTCAAAATAAAAGTGAACTTGTTATAAAACACTTAAAATGTTTTTTCCCCAATTTGTAAATAAGATAGATTTTGACACTTTACAAAATACTAAGTAAATGTACATTAAAAAAATTGAAAATATGAAATCTAAGCATTGTAATTGTTCACATAAGCATGTAGTGTTACATTATGTAATGGAGCATGCAGTATAATAAAACTGTGGTGTTATTAAACAAAAAACTTAGTATAAGCTTAGCTCGAAAAACGAAAAATCAAATTAAAACAAAAATCTGTAGCCTACTCCACTTAGCGATCTTCCTTATTTCTCTTGCTCTTATTACCACTTAACTTGGGGAAAATCGTTCCTCGTGATTTTCTCCAAAATGATTCGTTCGATTTTATTTAACTTTCGAACAGTAAATCTTTAAATGGAGGTACAAGTTTTTTCCAGAATTCCATTAGTAAACTTTTATGCTACAAATGTCACTTATAATCGAGCGGTATTTTTCATAACCCAAACTTTTTACGTCCCGATTCACAAAAAATGTGGATTACTCTAACCCGGAATGGAATGGAATAAAAATAATCGTTCATAATTTGAAAATAAGCGAGAAAATATTTAAATGTATGAGTAGGGTATAGGAAGTACTGACTGTAATTAGATTTTAGTATAGTTAATAAAATTCCCATTTTTAGTTTTTTATTAAATGTATTTTAGACATTATTCATTTCTTGAACTTCGCTGGTCCATACGTTATTATAATATTTGTCATTTCATTGGTTTCACTGCTATAAGTGAATGAGACGAGGGTTCCGTGTCTTCCAAAGGATGGAGATGAAGGGTCACACCAGTCCTGAACGCAGGAAGGAATATTATACTTCTGAAAACCCATCAATCCGGTCGGGAATCGAACCAGCCGTTGGAACTAAAAAGGATAATTTTATGTCCGCAAAGTGGGTTATTTACAAGACGGGCATTGGCGACACTGTGAAGTTCTCAGCAGACAGTACTAAATTCTGCCGCTAGAGAGTGTAAGTTCACGTTGGTTGTGTGTCAACTTCTTGTTTAGCACGTGAAATAGAAATTTGTTGGTAAATATTGTGGTTGTTACAGTATATTGATTAATCATGGCTTTAACAAAATATGATGAAACATTTCTTGGCATTTTGAAAGAGAAAGGACACTTGTTGCCATTTTTAGATACTGTATTTGGATTCCTATACCGATGGTAAGTCACTCAGTTTGGTACATAACCTAAAAACATTCCGGAATATTTTACGTCTTCTCTTAAAATTTATGTCTATTTCAATGATCCGCTTGCTACATAGTAACATTATCAAGTGTATACCTTTCCATGTTTTGAAATGCGTGTCTTAACGGGTTAAGATACTTAAGAAATAGGCAAAATATAGATTTATGCTGCACCCCAGCCAAGCTCCGCCGTTTTGTTAGGTTAGGAACGTTTATGTTAGTTTAGGAGCAATATACTGAATAGCACGAGGTTTATTATGTCTCACATTGAATTTCTTCTGTGACGAAATAAAATCAGCCCAGGGTTTGGCAAAAAATAGCTTTAGGTCGCGCACCAGCTAAGCTCCACCCATTCTCGCCCCTCCAGCTCACTTCCCCTGCTAACCCTCGCTTCCGAGCCAATTCATGCGCCACTGTCTACTTCCCCTACATCTATCTCTGCTATGTACTTGCTCAGTGCCGACACTGCAGCTCACTATTGCACGCTTCATCATGTATGCAAAAAAATGTACAAAATATCAATGTTACGAAAATAACCCTTGTACCATATCAAAAGTACAGCATTAATAAATATCTCAGGATGAAGCCGGATGTGGATCATACTATGAAATATTATTATGGCACAGGTATTGGGACAAAATCAGGCAAATATACGCATAAAAAATACAAAATCACAGTGTTACGAAAATAACCCTTGCACCATATCAAAATTGAGTTACAGTATTAATAAATAGGCTATTTCAAAATGAAGCCTCACAAGCATCATACAATGAAATATTATTACAGGTAAGTTATTGGGACAAAAGAAGGGAAAGAAAAAGTAAGAGGTCATAGTATGATATTGTACAGCAAAGAGTTTAAGACTTTAATGGTATGCCACCTTCAAGATGACTTAATTAATGCGACAAAAATGACCCTCACCAATATAGTTGGAAAAAACAACCCTTACACCAATATAATATGAAAAAACAACTCTTGCACGAAAGCGGCTATTTCTCATGTATTAACTTAAAACTCTTTAAACTAAATAGATGAATTTTCACTTCACCGGTCAACAATCGCTCATGGTCTAGTGGTTAAAGCTGCAGGTTACGTTGCTAGTGGTCACGGGTTCGTATACCAGTCAATCCAGAATTTAGAGTTAGGAATAGGTCCATAATAGGTAGATAGGGTGAGGAGAAGGTGAGAGAAAGGAAGGAAGAGGAAAAGAGAATAAAGAAGAAATAGATTATTTAATTTTTTCCCCAGATTCACCTTTTACACAATTGCTAGTAGTTAAAATAGTGTGCTATCTAGGAGACAACACATGAACTTACTCCTCACCCTAAACCCCTCCTTCCCAGGTGGGTCCTGTTAGAGAGCCTGGTACGCAACCTAAAACTATTTTTTCCCAAGGGTTCTTTTAAAGCTCACATTTTACAATATGGTCTCAGCTATTTTAGAAAATAGTCTATATGAAAAATTTGGTCAGTGAAGTTGTAGAGGCACTTAAAATGAACATTTTGGCCAAAGATACAAATTTTCTTTGGCTCTCACTCCACTCTCCGCTGCTCGTTACCATGGCCATGGCCCACTTTCCCCTTGCCTGGTCTTCACTTCTCTTTCCTTCAACCTTCCCTCACAAGCTGTTCAATGCCAGTAATGCAGTTGTACTATGCGCTATTAATTGTATCAATATGAAAACAACCCTTGTACAGCTGGGATCAGTAGCTCCAATTCAGGATTAAAAGGTAGGTAAAACTGCAAGTATTTCTAAAACATGGCACACTATTGTGAATGACATTCTGTCACAGATGGTACTTCTCCTTTCCTCCTGTCACTCCCTGCAAGGACCTATATGCAGACTTAAATATTGACATCAACACTCTTTCCCAGTGTCATTCCTAAATGTCCTGTGTTATATTGAAATTGTTTGTTTATTGTATAATATTATACGAGGGCTCGTCAATAAGTAAGGTCTCCAACACTGTAGCCCAAGCTCACAACGTCGGACGAGAGAGTTGGCACCATTGCCATGTCCCATTATCTGCCCTCTTTCAAACGAGCCATTATTGCACCCGCTGAACCTTTTAGTGTCCGAGCTGGAGCTGTTTGAAATGGATCTCTCGATTTCCGTCCCTGCCAAGTGTGGCCTGGCTTACTGCAAAAAGAGTTCCACCGATTGAAATTCACAGACAGCTTTGCGAAGTTTATGGAGAGGGATGTATGGACATAAAAATGTGCGTAAATGGGTTCGTGAGTTTAAACAGGGCTGGACAAATATTCTTGAAGAAGAACGAAGTGGGAGACCAACAACAGCCGCCCCAGATGAGATGGTAGCAAAAGTCGATGAATTGGTGCAACAAGATCGACGTGTCACTACTCGTGAACTTTGTTTATTGCTTCCTGACATTTCTAAAGGTTCCATAGAGACCATTTTGAGTGACAAATTGATGTTCCATAAGGTTTGTGTGAGGTGGGTTCATGGAGGCAGCACTTGGCGGGGACGGAAATCAGGAGATCCATTTCAAACAGCTCTAACTCGGACACTAAAAGGTTCAGCGGCTGCAGTAATGGCTCGTTTCAAAGAAGGGAGATAACGGGACATGTCAGTGATACCAACTCTCTTGCCTGACGTTGTGAGCTTGTGCTAGAGTGTTGGAGACCTTATTTATTGACCAACCCTCGTATTAATTGCATTGAAATTAATGTATTTATTTGTAAATCGAATTAATTACATATGCTGTTTCTTTACCCTTTCAGTACTGATTTCTACCGGATTCAGAAAGATGATTCAGATAAACTAGGATTTCCTCCAGGCATGGCAGAGAAATGTGTTTTGAAGGTAATGAGGAAATGGGAATTGCTGGCAAGACAAGATGAAGACTTCTTCAATACGAAAAGGTAGACTTGAATTTTTTTGTATAAAAATAGGGTTACCATATGTCAGGGTTATGGATTGCTTTTGCTGTCCAAGGTGATCTCAAGGATTGCAAATTGCCCAGGGCTTGGAGAGTTATGACAGTTTTATTTGCTTGCACTTCTATAGTTTGCTCTTTGGAATTAAGTATTAGGCCAATCAAAGACCTTCTGTTCCTTGTCATTGAACATCTATGCATGTTATTAAAAAACATATAATTTTGTCAAGTATTCTTGCAGTGATAAAACAATATCTTAGAAAAGTTATTTCTAAGAAATATGTCATTATCTTACATTCTTATGTATTTTTGTAGGCAGTATGTTTATCCCATTGTGAGAAAATATCGGTGCATTTGTTGGTATAGTACTAATAGAACTGTATTAATAAATTTATTTTACCCAAATTAACTACAATAGTAAGGTCCAGGTTCAGTCCCTTGGTACCTTAGATTTTTTCTAAAATAAGGTCTGAAATGGGGTGCCCTCAGCTTCAAGATTCAAACTGAGGCGGTAATGATTAAGAGGTAGCGGCTGTGATCACAGAAACCATCATTCTTGGGCTTGATGTCTGCATGCTGAACAAATGCCCCTAATCCTGCCATTTACCTATAATAGATTATGCGCCACTCAGATGTTAGACCTAGTCCCTTCAGGGATGCAGTGCCACAGAGCTTAGTCTTTAGTTTTAATCACATCTATAGTCAGCTGTGCAGCATGCCATCGATTTTGACAGTACTTGCCTCTTGACAAGAGAAGACAGGAGGTGGCCAAGACGAGTTAAAGAGGCAATTGAAATAGCGCAGCGACCCCAGAACATCAACAGGGACAATAGCCTTGATTTCCAAGAATATGGAACACCCTACTGTGGCACCATAACGGAGCTATCGGAGACAAAGCTTCAGCCATCCAATCACAGTGCTTGAACTGGTGTCTCCACTGTGATTGACTAGCTACCCAGTGGCGACATTGAATTTCCAGCTTTGAAGAAGACAGCAATAATCAACGTGATGCCACCCGGACAACTGAGATAGTTATGATTCTGGCCGCAGAAGCCCACGAATCTATTTAAAGGAATTTTCAGAGATTTATCAATTGCCTTCAAAATAGTCAAACTTGTTTATTTAATTCAGAGTTTCCAATGAACTAAACCAAACTCTGGATGAAGCAATTTTTTCAGTTCAAAACTCTTCTCTAACATGTTTATTTATTCAATAATTAACTATTCACAATAGAATTATGTATGTGCCAAGGGTGTAAACTAATCTTGAAGCCTTGAACAATGTACGCCCTTGAGCCAGAAGCCCTTGGGTAAAACCATTGTTTTCACTGTAAAGATCTTCATGATGCCCTTGATACGTAAATAACTAGCTATTATTACCGTAAAATACATTGAAGATTACATACTCAGTCCAAAACATTTATTTTTTGAAATTGCATTAATAGTGAAAAATCACAGTAAATTTGGTTTCAATAAAACATAAAATTTGCAAAATATTCAATAATTAAAATAACTATTGCCTGCAACCTGTTACAGGATGGGATGTGAAGGGGATGTTCCTCCACCTATTACAGAAGAAGAGGTGGTGTCAGATTGTGTACAACCTCCTCCCAAGACTCAATCTCAAGTCACATGCAGGGATCCCCCAGAAAAAAGTGTGAAGTCAGATGAAGAAATAAGTAAAAGGTAATGCATGCAAGTTTGTTTAAGTATAGGCTGGAACTTTCAACTTGTAGTGGCATTTTACTGACATACACTATACAACCCTAACTTTCCTGTTCCCCTCCCCTCCAATCCTTTTGTGTTTATAATACTTATTCCACATCTTAATATTATTAAGTTACACACTCCATCTTCTTTACTTATCTTCTTCCTTCCTTTCCTTCTTATTCTCTTTCTTCTTTTTACTGTTTGATCTGCTTCTGTGTGATTTTTCTCTATCCGTTTTTTTCTCTTCACTTACTAGTGCTTCTTTAGATCCATTTTTCTTCCTCTGTACCAACAGTCTATTGTTACATAGTCTCTCCATGACTTCATCCTCTGGATTTTTACATCCTGGAAAATCTATCAATCTTCGCTAGGTTCAAACCTGCGAACCAAAGTATCCAAGGCGGGTGTGTTACCTCGTCACCAATGAGGTCGAACTAATTTCTTGCAGAGGGCATTCACTAATGTAGGTTCTTTTATCCTAGCTTCTTTCAACGCACCTTCAAGATGTTCAGTTTCATCCAGCTTGAAGTCCATTATGTACTACTTTGAATAATGTGTGGATTTTTTCCAAGTAGGATCACTCACTTCGTACAGACATTGGGTGAACATGGATCCCTCCTCTTGTCCTTAACCAAGCAATTTTGATTGAGCCTATATGTCAGAATGTAATTTATGCGGTATTTTGGTTTCAAACTTTCATAAGGCTGAACAGTGAGTGAGATAACATAATTCATTTCTGAAACTTCTGTAAATACTTCTTAGAAATGTATTTCATACCAGAAATCATGGGATCATTTAATCAAAATTTTGCGATGAATCTCCACATTTTCACTGGGGACTGAATGACAGAACTATAAGAATTATTTCATTCATTTTTATCCGCAATTATTTACTCAATCGCTACATGTTTTATTTAAATCATTTATTTAATATAAAAATAGTAAAAACATAATATTAACACTGACATAATTTTTACATTGATGCCATGAATTACATATTAAACTAATAAAATGATTCTTATGATGCCATATGTACATATATATTCAAAATGAAACAAATAAAACAAGCAATAGATTCATGAACCTTACCCAAATCATGCATAAACAATTAAAACAACATAATTAAAAAGCTTAAAAATCGACTTTGAGGTGCATGTTATGGATAAAGTATGGGGGAAAAACGACCTCAGATAAGAGCCCAAAGAAAAACCTGCACTGTGAGTTTTATCCAAATCATTCAATGTTTTCCCATTTAGGCTTTCCTTCATAATCCCCTTCTGTCCACCTATGTTAAAAAAATAACTCTGCGAGTCTTGAACAAATTAATTTTAACCGTGCAATTAATTTCACAATTGCAAGTGGTCTTGTTGGATGTACATGGAAACACAAGTTCAAATATTATATTAGAAAAGTAATAACTTACATGTAGATTTAGATTCTTGTAGACAAATCACACAGTTAAACGAAACTGTTAATTTCTATTATGATATTTACCTTTACATTTTTAACACCATTTGCAACTTAGGCCTACTTCACAATAAAACAAGAATTAACACAAGTTATAGCAACTTGTAATGTGAGGCAGAGATTACGAAGCTTTCTTGCTGTATGCTTACTCTATGGTGACATCTAGCAGCAAACTAGTTTTGAGCTAACTTCTCATAGGTATAACCTTATGTCTATACCAGGGGCATCTAAAATACATTTTTTATCTTTCTTTTTTCTTTAAGGGATGGAGTCCCAGAACCAGCTCCTGATGACTGCTACAACGGGCAGGTTTTTGACAATTACCAGTGGACACAGTCTATTACAGATCTGGACGTTAAGGTATATTATTTTCTTATGCTTTTATTAAAATATTGACTGTTAGTAGTAGAATAAGTAAAAAATATTTAGCTTTTCCTGATAGGCTAAATCAATTTGTAACCATCTTCTTATTTATAAAACATTGTACGCTTTCACGGCCGGAGTCAATATTAAAAACATTATCCAGGCTTCTAGGCCATGGTCCAGTTGACAATGGTGTGCCAAAAGGTGGTAGGATATTTTATTTGATATTTTGTCTCACTTTTTATTTTATAGTATAATGGATTTGTAAATGTCAGTGAATAAACATCAGTATATTGGTTTAGTGGGAATAGTAGAGCAGGATATGTAAACCTCGCTGCCTTTCAGCATGTTAACTTCAACCCGTGCATGCCTGTAATAGACCAACAATAATTGTAATAAAGTTGAGAATTACAGCAACGCATTGTTACATTAGTGATAGAAGTTACTGCCAACTATGGAAAGGATTTGCACTCAAATTTAATTTGCCGTCATATCTAATGCGCATTCCACTTTTGAATGCTACAAGTGGACAAAAAAGGTGCACATTAGACTGGAGTAAATACAGAGTATCTTTTTTCTATTAAAGAATTGTTCATCCATTCAAATTATGAACTTTGTCCAAATTCATGCATACTGTTGATTATTTGTGGACTGTTTAAAGAGAGAATTAACATGAATTCACAGTGTTGTTACACTGAAATAAAATAAAATAAGAAAATCATGTGGTTCCATTAGCTCAACTTATTTTATGAATGCCTAGGCTTATCTGTATGTCCATCCTCAAACAGTAACCAACTATGCTAGTGAATTATTGTTTTATAAACATTTTAAAGATTTTTATGTATTTTAATTGCATTGATAATATTAGAAGCAATAACATCCACATGTCTTTAAGCAAGAATAATGCCCTGATGATGGAATAAAAACACTGAAAGATCTAATTAATAATAAAATAAAAAGTTTGACCCAATGGTACTACATGTTTATCCTATTTTATTGATCGGGCTCAATCTTACAATATGTACTTAAATGCTAAAGTGAAAGATTTAAAAAGGTATTTTCATGTGAGTTGTTGGTATGTAATAATTATAGGTTCCTGTAAACAAGCACATCACAAAGGCGAAAGATGTGAGAGTAAATGTGACTGCTACAAACCTAAGTGTCTCGGTGAAAGAAGGAAATGAATGGAAAGTGCTGATGGAGGGAGAATTACCATGGCGAAATAACAAGGAGGAGAGTTTGTGGAGCTTGGAACCAGCCAAGCATATACAGGTATGCTTTCTGATTAGAAATATTGTTACCAGCCAAATTGTTTAGCAATAATATCACTACTGTAGGGTCTTGATAATCCGGCATGCTTGGGGATCTATCAATTCTGGACCATCAGATATGCTAGATTATCAGGATCACTTTTAAAACTTGATTTCAACATGGAAATACAAATAAAAACTACAGTTTTAACATACAAAAAGGAACAGACACAACAGAAGATATTACAGTATAAAAATTTTAAGTATGTAGAAGTATGTATGTAGTAAAAACAGAATTTAATTAAAAATAAAATACAATTGCAGTATCTCCAGAACGTATCCAACTCCGTGCTAAGTGCTAAACCCTACAAAATATGGGAAAAAAGTGATTTCCAATGCATGCTGGGCTATCGAGTGTCGGATTATCACAGTCATACTAAATTTATTTTCTTTTTGTGTTAGGTTTGGTACTTTGTCAATAGTTGGCTTATCAGGTTCTTCCCCTATGGTCTTCATATTATATAAAAAAAAAAATTATCACTAGAAGCCGTAAAAAATTAAATATGTTTCAAACGGGAAAACGTAGCTAGGGAGGCCACAGTTAAATTAGTGTGTCAGTAGAATTTAATTATAGGAAAGTGAAGTTAATAGTGTGAAAGAAGAGAGTGTAATAACCAAGAGCAGATATGAGCTTAATAACATTTAGTAAAGCATAACGTAGTTAAAGGGGGATTACGACTTAATATTATCCAATGTTTAAATGACATGTAATCACACGTCTCCATCGTACAGGGAAGCGAGTGCCCTGTAGATTTTTTCTCTAGGCAGTTCACAAAGACTGGAGTAGGCTTGAACTAACAGCAGTGGGAATAGTGTGCAGACCCAGTTGTTTATGTAAACAAACGTTAACGTTTAAATTGAGACACATTGAACTGCTGTGCGATATATTTTAGTAATGTAATGTGCTGAAATGGATCCGTCAGAAACCGTAAGGTAGGTACGGATCCACCTCTAAAGTGGAAATTTGGGCTGATGTAAAGTTGTTGTTTAGAACAAATAAATTCATATTCATATAAAAAAAAAGTTAGTCATTTTGCTTAAACAGAAATCCTTTGCCTATTTACCAAGCTAGTTTATTTAATTTCAAAACTGTCTCATATTTTTAAAAAATAGTTGCTATGACTTATGCTCTATACCTCATATAATCCAGTTGGACCGAGTAAAATCTAACATAATCATAGCCACTGATGTTAATGTCAATGATAGGAAAATCTCAGAATTGTTTTCCAGACATCACAAATTGATTGTCACCGTCTGCTATTTTGTGCTCTAGATTCATCTTGAGAAGTCACAGGAAAGGTGGTGGGATTGTTTGCTGACTACAGAAACCAAGCTTGATCTCTCCAAAATAGACTGCTCAAGACCAATGGATGATCTTGCACAGGAAGAACAAATGAAGATACAGGAGCTGATTTGGAACCAGGAGCGAAAACAGCAAGGTTTACCCACATCAGATCAGCTGGTAAGTAGTAAGGAAATGAGAGCAGAAAATGCATACTTGTAAAAAAGAAAGTTGTATTATGTAGTCAATTGAAGAAATTACCGTATATCATTCATTTTTTAAGTTTATGTTGACAATTTGCCATAACAAAGAGATAATTTTCCATGTATTTGTTTACTATTTTTTGTACAGCTGAGAATTTGTGAGACAGGCCAACATCCGTTCTTCCAACAAGACTACTCACTGTGCATGCCAAGACATGAGAAACAAAAAAAACAAAGAAACAAAAATGTTGGGTAGAGAAGGGAAGTTGGCAGTCGTAATAGCGTATTCTTTAGTGTATTAATATGTTCACTAGGCATATCCACTTGTAAATCACTAATAAAAAGATTAACCGCTGGTAAATAGCTGAGAAATTAACAAAATAAAATATTTTGTGTTCTTACTCCGTTAGAATTCAATGACAAGGGGACTGTGTGAGCCATTCGTACTTCAAACTCTGCCACTAGAAGACAAGAGAACTGCTACTCGTGGGTGACAGTTTCATCTTCCAACTCAGCCATTAGAGGGCAGAGTTTAAAATATTACGAAAATGATCCTTGCACGATATCAAAAATACAAAAAGTAAAATAAAATATTACGAAAATGACACTTGCACCATATCAAAAATACACAGAATTAAAAATATATTACAAAAATTACCCATGCACCATATCAAAAATAAAATAAAAATGAAATGAAATATTACAAAAATGACCCTTGCACCATATAAAAAATACAGTAAAGAATATGCTATTACGACCGCCAACTTCCCTTCTCTACCCAAAAATGTTTCTGTGAGTAGTGAAATTTTCTGTCTATTATTGTCAGTTGAGTATTGCAGAGATTAGGTATCAGAAGCCGTTCTTGTGCAATTTAAGAAAATGAACGACATTGAAGAGAGAGTGAAAAAATATCAGGGTTGAATTTGTCATTATTAGAAAATGGCTAACTTTGTGCAACATACCATATTTACTCGAATCTAATCACACCTTTTTCGCCCATTCAAAATTGGGGTGCGCATTAGATTCAATGGTACATTAGATTCGAGTGCAAATCCATT
Organism: Ectobius pallidus; assembly: GCA_964059195.1. NCBI lineage: Eukaryota > Metazoa > Arthropoda > Insecta > Blattodea > Ectobiidae > Ectobius > Ectobius pallidus. The sequence goes on along the minus strand of CAXKWD010000010.1, from coordinate 73,831,710 downwards.
CCGTAGTTCAGTGCAAATTTGATCACTCACATAACAATGCATTGCTGTATTTCTCGACTTTGTTTAATTTATTGTTGGCCTATTATCAGTATGCACAAATGTGGGCTGAAGTTAGCGTATTACTTTGACACTTAAGCTGAACATCAAGCATGTTGATAAGTGGCAGGGTACATTTTGGAGGTATCTATTGTCCTGCATCCCCTCCTCTAAACATTGTACTGACCTTTGGTCATCAGCATTCACAAATCCATTGTAGTATAAGAAGATAAAATACCAAATGAAATATCCTACCATTGATGCACATTACACTTGCCAACAAACTCCTTTTGATGATATAAAGTTTCAAAATTTAAGTGCTCATTAGATTCAATGGCGCATTATATTTGAGTAAATACAGTATGCTTTCCTCAGGGGGAAGAAAGACAGCTTGAGTTCAAGGGGTAACTTTCTGCACACTATCTTACATATGACAAAGTAACCCCATGAAGCATAAAGCAGCCATATGTGATGATACCAACACATAAAGATAAATTAAGTAGTCCTACTTTACGTTCAGTTACGTTATTTTACAGTTAATTTTAAACATCATATTCCAATCGATAATCAATCAGGAATCCAAAGGGATTTTTTTATTGATATCAATTTTACATAGAATAGTATTTAGTGAATCAAGAACTACCATATTTTTCAGACCATAAGAAGCACTTTTTTACCTTGAAAACAGAGTCTTGAAAGTTGGGTGCATCTATTGGTCCGAAGTAAAATATAAAAAAAATTATAGTAAATATTGCCTATAATACCAAAATCAGACCGCCGACGTGGTCTTGTGGTTAGCGTCACTGACCACAGATTCGTCAGCCTGGGTTCAATCCTTGGTACCTACTCAAATTTTTCTGGGGTAGGTAGGTCTGGAACGGGGTGCACTCAGCCTCGTGATTCAAATTGAGGAGTTACTTGATAGAGAAGTAGCAGCTCCGTCATGGAAACCACCGATAACTACTGTGGATGTTGGCATACTGACCACATGCCCCCAATCCTGCCATCTGCCTATGATAGATGACGCAGCAGTCGGGTGGTAGGCCTTGTCCCCTCAGGGATGTAGCACAATGGAGGTTTTTTTTTTAAATTACCATAATCATAAAGAAGGTGTTGTAAGGATAACTTACTTGCAAATTTTGGCACAGACTGTACCTCGGTGCACTTGTCACAATCGGTAAAATGAGAGTAGCGGGAAGCCAGGTATACAATGTGAAAAGAAAGGAATTGTTGAGTTCTTTCATACAAAAGGAGTTGTCTGTGTGGGGCGGTCTAAATAAAGGCAATAGCCTCTAAACAGCCTGACATTGAGCACTGAAAGCAATTTGCACTGATTCCATTGTAGATACTCATGTTTTATGTATGCAATGAAGTATATTACTCCCTTCGTTTAGAATCACATTAATTTTTTTCCTTAAATTTCCATCCTAAAACCAAAGTGCGTCTTATGGTCCGGAGTATCTTATAGTCCGAAAAATACAGCTTTTAGAGGAGAATAATCTGATTATTATCTTTTTGGATACCAGCACTTTTATGAACCATTAGCCCCTACTATGCCAATAAAATACAGTGTGTCCGGCTTAAACGTATAACATTTCATTATTTTATTACTTGACAAGTATTGATGATATTTACAATCTGTTTGCTTCTACGGGTAGAGTAACTCAAAATGTTTTTTTAATAACCTAATAAACCTCGATATGAGCACCATTGGTGGTGCGGCAGACGTCCAATCTGTATTCCACCTCTCTCCATGTGTTTTGCAGCATTGCAGGTGTAACATTTGCGATGGCGCAGATCTGGTAGATCACGAACTGGTGTCTGGTAAACTTGATTCTTGACGAATCCCCACAGAAAAAATTCGAGTGGCGTAATGTCTGGGCTTCTAGGGGGGACCAAGCAATCGAAGGACCCAATCCAGCGTTGAGGGAACTCATTATCCAAGAACTCTCTCACAATATCCGCATAATGGCATGGAAGATCACGTTAGGAGGAAGTTGTGGCACAGCGTATAACTGCAACATGTCTAGGTATGTTCTTGCATTAACTGTAGGCTCCGCGAAAAAGAATGGGCCTATGATTCTGTCCATCAGTGCACACCACACATTGAGTTTCGGGGAGTTTCGTTCATACTCTACCACTGTGTGGGAATGTTCCGTCCCCCATATACGGCAATTGTGTTTGTTAACCTTCCCGGAAGTGTAGAATGTAGCCTCGTCCGAGAAACAAACCATATCGAGGAATGCCTCATTTTCATCAATGTCTGCCAGAATTGTCTCAGCAAATGCCCTCCGTCGCTGCTTGTCTTCAGGATTGATTTGGTGACGAAGTTGAAGTTTGTACGCCCATAGGCGCAACCTTTTATGGACGACATCGTGTACTGTCGAACGAGGTAAATTTAGCTCCCAACTTGCTCGTCGGATGGATTTACGGGGACTCCTCTGGAAAGACGTATGGATTAATTCGACATCAGCCACTGGAACAGCGCGCTTGGTGTGGTGACCCGACTTTGAAATCAAACTCCCGGTTTCACGAAGGCATCTGTCACATTTCATGACTGTTACGTACATTGGAACATCGTCAGTTAGTCGCAGTTGATATTCACGCCGAATTCGACATTGTACCTGCGTAACAGATTTCAACTCCGCGAGAACAAGCACACAGAATGCCTTTTGCTATGGAGTCCACATGGCTATTGACGCTAATTGGCTATTTCCACGTTCTGCGCATGCGCGCATTTGATGTACGCTCCTGCCATGCAAACACAAGAAACATTTTGAGTTACCTAACCCGTAGAAGCAAACCGGGTGTAAATATCAACAATACTTCTGAAGCAATAAAATAATGAAATGTTATACGTTTAAGCCGGACACACTGTATTGTTCCAACCCAGCCCGAGTTTGGAACTAATTACTTTTACAAAAGTGTGATTAATACATAATTTTTAAGCATGGGTGCATAAAAGAATCCCTTGGTTGTAATATTAGGGTTATTTAAACAAAAGTACATGCATAGACCATGTTATTCTTCTGTGGCTGTATAATCTCTGTGAATTATAGCTTTTAATGGTCTAATTTTCTCTTTCTTAGGCTACTGAGAAAATTTTGAAGGAAGCTTGGAACAAGGAAGGATCTCCTTTTCTGGGTACAGAATATGATCCAACACTTATTAACTTTGATGGATCAGGTGAACTTCCTAAATTTGGGAAACCTGCATGAACATCTAGAATCCAAATTGTGAATCCTACTATGTTCTGAGAACTATGAATATGTTTCTTTTATTCAGTCCTCAGCTTTAAATTTCTAACAGTCCTAAGGTATGAGAATTTTTTTTACAGTAAGTAACTTAAAATAAATATTTGCTTTGTTTCTTTGCTTTGATATTTGCAAAGAATTTTTAACTTGAAAAGATTATCAATAACAAATCTCTTCAAAATAGTGGAGTGCATTGGGTGATTTTATTTGTGTGAGAGTAAGTGATCTAAGACATTGCCAAGCTGTACAATGGGTTCACCTCTTTACCTATTGAAAAGCCTATTTAATTCCATGTTCACGTTTAAATTTTATATTTTTATATTTTTTTGTTGGCTGTAATCTTTAGTGACACCTAAAGAAGCTAAGAATAGTTAGGTTGGAAACTTCAGCTCTTTTTTTCACTGGGTGTGATTTTTAGAAGATAGTAATATGAGGGCCGTTCGTAAAGTAAGTTCCGTTCTCTCACAACACGCGAATGAGTGGCGCTAGCATCGCGAACTGTGTTCCATTGTGTAGCTTGGTTCATTACGCTCACGGCAGTATAACTGTGCGATTGTTTTCGGCCACTTATCTCAACAATACAGGTGTTTGAAATGTGCGCAGCGGTAAGAGATCCCGCTAAGAGTGAGGTACGTGGATTAATACGATTTCTGTGGACTAAACAAATGGCACCAGCAGCAATTCATCGTGAGATTACTGAATTGTACGGGAACATTATGAGTGACACTATGGTTCGACGTTGAGGTCGTGAAATTCGTGACGGACGCACTAACATCTATGATGAAGAACGAAGTAGCCCACCGTCTGTTGTGAATGATGAACTTGTTGCAAAAGTGGATGAAGTGGTCAGAGAGAATCGCCGTTTCACCAAGTCTCTTCTCAGAGCATTTTCCACAAATTTGTTGGACTATCGGATCGCAGCGGTTTCAAATGGATGAGGAGCTCAAGGAGAGCGTCAACGGACGGCTACACGCACAGGCGGCAGAGTTTTATGCAGAAGGAATTTCGAAGCTTGTGAAGTGGTATGACAAATGTCTGAATGTTAGCAGAAATAATGTTGAAAAATAGCTGAAAGGGTGTATTGTTCACTGGTGTGTAATAAAAGTCCCTACAATAAAGGGTTTTCTGCAAAAAAAATATCGGAACTTACTTTACGAACCGCCCTCGTATTAATGATTTAGAAAAGGGTTTAGAAGTAGAAATAACAATCCCAGTTGAAATTGATATGGGATGACCATCCAAAGACAAAGGAATGATAAAACACCTGTTTTGATGGACTACCAGCCAGGGTTGATAAAAAACATGTTTTTTTTTTAAAAGAACAAAAAAAACGTTTTTTTTGTTTAAAACATGTTTTTTTTGTTTAAAACATGTTTTTTTTGTTTAAAACGTTTTATATGTGAACAACAATGTTGGTTGTTTTAAACGTGTTTTTTTTAATGTTTTTTATGTTTACAACAATGTTGTTTGTTTAAAAATAAGTTTAAATTGTTCATTTTGTTTAAATCAACCATTTTAATGTATAGGGCCTATTATATACATATACCACACACACACACACACACATATATATATATATATATATATGTATATATATATATGTATGTATGTATGTATGTATATATATGTTGAATGTTTTAAACATTTTAAACATTTTTTAGCATATGTTTATAACACTTTTTAATTGGGTGTTAAATTTAATTATGCAGACAATTTACATTTTGTCAATCTAATGACACCCTGTGCTAAGATGTTCAAGATTTAAGAGTCGTAGACTTAATAGTATTTGAAAATACATTTTGTACCAGTAGTATTTGTTTGATTAAATAGTTCATGATTAATAAAAAATAATACAAACTACTGTTTAATTACTGCCTTTACTGCTCAACTGATGATTGCCTTTCACCATGCTTTATGTGGTCTTAGCCGCCTTACATTATCAAACTTACAAGGGATATCATACTACAGTCTTGCCAAATTGACACATTCAATATTTAATATTAATAATCTCTTTCTTTAAAAAGGAAGACCACAAAATAGATGGTAGGATGCAGTCAGAAAAAATTCAAATCAACTACTCAAAATCAGAAACTGGAAGCTGGCGACAGAGGATAGAGAAGTCTGGAGGAAAAGGATACAAAAGACACCACCTCACATGATTTTCTGGTATTCTGGCCCTAGTTTTTTTGTTTGTTTTCTGTTTACAACACTAACAGGGTGTCACTGACTTGACAAAATGTAAATTGTCTTCATAATTAAATATAACACGCAATTAAAAAATGATTTAAACATATGCTAAAAAAACATGTTTAAAACGGATTGTTTAAAACGTTTTAAACAAACTTAAAAAAAACACAAGCACTTGTTTTAAACATGTTTTAAACACTTGTTTTAAACGTTTTGTTTTAAACATTCCAACCCTGCTACCAGCAGAATTGTTCAGTATAAATATTAAAATCCAATTTAGAGAATCTATTTTCTTATAAAGGGAATGTGATAAGAACAGATCCTTATAAAGACTGGAATCATGTTATTTATTATGCCTAGAATACAAAAATAAGAGAGATAAATTAGCATGTAAAATTATAGACTGAAGAATATCCCATTTATGTACAATATTGAAAGATTGAAAGATCCAAAGGAGAAACAAAAAAGTCACATTTTCTTACAAATTAGGGTGAAATGGAAGAATCTGTTACACCTTGGCCCTCACTCCAGTCTCTGCTGTGCGTGGCCATGGTGATGGCCCGCTTCCCCTACCTTCCCCTAGGTGCGCCTTCACTTTCCCTTGCCTTCATTCTTTCCCCTCGCAAGCTGCTCAATGCCGGTAATGGAGCTCGCTGTTGCCGTATGTTATACTGCACTGTGCACTATTGTACCAATATGAAAAATGACCCTTGCACCAAAACGGCTCTTTTTAGAGCCAGTATAATATTTCACAATTATAAAAAAGACCCTTGCACCAAAATGGCTATTTCTCATGTATTATATATATATATATATATATATATACATATACCACACACATACTGAGTACTGAGTAGTGAAGGGAAAATTCATCTATTAAATTTAAAGAGCTTTAATACATATACATATATATATATATATATATATATATATGTATATGTATTAAAGCTCTTTAAATTTAATAGATGAATTTTCCCTTCACTACTCAGCAATCACTCGTGGCATAGTGGTTAACGCTGTTAGCTATGATGCTAGTGGTCCCAGGTTCATATACCGGTCAATGCGTAAAATTTACGGTTAGGAGTAGGACCCACATAGGGAGGTAGAGCGAAGAGGAAGTGAAAGAAAGGGAGGAAGAAGGAGGAAATGGAAGAGAAGAAAGGAGAAATACATTTTTTCCAGTTTCTTCTTCTGCATAATAGATGGCATTGCTAGTAGTTTAAATGTCGCCGTGAGATGAGGGTCCAGTTAGTGAGTAGGAGTGGAGAGCTAGGTTGTAGCAGATTCTTCCGTTTCCCCCAAATTAGTTATTTAATACCTAGGTATACAAAATTGAAAAATCTTTCACAACAAAATTATGCATTGTGGAATCTTGAAAGTAGACGCACAAATTTCTGAGGATTGTACAATTTTGTTATGTAATGTGTATAATGTTATAATAGTTAGGTATTTTCATTACTGCAATCTTTGGGATGAAAAAAAAATCCATATCCATATACGGTATTATTAGATATCAACCACACAGTGAAATAGTGTTTCTTCAAAGTGTCTTAGTTGAAAAAAATAACATCATTCCTGTCTTTTGCAGTATTGCATGGGGGTAATTTGTCATAACATTTCTGGGCCAATTTACTGCAGAGTCTCTTGAGGATTGTAAGTCATTTACTTTTGCTTTAGTAATTGGTATTTGGCATCCATATGAGCCTTCTGGTCTTTGTGGAAAACCTGTAAACCAGCTTTTCTGAACTTCTTGTCTATGACGTCAAAGCTCTCCCATAGCCCCTTGCATGAAGTTCTTGGTTTATTGTTTTTGAGTGCTCAAGAGAGAACAACATCTCAGCCACAGGTCTGGTATGAAAGGGGCATTTTTCATATATGGAATGTTTAAATAAATTGTCCAAAGATGTAAAAGATTCTGATGAGCTTTAATCAGTGATAATCGAGTTGGTTTTACTCTTACATTTCTAATAACATAACTCTATTCAGAAGGAATTTCTATGTATGTTATTAGAAATGTAAGAGTAAAACCAACTCCATTATCACTGTTTAAAGCTCATCAGAATCTTTTACATCTTTGGACAACTTATTCAAACACTCCATACATGAAAAATGCCCCTTTCATACCAGGCCTGTAGCTGAGATGGTGTTCTCTCTAGAGCACTCAAGAATAATAAACCAAGAATTTCATACAAGGGGCTATGGGAGACGTCATAGATAAGAAGTTCAGAAAAGCTGGTTTACAGGTTTTCCAAAAAGATGCTTGACCAGAAGCAACATATGAATGCCAAATCCCAATTACTAAAGCAAATTTAAATGACTTACAATCATCAAGAGTTTCTGCAGTGAATTGGCCCAGAAATGTTATGACAGATTACCCCCATACAATACTGCAAAAGACAGGAATGATGAAGGCACCTTGAAGAAACACCATTTCACTATGGGGTTGATATCTAATAATACTATGGATATGGATTCTTTTTTTCTGTCCCAAAGATTGTAGTAATCTAAATAACTAACTATTATGTGCTGTCAGGAACATCCTTAACAACATCAGTTATCCTCTTTGTTTAGTTTTGAGATACATAATAAATCATTTTGTAGTTCAATCTAGTCAAGTTCTTGAGACGTAACATGAACTGAATTGCCATGAGTTTCCCCATAAATCAATATTAATTATTTTGTTCCTGACTACACAGTTTATTGGCAGGCCCTTTTTTTATGTTTGGCGAGGCAAAAGTTATCAAATACACACAAAAGTGTGCTAACTTTCATGTTGTTGTGGTGATGAGATAAACTGCATTAATTACATTGTAACTCAGTTTTGTAAGAAAGTCTTGTCAAGAAGGAATGATAGCCATAGGGCTGTTTCTTACAGCGCATGGATTTTGATCATACGTTAATTTGGTTTAATACTTCAAGCCCAATTTCTTTTGACTATGATCTTTTTTCACCACAAAATGATGTTGGAAATTTAATTCTGGATACCCTCTAACAAACTTAAATAGAAAAATTTAAAGTTTTCCCCTAGATCTTTCAGTTATTTCCAACCATACCTAAAAATATTTTTGAGCCTTATGCTGAACGAATCATAGGAAATTATCTGGCAGGATTTAAGAAAGAAAAGTCCACCATTTCTGAAAAGTGTTGGGAATGTAGTATTTATCAACCTAAGCTCTTCCTTCTTTCATTTGTCTCATAGTGTATTGTCTGTATGTAACAATGACTGTAAGATGAAATAAATATAAATGAATACATGTACCAGAATTTTACATCAAGCCGTCAGTTACAAATGGGTAGATGGATATTTGCCCAGGATGGCAATCTTAGAAAGGGCGGGAAATATTGGATTTTTTTTTTTTTTTTTATCATATGGTATACAGTGGAACCTTGTTAGTACGTTCCTCATTACTACGTTTTCCCGCATAGTACTTCGGTTTTGGGAAGTCTCGTACCGATCTTACTAACTACATGTTTAAATGTTTCTTAACAAGTTTTGGTTTAACGCTTAGTACGTTCGTATTTGGCTCGCCAAACATAAGCCTTGTTCGCGCATCTGATTGTGTAATCCGTATGTCAGAATTCTCGTACTCTCTGGTGTCAAGTCTCAACATTTGCTCTATGGGACCAATCGTCAGCCATTTTGAACCATTGTAGTTTGCTTCTCTTTGGTCATTATAACTCGGCGTGGATTTTGCAGCATCAGCTGTTTGGCCGCCATTTTGTATAGTGATAATTTTGTTGTGATCGTCAGGTAGTGAAATATATTTTAAATTTCTTACGGTTCATGTGGTGAGGAGAAGAAAATATTAGAATGTTTGAAGAAATGTAGGCCAAAAAAGCAGATCGTGCTTCTCACATCGGTATTGGATCGCATTTCTTTAGCAATTTGTGGCTGTGAACATGACTGTTTACGGAACATTTTGGGGTACTCATTTTGGAACATGTGACATTTTGCACATTTACAATATTTTATGTTTATTAATAGATTTTGGAGTGCAACTTGTTTCATGTGTGATGTTTTAGAATAAATTGATGCAATTTTGTGAATTTCGTCTTGATTTTCATTAAATATGGCTCCCATACATTCCTTCAATTTTTGCAAGTTTTTTTTTATTTTTCAAATCATATTGTTAGGCCTATGTACTCATTTACATAATATAAATCTCTCGTGACTAATGGCTTGGCATAGAAGCTCCTGTGTGTCACTGTGGGTATTTCTGAGCCATTAGGGTGCACCTTTGGGTAGTTCTGAGCAACTTAGAAAAACATATCTACATTCCCTATGATCTTTTTAAATTTTCAGTAGTACGTTTTCCTGTTTTAGACAACTATTTTTTCAGTCCCTAGAAAAACGTGTTAACGAGGTTCCACTGTATAACAAAATATTGAATCTCATGACTTTCAGGGTCCTATGGTTTTACAATGATTGTGAATCAGCTCTCCAATGCAAATGGACATAATATGCAGTTTAGAACTTGATTTCCTCCGTATGGAATGTTCTATTTCATTGGCTTGGCGGTGCAGGTGCCAGTAGGGTTTCAGACATATGAGTGATCTACCCTTCAACTCTCAAGCTGGCCTGGAGTCAATGGTAGTACCAGCTGGATGGGGTTATATACCTTTCCTCCTCCTTACAGTCTCCCCCACCCAATCCCTCTCCATGGCTGCCTTTCTCTACATCTTTTAGTGAAATGTTGTTCTTCCATTCCACAGTTTAATTCGCATGCTGTTCTGTTGAAGATTTTATTTACATCTCTCCTTAGCACGTAAGTTCATTATTAACTTGTTCGGCATGTTTTCCTGGCAACTACTTTTCTTTTAGTTATGTGGTACAACATTTTGGAGTAGATAAATATTCAAATAATTTACAGAAAGAATCTCGCCTTGAGGCAGGCATAAAACAATACGAGAAGTTTTTGAACATAAAACGGGACGAGTTTCACATTGTGACGTAAGCACTGGTAGGCTTATAGGAATTCCTTTATAACTCACAACTGTGCCTCTATGCACCTGTTACACTCATATAAACATTCCAAAGTACACCTGCTCACTACAGGCAGTTTCATAACTTCTTCCTATCATAAAAAAGGGCGCCACCTCTAATAACAATGTACGGAATTCTTGTATTTACCAATTCTTAACACACAATGCTCTGGCAAATTTCACTCAGTGGAGACGGGAGGATTCTAGGGGTACATTTTACTTAGTCCAGTATACCATTTTAATAAAGAGATCAGCGTATATTCTTTTCAATTGTGAATATCTCACTCTACATTCTCAAAACAACATATTCACTAAAACCGAGAACAGTTTCTACAACATATTCACTGTTAAACAGATTTAAATATACAACAATAGTTTCATTCCACAGAAAGTTCTTCTAGTAGTCAAGTAGTTTAAAACTTAGCCCATTTCCTCCTAACTTCTAGGCCTACTTACCCTACATTTTACTTTCATACATAGCCATATCGGCTCCTCAGTATATTTCTATTAGCTCAGCAAAACCATGCCTAAACCGCTAACTTCATTTTAGCTCTGTATATAATATACCTAAACTGTTAGCTTCCTTTTAGCTCAGTATAATATACCCAAACCACTAACTTCTTTTTAGCTCAGTATAATATACCTAAACCACTAATTCTCTAATTCAACCTTTGCAGATTTCTCTTTCCTTGTGGGGTTTTGAATATAACTTACAATTCCTACCGTTAGGATCGTCTTTACCAACTGTATTGGTTTGTGCAGGGATGAAAGTCACTAGAACTGCATGGGAATAACCCAGATTATCAACAAGTTTATGGTAGTTTTTATAATTTTATAGTGTTGTAAATGTATGTTAAGAGATTTTGTTACTAGTGTCCGTATCTAGTTTCCTATATCCCCTATGTTGGGGTGAAGGCCCTCCAAGTGGAGGTTTCTGTTACCTATGTGAATTCTGTTATGCTTATTTTCCACTAGAGGGCAGAGGGTCAGGAGGTAAGCCCACCATCTCAACCCCCCTTTGGAAACTAAGGGGGCTGGGAAATTTTGTCCAGAGGCTCTAATTTTGGCTTGGAGTTCTTTTACATGCCATAAATCTACGACACGCCCCCCCAGCTTAAAGTCCCTCCCGGAGGACTCTGTGCCCAGGATTTTTACGTCCTGAAAAATCCATCTACCGCAGCCGAGTTTGATCCTGCGACCTTTGGATCTGGAATTTTTAATAACTCACACCTTCTACAATTTGGAGGAATATTTCCAGCTTGGATAAATTTGGCAGCTTGCAGTTTCTGTAGGCCTATATTGTTGTTATAACATGCATGTATTTTTTTATCTGACGTGTTCTATATCCTTGAGCCCCGCTCAACACAGGATCTACAGGACGAGATATCTACATCTACATCGGTACGCTACCTCTAGATCATCGCGGCTGACTTATTTATTTATTCTATCTGTGAATGCTTTCTTGCAAAAGGTAAAGACCAGGATTTAGTTCGCATTTTATTTACTAGGCAACCTGGGGAAAAATCAGCAACGGGGTAGAGAGAGAGACTATTTTACTAAGAAAGTCAACAAAAAACCCAGTGAATTAGGTCTAGAGGATTTCTTAGCATAATCTTCTTAAACCAGTAGAGATGTATATAATATATATTTGAATAGAAAGCTTCACAATAAAATATTTTGTAATATTAAATCTCTACTAAGAAATTAAAGAAAGAAGGGGAAAAACACTAAACATGTAGACAAATTAAATGCTGGTAGAATGACAACTTATTAATAACTAATTCACAAAATAAAACCTAGAATAATACAGAAAAACTAAACAAAATCATGTGTGCAGAGCTGCAGGTAAAAGCTACTTTCAATCACCCAACTTATAATAATTTGCAGCTATAGTAATTCTTATATTATTATTATCATTATCTGCACTACTTTGCAGGATACTCAAAAACATAAAAAATGATATGAAATAGTACTAAATAACAGCTGTGGGTAACAGCATCAAATGAAATGTTCAAAGTGTCCTTCATTAGCATGGATACATTCATGAACTCCCTGATGTGCTGATGTATGCATGGAGTATCTCCTATTATCTGGCTGCCTTGCAGAACATGAGCAAGGAGACTCTCTACATCTTGCATCAAGTTGCATACATGCCTCCACATGGCCTAATTGGTTTCTTAAGAAGGCTCTCTATCTTCGTCCATTGAGTAGAAATGGCAGTGCGTACGATCCCATCAAACGGTCGCCAATATTGCTGGCCCAGAGTTGTAGACAAATAGCTCTAACCAGAAAATAAGGCATTTTCGGACCCATGATCATATAACATGATTTCGCTCTCTATTTGAAAGGAATGTTTCCCCAAAGTTCTGGCCTACTTATTTTGTTACACCCTGTTACACCTGTATATTTTCAGCGTAAAGGTAAAATTTGGTGTCCTTTGTCATTTTCAGACTTTATGCCCTATTGCGCCGATTGAAGATCCAACGTATGATTTTTTGCAATACTTTTCCGTTGATTAGCGTGCATATACCTAACTGTTGGGCCCTGTTATCATTCAGTGCTCCATAACTGGGTTTTCGACCCACCCTACTATTCAAAGGAACAAATTAGAATTGGCACTTCTCCTCAACCTGTTCGTTCTTCCCCAATGCACCTGAATCGTAATTCACTCCGTTGAACTCCGTCCTTTTCTTGCTGTCCTGTATGTTTTGAAAGAACCGCGGTCACGTGAACACAAAGGAATGCTGTTTTCCCCTGCAGGCGGTTGGCAATGAAGGGCGCCCATCAGGGTCCTGCAACTATAGCTCTACAACAACAACCACCGACACAGAACGAGATTTCTACCTGTTGCCCAGTTGTGGCTTCTTGTCAAGTTGCAGAGCTATAGTTACTCGTTTCCCCCACCAGCAGCTGCTTGCGACTGGAATGGAATTCAGTATTCCTCCAGGTAGACCAGTCATCAACATGCAGTGAAGTGGACAAGTTTTGTGTTGTTTTCAGTGTTCGTCAGTTTGTCTGTTTTGTTTTACATCTTACAAGAGACTCAGAAACCTAAGTAACAATGCCTTGTTCAGCTGTTACTCTTTCTCTCGCTACAATCACTGCTATTGTTGCCGTGGCACTATTGGCCATAGCATTTTCAACAGACAACTGGCTGTATATTGAAGTTAAGCGCGCCCAGATTCATCAGGTGAGGAATTTCAAGTTTTAAAAGTGTATTTATATTCGTTAATTTACTCATATGTATACTTTTATGCCGTTTACGTCATTAAATGAAGCGACTGGTGACTAAATGTTGTAGTTAGGTTCGTTCTCGATATGAAATGCGAATTTTATGCACTAGGATGTTTGTTGCTACCGCCATGTTGAATTCGTAATTAAAGAAAAAAGTCTTGTGTTTTTGTGCCTTGAGGACCTGTTACGATCCAATTTCAGTATTAAACCCGCGTAAAAGAATTTTTCTGCCCAACCTGGAGTCCTTGAACGTGGCAACCTCAGGCCATCATGTTCTGTGGGTGTCCCGGGAACACCTTCGTGACATCATTTGTAGGTTTGCCAGATAAAGTGATGAGAAACGTCATTCGTATTTAATAGTTTTATCTAACCCATGTGATTACAATACCTTTATTGTCATAGACAAAGTTCTGAACTGGGAATCAAACCCGAATCGTTCAGGTTTCTGAACATCGGCGCCAGTTTATTATGAGTTTGTCGTACAGATTCAGTTCTTCTTACTCTTTCAGAGCAAAATATTAATATTAATATAAGCACTCATCAGTGGGTTTATACGTTTGCGGTCGATGAATATTTTAACGGAATACCTGGTTTTTGTGAATTAACTCTTCTATTAATTCTACATAGGCTTATATGATTTTGTGCATTTTTGTGATGACACAGGATATATACTGCAGTGAAAAGGTTAGAAGTCTTTATACAATTTTTCAGATATGAGTGAAGTGTGACAAATCGCTCAAGATGACAGATGACCTATGAAAGTTTCTAAGAAATCTGCATTGCCATAAAGAGAGATATTAAGGATATTAAAGTATTTCACGACGCCTATTGCATACAGAATTTTTAGAAGCCTGTAGATCAAATTCCCTCCTCGGAAATTTTGAATTTGTCCCAAAATAATATGCCATTTTAGACCGATAAGTAGATATTGCGCATTGAATTCTTAAAAATTATTATTGAGGCATGTGTAGTGATGAAGAAAATAACTTTTGGTCTTAAGATATAAAGGGTACCCAACCAGTACTACAGTAGTTGGATGTAGTCTAAACTTACTCTGCTTCAGTGGCATTATACAAATGTGTTCATCTTATTAAAAAGTAGTAAAATTCAACCTTTGTATTAAGCGTGTATCGGAGTTAGTATTTATATTGTAATGGTAGCCTACATATTATGTCTTGAAGGTATAAGCTTAAACGAATATTTGGATATTTCTCCGATTAGCTCAGTGGTAGGCATTCAAATCGAAGTGATCAGGGTAAGATTCACAGACCATAATAGATCTTCATTTACAGTAAAATATCCTCAAGATTATTGCTAAAATGCTGAGAATCATTTTATAATTATTTAATTTATATGCCCTCTATTTATAAAACACATCAGTTTGCACATTCTTGTTAATCTATGATGAATGGGACCGAATTTCGAGTAGTTTTAGGTTCCAGATTTTCAGCCATAGGCTACAGATCTTGTTGGTTTCTTGAGCAAAATTAGCCCAGCGCTTCATTTGCGTAAGCGATATTACTACAATTAATAACGCAGATGCTATAACTTGCGATGTTCTGTGCCATAGTTGAAGTTGTAATTCCGAAAGTCACAATTTTCAAACTTTTACCTCGGAATTTATCCAGATGACATCTTGTTTGAAGTAGCGAATCAATAGACAATATAATATCAAACTCTGAACGACAGGTAGGCTACGTACAAGCCTTCATGTTTCGAATATTTGTTTTTTTGCTTTAAGATAATATCGATAATTTTCTTTGAAAATGCAACATTTAGAGGCACTTTTCCAAACCACTCAAATTTACTGACTAATTTGGAAACAAGCCGACTGGCACACCCAACAGTGCCACATAAGATACTGTATTTCACCTTTGGGGCAGCCATCTTGGATTCCTTGGGAGGTCACAGGCGGTGTAGAGGCCCCCGAGGGCCCAAGTCTGCATAAAATTCTGGTTTCTTCATACTACAGTTTTAATCCAGTCACCCTGTTGGTATTTTTCCATTTAAGTATCACACTGACATCCAGCTTTGAGCTGAAGTCCACAGGATTATGAAATTTACCAGAGAACTACGCTTGACGTACTGAGACTAAGTAAATAAACCCCAATGAATTCCACGAATGCATACAGATATGAAATTATATATTGTTTCGTATTCCTCGATTTTTTTCTCTTTCGTAGTTTTACCTCTCCCTTACCTTTATGCGGCCCGCGCCGCCCGGGCCATTCTTCGATATTAAACTCCAACAAAATTTATTACATAGATGGTACGGTATGTGATTATACTATTGCTAGTGCTGAATTCATTGTAAATGGTATAACAATTTTAAGGAGGTTTATCAGTCCCTCAGTACAAGCTGTCAATAATGCTACATAGACCAAATTACGAACATAATACTGTATTTGGTAAATATCTTTTACAGTGAACCAGTTTACAAATCTGTTAACTACATCGCCAGATTCAAATCTAAATCACTGCCACACGAGGGAATTTTAATTGCGCAGATTTGCATCTGTTTATATCTTGGATTGAATTTTGCTGTTTTCGTTTTTGAAAAAAATTATTGACAGTGTGATAAAGATAACTATAACATGTTCCATGTTTATAACAATACTTCATAACTATCCGCGGTGGATAGTACAGTCGGCGCGGAAATGTTTTGGACAGTGGGATTAGTAGATATTGTTATCTCTAGAACTTGCCGTATTTTTTTTTTTCAGTTCCTGTAGCTGTATTGCACTTGCTAAGCCGAAAATGTACCATTTTATGAATTTTCATATTTCGAAACTCTAAGGAAATATTAAACTTGCGTCTTTCTCATTCCTACAGAGTGTGTTGACAAGCGTAATGTAATGAAAATATGTTGGTCTGCCGCCACAGGCGTGTAGGTAGCGTGCCACAAGTTCGATTTCTAGACGGGTCTGGGATTAATAGTGAGGCATCCCTTCCTTAGGTTCAGGACTCTGTGTTGAGTTGTATCTGTTGCCTTATGAATGAGTACTGTCCTGGAAGGAGGCCCTGCGTCGAATTGGTCCCTTACCTGGTTGTTCTTACATGTCCATCTAGTGTTGTTGCATAGTCTCTCCCCCTCCCCTATAGGCATTGCTAAGTCCTTTGACAGGGGAGGTTAAGCACGGGTTAAGAAATAATATGCTGATCATATTTTACAAAAATGTATTTATTATAATGGTATTGGTGGTATTATTATAGCTTTAATGACGAGTGGCTAATTATAAGTACCTTTTTTCTTGTAGAAATATTCTAAGTGTAAGTAAAATCGCTAAGATCTTTGAACAAAATTAATCGGGAAAAAAATATTTTTATGCCGCGTATTAGGCTACTCCCACCAACTCTATGTAATGGGACTCGCCTGGGAAGGTGGAGTTTAGGGTTTCATCGCAGAAGAGATTCAATGTGAGACATAATAAACCTCGCGCTATTCAGTATATTGCTCCTAAACTAATATAAACGTTGCTGACCTAACAAAAGGGCGGAGCTTGGCTGGTGCGCGGCATAAACCTATCTTTTACCAATTAATCTAAAATGCCGCTATAAAGTTATGAATATTCATGAGAATCGTCTGCTCATCTTTAGGAGGGGAGGGAGTCAATGGGTCACGATGGCGATCAACGCTAATATCACTGTTCCTAACCTAACTGCCACCAACCTAGCTCTACATGTCACTAACACTATCACTGTTCCTAACCTAACTACCACAAACCTAGCTCGACATGTCACTAACTGTAATATCACTGTTTCTAACCTAACTGCCACAAACCTAGCTCTACATGTCACTGAACATTATCACTGTTCCTAACCTAACTGCCACAAACCTAGCTCGACATGCCACTAACTGTAATATCACTGTTCCTAACCTAACTGCCACAAATCTAGCTCGACATGTCACTAACTGTAAAACCACTGTTCCTAACCTAACTGCCACAAATCTAGTTCGACATGTCACTAACAGTAATATCACTGTTCCTAATCTAACTGTGACAAACCTAGCTCGACATGTCACTAACTGTAAAATCACTGTTCCTAACCTAACTGCCACAAACCTAGCTCGACATGTCACTAACTGTAAAATCACTGTTCCCAACCTAACTGCCACAAACCTAACTCAACATGTCACTAACTGTAAAATCACTGTTCCTAACCTAACTGCCACAAACCTAAATCGACATGTCACTAACTGTAATATCACTGTTCCTAACCTAACTGCCACAAACCTAGCTCGACATGTCACTAACACGAATATCACTATTTCTAATCCAACTGCTACTTACCTTGAATATGTGAATATAGTTTGCGCGGGGGAAATGGACCATAGACCACATGGCCAGCAACATTCCGGTAGCATTGATGCATGAATAAAGCATTTGCCAACATGTACGTGAGCTATGACTAATGAGACAAAAGTTCGTCGATAGCCAGTGGGAGTGTTGGTGTGCAAGCTAGGGCCGTAAAACCACTTGGAACACCTCGTGTAGAAACCCAGATATGAGCTATAGGCCTACTAAGTGCCCAATGATGCTGCAGTTATGACGATGATAATAATAATAATAATAATAATGATAATGCCATGTATGACTTGGACGGTAATTGACTTTGGAGCAACACAATTATTTTTTAAAGTACACTAAATGTATAAACAATTATTTTGCCTTTGGTGTTCAAATGATTTCTGAGACAAGTGTCATTTATTGCGTTTAATATTAGCCCTGTATGTCCCCCTTGGAACACAAAGCTCGCTTTCGCCAGAAGCAAAAGAAAATAATTATTTCCATTTTTCTTAAATGTGCTGCGTTTTAATAGCCTGTGCTTTGATACAGACATTTCTCTGTATCAAGTAATCCGCGGTTGATGTCTCTCTCACGCCATAAAAGGACTGCACGGACTTGAACCCATTACGTCAAGTTATCATCCCCTCATTCAGGCGTTGTGCTCTTTTGGAGATGCATGGTTGGCTGTCTAATAGAATTATTGTTCGGGTTTTTAAAAACGAAAACTAGGCATATTTTATTGTTGCTGTTTATTTGCTCATGAGCATTTTTATAATAAACCTACACAGCTAAATAATACTGTAATCTATATATATATATATAAATGAATCTATGTGTGTGTGTGTGTGTGTGTGTGTGTCCTTTATGCATTACTACACCATTCATCCGATCGCCATGAAACTTTGGGAAGTTGTTGGGTACATTCCCGGGAAGGTTTCTGTCACACTACATTTTTTATTTTAGCCTTCGTTCGCGAGTTATGAATGAAAAACGGCAAGAAAACTTGCATTTTTTACGCTTTCGAAGCATCAGCTATTCATTTCAGTTGTCAAATCAATTGCAGAAGGCTTTGTCTATTTTTGTCATACTTTGGAAACAATAGCATCGCGATCGCTTTGGAAGGCAATGGATATCTCATGTTATTATAAACGCCAGAGAAGTTAATGATAAGGTGATGATAAGGTAATATTAAATATTTATTTAACGTGGAATATGCTTCTTATGAAAGATGGTTTACAGAACATTCCGGGGAAGTTGCTTAGTTCGGGGTCTAGGCTACAACATTTCTATATGTAATCATAAGTAAAATCTCTTATGTAGGGTCGTTAAATCTGCCTGAAATGTAACGGAATTATAAGTCTGGACAAATGAATATAGAAACTATGGCCTCAGTAGGCTTATTCCATTCTTCATCTATATAAATAAAAACGAATATATGTCTGTCTGTCAAATACATTTACACACATTTTTTTCATCGTGAGTTTAATCGATTTCAATTCTCATAATCTTCTGAGATTGCAGCAACGCTCGACGGGTAATCTATATAGATCTTCTATATGGTCGGTACAACGCCAAAGTGAACTAAGCGCCAATTGTCAAAATATAGACTATTGGTAGTCCATGGTGCAGATTTTGATATCCTACGGTCTGCAATAACGAACTAAGCGATACTACGATAGTAAAATCAGTTGAGAAAAAAGGAAATTTCGTTTTGATCAAGATTTTTTTACGACACTCAAACTTCAACTTCAGTTTTCTCAAAATATGGAGTTTGGCGCTTAGTTCACTTTGGCGTTGTACCGACCATATAGCCTACATAAAAATGAATGTATGTGTGTCTGTCCTTTATGCATTACTATGCCATTCATCCGATCACCATGAAACTTTGGGAAGTTGTTGAATACATTCCCGCAAAGGCATGCTACATTTTTAATTTTAGCTTTCGTTCGCGAGTTATGAGTGAAAACGGGATTGAGACGTACATTTCTTGCGCTTTCGAAACATCGGTTTTCAGTTGTCAAATCAATTGCAGATGACTTTGCCTACTTTCGTCATACCTTGGAAATAAAAGCATCGCGATCGTTCGAATTTTGTAAGCCCACCATGGCCGAATCATTTGTTTATAATGTCAAGGCACGCAGACAGATGGAATTTTCACCCTAGACGGAAGAAGAATAGTGAATATAGCCCTAAATGGACAAACATTATGCAGGGTTTTTTTAGGCCAGGGAACTCGAATCTGAGGTTATTTTTCCCATGCTGCGCTTTCTGATCGTGGAATTCACTTCAAAGCCGGATTTACAGTTGTTTCATTAATTAGGCCTATCAATCGTTTAATTTAGACCTATGAATGTTTCATGTGCAAAGTGTTAGTAAATATAATAGTTTAATTATTTTGCTCTTAATTTATAATCTTCCTATTAATTATTGTGGGCGAAGCCGCGGGGATCTGCTATAAGCTATAATAAGCTGTAGCTTATCTAGCGTTTTCTGAGGAAATAGTTTGTGTGTGATAAGTCGTTCTTTCCCATTTCAAATTCTAAATACCTATATAAAGACCTTAAAGACCTCGAGTTTGAAAATCGAAAGTCCTTCATAAGTTATTTTCGCATTTACACAATACAAAACCCGAGCGACGCCGGGCCTTTTAAGCTAGTTAATAATAAAAAGATTCCTTCCACGTTGTGATATGGTGTCTGTTTACCTTCTAAACCCTAAAGTCTAAAGGGATGTCAAGTACAGCGGGAACAGAGTCCAGGCACAATGTCGACAGTTACAGGTCTAAGCAACAATGGACCGTTACCAACAATCAAATATTATTCTCTTTTATCAGAGATAAAGTAGCTTTTATCAGAGAAATGCTTGCCTTAGGTTTAGAGAATGGTCAAGATGGTGATCTTCCAGTGACATATAATTTAATGCTGTTCCCAACATTGCCGTGCCCTCATGAGAAAACCTTGTATCTCCAAAAACTAAAATTATTCAGCAGAAAGAAAAAAATATATATTATGCACTGGTTAGAGTTACGAAGTTTGTTTTCTTTGATCGTATATTATTTAAATATTTATTTAGAGTTTAGAGAGTTGGCGTTTTCCAATTCAGAAGGAAAAAATAAAACATCAAAAAAAGTGAACAGGTCTTTTGATGATGGTAGCCTATTTGAGGAGTCGTAATTCTCGATTCTTCAGTTACATGAAAGTAATAGTTTTAGTAATAAATGTACTTTGTTCGATGTACAATTTCACAAGAAGGTGATCGGAATCTCCTAAGCCTGTATATATTTATTACGTCCTAGAGGATCAATGAAAGTGAAGATCATGATAGCGAATCGATTTGAGTTTGTGATCCGGATAACTACCAATTTGATAGTTATCTCCAGCTTTCTTACAATATCAAGTGAAAGCTTGCAAAATTCTGTTATCACGCTTTCTTAACTTCTCTAAGTCTGCCTATGGCTCTTTTCAACCATGTATTTCCTCTCAAGTTCTAACCGGCATGAACAATTTTCATTGTTTAATATACCCCTAGGCTTCAAGCAATGAGAAGGTTTACTTCTCTTATGAAATTTGCAGACATAGAAACACAAACATGTTTTCCATTTTTTTTATTATGTTTTCCATTTTTTTATTATGTTTTCAAACTATTATATAATTAGGCCTATATTTGAAATTGTGGAAGTTATAATTGAAACTGTTTTGAGAAAACGAGAAATAAACTTTCAGATCCGTAAAAATGTGTTATCACCCTAAAATGTATTTAATTGCTTAACTTCCCAGGTTTTTACATATCTTCAAAATTCTTTGACAGGGGTGAAGCGAAAAGTTAATGTAAAACTAACATGAAAGTATAACTTAATAATTAAATAATTAAAAGAAGGCATGAAGGTAAAGAAGAGATAACAAAAATCAGTTTGTTCACCCTTAAAGGTAAAAGAAGAAATTAGCAAGTTTAAAATACTGTACTTCAAATATTTAATTTTAAATAAAGTTATATATTCTTTTTCTTATTGAAAATGTTATCTTGGTTAAATTTTAGAAGTGTCTCGGTTTTTGAACAGTAAAATCTGGCAACCATAACTGGATATTGAAGATGCTATAAAATAAAAATGTAAAGTAAAGTATTCCCTATACAGGCCATTGAGACCCAGAGGGTTCCAGGAAGTTGAGGCTCCCAGAGTTTTAGACATTCGGCACGTGAAGGTGGTAAGGTTTTCAGCCTTACACACCGGCCGCCTTTACCCCCAGGATTGCTCCTGGTACTCATTTCTGTTGGAGGCTGAGTCAACCCCAGGGCCATAGTGCCACCAGAAGGATTAGGCCAATTGAAAAACTCCAACGAGCTCATCGGGGATCGAACCCGCGACCTTCCGGTTAGTAGCGCAGCGCCTCAACTACTACGCTACGGCGTACCCCAAATAAAAATGTAGGTTCACTAATTATTTCAATTATTTCAAGTAAGCAGCAAAATATTTTGTCTCTTCTGTCGCCGTATTATTCAACAAGTAGGCTACGGTTCCTTTTCCGGTATGTTGAAACTTACCGTTTAACCTTTAATTATAATATTATTTTATTATTTTGTTCAGTTAATTGCATATTCATGTTCTTTCTTTCTTTCCTTCAGATTTTTATGTCCGAAAAATGTTTCAGGTCTTATTGGAATTTGGATAGAGAATTATCCTTTTTAAAGTGGACAATGGTGAACTCGTTTTCTTAGGCAGAGATTGCAACTTTTCGGTTTGCTTGGTTGTGATGTCATTTGCTGAAGTGAACAAGTAGATATGAAAATATTAAAATCAGTTTGAATAGTTCAATAATAACAATATTAATTAAATAAAAACTGATCTGTCGAAATTTATAAATCTAAAAAAATGTTCGTATTTCTCTTATTTGCCTTCAGATTGCCTTAAACCCAGTCACCGAAATGACTGGCACCAGTCTAACTGTAGAACTTATGCACGCGGAACCAGAGTTCAACTTTGTCAAGCTTTCTGCAGTGTCATCTCTCAGACTTTTATTTTAAGTGACCGTAACGGTTGACAAGATTGTTAAATGAAGTTATAAATGATATGGGATTGTGAATACCATTACTTATAAATATGTAGGTGACAATCACCATGTGGTATGTGTCTTCTGTATACGTGATATTTTATGTCGCCCACGCCAACGCGGAACAAGCAATAATTGTTAATATGGGCGGAATCTACTGATTGCAGTTCGATATTAGAGCGTGACAAAAATGTAATAAAGTTACCTTTAACCCTTTCAGAGCTGAATTCGTAATATTAATACAGTAGAACCTTTGTTATCCGAAACCTCTTAACCGAAATACCGTTTAACCGAAACTACAAAAAATGTTTATTATGATATAATGTATATGTATTGTGAATGTATTTACGTGTGTGTAGTGTAAACACTATCCTCCTTTTTTGAAGTGAAACTTCTTTAGCCGCGCTAGGAGTAGCCTAAATCGAGAGCTAACCCAAACTTGCGTTACTAACAAAATCGTCACGAATTTAGTGGGGTGTGACGGAACGGACTGCACAGAAAACAATCAACTCAATGATAGGCTTATCCAAAATTTAAAAAAAATAAAAAATCCAAAATCCATAATTTAAAAACTCTAAAAATTAAAAATTAAAAAAATTAAAAATGCAAAGATCCAAAATTAAACAAATAAAGATCCAAAATTCAAAAATCCAAAATATAAAAAATAAAAATTTCCAAAATTTAAAATTAAAAAATCGAAAATACAATATTAAAAATATTGAAAATCCAAAATTAAAAAATTCCAAGATCCAAAAAATTCAAAAATTTAAAAACCCAAAATTAAAAAGTCCAAAAACCCAATATTAAAAAAGTCCAACATTCCAAAAATTAAAACAAGTTTCACTTGTTTCGTGATATTTTCGAACGCTTCCCAGTAGATACGAATATTCAGCCAACTTGTTCATGTCAAAAGTGATTGGATGTGGCAATATCAACTATTGCGTTTGATTTTTTGATGCGGGAACCAAAATAATGAAAGTTAAAAAAAAAAAGTTTTCAAAATTGAATCTTGTCGCTCACCTCAGAATTCTGGTTGCCAATGGCGATCTGGTGACCGGAAATTTCGCGCCCTGCTCTAAGAAATCTGTTAGCTACCACCCCACGATTAATCGTCAAATGGTTCAAAGTTCGTGGATGAAATGTGGCGATGTAAACAGACCTTAATCCAGTTCGTAATTATAGAAAACTAGCTGGCAAACGGTTTCGAGTATTGCTTGATAGCGTTAATATCTTGAAGCTGTATAATGGGAATCGGAAGCTGAAGCAGTAGACAGGCAGAATACTGTCCGGCTGATCAGCAAGTGTCAACGCATTGTGACCTGGATCAGCTCAAGGCTCGACCTCATGGCCCACATAACGAGAAATCTGATCCCACAGAGGAAAGTTCAAATATTATCTCCATACACAGGTTGCGGGAATACTGGGGTTTCACTTGCTTTGACATGTACGACATCTCGGCCTGTGTGACCATTTTAAGTGCAGAAAGCTTATTGTAAAGCAGAAGATTTTACTGTTATTCCTTACTTGTCAATTGGAAAGCTGCATAATTATTTAACTCAGGCCCGGAATAACGCTTAGGCTGGGTAGGCATATATCGCATGTATCACAGAATTCCTACAGTAGCCTATTAACAATGAAATATGTGGTCTGTCAAACTGCAGATGTTAGATAAAAGTAGAATGGTCCCTATTCAGCCCGTGAAAGGCTTTAGGGTTCCAGGAGGTTGAGGCTCCCAGATTTGTTGTTTTTGTTTGTTAAGAAAAGCACCGGCAATATAAAATAATTATATCCGGATCTGAGTATGAATCGTGGTGTCACATCTGCCTCAGTTCTTACAGAAACCAAGTAAACTGCGAAGCCCTTGTCTGGTCAGTAAAAATTAAAATCAAAGCATGGTTGGCGAATTCCGCTTCGAGCCTGGAGAGTGCTTAGTTGTTTCAATCCATTACATGTTAAGGCATACAGTGTACAAAGTACTAGCCACACTGTTGATCGTATGATGCGTAGAGTTGTTTATGTTTACCTTATACTTGCTCTGCCTTTGCGCATGTTCAAAGGCACAATACACAGGAATTTGGTAACTAAGATAACCACTACACAGTTTCGTAGTGGTGTTCGTCAATCCTGGCCTGGCCTAGATCTACATTTCATTGCACTTTTGAATGGTAACTCTAGAAAATAGCTTGGTTGAACGATATAACATGTAGGGTGACTGTCATTTGTATTACAGGTAAAAACAGTTGTTTCTTCCCAAGCACGTATTTAGAAATCCGTTTCCGGGGGGGAGGGGAGGTCTTAAACTGATCAACCATAAATTACTGACATCTTTTCTTCTTAAGTGACATAAAACTTTGATTTTTTCTAACAAATGCTTAAATCTCCGGACCCCCCTTAAATACGTCCTTGTTTCTTCCTTCCTTCGAATATCGAAATCATGAACAAAAGCACAACCCTACGTGTCATATTAGGTTAGGGTTTTGTAACTTTTGTGTTAGGTAATTCTTTCAAAATTCGGAAATATTACACAAGCAAGTAAACTAGGGCGATTCTGTAAGAGTAAATATATTTTTCATTTCCAACAGAAATACTTGTTTGGGTGACCTGAATTTAAAATATATATATATATTAATTGCCAGGAGAATGTTTGCATGTGTGTTTATAGATAATGAGAACTTAAAAACTAAAAGCTGATTTTCATGCTTCAGTTTGTCATATTCCGAGCATGTTACACGAACTTTTTCGTTTACTTTCTCCTAACCAACTAGTACGTTACCATAGAGTTGAGCTGTGTCCTTGAAGATCAAACTTCAAAACGAGGGAAGAAAATATGAACTACTTATGAATTACATATGGTAAACTGCTAGAATTTCATATAGCCTACATCTGATGGCAATCTTGTTTTTGGAAATCGTATGGAGCGAGTCAAGAAAAAGACATCTTTGAAGTAGTCGAATTCATAGTAGAACTCCTTTGTAAATCGTTTTGCGTCTGCATTACCGGAACAAATTAAAATGCGTTCGGTAGATGTATTTTTTACGATTTCCTCGAAAATTATTTATAACGATTTTAGAGTATCGAAGGATAGATACAACTTTATCTGAATTCATTTCCATATAAATTTCTGAGGGAAAATTGAGGAATCTAGATGGCGGAATACTTGTCTTCTCCTTGTCTCCTTATCTTCTCCTAAATCGACCGAATTGATGATCCCCAAAGTAAAAACATTCCAGGGAAATTCTGTCAAAATAACAGTTATCTTCCTTCATAACATTGCAGTTTACTTTGGTTATCCTATATTGTTATGCAATGTTTTATTAAGTAAATCCGGGGTTCAAACCCCGTTTCAAAAAAAATCGCGAAAAACAATATTTTCGTCACGTAAAATAGCGGTAAGAATAAGAAAACATCGTCAACATGTTTCGTGTAACATCACAGACAAGATATTGTGCTTAGCTCAAATATAAGGCCGGTCTTTTTTAGCCGCGATAGGAGCCATGGTGAAGGAAACTGCGGGTTGGAGTCCCGCCTCGGGCATGGGAGTTTGTGTGAAATGAGAAGAAAAAAGGATAAGGAAGAAAGAAAAAAAGGATAAGGAAGAAAGAAAAAAGAATAAGGAAGAAAGAGAAAAGGATAAGGAAGAAAGAAAAAAAAGTTTTGCTACGAGTTTTCTTCTCTGAGCAATTTGATTGAACTAAGAGTTGCAACTAACTACTGTTCATCAACGTGGTCAATTTTACGCTCGAAAATAAAACGCATACAGATGTCATGCATTCTTTATATCGTCGGCTAAAAATTAAGAAAAACAAACTCCTTTGCGTTATCTATCATACGCAGATAGAGGACATGTGGTCAGCATGCCGGTACCAACGGCCGTTAATGATGAATCTTTTATTACAATGCCAGGAATTACATCATGTCACTGTCAACTGTAATTGAGTTTTTTTTAAGTTTTCACTTTTCTTCCGGAATGTTATTTATTAGCGGTACTTAATGTGATGAATTAAGTTCAGGTTTCAAATTGGCATATGACAAATAAGTACTTAGTCGCGAATAATAAGGAAGAAGCCTTATCTGGAGCGCCATAATGCAGGTGCTAATAACTGTGTTAACTGTAATTACTATGTTGGTCATGCGCACTCAGGTCCTTCACCGTCATATAAAACGGTGCTTCTCCACTTCCGGAAACTTAGCTCAGCGTGTTTGTTTCGTTTAGGAAGCAAAACATTCCTTCACATTTCGCGAGATAACATTCGCTGAATATACAACATAGAGATAGACAATTTCGCCAAATGCACGATGTTGCGATTGGTCACAGGCAGTCATGATGAAACAGAAGAAAAAATACGGAACTGGATACGCGCACAGTAAACAAAATAACCATATCTGTCAACACATTTTGCTTGTTTCATACTTAACCAGATATTTGCTGAATTCACATCTTCAGTCAGCTGATAAGTAGGCTTACTTACTTACTTGCAATATCTTAAGAAAACTTGACGATGGCGTATCTGTAGTGCTATAGTTTTGTCACATAAATGACAAATATATCTTACAATAAAATAAAATAGTTATTTATGGATCAAGGGCTGAAAGGAGGATTTTATTTTGCGAGTAGGTACTGCTGCAACCATAGGCGTAACCATGCCGACCATATGGGGGGGTTGGAATACCCCTAGGGAGAGGGGGAGAAGGGGTCCTCCCCTGGAAAATTTTAAAAATTAAGATGCACAATAACGAGTTTTAAGCTTCCCACGCTTTATACTCGTATTAAGTAATTTATAAGCAGACTTAAAAAAAATTGTACAATTTTCCTTTTTTTAATCAATGGGGGGGTTCAAACCCTGAACCCCCCCCCTCGTTACGCCTCTGGCTGCAACAATCCTACATTCAAGCTGAGCCTTTTTGCGATTAGTCATTCCTGGTCTTGCGGGGTAGAAAGATATTTGCATACACGCAGAAATCCATGGAGGTAATGGTAATTCCTCTGTATATTATAATTAAGACTAAGTTATATTCTATTTGTAAATATTACGAACAACCATGCCTGTACCGTGTAGAGACTTATACCAACAGTAACCATTCCAGTTAGACCTTCATTTCAATGGTACTCATCAGATCAAATAACTATTGAAAAAAAGTAGCGGAATTATCTTGTGGAGGGAATAGCTGGAATTGTTTTACACACTATACAACCAAATTATAAATAGGAAATAATATGAAATTTATCAACACAACTAGGCCCATCTCACATTTCCCTGTAATGTAATTTTGACTAAGTTTGAACCCTTTAAACCAAAATCCCGGTCCCTTATTTTACTGTTTCTGTAAATCAAGCGTTACCATGGTGAAACCCATCTCAAATGGATTTTTTTTTCTTTCACGAACAAAACAAAATTCCAAGAGAAGACATAGTAATGTGTTAGCAATCTTTCGTGGAAGAAAAGCCAGGATAATAATTATCATCTATGCGAGAAAATGTGTCGAATCAAGCTTGACTACAGAGATTAGAATTAGATGCTCCGGAGAGAAAATCTCTAAATATTGTGTACGAGTTAATTATTGCTATTTCTCTCTTATTTGAATTTCGAATGTGTCCTTTCATCTCTTACTTTCGTTTTGAAAAGCTGGGAATCTCATCTGTAACACAGAATGAAGTTGTTCAATCCCCAGTGTTCGTAAAAATATTCCTTCCTAAAAACAAAACATGGAATTTGATCTTCGAAACGGTTCACTACCATGTGTAAGGTATAGTTATTGGAAGGTCTGTTGGTAATGGTCATCGGCCTTAGCTGGAAGATGAAGAACAAGAACCTGTGGCATGTCCGGTACGCTTGAAATACTTTCGCCATAATCTCCTCGCATGATTATGAAGTCCATTGTCATTGCAGATCAGACAGCTCACAATCTTCCAAGGATATAAATGTCTGTCATATTCATGAATGGTTTATGCCTGACATAAGTTAGCAGAAAACTTTTTATTTAATTTTAATTAGCAATGAAGACGGCCATTTCACAGAAGGTCTAGTTAGATTTTGCTTAAATGGTCGCAGTGTATAGTAATTCGTTTTATTTGTAATCCCACGAGAGATTACGATTTTATACCGAGCGAGGTGGCCGAAATGGTAACGTCTTGGACTCGCATTCAGGAGGTCCCTAGTTCAAATCCCGTGGCCGGCCAATTTGACATGTGTTTTTTCATGGTTTCCCCAGTCGTAAAGACAAATGCCGAATTGGATATTTACATACCATGAATCATCCTCACCGTTTCATTTTGTATCATATCCATTTAATTTAATATCACTTGAAATTTACTCCATAAAAATACACCAATAATAGAAACAATTGACAATCAATAGTTCCATGGCCTACCCTACTGAATAGACACCCATCCCGAACTCCCGACGTGTCCTCGCAGCTAAAAGGAGTATAAACACAGCTGAATAAAAAAAGAAACACCTGACTTTATCGCAGTGGCGATTATTCCATATAGGATGTGAGGATCATCCTACACTTCATAATTCATCTACATAAATGTTTACTAGCATTCATTGTCAAAATTAAAACAATAAAATGAAAAAACAGCGTTATTGTAGAGCACTCGGGAAGGAAGTTCTAGCGGTTCTGTTTTGAGCAGGTTGGTATTTGCGAGGATGTCCTCAGTGTTGGTGTTACGCAGTCCATGCTGTTGTTAGATCTCTGGGGCATGTGAAGGGGCCGGCGGGGAAGGGAAATGTTGTGAGAAGCCAGTTTCATATGGAAGAAGTTGAGGACGTCTTACAGTACAGTCCTTCCTCACGTTCGATAGCTTGTTTTCTAAGAGGGGAGTGATCATATTTTTATTAATATTTATTTATTTCATTTCTTGGTGTATATTATATGCCTAGCTATTATTAAACTTTACAGTGCTGTTTATATTTCAATATAAGTATTCCTGGAGTAATATCAAGTTTGATATCAACTATGAAAATTATAGCGGAATAGCTGATTTCCGTAAACGACAGTTTTCATACGTGGTTAAATATTTTAATATTTTAGGATAAAGCATTATTGTAATAAATTTACATCTCAGCCTTTATGTATTTTTTACGGCGACGCATATGTACGTCAATAGCAGTGAATGGGTTAATTCGCTCTCTCCACACCATCCTACACAATTAAAAAACCAGGAGTCGCCACTGCTTTATCGACTGATAGCCTACAGGACGCGACCTGTCAGGAGAGGGTTAACGTTTGGATCACATACTACGTTACTGTTTTGAACAGACAAGGACATGGAGGGCCTCCCCGGATGGATGTTCAGCTCAATGCCAGTGCCACCTCCGAGACACTCATGCCGAACAAGGCGCGGATGTGATGAAGATGATATTGCATGTCAGATGGTATCGGGGACCACAAAGGCCTAAAATTACCCGACATTCGTCTCACAGATGAGGGAAACCCCCACTTAGATAACTTTTACCGACCAGAATCGAACCTGGAGCCTCTGCTTGAGAGGAGCGAATGCATCCCCCTGCATCACCATAGTGGTGGACCCATCCTTTACCCTATCACGTTTATTCCTTTTCGATATGCTTATGCATTACTTAACTTTTGTTTCAACTAGACAGCGTGTAATTTTAGAAACTCCGGCTGGATTATTCTATACTTAGTAAGTAGAACACACTGTGCTCATGATAATAAATAATTGACGTGCCGTGTAAATACCCCTATGACAATTACGCACAGGCCTACACTAATTGTGAAACTGTACAATCTCTTAACGAGATCATTACGAAGCTTGTTCGGGTTTCATAATTTGTTGAAATCTATTTTCTTGTATGTCCTTTTTACTGAATTAACGCGATGAAAGTATGTATGCTTTAATTGAGCACTATTTGCTATATTCGACCAATGATTTCTTCCTACACTGCCCATTGGGTGCACTTTTTACTTTATTATTCATTCATTCATAGTGTTCTGCCCAGGGGCAGGTCTTTCACTGCAAACTCAGCATTCTCCACTCTTATCTTCCCTCAGCCTTCCTTTTTGTATCTGCATTTATAGTCAATTTATTTTAATGTTGTCTATCATCTGGTATCTTCTTCTGCCTCGAACCTTCTTCCCATTTATCATCCCTTCTATGGCATCTTTCAGCAGACAATTTCTTCTTAGCCTATGCCTCATCCAATTTCTTTTCCTCTTCCTGATGATTTCCAGTAAAACTGTTCTACCTTCTTGAGTTCTCTTCCAATAACCATGGTCTTCGTCTTATCTTCATCCCATAGTCCTCACATTTGAAATTTAGCTCCATCAGAATGACATGCAGTGTAATTTCATCTTCTGCTAGCAAAGCCATACCATCTGCAAATCTTATGCACTTTATTCTTCTTCCTCCTATGTTTACACCTCCCATGTTCCGGAAACAGTTCTTTATTATAAAGCAATCTTATACTATTAACTTTTTAAAAGAAAATATCTAGTTTGGTTACCAATTTTTAGTACACTTTCTGTTTTAACGATATTTACAAAAATTCAGCAATAATGTTTTCATCCAAGTAGGTGTTTTAGCTCGTCTTCTCCTTATGTCACCTTATGCGTAACCAAAGCCAGTGCCTAACAAACTGTTCCACTTTTTCGACGAAACATAATGAAATACAGCCTACATACGGCCGGCGTGAAAGAATTATCATTCCATAATGAAATTTGTTAGTAAAAGTAAAAACCATGCAAATTTGCGAATAGAGGTAGTCATGCAAATGAGAAGTAAAACATTCTGCATGAACTCACATTTCAAGAATTTCGTGATTGATTTTTGACTAAAGGTGGTAGAAAACGGGATTCAAACAAAGAACTTTCAGACATGTCTTTCTCTTACAAACAATTTTTACTTTTCGCGATTCGCTAGTCACGAAATTTCCGGGCCTCTGCTTGTAACTTTAATTTAATTAATGCAGATAATTTCAATTTATAGGAGATTTTAGCTAAAATATTTGTTATACTAAATTATAATCTGTTAGAACTGTTTAGAGTGTTTTGTTGTTTGTAGTGTTGTTTTACGTGGCAGCATAAGAAGTCATTCGGTTTTAATTTAAGATTAAATCCACGATATTCTTCAGAATTATTGTTTCCGTGTTTCTCTTCTTCTTCTTTGCCTGAGTTTTACCTCCCCTTTTAAAAACGTTTATGCGGCCCACGCCGCCCGGGCCTTACAGGACCGCGACCTGTCAGGGGATTTTTTCATGTTACTCGAAACCAGAAAAAAGCCTTCTAACAATAATTGTTGGATACCTAATTATTGGGATACTGAGTAGCCTACTATGGCTTACATACTGGATGGTCTTCTGTTCTCAAGTTAGCTAGTTCAATGCCGGCCATAGGCAGCATAAAAATATATTATGGGGGGGGGACAAAAATAAAATATAGGGTTGTTAGCAGTTAGCCACAAACAAAATAAAAAATAAGGTGATAAATAATTATATAAATAAAATTGAAGATGTTTACCTTTTTTCTGGCAAGCACTCTCTTCTTAAGTACGTACTTGCATAAGAAGTCATCACATGTGACATCGAGGTTTTAATTATTGGGGGGAGACCCCTACTTCTAAATACTGGGGTAGCTGAAAATACCTTGCCCCCCAAAGTCGGCTCTTATGATACCGGCCCAGATCAATTATTGCACTTATGTGTGTGTGTGTGTGTGTGTGTGTGTGTGCAACTGTAACAATCTCATGTCTATAGGTTTACTGGCACATGGGGAAATAAATTCATGTGGTAGGCTAAACTGCAACATATCGGCACATCTGTGACCGACTTAAGTAACGGTACACGATGTTAAGTAGCCTTAAAAAAGTAACTTCAGTTGTATTGAGTAAGTTAGGGAACATACCAAATTCCCAATCCACTTTCTAGGAGCTCATGTGAAATAAACATATACACATGAATATACGGCTGGGGTCGCTGGCCAGATTGGTCATGCATAGAGGGCAGCTAAGGCAACAAGATATTAGCATGGATGCCCAGGGTGATGTTCAGGATGTGAGATCTCAAGGACGGAGTTATGTGGGCTTAGGCCTAATTAGCTGCGCAAGGTTGGCAACACTTCCTCCAGTCGCGTAACAATGAGAGAAAGTGGTAGAATTGTTTGCTAATTAAATTGCAATTTTAATCACCTAAAATGCATAATAAAGTTATGTATCAAGGTGCCGTTAGCCCATTATCAACACCGTAACGTTACATTCTCTCATTCGCGGACGGAACTACTTTACGATGCAACACAAATCCGTACAATAAATTACAACTCGTTATATATGCAGATTTTAATTTTATTTCAATTTATTATTCTCGTCGGTTAATTCTATATAAGGGATCTGCGCATCTGATAAATAATGTCCTCAGCATAAAAATGGGTCTCTATTAATGTATATGTTAATGAGTTTTCAGCCTTACATCACAAGTTATTTTCCTTATTGATGCCCTTAAAATTATACACTATAATGGTCAATGTATGAAAAAGTACTTATGGTACATTGTGGAAACTTAAAATTGCTTGATGTTAATCAAAAGTTATAGTATAATAAAATCAGTGTGTGCACGGCAAAAGCAGATAAGCATTTAGACACATCGTCTTCAGTCCGGGAAATTATCCTATCCATAATGTTGGCTGAGCACTGCTCCTCAGCTTCTCAATCGATTTAGATCTTGTCACCTGCTCTCAGCTGACCCGTTTCTGAAAGGGTAATTCTGCAATCTTTATCGTAGTCGCTTTTTGTACAGTGTTTTTGCAAGTGTTATGATATAAACATTGGAACTTTCTACATCAAAATATCATATGCCTTTTTAAAAAATTCCAGTTAGAATGAATGGAAAATAGATATTCTAGAATATGCACATATTCAATCCCTTTGCTGGGCCAAATAAAACATTATTGTTATTATTATTACACTATTATTATTAGACTATTATTATTAAACTATTATTATTAGAATATTATCATTATTAAAGTTTTTCCCCTGATTTAAGGCCATAGGCTTTCTCGACCATTCAACTAGGTTTAAGTCATTTTACAAGAGAGAATATATAAACTAATAGCTTAATATTAAACAGGGGAAAATTATAATTAGTGATAGGCGCGTATAAGATTTCCTGAAACAAGGAAAATCATTTAATTTAAGAGAAAATATAAACCTGTAACTATACAGAGTAAGTGATTTTTGGTACGTTACTATCTTAGCGTCAAATCTGATGGAGATAATAATAATAATAATAATAATAATTATTATTATTATTTAAATCACTAAAACTGGCCAAAAAAAAGTAATGAGATATTCTAGATAATACATTAAAGCGAAATTCAGAAATGTCAATGAGCTCCGATGTAGGATTTACGAATAATCGCTGTTTACAACCAAGTCAGATGTAGTGAAGTACAACGAATTTCACTTACAAGAAGCTAAATGTATGGAATTATAACCGTGCTGTCGTGAGATTCACCTGAAATAGTACTTTTTAACTTTCCCTGCAGAGGTTGTGACCCGCATGGGTCGCGAATGAGCGACCGCCCGAGACACCAACAACCTGTCTGTTAGCCTGCATAACTCCGTATTATCATAACTCTTATGTTCACTCAATCCACTTTGAGTTTTCCGCTCTCATCAATTTATCTTTGTTTCTGATTTATTTTTTTCGTTCTTTCATTCCTGTAATAATTTGAAATTTAAATTTATTCCTTTTCTATTTGTCCTCTTTTTCTTTGTTTATTTAGCTTTATTTTCCCCCATTCTTATTATCGTTTAGGGTTCTTTCTTCTCGTTTTTTTTTCTGAAACCAGTCATCTATTGTTTATTCCTTGTTTCTCGTTGACTTCATACTCTGTAAACTGTTTTGCATCCTACAATTTGAAAATAACACGCTTTTTGTTGCAAATATGTGTAAAAACACTTTCAGAAAACATAAAGCCAGAATTCTCATTATTATGCCCAATTACATTAAAGTAGTTAATGTAGATAACCAGAATCAGAATGGTATTTCACCTCTGGAATCTTTCTACTATTTGTTGCCTCCGTTTTAATTTCATATCCTTTTCTTGAAGATAAGGCAGCGTGGGCCTGACTGTTTCGTTCTTTCTAAGTATTTTCCCCCTCTGGTCTGCTTTTTAGTTTAAAAAACTCAATTTTATATGTTTTCCTGCTTTTTAAATTATTTATTTCTTTCTTTCTTCCTTTCTTTCTATCTTCCTTTTTCCAGTAGCCTTATTTGTAGTGTCTCGCTCCGGCAACTCTCTAAATTTCAATTCATGAAAGATATAAATCCTGAAATTTTGTTCTCCGATTCAACTATTAATTGTGCATACTTCATATTTAGTCATTTTAGTCTTGAAAATACCAGTCTGATATCTACTACAGCTTAATAATTGTATGTTAATGATTGGAGTAGGTTATCATCGCCAATCTGGATACTTGGTGTGAAAAGAAATAACGATTCTTAGTAGTCATTTAAGCTGTTGATTTTTATTTAGCCCATAATTAGTTTACTAACAGCTGTCGGAAAGTATCGTATACACTGCTGGGCATGAAATACGTCGTTCAGCACGCAAAATTGCATGTGCAAGTAAAATTCACGAATTCTGCAGAGTGTACATTCCTGGCCAGACCTTGACCTTTAAACGAGTGTTGCTGGTTCTGTATTGGAATGTCTTCTAGACATCAACTTTCTTTGCGCTTATACAAAATATTCTGCGTGGTAATTTCTGAAAAAATAATGTGGGTGTTATATTTCAATCCCAGAATTTCATCTGTTTAATCTGTTTGCCTGTCGTGAAATTCTCCCTACAAATTCTTTTTAAAAAGGCTTTTAATCAGTTGAAAGACAATAACTTTTCTTTTTTGTTGATCAGTTTTAGTTTTCACTGGTAAGCATATTTCTCGTTATAATTCTATATTCTGGCATTTGTTCAACTAGACAAGTTATTTTAAATGTAATCTTACAGGAAATTGCTTCTCAAATTATTATTATTATTATTATTATGGTCTCATGGTAGGCCAAGTCCCTCCAGGGATGTAGCGCCACGGAGTTTAGTTTAGTCATGTAGAGACAAAAATAGCTTTCATAGGATATATCATTTTGAACGAAATCTGCCAGGGTGTGATAAAATCGAATCGAATATGTCTACTGTTAATCCTATGTTCATGTTCTATCCACGCATTAAAATCTTCAGTTCAATAACAATTTTCTTTGGTCATAAATTGCGCAATTTGCACAACTCCTAATGATAACTTTAAATTAAAGTACCAACAGAATCCTAATTAGGACTATAATGGTAATGCGCTAGTAACTGTTATGTAGTAAAATAACATATATTGTTACAGATAAACATTATAAAGTGAAGTCTTAAAAATGCATTAAGATATTTTCAATTTTTGTAATGTAGATCAAGCATCAGGCTTGTACGTATTTTTTTTAGTTATGCTTAAATTTCACTGCCACGCCGTGGATGAGTTGGTAGCGCACCTGCCTTCCATTCCGGCTGCCTGGGTTCGATTCCCTGCCTAGTACATTTTGGGTTAGTCTTTAGTTCTCACTCCACGGCTCCATCTCCGGATTCCCATAGCCTCTGGACTTATCAACCCCTCATCACCACCAATATCATCATCATCATGCTTTAATCAGTCAACTTCAGGACAGTGGGGCACTTTGCAACATGAATCATGCCTTTCGACAAAATTAGAATTTTATAATATTAGGTAATATTTGGTGAATTACTGTATCCATGATACTTTTATTCATACCGGGTATATAAAAATTGTATATTATGTGCCTGAAACGATAAAAATGGCTCTGCTAATATATTAGTCTTTGTTAGCTTGTATGTTTCTAGGAAGTTTTTATTTCTGACGGAATTTTTTTTAAGGAAACAATATCTTTATCTCATTCCTTCGGGATTTCAGAGATATATTTGGGGTATTTTTCTTCTAATAAAGTTAATTTTTATGTATGAAAAATAGAATTTTCCCAAGGCAACGAAATTGAAATCAACGACTTCCTAAAAAGTGAAATGCCTTATTCTGGTAACAATTTGAAGAATTTCCATACTCACTAATGGCTGTTTACAATGGAAATTCTTTTAAGTATTTTTAAATGTCTGTTACTGTGGCTTATTACTGTCGAGGGATTATACTGTGCGCAGCATAGAAAGCCCAGCGGTAATGCGGCTGCCGCGGCGAAACAATGTTTCACAAGAAATGGAGCATAGCGGTGAGATTTTCACCGACATAGTTCTCAGACTTGCCTTGCTTCTCTGAGAAAGCATCTAGTACTTTGGTTTAGTACTGATTTTCATGGTACATTTGGTTTCATATCTTCTTTATTTATTTTTATTTTTATTTCACTCAGTATAGTTTAAGTAGAAGTCAATAAAATCATCCATGAATATAGGTCTAGAACATGCCTGAGGCCTATTGCTTTTCTCTTTTTTAAGTGTCTTGGACACATTTCTTGTTGAAAGTAGAAATAATAAATCCGATAACGTAATATTTATGTAGCTGTATGTTATATTCTTTCATTAAAATTATCAAACATTCTATTTTTAAAGTTTTTTTTTCTTTCCTAAAATCTGTGCGTTCCAAAGTTCTAAAACTATAGTATTTTCTTACACATTTATTTTTAATTGATTACCTTATGGCTCACATAATTACAGTTTTCCCCTATCGCAACGTCTTTGGTGATACGAAGATAGTGGACCTTCATATTGCTGAATAGCATCCTACGATTCTGATGTAGCCATATGTGTCGTAGAATCCCATCTCGACACGTGTCGATTTTATACATGTTGTAAAGTAATCGAATATGTCTACTGTTAATCCTATGTTCGTGTTCTGCCCACTCATTAAAATCTTCAGTTCAATAAAAAAAATCTTTGATCATAAATTGCGTAATTTCCACAACTCCTAATGATAACTTTTATTAGGTATATAACAAAGTTTAGTTAATAGAAAGAACTCTGTACTTTCGTCACTAGAAAGATTGAAATATTGAAGTCTTATTTATAGATGCGATCGATGAAGACTGTCCACACACGATTTTTAGTTTAAGGTTTTGATGTCAATTGACTCACCGAATGACTAGTTCTTTTAGTACTGTACACATAATCTTAAATTTCATATTGGGCAATATTTATTATCCGAAACCCGAAATCAATAGCAATTTTAATTAAATAAAAGTTATTAAAAGTAATGTCAGACATTGTTAAGAGGATCCCATAATTCGTTTGATGTAAACCTCTAGGGAAACATATCGTGTATGGATATCTACACGCGTACCTGCACTCATAATATGTTCCAAAATGTTTTTGGCATAGATAAGCAGTAAAACGCCAAGATCCACCGGAATTTCAGTAGGTCTTTCTGTAAAGTGATGCCTCATGTATAATTAACGTGAGAATGTGAAAGGTTACATTACTGTGCGATGAAGGCGTGATGAGTATGACTCGATAATCTATATGTAGGAAATACGTTCTCTTTCGGAACCATTGAGATTGGATCACATAACAAGGAAGTTTGTTTACAGCGAGTGCCGAGTCAGATCATTGCGTGAAAGCTGTGATTCACATCCAGTGTGGAACAGAACATTCACACGCGCTCACTCAGTTTTATGACGAGCTTGAAAATACCATATGCAAGCATTACTCCTCACGCTATTGTGGTGTTTTTTGTTCTATTGTTTTAGAATTATTATTATTATTATTATTATTATTATCATCATCATCATCATTATTATTATTATTATTATTATTATTATTATTGACCTCTAAATCCGACGATCACGGATTTTAACTCCGACCAGTACGACAGATTTTCGGGACAAAGAAATGTTCACAGCGTATCCTATGTTGAGGATCCTTGGTAGCCTATTTCTAAGTTTCTTGCAACAATGCAACAATGCCGTAGTTCATTAATCAAATTGTTAAAGTATTAAGACATCTGCTTCCCTGTGATACGCCCTACTCCTCTTGGTCTTTGAAATACTGTACTTGGTTAGTTCATAAATTTATATACTAACTTAATAGTAGATATTGCCATAGGCTGTCACTTTTGACTTGAAGATGTAGACTGAACATTGGTATTTACTGGAAACGGTTCTGGAATATCCGGAAGGTTATCGATATAGAGTAATTTGAATTCCTGACGTGACTTTGGTTGGATTTAGTTCCCTGTGTTTGGCTATTTGTTACAGCCGTTAAATCTTACAATCAGTTGAAATACAGTAGGCTACTTTCAAAATGTTTCATTTATTTTTATAATTTTTTATAAATTTGTTCGTTCCATGCAAAAATTAATGATCAGCCTATTTATGATAGGGGGTAGTTGTTAGGGTGTGTTATTTATTTGTTTATTTGCATATTTAAAATGGATGTATGCTGCAATATTTTATATATAAACAGCAAATAGGGCAGGGGTAGTTCTTAATAATTCCCAAAAGGTTGTAATGCTATATCTTAAGGAAGAATAATTATGACATGAAACCAGCTTTCTTAGGTTATCTGTGAATATGTATTAAATAGTTTAAAATATCATATTCAAAATATTTCATGATCACATGCATGCGTACGAGAACGGGGGAAAGAGAAAATGCGTCTGGAGAACAGTTTCAAATCTACTGAGCTTGGTATATAATACATTAGGCTAAAAACATGAATTCTTAACACACTGTCAATGTGAAACCTTCATTCTTGGTTTCCTATGTAATTTTGTTGCGTGAGATAACTTTTCAGGAAATCCCGTATTCCATTATTAGGTAACTTAGTGCACGAAACCCAAGAATGTTGCTGGCTACATATGAGGCCTCAGGCATATAATAGCCTGTTCTGATCGAGCACGTAGAGCCTCAAGGCTTAAAGAAATCCTGATTTATCTTAAATTATTACTTAATACTGTTATTACTACGGCTTGAAATCATATACATATGTACATGTACTAACACGTGGCTAAATGTGGGTATATAGTGGATGAAAACACAATAATGTGGAGTAAAATAGCCTATGAACTATTTAGGTAATGTTTACTAAATGGAAAATGTCCTAGCATAGAACCTTGACAGGTAGGAGATAAGTTGTCTCACTTCCGTGATAAGGATCCGCGGTTAAATTCCCAATCAATCTCACTACGGATTTTTCGGGCTACAAATCTCGCATCGCTTCTGATTTAACGTATTATCAGTAAAGCATTGTAGTCGCTCTATCGTTGTTCATTTTCCACGTTAAACTGTGAATTCATTTATTGTAATAAAGTTATAGCTTTATTAGACGTTAACATCTTAGGGGGACCGGCTAGTCACCACCTTGATAAACGTTCATAGATAATGATCACAGTTTAACACAGTAAATCTGTGGTCAAGTGAGCACTCTAGAAGAGGGTGAATAAACGGAATATAACATAAAAAGGCAGACAAAATATGCTTGCTTTTTCTAGATGATCAAACGAGGCAGAAAAAAGTATGCATTTTTAAAATTGTACTTCAAATTACATTTAAACAATTTAAGAACATTCTAAATACTGTAAATGTAACTAGCCAAATCAATAAATTCATTCGAATTTTGATCACTACCTCATTTATTTAAGTTATCATTTGTGAAAACATAAGTTTATTCATCCGAATCCATAAAAATGTCTGATTCATCTTAGTTCATAGTTACTTCCACTTATAAATCAACATGCAAGTTAATTAAACTTTTGTTTTTATTCTCTATAATTAGCCTAGGTGGAGTAGTTGGTTAATCATGTCCTTCTCCTTCCAATTTTGGGGATTCGATCCCGGACCAGGTCGATTGCTTTGCAACAGTCCTTGATCTGTAGAATTTCATCAGAATCA
Organism: Ectobius pallidus; assembly: GCA_964059195.1. Lineage (NCBI taxonomy): Eukaryota > Metazoa > Arthropoda > Insecta > Blattodea > Ectobiidae > Ectobius > Ectobius pallidus. The sequence continues at coordinate 73,790,842 of CAXKWD010000010.1, read as the reverse complement.
TGGTACATCGGCGATGGTTGGACACCTAAGTAGCGGTACACAACTGCTATGAAATTACCTACGCAACTAACCAATTCGTATAGACAGAACAACGAGATAACATGTAGATGTTACGACCTAAAATAATAATCTTTACATGACTGTTTAACTCCATGTAAATAATGAATTACTAAAACAAGTTTAAAAGAAGTTGAATAACTTGCTTTGTTATTTTTTTAAAATAATAACACTGAAATCCTAAATACAGAATGCATCGAGTATAGGATTTGAATTAGATCATCCTCATTTCTGTTAAAAGGAAGTTCGAAAACCCGATTTGTATAAAGACAGGAGTTACGAGCAAGACGTTACATAATTCTACAGAGCATGGATCTATCATTTTGCGAATACAATGGGAGAAATTAACGAAAGTGAACTACCATTTCTATCACAGACGCACTGCGAGTTTATTACAATAGGTACACTCTACCTTTTTTTTGTATCTCACTTCCTTTTCATTTACTTTCTTCAGTATAGTTTCCTGTGTTCTTGTTTTGTCCACTAGATAAATGACTGAAGATCTCATGGTTTGTAGATGGAAGAAGTACTTTGTTGTGGAACCGTTTTTACTCTCTCAGAAATTAATGCTGAGAAATAATTATAATTCAGAGTTTCACACACAAAATCACAGAAAACATCTGGTATTCTTTGTCAGTACAAAAGGACGTGACTTTTTTTGATTTAAATAAACTTGAACCTAAAAAGTGCACACTTAATGGATGTACTCCAGACTAGATATTAACATTTCTGCAGTATAGATGAACCTACTAAAGCAAAACTGACAGAAGGCATACCTGACTTTTCCATCACGTGTTTAGAGCAGCCAAAGCATAAGACATATGCCTACTGTAAACTGTTGAACCAAGAATGCTTAATTTAGTTCTTCATCAAAACCACGTGACTATAGGCTAATGCATTTGTCTGAAGACTGAATAACTGCGTCCGAATTTCACTACCATGTTAAGTTGATAAGTATGTGTTTAACTATAGCTATGTGAACTATTTGTGGAATGTTTCGAAAATTATATGTGTAATTACTATATAACATATTGATTTTTCTTATTGTGTCCTTCGTTAAGCTGGATAAATAAATTATATTATTACAGTAGTAGGAGAGATATTTATATTATATATTAAAATGAGTACGGTGATAACGTTGATGTCATGAACAGTTTGAAAAGATTAGTCGTTTATTGCTTATTGCCTTATTAATCTATAGTAAATTGTGCTTGGTTGTTTAATAACTTTAATATACGATATTGGTAGTCAAGAAGGTGAACTTTAGCAAATCTAGTGACTTAGTAGGTCTATACTTTTGACCTCAATGGCAGGGGGGCTGACGGATAAACCCAAATACAAAAATACACGACACACATTGGTTTGAATAATTTTAGACTCTTTACTAAATCCAATACAAGAGAAACCATAACTTACGGTACCGGTATTATTTATTTTAAAATTCCTCTGCAATTCATTGGCGGAATTGGTTCGGTGATACTCTGATAAAATGTGCCGTTCTCAATGCATCTAAATTCTACGATCGATGTTGGTGGGTGTAAGCTATGCTGCCTTCAATTTGAAATCAAGAAATCAAGCTGTTATCTAAGAGAACTCTTCTAATTAATTATTTTAAATGTTCAATCAACAATAGTGTCTGCATGAAGAAAGATCCATCTGCTGTTTGTTTATAATAATTTAACGACGATTGTGTGCTACGGTCTCAAACCGTCGCTGATGTGCGAAATTTTTTCCCTATTGGAGGGTTTTTTTATTATTTTTTAATTATTTATTTATTTATTTTACATACATGTGAATCAATAGATAGAGGACTGCCACGTTCACACATGCAGAACCATCGATGTGGGCCAAGATCGAACCTAAAAAGTTGGAAACGGAAAACCAGAGCCTTATTGACTCTTCCACCCAGGCCAATCACATCTGCTAGTGGATCTTCGTTAGTTCTAATCAGAGGAGGATCAGCTTTCACAAGCTCTTTATTCACCTAGCAGTTGACTCGCAGCATCCCGCATTTTACTTCTTGTAATCGAAGATGCTGTGAACGATTATGGAAACCTGTCCGCGCGTCTAGACTGCAAGAAAACCGGATGCGGAAGTGGACCACGTTTCTCTTGGTGTTGATAATAATGATGTAATGTTAAATCATGTGTAATTGGAACATGGACTTGGGCTAGGTCGTGTCGCCCTCACACTTCTTGCAGTTTGAGTCATCTCCATTCAAACACGCACATTTCTTTCGCTTCCTTTCGCGATTAAAGGAGGTCGGAAGGAAGTGTCCTGTATGCCACTTCTTGGAAAACTAACAATTAGCTCAAAAGCTGTAGGTTACTGTATCTTAACTAGGTATGTGAGAGCCTCAGGCAAGATGTTCTCGATGGCTTGCGTTTATTTGTTTTAATTTATCTTTTTAAGTACTACTAAGACGCTGACTGTTTGTATGGATTTGTTTCGTGTTTATTTTCTTCAATGCTGTTCCGCAGTACAGTTGAACTAACAATTAATCCTAAGAAGACTTTCTGTGGGACAAAGAAAAACGATTTTATGTAACTTCGCGACTTAAGTAGAGATTGCCATAAAATTTAGCAAATTTATGTGATTATTTGTAGAGCCCGGAAGTTCAGGCATTTATTTTGGTTAAAATAAGCAAAAAAGACACTTAAAATACCGAAAATAGGCAGTAATATAATTAAGATCTATTTATTTATTACATTAAGTAATTATGACTGTTACTTTTCTTGATTACAAACAACAATAAGATATAGGGTATTTTCCAGGGCTACTAATCATGTGGTGAAATGGATTAATTCCGACGTTTCGAAGCCAATCTGAGGCTCCATTGTCAAGGAGAATTCTCCATCCATGGAGAATTAATCCATTTCACCACTTGGTTAGAAGCCCTGGAAAATATCCTATATTACCAGCACCAGGAAAAATTCAAAGCACATTTAACAATAAGATATTTTTTCAAAGTGTCAACGTTCATAGTCAGCCGCCTTTCAGAGAGAACATTATTTAAAGAGCTTAGTTGAATCGTTCGAAGCAGGGCCGTAGCTAGGCGGTGGCGAGGTGAGCCCCCGCCAAGGGCGCAAAATTAACCATGAAAAGTCCCGCTTTTTTTTTTTTAGACTGGTGCAATTTATCAAGCAATAAAAATTTCACGTTAATGGAAGAAATCTTTCAGGTTATTAAAAATTACTGCACGTGAACTATCTGTAGTATTATGCCGATTGTCTACAAACTAAAAGGAGTCATGCAACGTTCTTTAATTAACACTGTTTTTTTGACAGAGTATAACATAAATCATGAACAGTATGGAATGATATAACAATACAAATTAAAATGTACGTTATTATTGAGACGAAAGTGGTTCAACTATTCGAAAAAAAAGTACTGTTACCTATATTAATGTGTTAAACATTTTAGTAGGCCTCAGGCCTATTATGTAATTTACTTTTTATACTAGATTTTATTATTTAATTCTTTTTTAAGTAGTTCAATCGTCTGAAAATAAGGTTTTAGTACCTTGAAAGTCCAACACTTAGTTCATTTTCAAATTGAGGTTTAGGTTTTCTTTGATAATAACAGTGTTTTTATATTAAAATAATAAACAATTTTACAGAAATTTAAAAAAATTGTTCAAACCCCCCAGTATTGGAGGGCGCAGATTTGTCAAACTTGCCAAGGGCGCAGAAGGACCTTGCTACGGCCCTGGCTTAGACCACTTTCGCGCTGACCCCTTCAATTCGTCTCCACCAAGTTGTACCTTTGACGGTTCATCTCAGTGTACTAATACCTTACTGAATTACCACTTTCATATTCATCTAGAGCTCATTCAGAGAAATGGGAAAAGAATGTAGAGTAAAGCATTTCCATCTATATATGCTTTCATATTGTCTGAGCCTATGGCTTGCCATCTTTTGGTTTCAGAAATAACAACCTTTTCTTGAATAAGAACGTTCGAATGGTGTAAGATCGGAATCCATTGAATTAAAGAAATTATTTGTCAAGATAGAATATCATTTTATTTTCACTTTTGATTACACGCGATAAAGCACATTTTATTTTAATGATTAGTTGATAAAACCTGGTGGAATATTCTAACATAATTCTATTTGCTTTCAAAGAAGACACGTAAGCTTACATAACTTGATTCTTCTTTAATCGGGATAGCAAAAAAGAAGAGACGTAAACTTACAAAACTTTTTATTTTTAATCAGGACAGCAAAAAGAAGAGACGTAAACTTATAAAACTTTTTCTTTTTTATATCTGACAGCAAATTCTGTGAAGATCGTTAGCCTATATGTAGTGTCGGTACGCCGCGAATGACCTTCATTTTCTTGTATATGATCGTAATGCACATAGTCTGAACAAAATCACCAAGACAAAACTTATGTCAGGATAAGCTCGAAAGTCTAGAATCACCGAAATATAAAAGTTATTTATAAAAATCCCAAAGACCTAGACCAACAGTAACACCATCTAGGAAGCAAAAGTGAATTAATATTTAATTCATTTCCTAGGATACGATTAAAATCAGTTAAATGCCTAAAATATACATCAATATTCCGTGCTTCGTTGTAGAACAAGAGGGAAGTCTCTGTCTACCGAGCAAAATGCATGTAGCTCGAGGGCTTCACGGGTTCAAGTCCCGTACAACAAGGCACACATTTTTTATTATCTTCCATTTGTATCACCAGGATATAAAAAATATAAAATGAAGTATTTTTTTTGTTTATTACTACAGTATTAACTAATTATAATATATTTACTCATTGTAAAAATACGTTTATCACCTCTACAATTTAAATTAATGTTAAGCTTCTATTTTATTTAATCCTCACAAAATATCCTAAAATATTTGTAGTAGGCTACACTTAGTATAATTATATAAAAATAAAAATAAATAATGTAGAATATTTTGAATGAAAGTTGTTTATATTACTGAAAATGGAAAAAGGATAAATTAAATTTTCTTTTGAGAAAGAAAATACTTTTTCATGAGAATACATATAATTACTTTTCTGTTATAAATTAATAACAATATATTTTTAGGTTTCATCCAGGTAATGTTTTAAGAATGCGTTCATAATTTACTGTATCTTGTATTGCACTTTTTATGGAAGTTCTTATACCGTACCACATTTAAATAAAAATCACTACTGTAAAAGTGGCAACAAGTTTAATACCTTACTGAATTACCATTTTTATATTCATCTAGAGATCATTCAGAGAAATGGGAAAAGAATGTAGAGTAAAGAATTTGCATCTAAATATGCTTTCATATTCTATGCTGAGCGTGTGGCTTGCCATTTTTTTTTTCAGAAATTACAGTCTTTTCTTGAATAAGAGCGTTCGATTGCTGTAAGATCGGAATCGACTGAATTACTGAAATTGTTTGTCAAGTTATAATATTTTATTTTCACTTCGTATTTTGATAAGAGCATCTTTTATTTCAATGATAGTTGATAAAACCTGCTGGAATATTCTAACATAATTTTAATTAGGGATGGGTCCTCGATACTTCTGATACCTCGATACTCTCGATACTTGCATGGTATCGGCATCGAACGATACTTAAGAAAACTAGTTCGGTACTTTTTCGATACTTTGGTAATTCTGCAATTAAGTGAGAATGCTAGTATTTTCTAACAATAACTTGTAAGTGGACTGTTTAAAAAACTATTTTAGTTTTAATGTAGAGTGTAAAAATAATTAATTACTGTAATTAAATTTTGTCTCATTAAATATGCACACTTAATTTTGTTGGTATTACACAGTTCTCTCAACTTTTAATTTTTAATGTACCTATTTATTGAAACTGGAAATGTTGACGGTATCGAGTATCGAGGGAAAAATAATGTATCGGTATCGAGTATCGAGAAAATCTGGTATCGACCCATCCCTAATTTTAATTCCTTTCAAAGAAGGTAAGCTTACAAAACTTTATTCTTTTTTAATCCAGGCAGCAAATTCTTTGAAGATCGTTATATGCAGTATAGGTACGCCGCGAATGACCGACCTCTTCTGCACATAGTCTGAACAAAATCATCAAGGCTAAAATTATGAAAGGAACATAATGTCAAAATAACCCCGAAAGTCTAGAACCACCAAAATATGAAAGTTATTTATAATTTATTTTTTCTTTTTTTACATTCCTCAAAATAATAAGACAGTAATGTCGGACTATCGTCCCTGACTACAACATTTATAAAAATCCCGGAGACCTAGACCAACAGTAACACCATCTGTGAAGCAAAAGTAAAATCATATTTAATTTTTTTCCTAGGATACGATTAAAATCAGTTAAGTGCCTAAAATATACATCAGTATTCCGTGCTTCGTTGTAGAACAAGAGGGAAGTCTCTGTCTACCGAGCAATATGCATGTAGCTCGAGGGCTTCACGGGTTCAAGTCCCGTACAACAAGGCACACATTTTTTATTTTCTTCCGTTTGTATCACCAGGATATAACAAATATAAAATGAAGTATTTTTTGTTTATTACTACAGTATTAACTAATTATAATATATTTACTCATTGTAAAAATACGTTTATCACCTCTACAATTTAAATTATTGTTAAACTTCTATTTTATTTAATCCTCACAAAATATCCTAAAATATTTGTAGTGGACTACACTTAGTATCTAATATATAAAATCGAAAGTGTGTATGTATGTATGTATGTATGTATGTTTGTTCCTTATACAAATCTACATTTCTTTACCAATTTACACGACATTTTGCACACATACCCAGTTAAGCCCGGGAAGTATAGCTGTCGACATTAAAATTCAAACAAAATACTCCTTCCCTTGAAAATTATATAATTTCTGAGAATTTTATGCTGAAAAAAATGAATTGCTGTTTAGTTCACATGACAACAGTGAATTCTTTACTGTGATGACATAGGGCCTTGGCGACTATTTAATGCTGGACTTTAACGAATTATCATTCCATTGATGTAATATATTGGCGAAAATAATCACTGAAATTGAAATCCACGAAAATAAAGCACATAACTTTCTCTACCCTCGACATAAGAAATATTTTCTCACTTCACATTTTGATGTAGAATAAGGCGTATTGAAGGGATAACTTAAGTGTGTGAGTATGCTATATCAGAAGTCTGTAAATAGTCAGTTATCCATAGCTATAGGCTTTGTATTAGTTGAGATTTATCATAGGCCCTAAGCATGGGATGGAACATTTTGAGTCCTATGCTCGCAGTTTATTATGACCCGGGTTTTAGGGGAGGAAAGTATGAAAGTGATACTGCATTTCTCTTTTATTTCAGCCCCTAAACGGTTGTAAGATGAGAATGAGAAATAAAATTTTCCGTCAAGCCAAATACAATTTTATGAAATTTATGTTTCTTCTTATTTCAACCCCTCCCAGGCATGATGTGTAGAAGCAACGGAATGCAGCATTCGACATCCTCTATGAGCCATAAAAAGCTATATCTAGCGTTTTCTGAGGGAATAGTTTGATCAATCTTTTTCTTCATAACAAGATCTACATACATATTATAGGCCTATAAGGACCTAGAGTTTCAAAATCGAAAGTCCTCCATAAGCTAATTTCAAATTAAAAAATACAAAGCCCGGGCGACGCCGGGCCTTTTCAGCTAGTAATTATATAAAAATAAAAATAAATAATGTAGAATATTTTGAATGAAAGTTGTTTATATGACTGAAAATGGAAAATGTATAAATTAAATTTTCTTTTGAGAAAGAAAATACTTTTTCATTAGAATACATATAATTACTTTTCTGTTATAAATGAATAACAATTTATTTTTAGGTTTCATCCAGGTAATGTTTCAAGAATGACCATAAGCGTTCATAATTTACTGTATCTTGTATTGCACTTTTTATGGAAGTTCTTATACCGTACCACATTTAAATAAAAATCACGACTGTAAAAGTGGCAACAAGTTTAATACCTTACTGAATTATCATTTTATATTCATCTAGAGCTCATTCAGAGAAATGGGAAAAGAATGTAGAGTAAAGAATTTGCATCTAAATATGCTTTCATATTCTAAACTGAGCCTGTGGCTTGCCATCTTTTTTCAAATTACTAATAAATTTAAAACGGCTATAAATCTATATGAAGATAGAAAACTCTTTACAAAGTTAATATCACATAGCTAATATAACGTAGGTTATATACTACTCAAATTTACTAGACATTTTTGTAACAAGTTTTTCTAGTGCAATTGACATTACGCAACTGACGAATATAAAATACCTTGTGACTGTTCTAATTTTACTAGACCTTCGAAAATGCTGTATCGAAAATTTTACAGTATTAGGAAGCTATTCTTTTCGTGAGTTACGCTTATCTATGTACAATAATTTTAAGAAAGAAGATAAGAAGACATCCTTACTGTATACGGTAACTTAGACTTTATAATATGTTTGAGAATTCATGCTTTGAGGCCACAGTTACTGGGGCAGGAGTTACTAGTTGTGAATGCTGGCAATTTATCACTGGGCACTCAACTGGGCCCTAGCAGTTACAATATGTTTTCACGGTAACTGACAACGTTTGGAGAAACTGCAGAGTTACCGTTGCCAAGTTCTGTTACTATTGGCTGTGTTAGAACGTGTGTTGCATAGTAGGCCTACATATAGAAAGCTACGCAGCTGCACCCTGTTTATTGTACATTACCAGGCTTTAAAACTTAGTGCCCGAACCCACAGAGGGAGTTGATTCCGGTTACCAATAACCTGAGTATAGGGGGTGGAGGGTGATTGCGTAGGCTGATAAGACAGTCATTGATAGTAGTACTGAGAAGTGAATGCGCTCGTAGTACGGTGGCTCTAAAATTGGTCAACCGTGTATCTTGTCATTGTGCGTGTTTATAAATGTGTAATACGTGTTCGGCAAACCGAAAGTAAAGTGTTTTAAAACGCAAACATATATTGAAACATTTGGGAGGGACTATTATATACAAACAGGAGAACGTATCGTTTTGCATGATTGTAATGTGAGTTTAGAGAATGAGAAGTTATTTTGTGGTCTTCTTATACCTGTATTCCGGTTTGTGTACTATCACGTAAACTAGCATATGGTAGCCAGCGCATATGCCGAGCAAAGTCTGTATAGTACGGTTGCTGTTAACATATTCGATCGGGCACTAAGTTTTAAAGCCTGTACATTACACACAGTTTAACATTCACTCATTTCCCCAAGAAAGGCATATTTGTCTAGACACTATACTTAGTACAGTAATAGCTTCATTGGTTTACTGCATTGTAGCCTGGTCAACTTATTTTGTTTAAGACAATCGCGATCTGTTCTCATTTTATAACACATTAGTAAACATTGATATTTCATTACATATAAATATACAAATACTTGATTAATTCTTGCCTTTTAACAGTTATCCAAGTATTAGTTGTCATATCAAATCAATAGGAATGTTTGAACTCAGTTCTGGAATAAAAATGTATCTGCAAATATTATTAAATCATTAACTCACGGGATTCTTACTCAAAACCAATGGATTTCCTCAGCGATCTTACATGACACAATGCCGATGGAGTACGGTATTATGATGTTTATCTTGTACCACAGTTTAGCAGGCAGATCCTATCATCCATCGCATTTTGTTCAGAAGAGTTTCAGATTTATGGAAATTTACGTCAGTGGTCAAATTTTATGAATATGTGGAAAATATTTCACTACAGTTAAACAATCTATTATTTACTTAAGATATATTTTTCGTTTATGTTATCAGTACACCTAGTGATTCAAATTCCATAAAATAAAAGCTAAAGTTCTTTGGAACATTTTCGAAACGATCTATCTTATAAGCGTGGATTCTTAGGTTGGTTGCATTCCCTGTGTCCCCCATTCGTTACTGCCAGGTAAGGTTTTACCAAGACATGGGGCTCAGTTAACCAGTGGAACTCCGACAACAAAATTACCGAGGTTTACAGAACACACTAAGAATGACAACTAAAGAAAGAAGGAATGAGAATACAGATCCGGGTGCGAAATGGAATGAGAGATGGGAGTTTTCCCCACCCTCTGACGCTTTTATCTAACAAATATTCTCGCGCCAAATTTATCGGGGGGGGGGATCATTTCATTATAAAACGACGAAGAAAACTTATGATACATTATTACTAAAAACAGTGTATTATTACGGTACGAAAATAACAGAAATGATGCCTATAGAACAGAAATAATAGAATGACCACCAGATCGTCAGCATTGTAATTAGTTTTATGTCATATATTTTACCACCCATTTCGCTTAATATGGCTCTGCATTTTCGTTTGAAGAATTTAAAATTACTTGCAATTTTCCAAACCATTGAAATTATCCTAGTTGTAGTTCGGTCTTTTCTCCTCCTCCCACCATTTTTAATGATTTCGCACTGTGATATAGATTGTGCCTTTGAAACGGGTAAAATGAATAATTCGTGATTCTTAATCACTTTGAAAATATGAGGTCGTTGGAATTTCTCAATTGGCCTAATCCTTCTGGTGGCATTGTGGCCCTGGGGTCGACTCAGCCTCTAACAGAAATGAATACCAGGAGCAATCCTGGTGGTAAAGGCGGCCGGTGCGTAATGCTGACAACCTTACCACCTTCATGTGCCGATGTCTAAAAATCTGGGAGCCTCAACCTCCTGGAACCCTCTGGGCCTCCATGGCCTGTAATAGGGAACACTTTACTTATGAAAATATGTTATAGAACTTTAAAAGAAAAGTAACTTCCTGAATCAAACCAATCCGGAAACATTACAGTCTTCATGATTTATGATCGAGATGTGGGGAACATTGTTGTGCGAGGTCACTCCCATATTTTGCTGACTGCTGACGCTCACAATCTCTTCCTTCTTTTGTTTCATGTCGAACACGTTTCGTAATGTGACATTTTCACAGCCTTGTGTATCTGGTTCCCAGCGCCTGCTTGTGCAATCCAGGCGTATCTCACATTCAAACGTGGATGCAAAACATGTTCATATCCCCTAACACAAATTCAAGGAGCAACAATATGTGAAAGGCTTGTTTCTCATATAACTCCAACAATATGCATTATCCAATAACGTTTTAAGGGAACAATTTAATACGACTCTTTCGCTTATTCGCGAGGATCCTAAAAATGCTAGAGTGAACGTTCCTTTCGCCCTCTCTCTCTCTCCCTCTCTCTCTCTCCCTCTCTCTCTCTCTCTCCCCCTCCCCCTCTCTCTTTTTCTTTTTTTTTTAAGGACATCAACAAACAAAACACAAAATTTACAGTACAAGCACAAAACATCAATGGAAACAATATGTAAAAGTGGGACAAACTAGGAGGTTGGGCGCGAAATACAACGTTAATACGAGCAAAGCCAGTTCCTCATGCTCAACATGGGATGAACTTTGCGCCCTTTTCGAAAATAAAAAAATCCCTTTAGGCAGGCCTACAGGCGGAGGTAGATTTCGAAGTGCTTTTGGTTTAATTTATTGTCGCTGCATAGCACTCTTCTTCTTTAGCCTTGGCATGGTAAACCTGCAGTAATAAGAACTGAATTCGGTAAAGCGGAAGAGCCTACAATCATTTGTTTTGACAACAAGAATAGGATATAATATTCTGGGAGGCCGTGCGCAAGATCAGCAATGAATAAAATTAGCAAAGCCACTAAACAAGACAAAATTATGATATTATAATAATTCTTTTAAGTGTTATTATTTTCAAACATTAAAATCTCGCGTAATATGAGAGCTATCGAGAAACTATTTATTGATTTGTAGAGTACTCATCAAGAGCTTTTCAACGATACCCCACAAGACGTGGTTTCAAAAGTTTCTAATTTTCATCCCCCACCTCCACCCCCACCCTCACTCGAACCCCCGAATCGTTGGTGTCACTGTGAACTCCATAGGGAGTACTCTAATTTATTCAAACAAAGTTTCCCTCTATACTTCATAGGGGCCGAGATATACATTTTTAAAAATTTCAACCCCCTCCCCCGACCACCCCCTTGGGCCAATTTTGCCCATTAACGAACTTGTCCGAACTATAGGGCCTAGAAATAACATAATAAAATTTGGTTCAAATATCTTCAAAATTACGGCCGCTATCGTGTAAAGATATATATAAATATATATATATATATATATATAAATATCACAAAAAAATTTTTTGGTCAGGCGGTGGTTTCGTACTTAGGGGAGCATGAAACGTAAAGATATGAAAGAATTTTTCGAAAATCATAAAGTGGTATCCATTGCAATAGGTAGATTTTTCTTCGAAATCTACCTAAAAATCTGCTCGTCTCCACCTGGCTTGAAAGGTAGTTTTCTTATGTTTAAAATTTGTTGTTAATCGAAAGTACCTTCGCTTAGAACTCGTGTTAGAACCCCTTTTTGTTGCTGATTTCTTGCGCCCTTTTCGAAAATAAAAAGGTTGGACTCCGTTACAACCCAGCTTACAGGGTCATGTGCTTTATGTTTAAAATTTGTTCTTAATCGAAAGTACCATGCTTATAACTCGAGCAAATCTTATTAGGCTCTTTTCGAATATAAAAAAATCGGGCTCCATCACGACCTGGCGCTGCTTCCATTATTCGTACTTCAAATAGTGGATGGCTCCCTCTTACATATTATAAAATGTATTAGATGTTTGTTATCCCTTCACTTAACTTGGTTATTTTCAAATATGCTACTGTATCTCTTAGAAACACATAGAAGAAGGTGACCCAAAATGTATGGCAATTTTGTAAAATATGGGCTATGTTAGAAATTCTTGAGCAATTGTTATAGCTAGATACACAACATTTAATAAACCATTATTATGCGGTGAAAATGGAGTGCGTCTGAGATCTTAGATTATTTTATGATGCCCTTTCAGAGGTGAATTTATATGCAATCATGAAGTGAAACCATCAGTTTTAGATTAACCAGCGAAACGTAGGTGGAATAGCCGATTTCCATAAATGATAATGGTAACACATGGGAGAAAAAATCCTCACATTTTTACTTCCAGCATTACTGCTTTAATCTTATACCTCTGGTACAAAGATTGTTTTGATATGACGCATTTGTACATCTGTAGCAGTGAAAAGGTTAAACGTGCAAAAGGACGAAATTTAAAAAAGTGAAGTATTTACGGAGAATAGATAAAATATTAATCCAATTGACCAAATATATGCAGATACGCGAGTAGATATGAAAAATAGGCCTAGTGAATACATCTTCAGTTAATAAGATTTTGTGGGTGCTTATGTTTCGAACAAATTAGTCTACCTTTTCAAGTGTTAAAAAAATTCATATTAGCAATTTACGATTAACTAGGTGACCAGTTTGATAATAATAGGCCTACCTAAGCAAGTTTTACTTACAACCAAGATTGAATATAATCTATTAATATTGCATACATTAATCGACATAGTTAAGCTTATATTAGTCTGTATTAATACTGGAAGACACAAACAACTGGTTTACACTAAACGAATCCCACTACTCTAACAAGATTGATGTCGTGCGAATCTCGAGTGAAGTGGTCTGCTATAGCACGCGACGCCGTGTTTTATTTATGCCATGTAAACAACACGATGTGCTACCATTTTGAACAATTAGAGATATTTATTTACGCAAGGCAAGTAAGTCAGGCTACTTGTATCCTTGCAGTCACTTAAGAAGATACGCAGAGTCTACCTTAAAAGGTGTCAAGTAGGGACTATTGAATGTTGAATGTTAAATTTCGAAATCTGTACTTATCCTACAAATGCCTACCTACCAGAAATGATGTGCAGGATTATGACACAATGACAATATGACAAAATAGGCTATTTAAATAAAATTAATAACTATAACAATGAAGCTATAATAACAGTATTAAGATGATATTAATAAATAATAATTGTAATTAATAGCAATATTGCCAGTAATAATATTAATAACAGTAATAAAAATAAGAGTAATAGTAATCATAACTAATAGTAATACGAGTAAGAATAACAATAAATCCTACATAACAGTTGTCAACTCACTGCATTACTTCAGAATCAGTTGGTGGCTTGGATATCGTAAGATACTCTCCTAAAGGTTATACATAAATCATGTCTTACTGCCCTAAGACTGTATTAATGAATGCAAAAAACGACATGCTGCCGTCAGATATCATTACGCAGTCGGCGACCTCAGGTAATGATGTTTACAGAGACTCTCAGTTTTATGTCGAAAGTGCATGGTTATACCGTTACTTCGTTAGCAAATACTACGGGCTCCAAACAAAAATGTTGAGTACTTTCCCACGAACTGTGATGTACACCTGATGTGAAATATCGTCTGAAATGTTATTGTTACAACGGTAGCTTGAGCATTAAAAACGTATAAAAGTCCCGTCAAGATTAGCAATCTATTTATATTTCTCTACTGTGCTTTCATTGCTGTCTTATTATGATGGATGAATTCTGAAGAATTTTCAGCATATTTCTTCCATCCATTTTTACTTCCATAATGGTATTCCAGAAGATAAGTTTCAACTAAACAGGAACAGCAATTTTTTCAGACTATTTAAATTTTGAACCAACTATTGTTTTAACAAAAATCACATTTAACGAATAATTTTGAATAATGTTCAATAGGCCTAACGATAGTAAGAGTAATAATAACAACTACTAGAAAACTAATGAGAATGGATAAATGTCGTGAAACGAACATCTTAAAAGTACCGGTAACTATTTACTTTTACATACAGAAATAATAATAAAGCTTCCCTTTGACTCTTTAGGCTACTTATTTAGAACTCTTTCATTTCATGAAGGCACTTTGTCCGTTCCAGCTTCTCAATTCTCTCCAGCGTGTCCTGGGTCGTCCTCGATCTCTTATTCCTCTTAACGTTAAATTATGAAAGATATGAGTATGACATATTACAGCCGTCACGGTGGCTCATGCTTAGCGCGTGGGCCTGGCATGCTAGCGGTCCCGAGTTCAAATCTCGGGGCTGGCGGGCGTGTCATTTGTGGTGGACAAAGCCGTGACCTTTGGGGGTTTTTCTCGGGGATCCTCCCGTTTCCCCCTTCATTCATTCCACCAACACTCTCCACTTCAACTTCCTTTCCCCCCTCATTATCATCCCGTTCCCCTTTACTGGTTTTCGGGCCAGCTCCTGCTGCAGACTCTGCTGCGGGCCTCCCCCGTCCTGCCCCGCTGCTTGTGGTCAAGAGTTGCTGGTGGTGTACCGTGCCTTTGGGGCTCTCAGAGGGACCCTGGGTTAGTGGCGCATGTCTGGTTGTGCCGCGCCTAGGGGGCTCTTGTACGAGGGACCCTGGGTACGGTGCACGTGGAGTGGTACCAGGTCCTTGTTGGATGTAGGGGAGCTCCGTGGGGGCTTGTGGTGGAGTCTGTTGACTGGGGGGCCTTAGGGCATGCACATCATTCGTTTCCTAGGGGGTGGGCAATGGGCCCGCCTATGTGGCCTCCGTCCGCGAGCCCGTCAGGGCTCAGCCCCTGAACTATACCTATACCTATGACATATTACAACTATATACATATCTAAGGGAATCTAATAGAACCGGTATGGATACTATGAGTGGCTTTATGGAAGACCTGACTCTTAAGCCTGAGAGAGGAGAGCTGTTGCTTACTTTAATTCAAGGGCTATTCTCTCCTTTTTTAAGCGAACATAAACCCGCTGCAGGTTTGTTTTACGGTTGATGCAGCGATGATGAAGTGAACTCAGATCTTACTTCATGAGATGTGCATGAACTGCATGTACTTTTTTTATCCTAATGTTTGCTTCAGCGGTTCGTATGGTATATCTGGTTGTTGTGTTGCAGCAGTATGCCGCCAAGCGAGGGGACCAGGACTCTTTACTGGAGAGTATGAACACCAAGTACTACTACTACACCAGGACCAAGGGACTCTTCAGGATCTGCTACCCCAAGGAGAGACCGCCCACCGGTGAGTAGTCATAATTATTTTGGATTGTTTTAAATTGTGTTTATTTATGTCAGAACTTAGTTTTAAAAATCCTTAGGCTGGCACACAAAGGAGGTTTTTGTTTGAAACCCGACCAATTCAACACGTCAAGTAATCCCAGCAGACCGAAGAAGTCCTTAGGGTTCCAGGAAGTTGAAGCTCCCAGCTTATTAGATTCAGAAAGTGAAGTCGTTAAGATTGTCAGCCTTACACAGCGTCCATTTTTACTCTCTGCTCCTAGTATTCATATTTGGTAGAGGTTAAGTCAGTCCTAGGGCCATAAGTGCCACCAGAAGGATGACCAATTATGATAAATGCCAAAGAGACTCGGCGTACCGTCAGTTTAACATGTAGGCCTACTTTATTAAAACTCATGGTGGTCAACCTTTCTGGTCCTGAAATTTCGTGCATAGGCGTACAGACTATAGACAAGTTTTTTTCTATGTAGGCCTACTATGATATAAAGTTAGGGTGAACAAAGTTCAGCCTAAAAGTTTAATTCGAAGAAATGTGAAATGTAAACTCTCTCATGAAATATTTCCAGTGCGTTTATTTACTGTGTGCTAGAAAATATTTGCAGAGCATACAAACGTAAATTGGACCCTAAGGCTTCCAAAAACATACATAGGTCCTATCCTTTTTAGAAGGTATGGCATAATATACTTTATTTATTTATGTATTTAGTGATAAGCTTTCCGAAATGTTACTTCTCTGATATTTTACCTCTCACCATAAGCCAGGAATCAAATCAAGGGATCATATTATATTTAGGTAGGAGATGGAGGATCACCTTCGTGGGTGATCTGCACAGATAACATAAACATGCACAAACAACTGACAAGGGTCGATTGGGGTAGCCTATGTGTTAAGTAAATTCGCCTTTCTGGCTCTGATAAAACGGCGAATTCCCACATGAGAATCCGCTACCTCACTCAATGCATTAAAGAGAAAAATTTCGGACTTCACTTTTAAATCTACTCTAAATCCATCATGAATTAGACATATGGTTTAGAAAAAATTGGGACATTTCTTATAATCCTTGTTTGTCCCAGATAATGAATTACTGGTTAAATCGACCACAGCCGCGGGACACGTATATGAGGCCTAATAAAAAATCTAGGAATGTAACAACCCATATCATTACATCTTGTAATTATTGGTTTCATGATTTTGACCTACAGCATACAAGTAAATTATATTAGCGCTCGATTTGCCTCAAGTACTGAGTGATGTAAACATTGCGTCACTGGTTAATAGAAAAAAATGGTCAGGTATTTGATGTCCTTCTGTAGCACTCAGAAATCCGGATACAAAATGGTCAGGTATTTGATGTCCTTCTGTAGCACTCAGAAATCCGGATACAATTTTTTGTCAATGGAAACTTTTTTGCTTGTATAGTATGATTAGAGCTTATACAAATAACACCTTGGAAGCGAAGTTGTCCACGCTTGAACTATAATGTTTACAATTGAAGCAAGGATGGGAGAGCTGCCAAATAATTATAATTATAATAAGCGATTATTAGCAGTTGGAAATAGACCTACAAACAAAAATAAACAAGGATGGCTTCACGGGTTATCAGCCGTGTCAACATTATAAGATTCAAGCTTTCGGCCATCTTCCCTCTGTGATAATCCGTGAATCCATTCTGAGTAATCAACGCCGTGAAAGCTTCAAATCTTATAAAAATAAACATGCTAGTAAATAAACGTATCTAAAGAAGTTTGTCTTAATTTTTGCTTCTCCTAAGTTCGTTCTTGCGTATGAAGTCGTCACTTATGTCATCAAGGTTTAAATGTTGGGGGCATGCCCCTATTTCTAAATGTTGGGGGCCGAAAGCACCTTCCCCTTTTTCAAGTCATAGCCTATGATACTGCACATTTCAGCACCTTTCTGGACCAATATAGCTAAAAGATAAATCTAGAAGGAATTGATAGTAAAATTGAATGAGAAATAAGGGCTAAATATTTTAAAATACCGGACACGGGAATTTCATTACACAAGTCAAAATGTGGGAATTTATGGAAAGTACAGAATAGTTTGGCAAACATACTACAGAGGATATTTTTGTAATATTCAGCGAAGAGAGAAACTCTTCGCAATCTTGCACATGCATATGGAGTTTTCTCCTGATGTCACGTCCGGCATGTGTGCAGCACCGTTATGCATTCCTTAGGAGAAGTCAAAAGGATGTTCTGACTGTTTCATTCTTGCTGCCTATTCTTACTCCTTGGTAATGCGAAGTTTTAAAAATAACGCGCTATTTATTGAAGATCCAAAACGCTAAAGCCTTACTTCTCATAATGCTTAACACAGTATTAACAGTAGTGGGCTACTAATACAAAAACTGTGTTACAAGTCGGAAGATCGCGGGTTCAATCCCCGATGTCCCAATGAAATTCTAGAGTGATATGGAAAAGTTGAATAAGTCAAAATTCCAAAGTTTCAGGAATGACAAAAACAATTTATTTCCACAGCATTTTAACAATATTTAGATCAGTCCACCCATATATTTTTACACAGTATCTTATACTATGTAAAAATTTCTGGGTGGACGGATCTAAATTAACAACTGGATCTAACAATATTTAGATCAGTCCACCCATACATTTTTACACAGTATCTTATACTATGTAAAAATTTCTGGGTGAACGGATCTAAATAGGCCTATTGTAAAAATGATGTGTTAATAAATGGTTATTTTTCTATCCTAAAACTTAGGAATTTTGACTTACTCGCGTTTTCCCTATCACTGTAGAATTGTTCCATTGGCCTAATAGGTCTACTTCTGTTGGTATTTGGATAGATCTCGTCTCTAACAGAAATCATTACCAAGAGCAATCCTGGGCGAAACTGCATAAGACGGTCAATCTTACCACCTCCATGTGCCGATTGTCTAAAAATCCGGAAGCCTCATTCTCCAGGAACTGTTTCCACGATCTGCATATGCTGAGCGCTTTTTTACTACCAACAACAATCAACCGCTCTTTTTTGTTCTATAAAAATTACGTATATGTCTCCGTTCAGTTAAAACGTATTACAGTACAAATGTTTGATAAAGTAACTAGTGTTAATCTGTAGGTTAACTTATACAACATAAACTCAATAGTGGCAAATGCTTACAGGTGCTTAACTAGTTAATTTATGGATGGCATTTCTGGGCATTGTTGAGCTGACACAAAGTACGAAATACATATATCTAAAGAACTACATCGAAGTACGAAATAATAATTTATTTTTAAAAAGTTATGATTTTACATAATAAAACAATTCGATGATCGATCTTTCTGTAAGTTTCCTTGCGCCGATCGGAATCATGACTACCGGTAGCCAATTTATGGAGAGTTACAATGATCTCTACAGAGGAAAAGATTTTTATAAAAAAAAACTCTATTGCCATCCTAATCGTAAATGCCAAGATCAGGACAGCTTTCATGACTGAAGAATTAGACTGAATCGTTCTAAATTTCATTGCTTTGTAGAACTAATAACAGAAGAAAATAGTTTTGATTGCTTTTGCCTTGTGAACAATCCTTCACACCTCATTGAGATTCAATACCAACTCTATCACATGGATATCGCTTTATGTAGCACAATGGTTTTACTTGCATGTGGTCTGATTTCGCTTTTCTATACTTACATTATTATATTTAATAACGGAATCATTTCACTTCCATAATACGTTTTGGTCTATTAGTTTCTGTTCTGTTTGATTAGCCACTCTTATTAATCGAACCTTTTAAAGTGTTCTTAAACTTCGTCCATCATTCGGCGGCCTGAATGTTTTCTTATTCCGGTTATTCCGTAATGCGTCAGATTTTTTTTCAAAATTATATTTCTTCTATTCTCTCTCTCTCTCTATCTCTCTCTCTCTATATATATATATTCTCTATATATATAAGGTATATATATAGATATATATATATACATATGTATACCTCTCTCTTTTCTATTCTTCCCTTACTTCTTTTTCTTTCTCATTTTACCATTTTACTTTCTTGTAGCCTATTAAGCCAGGTATGAGGGAACCAGTTTTTCACAAAAATAATAGACCTATAACTAGGAAACTGTGAAAACAAATCTGCTTATATATATATATATATATATATATATATATATATATATATGCTTTATATATTCTTTATATATTCTCTCTCATTTCCCTATATATATTACAAGTTTTACAACTTCTTTATCTCTTTTTTCTCCCTCTTTTCTATTTTTCCCTTACTCCTTTTTGCTTTCTCATTTTACCATTTTACTTTCTTGTGTTAAGCCAGGCATGAGGAAACCAGGTTTTCACAAAAATAATAGACGTATAACTAGGAAACTAGGAAAACATCTCAACTTTGTTTGGTGTGAAAATTCCACATTCCATGTTCAAAACGGAACAAATACATAGGAATAGGAATAACAAACAAAAAATCCTTTTCCTCCGTTATTTTCAAGCTACGCACGAAATACACATATCACCTTAAACTTATTATGGACAGTGCTTTCTATTAGAAATGTCCAGCAAACTATTTGAAAGATTAATCCAAATGTATCTACTTACAACACACTGAATGGCCCTGTGTGAATACAACCGTCTTACAAGAAATTATCGCACGACATTATTCGGTGTGGTGACTGACTATGGATATCTTTACACATTTTATATAGGCCTACTGTATGTTCTTCTGTAATAGCCTCTACTTGTGACTGGGTAAGGCATATTCTGAACAAGACAAATTATTACTGTAAGGTTTAGGCCGATGGCCCTAATCTAAAAGGTTTTGGAATTCCAATTGCTATTCACCGAACGACAATTTTTAACGAGCTTGTGTAATTAATATTTTATGATACCTGGTGGCATGTTTTAGATTAATTGAAGGGTTGTAGGCGTACTTGCATTCATGCATTGTATATTGGGCTGTACTCTTGTCATTTCTGTAGCATTGTGCCTATTTGACTTGGACTTATCTCTATAAACCTCTATATCACTCATCATTTTTTTAAAGTCTACTTTTATAGACAGTGTACTACAATTCTAAGTTTTGAACATTAATTTATTGTTGTCAGTTTGCATAATTTAATAGGCTATATGAATGTTAGTTCTTTCTCAGAAATTGTCAGTGTGTCGAACTATTTTTATAAGGTTAGTTTGTCTTACCTTATACATAGCCTAATAAACGGGGATATATGGAGAGAAACTTCTCAATATATACTATATATTCACCCCTCATGTCAGTATGAAATTCATTAATTATTTGAAAGATATTATGTTTAGTCCATGTGCTATGCACTTTCCAGGCACTTGAATTCTTTTCACCTTGTAGTATGAATTCTCACTGACAATAGTTAATTGCCAGTGAATTAAATTGGATTTAAGCGGGTTTAATATATATATATATTTTTTTTTTTTTTTTACACTCTAAGATTGAGAAGTGTGAAGTTAAACTAAAGTCCCCGTGACCTAGACCGGGTGTTTATAGAGATCGCGATAGTTACGATATATTAGACATAGAAATTGATTTTTGCGGATATCCAAGCATTTTGTGGATAGAACAGTCGCGACATATCATGAAATAGGTTACCGAAAGCTAAATATCGTGTCATTTGTAGTGAATCTCATATTTTTTAGGCTGCTTATTGCTGGATCAAGTTTGTTGTTCGCTAAAATTTTTAAAGTTACAGTTTATCTAAAAACATTCCTCAAGATGAAGCATTTGATTGTGAAAACAACGGGTTATGCTTGTCCAGTTATACTGTGCTGTTTGGGGATGCCGATGCTTATTAAAAATACATTGAATTTCATATTCAAGTTACTGTTAAATGGAATAGCAGAATTAAGTTTTAAAATGTAACATTCTCTACCACGTGAAATAATAATTGAACAATATTGGAAACAATATTTATAAAAGGGCTTATTATCATTTTTTCTTGATCTTCCCACACCATTCCAACAATAAAGTGAACCTTTTATATTAATTATGGCCTGGATATGTAGTACTGGAAAGTAATATTCCATTAGTCTTTGTATAGAGTGTAAAACGATCTCTGCTGATACCAATATTAAAAACACACATAATTATAAAATATTATTTTTCATCTTCATCGCCATATCTGCAGTGTTATTGTTATAAATCGGCTCTATTTTGTCATCACAAATGATGGTCCTATTGAGATGAAGGCTAAGATAGCTGAGAAACTATAAGACTCAAATTTTGTTTTAACGCTGAATAACGTTAATAGGGGTCAATAGCAATTAAATAGTAAGACCGAAAATGTTTCGAATTACAAATTAATTCCCAGAAAAATGTAAATAGTAAGCAATTAAGTAGTAAGACCGAAAATGTTTCTAATTACAAGTTAATTCCCAGAAAAATGTAGTGTGCGGATCTATGAACATAAAAAAGAAAGAGTACGAAAACCAGATTTGGTGTTTGAATGTTTCGTCTTTAGAGGCCGTGACTAAAACACATCGTTTACTTTCTCTGCCGGAAAGAATACTTTACTTGAAAGACTATCGAATTACTTACATTAGAGAAAGTATTATTACTTATAAAAAAAAAAGAACACACGTTTCGCTCTTACAAACTCCCCTGAATTTTATTGATTAGGCCTGAGCATGTCAGTATTGTCAGACAGCTTAATTATAAGGCTCCCTATAAACTATTTTGGTTAGATGGTTAGCTTTGCTGTCTATGGATTGATTATCCTATATTCGATACCCAATAAAGCCTCGGGGTTTTACTGAGCTGTTGTGTGATGCACTCAGGCTCATGAGGACAGTTCAAGAGCTACTAAAAAAAAACATTCGTTAAATAAAGATTGCAAGAAATCTTCTGGGTCATAGTTCAGTTGGGTTTAGTTTATAAAGTGCTCCCTATTCTATCTACCCTAGTTACCTTTCTTAAAGTAAACAGTGCCACACAGTGTACGAATTATCGAAGAACTGTTACGGTTGTTCCAGAAAGTACACGCAGTAAGTAAATTCAATTAAAGAGAATAGGACTTTCACTACATGTATGCTATTGATAAGAAATTCCCACATTTAAGGATGTATGTTACCGTGGATCACGTGGTATTTATACGTGGAGTATAAAAATACCTAAGAGCGCATAACCAGAGAAATAGCTTGCATGTTCTTGATGGTATGATGTCTATAAAAGCGTAAAAATGTGGAGGAGTTAGATGTTTTCTTCGTGACGACCACAGCATTACAAGAAAACGAAATTCATGGAAAGACCGCAGTTCGACCTACAAGAATTCTTCACGCGGCCAATGTCGCCTTGTCACGGCCCACTTGCCACAGAAGTAGGATTTCCGCCGCAGTACAACATGGAGATTATCTGAAAACAAAATGGAGGTCGAACAAGCGGCGGGAAACACACTTCCAGGATAAAACCAATTTGTGTCACGGCGCTAGGTAAAAGTTTCGCAACTGAAAGAGATAGCAAGAGAGAGGAAATATTTGTTTGTGTGCCGAAATATCTCGCAGCAGTACGACGTCGAGACTAATTTATGTAAATCACATCGTGATGTTACGCAACACTCTAAGCATTACGTTCTAAATTTCTCAGATTAATGTCTCTTATACCCGTCATTTGTTTGGATTAAATAAATAATTTCTTAATTTACGTTATAGATTTTTGTTAGCGTGAAAGTAAACTGTTATAATAAGAAAATTATGTTCACGATTGTGAGGAGAATGGTTTATGATATAAATTAGACAAATTTCAAAAGACAATACTTAACAAAATTTAGGTTATATCGTGCAGCAGATGACAGTAAAAAGTGCTAGGCTCAGAATAGATCACATAAAGTTTACGAATAGGGAAGGAAATACTACTAATAGGAAAATAGAAATATAAAATTGATCCAGATTCTTTCTTGGTCTCGACTAATATAGGCTACCTAATAGTAGCCTAACTAATAAGTTTTATTATAAATCCAATTAGGTAATTTTAATAAAGTAGTATTTATGTCAATTTATCATGCAATTCCATTGCTTCATACATTCTCCAATCCAGTTCCGTCAGCTACAAGTTAGGCGATTAAAGCATTCACCCTCCTTTTGTGCTCTATTAGTAGAGATGAGCGAGACCACTCTTGGTCTTGCAGAAAATCTAAGACCACGACTGCAGCTGCGTTAGCAAGACCAAGACCGAGTGTGCAAGGCCAAGCCTGCAAGACAGGACCGAATTGCAAGACTCTTGCTAATATTAGAGAGATTTGAATTTTCTAACAAATATTAATGAAAACTGATAAAATATTAAGTCTGTCCTTAGTTCAATGAAACAAGCTGCGATTGCTTCTTCTAACGAATCTCTACATATTTAACTTAACATTCTGAATGTAGGCCCACTTTATCATGCATGTTCGTTGTGTACATTCTTTTGTTATGAAAAAGTAATGTCCTGAAGTGAGAGAGGAAGTACAAATGAAATTTCCCCCTCTCCTACAAGCCTTGACAGTTTTTGTAAGATGCCGCAAACGGGCATGTGAAAACACCACCACTTCACTGCAGGAAAACTGCCATCAGCAAAAACCGAAATTACTCGAGAGCAATGAACGTGATTTGTTTCATATTAATGTCATGGCCGACGCGGCAGTCAGTAACCACGGGGGTTAGAGCAAATGCATTTATATTCCAAGTGATAGAATGAAAATGTATTAAACCTCGAACTGCCAGATAGCTTATCTTTTCAGAAATATATCGTCAGATGTTTCAATCGCAGAAGTGGATAGAATTCGTCACGAAACCCACCGAAGAAATCCTTAAATTGGCAAGAGTTATAGGGAAAAGGGGAATAAGTCAAAATACCAGAGTTTCAGGAAAGACAAAAAGCAAATTATTTTGACAGCATTGTTACACTATATAGATCAGCCCACCCAGATATTTTTACCTAGTATAAGATAATGTGAAAAAATATGTGGTGGACTGAATTAAATATTGTAACAATGCTGTGAAAATAAATTGTTTTTTGGCTCTCTTAAAACTATGGTATTTTGACTTATTCGCTTTTTCCCTATCACTCTAGAATTTATCCTGTAGAGTATATTCATTTTTCGTAAATTTATATCAAAATGAATGAAAAAACCTAAGAAAATTTAAATTTCATATACATTTTCAGAATAAGATGGCAAGGAATAATCATTATATGAACTGGATTCTTGGCAGTCCGGCACGACTTTACATTAGACCTATATTGTGCGATAAATGAGTCTTGCCAAGTAAAGGGCTAATTAATATCTAAACGCCCTGGGGACTATGGCAAAATTTGGAATATTTTATATTCATGAGGCTGAGAGCACTCCGTTGAAGACCTCACAAGCCAAGAAATACTGCACCAGAAATGTATTTTATTTTTAAGCATATTTTAACTTGAAGTAACTTATTTCGAGCTTTAACTTTTCAGATTTCACATTTCGTATTCAAAATCTAGACAAAACTCAACATGTAGTTAATTTAGTTTTTGGGTTTATTTGATAGTTGAGGTATTTTAACATAATTTCAGCTTTAAAGTTGACCATAATCGATAGTATTTATCATTCGTTTCGTATTCGAATGAACCGCTTATGTGACTTTTTTTTATCGAGATATCTAAACGAAACATTCTGTTCGGCTTTTATAATATACTATTTTAATTAACAATGAAATAGCTTTATTGTTCATGCTGATGTTACAGCTATCACTTTCCACAGGATATGAGGGCAATAAAGCAAAATGGAAAGCAACAAGGCAGGATACGTGACATAACAGTAACTAACTAAAGAAATATTATAATGCACAGACCTGTCTCATCTCTTCCGATGATTTACTACTAGTACTACTGTAATAAATCGATCGAGTTATCGTAGATTAAAAATATTTCAATCTGCATATTTTTAATCTGCGAGAGGTTCAGAACAGTATTACTTTTCTAATTTGTTTCTTTCAGTAGGAAAAGCTCCTTGTATTATTTTTCTGTTTAATATATTTTTTTATTGTCAGAAAGGCCCCAACGAGCAAAGCTCGCACAAAGATCAATGTTTTATGTCACATGCTTTAGATTAATATAACAACAAATATGTTTAAAAAATATGATAGTTTGCGTAACTTTCTTGAGTTTCCTGCCAGAGGAAAATTTTTAAAAATTACCGTACTTGATTTTTTTTTCAATTCTTGTGGCAGTTAATTACAAATAGTGAAAATAAAAACGTTCAACACCCTTTATTCAAAAAATAGTGGATTCTGAATGTTGTCTAAATATATTATAAGCTATAGTCTTGAACATTTCGAAATACCGTTTATTATTCGTAAATAAAAGCATTAAAGACAATGCTATCAGAATCTTTAAAAGAATGACGTATTTTTTAATCTGGCTGTAGCCTATGTTTTTTTTCCTAAGATGGACATGTCATACATTCTTAAACTGCATTTTTGCACATGATGTTCCATCTGCAGTTCTTTTTTTTAAGAGTTATCAAGATAGTCTAATCCTCATGCCGTCAGCAGTATATAATGGTCGTTATACTAAGATAAGAAAATCACTATCGTCTTTCGGTTGATGATAAAAATTCGTAAAAAATGCATGATAATTGTGAGTGTAGCTGACTGTCTTGTTTGCGAACATGTTCCTCGTGTAAGTTTTAATCTCCGGATTATGATTTGATGTCATATATAAGGGTATATTGTTGTTTATTTCAAAATATGTAGATTCTGCCCAAGATCAGTAAACTATACTGTAGTTTACAAGCCTTGGATTCTGCCGGGTCGTTCATTGTTGTAGGTTCTTTCAGCAGTATTTAAAATTTAAATCCTGTCTTGTAATACTCTCAAGACAGCATTTTCCTATGAAATTCAATAGTGAAATTTTAATCAAAATAAATAGTGGCTAAATATTATTGAACCGGTGAATCCTAACGAATTTAATAATATGTGATGCAATAACTGTGGTTTTTGTTAGAAATGATCAGCTAAGGATAAGAAAAGGGCAATAAAATTTTTAAAATTTTCTTAATATTGAGGGGTGCTATTCCCTCGGACGAAAGTATTGGGTGCCCTTACCCGTGCTGTGCAAACGCGTGCACGAGAGAGGATTTAAAAGAAGCAAAACAGAAAATCGTTGATCCCTCGTAGTGTTATGATAAACATACTGAAAAGCAATATCTTCGACGATTTCTTCTTTTTTATTACTTTCTTAATAAAACAAATGAAATCAGACTTTAGTAATCATTCTCCTTGACGTTTCAGTGTCACCAGGTTGTGGAAATCAGCTATTTTGGTGTCCATGGAAACCGTTAGCTTAGATCGTGAAAGTGGCACGACGCATGTGTGAAGGAATTTGCAGGGCTACCACGCCACAGATATGAATTATCCACCTTATAACTTTCTTCCATTTCCAACAGTTATTGTGAATTATTACGCGCGTCTTCAAGTAAAGTATGTCACAACTTTCTGAATAATTCTACTGGGAACCCTGTAATTTAATGAGCATTCGCTATTGTAATTCACTTAGATTTCCATTGGAATCCATGGAACCATGTGTTCAGTAAAATTGATTTGATCGGTTTCTCAAGGGAGCACCTGAGAAAAAAGTAAATTTTCACTCCCGGGGTGGGGAATGTAAGGGGTGCCGGATAAACCAGAGTGGTCTGGAAGGGAATAGAAAAACCACGGAAATATTAAATAAGGCACGAGTGAAGCCAAATGTGATACCAAAATATCCGAATGGGGCTAGAAAGGATCTCAAGGATTCTGGATTTTGAGGTCTCACACTATAGATACTCACACAATCATCAGGCTAATTGATGCCAGATAAAACAGAATTTCACGTTCCTATAATGTCTTCATGAATAAAGTAATTTTATCTCATATCCGGTATCCACAAATTTCACATAATGAGGACAAACAGGACGAGAAGAAACTATTTTCTACCTTATCTCGAAAGAAGTAAAATACGTTACGCAATGATTTAGATAAACTATTGCTTTATGAACCTTTCATTTCATAATTTGTTTTGCTGTTTGATATTCCGACATTCCTCCAAGATGGAATAATAATTACTTGGATGTAGAGTTTGAAATCACAACTCAGACTACTTTCGACTTGAGAAGAAGCTGAAATACCTGTAGTGGCAATAAATTGTTTTTCCTCAACTTTGAGCTTCACAGGCGTTGGCCTGTTCGTCTATATGGCTTGTGTTCATCTTAAATTATGAAATAATTCATTTTCTACCTTATCTACCTTACCTCATTTCTTTAAAAGAAAATTTCATTATCCCAATGGAGGTGTAGGCATCGTGCCGAGATACTCCGAACCGGATGCAGAATCTTAACTCAGATCTTCATACCTGAATTCTCTCTCCCCCCCCCCCTCTCTCTTTCTCAACCCCAATGATATGGATGCAAAATCTTAGAAAATCATGATGTAAAATTCTACAGAATTAACCAAAAAGTTAACCAAAACTCTAAATTTAGCCACTACAACATAACTTGTGGAATCGTTCTAATTGAGAAATATACCCAATTTTTACAATAATTTTAAACTCTTTAATGAGAACACTAATATAAAGATCTAAACGAACGCAATTAAAAGGCGTAAGTTTATCCATCACTAGTTTAGTAATTAGGTAGAGTGCTTTTTAGTTATCATTACATATTTCATTTTTATTTTTATAAGTTATATATGAGTTACCATGAAGGTAAAATACAGAATTGCAATAAAGGCCTATACAGTGCAACATAAACTAGCTAAGATAATAATGCATTAATGCTGTGTTAGTCATTTATAAAAATAAAATTAAAGTTAATTCAAATATATTCATATTTTGTTGTTTTGATTCAAAATTGACTGTACAAATGATTACAAACAATTTGTAGCGATCCTTTTAGTGCTGCGCTTGCTGCAGCTACCACAGCTTCGTTCCGCGCAGGAGTCTTTCTAACAAGTAGGGATATAGTGATAATTACTTTTTTATAGTGATTTTCAGTTTTGAATTACTAATTAAAGATCAATAAAGAACAAGCCTTCTGATAATTATACTAGATATAATTGCTATTTTTCAATGTTTGTTTTTCAGTTTTGAACTATTAATGTTCCCATTAGAGGTTTTAAATGCATGTACACAGTGGATACATCCACGTGAAAGGATATCCTATATACTCAGTATTACTATCTGAGCGTGAAACGTATTAATAGGACGGTACTTCTGTGGTGAACAAGTACTGATAGAGGTTTCTAAGACATAAAGCGTTCAACAGGAGAGCAATAGTAATACCGCTGCGTGTATGAGGGGGACCATCCTTGTTTTGTCCGATCGTATATTCAAAGAAGACGTTAATTGGATAATGAAATGAAACTGTAACATACAAACAGGTTCCAAGAAAGACTAATCTAATACTGTAGTGTGAAACACGCTGGAGACCCAGTGATACCGATGCGTGGACAAGGCAGCAGCCTCTACGCTCTGCTGCTCCGTCACAACGCCTTGCGCTGCACATCGGTGTCGCGAAAGTTAGGCCTTCTCCTGCTCCTATCAGTCGACATAATAGGACTAAAGATGACTACGCCAACAAGCTCGTGGTAATCAAGAACTCGAGACTTCAACACAGCAGCGCAGCAAACAATTTCTGTATGTTCCTTCTGCAGAGTTAATTGCTCACCGAATACCTATCTTCCTGAGATCGGCCGTTATATTAGATCTTGCTATAGGTCTTCTCCCACTAAAATATTGTACAATATTACTTTTATTCCTACTAGAAGAGACATCCATTTTAGTCAACATGACTAATAAGTAATACTCATGTTTCATGTGGTGAGCAGTAAAAAATAGTTTTGACGTTTTCAGTTAAATCCACTGCCCTTCGAGAAAGCGTTCTCAATGCCGTATTATGTTCACGAATGTTCTAATTGGATATATTTTAGCAACTAAAAACATAATAAACGTGTATATTAAAATTAGACTCTATTTTTGGAAATATGTGCTCTTATGCTCAGGGCCGGATTTAAGAGTATGCCGCCTATAGGCTAAAGTCCATTTGCCGCCCCCTCTATAGTTCATATTTGCTTAATACATTTGTTTTATACAACAAAAGGATAGAGTTCATTAGTGTTTTCATCTTTTTTAAACATAAAGTTCATTTAGTTTAGATAAAACTACAATTTTAATGGTTTACATAATAAATTATATAATCAAATTAGTTATCTACTTGTTTTCTTTTTACTTACTTCTTTTAGGATTCGTTAAAATTGAAATGGGTTTCGAAATTAATTAATTAATTTGTTTTTGGAGATCAGTGATCACTAATTATAACATTTATATATTTTAATGCTAATGACTATCTTTTACGTAATTGAAAACTGTGTTCATTTTGAATTAAGTTGTTCTACAAGGTGAAATGAAATTACACAAAATGTATTTAATTACTGGTTTATTTGTTGAAAAATATCACTACGTGCCATGAATTTGTATTATGCTATAGTTTTAGAAAATATGCTGTGTAGAAGGACTAAAACATATTTTTAAGTAATATGTATTCTTAAATTCGTACGGAAAATATTATACTTCATTTTAACTTTTAATAAATTGCCAAACTGCCGCCCCTGAAAATTTGCCGCTCTAGGCTGCAGCCTACTTAGCCTATTTAGAAATACGGCCCTGCTTATGCTCTAAACCAGGCTTGCCCAACTTTAGAGGAACTGGGGCCAAATTTATTTAATGAAGTCGTCTTGAGAACCGCATCAAAATTACTTAAATATTATT
Source organism: Ectobius pallidus (assembly GCA_964059195.1). Classification (NCBI taxonomy): domain Eukaryota; kingdom Metazoa; phylum Arthropoda; class Insecta; order Blattodea; family Ectobiidae; genus Ectobius; species Ectobius pallidus. The sequence continues at coordinate 73,760,128 of CAXKWD010000010.1, read as the reverse complement.
CGTATTAACTTAATTATTCGGCTTATCACTTAGAAATATGATCAATGAAGACTATTAGCCCTATGGTTATCACTGATTCATTCGTAAACTTTCTAAAAAAAAAAAATTGAAATATATGAAAAATACTATACTTGTTTTAGAAAATACAGCATTTTTTATAAAAAGTAGCTTTTCGATAAAAAAAAAATAATAGTAGCCTACTGGTTGTACAATTTATTGAGAGTAAAGTCAGCTGATTTGCGAGATCAGTAGTTCCTAATCTCACTAAGTATAACAGAGAACAATAGCTCTACTTATTTGTTATCTACTTATTTTTTTATACATGTCATATTCAAAATTGAACAGTGCTTCCAAACATGATCTGAAGACCAAAATCTTTCATCTCAAAGAAGTCTGAAAAAATAATTTCATTTTCTGTCTTGGTTTTGAAGAAATGAATCTGCTTGAAAATCACATAGTTGAAACTTAAATAGTTGATGTTAGATATTTTCTTTCAAGATTTCCTTAAGAATAGACAGTTTGTACTTAATATTTTCAAAATCAAGAAAACTTGAAGAAAATTCTTAAATAAACATTTCATTATCCTCACAAAATAAAGAAATGCACATCTTTTATTTCGTTTGACAACTCTTGACAAGATGGAAAATGTGAAAAATTATATTTTTCTAAATTTGACTTTACATTTATTTCCCTCATAACCTCATAACCCATACTGACATTATACTCCGGCCCTAACCACAGCATCGCTAAATTCTTTTTAAAGAGTAACCTTTATTGTAGATTCTGCCTGAATTCTTTGTGAACAGCCCATTACAAATTGTTTAGTAGTATATGTTAGTAGTAGTAGAAGGGCAAGTATGTATTTTAACTACACAGGTCTGTTATTCAGGTCATCTTATAAAACAACTTAAAACAAAGAATTCGCTCCCTCCATCACATCTGCTTGGATGCGGAATTCGTGATGGTTCTCGTAATAATTGTGAATGCTTGAAGATTCTAGATTTAATCTGGCATGTGCATCTCTTGACTTAACTAACCTGTAACTTGAAAGTAGCTTCTGCTCAAATGACCTTTTCCTTCACTGGGTTAAAAAGGTGTTATACGTTCTTGCTATAATCTTAGTTGAGTTCCTCAGTGAGGTATTTATACCACAGCCATTATTAACAATTAATAATTGCCCTGGGAACATTATAAGCTTTCATGAATCCAGCAAATTAAATGACAGTGGTTTTTAGAAATTATTTACTGCGTGAAACCGTACAGGTAGAGAGATAGAGCCTGAAATTAAACGGCTAAGTTCGATGTTAACTTCTTTTGACATTTAAGAAGTTTATTCCTTTATTTACATTAATACCGGTACTAGAATTCATTGGAGAGAAGTCCAACCAAAAATATCATAGACCATAGTGTTGAACAATAAAACGTAAACTACAGTAAACAGTTTTATCTATGATATTTCAGTGTTCAATTTAACCTAAGTTCTGTTTTATATCATTTTGTTCATGCATCCTCTGATCACGGAAGTTTTTTTATAGACTTAATAAAAATAGCCATTTCCAAACAGAAGTGTCATCCATATTTCATGAAACATATATTCTGTTTAATATCGCAAACTAATCATTGCTGTAATAAATTTTAGATAATTCGTCGGCAGTCATAGAGACAGCATAAAAGGACACCATTCTACTAAGAGGATAAAATATGCAAACACAAACAATAATACCATTCTAAATAATATTTTCCCACATATTTCCCATTATTTGCACTTATTTACACATCTTAAGAAATCCAAGAAATTTCGCGATATTTCGAGGAGATAATTTGCTTAATAGTGATATTTTAAAAATCTTTGAAGCTAATTATGGCAAGGGAAAGTTGATTTGTAAAATTTGAAATTTGAAATTTGAAATTGAAAAACTTTCTTCTTGTGGTGGAATTGGAAATGACAGAGACAATAATTGTAAAATTGTGTTCTATAAACTGTAAACTGTTGAATATTAAGCATAAAGTGTCCCTATAGTTGTGTGGTTCAAACTCAGAGCCATAGAAATTATATGTAAAAATAGCATCAATTAATATATTTGTTTCAGTATATTTATTTGACATATTCAAGTGAAACATTAAAAAAAAACTTGTTTCAGAACTTGAAAAATGCTAAACTAAAACTATTTTAATATTTTTAAAAGTTAATACAGAGGCCCTACTGATTATTCAGGAATAGACGTCCAATAACAGTATATGTTATTTGTTATCGTTTTCACTACAGCACCGGGCATGTGTTTTCACTGGACACGAAGCTCAAGGAACTAGGTGTTGGGTCTGGACTCGGCCTTACAGTTATACGAGTGACCTAGGCGCGCATGTTTATCCAGTAATTATGCAGTTTATATCATAACGGACTCAACACTACCACATCAAGTGGCCATCAGACTGCAGAAAATGAAAATACATAGTCATGCAAGTGTGAACTTCACTTAATCACAACGATGTACTGAGCTTATTGGTTGGTCTTCATGAGCAGAACTAGCCTACGATTTTTATGTAGTTTCAAAAATATGTAGTGAAAAATGATGTAATAGGTAACAAAATATTGAATTTATATATATAATCGCATAGTTTTACAATTTACTATGATGATTATCAAGAAACAATCATGCATTAATTTTTTCTGCTTTTTTTAAATCCTCTTGAATCATTACGTCTGTGAGAAAGAATGTTCTTATCGGCAGAAAACTACCTTTCAACGTCACGCGTGGTAACGCGGGTAAATTTTAAGGAAGAAATATTTTCTAAAGAAATTCCCTAATGAGGATTAATAATGAATTTGACACAAATTAAATATTGGTGTAGGCAAACAACATTCTACCTTTGGTACGATTCAGTAAAACCTGCCCTGAACTTACCCACCATTTATGTGGTGGTGTGAGAGAAGATTGTCATGTCTCGTGAAAGACTCATACTTACTCAATGGCAGTAGACAATTCCTAAGCAAGCTAAAGGCATATTATCTATTTTATAGAACCCGGCGGTCTATTTCCGCGCTTACATTCAAGTCTATGCGGTGATAACTCCAACCAACCATCCCTCGCAAATTCTACTTCTCTTAAATCTATTCTAATATTGTCCTTCCACCTAGGTCTAGGTCTTCCAAGTGGTTCTTCCCTTCGGGTCTCCCAGTCAGTATTTTTTAGATATGTTTTTCCTCCCCCATGCTCTCAACATGTCCGACCCATTTCATCCTCCGTGATTTAATTGCCTTTATTATATTCGGTGAAGGGTAAAGGGTATAAAGCTCATTTTAAGAACGTGCCTAGGCCCATTCCAAATATTCTGGGAAATAGTTTCCTCAGTAGAATACAATCGAAAGTATGGTTTAAAAATCAGATTGAGTTATATCATTCCAGAGATAGAGGGCTTAGCCACTTGTAGCTATGGACTCTTCAAATCAAGAATTTAAAAAATAATATAGACTAAACTATTAATTTTCATCCCTTTTAAAAGAGTTTTTGTTGCTACTTGATCTCCTCCCTCTTCCTGTTACTATCGTCATGTTAATTATTGCTAATTTTGCGTTATTATAATAATTATTGTTACTATTAGCCTATCACTTGAATCATGCCATTGCTTTCAGCTTTTACCTTTCTCCCTAGGTACTTTTCATAATATTAATTTCTCTTCTTCTTATTCTTACGATCAATGAAGTTATTTCATGTACCTCATGTACATAAAAATGTTATACTAGAACTTACCCCGAGCACGAGCTCCTCTTTAGGGTTGCGTATCACTTATGTCACACATAAATTATATAAATTATAAATTGTATGAATAAAACAAATTGGGAGTACTTGGTCTTCTGTAGATGTAAGTACGTCTAGACACTTTCTCTTCCTTAACTATCGCATTAGTTTTGGAATAATGTTTTCGTAAAAATGTCTCAGATGCATTTGTTTTAACTTTACATAATACTTCAACTGAATAATATGTTGAGTCATAATTTTCATTTTAAATGTTTTATCATGTATGTATAACGTGCGTAGACAGTGGACTGTAAAAACAATTAAATTAATTAAGGGTGATAAAGATTGTACACACGCTATACATTTCGCTTAGAATGAACGATAACAAGGTTATAAGCTAAATAAACCATAGGTGAGATAACACTGACACTTTGATCTTCTTGAATCACAAACACTCGTTGGAAATTTCATCGACGTCTTGAAGTCTTCTTATAAGCAGGGATGATTGATTCCGCCAGTAAATGAAAGAGCTTGCTGATTTAAAAATATATTTAATAACAATTCCGGAGGACCTTTGGAGTCAATATTCCAAATAAAATTATGTGAATGACAATGAAATACACACATGTACCAATTATATGCCGTATTAAGGTTCACAGTCAATCTTGTGATATTTTAATTCACCAAATAATGCGCAATAATAATGTTACTGAATTTATATTGCGTGTTAAAGTAGATACAGCTACGTTGCAATAAAATCAATTTAATATTATTAGCTGTATGAAATAATTTTAGAGCTTTAATGCACTCACTAGGTAATAAGATTCCTTTCGTAGCTAATATTACCTCAAAAATAGTCCTGAAGTCCAAATCAGGTCATAATCAAGATAGTCAATTCATGTAGAAATGCCTGGTGGAAGCACTAAACGAATCCAGCCTTTTCTGAGACGAATAAATGTGAAAAATTGCTTCTGTGCAATTAATATCAATTATAAAGAAGCCTTAACTTGCAGGAAGCGAAGAATAAGGAATTATGACGTTAAAAAACCACTGCTAGTTAAGTCCAGATATGGACAATGATCCTTTAAGAGGATTTAAAAATGGCGAAGACGAAGAAGGAATGTTTGAAACAAGAAGAAAAGAAGAAAGCTAACAATATAAAAAACATATTGTAGAGAAATTCAACTGTCCTTAAAAATAATGAAGAGAATGCAAGGCCCCCTGAAAACGGGCGAAAAGCAGAAAGAAATCAAACCAACCATCCATCATAATAAAATTAAACATTTAGCAATAAAAATATTAACAGCTAAAAAGATCACAACATAACTGAACATATTGCCCGCGATTATTCACTAGGGAATAATCAAACAGAAATGCGAAGTTATGTTGGATCTTCAAAAACACCAATAAATCCTAAAAGTTGAGAAATAAAAGTAACTAAACAAAGAAAAAATGAACGACTGCCTTAGTCGAGAGAGTCATGTATGGGAATTGGGGCTAATTTAATGATGGGTCGTTTCAGATAACTTGTAGAAGTCCTGACCGTGACAACCCTCACAAGACCGTCTGGGCCTGGGTGAGTTTGAGTTATGATGCCAAGAACCCATTTTAAGGGAGGCATATTGTCATCCATGATTAAAACTGGCGTACCTATGGCAACATTAGGCATAGCCTTCAACCATTTAGAACGTCTCTGCAAGGAAGAAAGATTTGAAGGAGAAGATCCTCTTGAAATAAGATCTGCATGATTTTCCTTAGAGACGACATGAGAACAAGAATCAATAGATGCAGTCTCCTGAATATCAGCGGCTCTATTGGCTACAAGAGTTTTCAAAGTCGTGGGTGAATGAGTAAGCTGATTACTGATACCCTCATCAGACGTAATGATGGCTGAGCAATTCACAGAAGACTCAGTAGAATTAAAGGGTTTACCTGATGAAGGCCTATTCAAGTCAGAACATCTCCCACGACGCATTGGAGGCATATTGTGATGCTTAAGAGGGGACGAAGGCAACTTGCCAGAGAAGTACCAGCCTAGTTGGGAGTTCTGTATAGTAGGCAAGTTGGGAGCAGATATCTGTCCAGATACCAAGATTTGAGAACATATCTCAACTCCCAATAGCAAATCAATAGGCTTAGGAGAATTAAAGCTGGGATCTGCTAAGGGTAAGTTAGGAGGAATGTTCCAACCGCTAGTACTAATAAAGTGTTTAGGGAAATTGGAAGCAGAGATCTCAGGCACTATAATGGCCTTTGTATCATAGCGCCAATTCGTAACCTGAGATCTGATAGAGACTTCTGTAAGCCTTGAGACGCTTGCATTGGTAGAAAGGATACCAGCGAGAGAAGTACGCTGAGATAATGGCGACAAACCAAGCTGCTTGAACAACCTGTCAGTAATTAGATTACAGTCTGATCCAGTATCAAGAAGAGCTGTGGCCTGTACGGCACTGCCATCGTTACTTAAAATTATCACGCTAGCAGTAGGTAAAAGACATTTCTGCCGTGACTGGCTGGCAGACATGATATTGGCCGTATTTATGGCTTGAGAATTGCTTGGCCGTGAAGGGTCATGCAATAAGTTGCTGTGCCTGCCTTGACATTGTCTACATCTAAAAGTGTTACAGCTCGAAGTGTGACCATTTGAGCTAAGGCAAACACGACAAAGTTTGTGATTTTTCACGAATTGATCGCGGGATGAATAATTCAGCGATCTAAAGGCGTCACAATAAATGATAGTGTGATTCGATTTACTACAATAATTGCATTTCGCTCTAGGAGCGGAGAGGTTAGCCTTGACAGAAGGAGCAGATGAGGGCTTGACGGACTGACTTTTCAGAACCGATTCTGTCATCTGCAGCACCCTAACCCTAGACTCCAAAAAACTGAATAATTCCTGCAACTTGGGAAGTTTTCCTAACTTAATTGAAGATTCCCATTCTTTAATTAATTCTACTGGGAGCTTATCCACAATGATACGTGAAATAATTAAGTCAGACAGAGGAACATCAGTATTTAGTACGTTCAATGCATGAACCGTACTTGTAAAATGATCTAAGTATTGTTGCAATGAGCTTGCAGAATCTCCTTTAAGGGGCGGTGGAGAAAAAAGGTTATCCAAATGCGTGTTGGCAATTAACCTGTCATTATCGAATCTTTCAGCTAAAGTCTTCCAAGCTACATCAAAGGTGGCATTGGAGACCGGGATATTTTGAATTACAGTCATTACCTCCGGGGATAAACAAGATTTTAGATATTGAAATTTATCCATGTTGGATATATGACTGTGCTGAACAATTAATGAGTTAAATGTATCCCTGAATTCAAGCCAAGCTCTAGGATCGCCTAAAAAACTTGGTAGCTTAATTTCAGGCAATTTAGGTAAGTTCGGTAAAGGTGCAGACAAAGAAGAGTTGTGATTAGAGCTCTGCTCTTGATTCGGCTCATATAACAGTTTTGCATCTGCAATTGAAGAATTGATATAAGCTAAAGCCCTTGAACATTCTGACTGAAGCTGGCGCTCTTGAAACTCAGCCTCTTCATCGTAAATGTTACGATGCTGAAGACTTTCAACCTTATACCTATTAAACAATTCTTCTAGCACCGACTTAAGAACAATGGCCTCTTGATAGGATATTTTGTCCAGAATTTCAAATTCAGATACTGTTTGAATTTGAAATATGAATTGATTTTTCAGAAGGTTAAAAATAGCTTCGGCTTCGGCCTTGGCTCTAGCCTTAGCTTCAGCTGCTTCAGCTCTAGCTCTAGCTTCAGCTTCTTCAGCTTTAGCTATAGCTCTAGCTTCAGCTTCTTCAGCTTTAGCTTTAGCTTCAGCCGCTTCAGCTCTATTGAAAGCATTAATCTGCTTGCTAATATGGGAGATGGCCCTTTGTATGGTTTTCTCAATTTCTGCCATATAGGCATCTTCGGATTCAGAAAAGGCTAGTTCATTGATCTCAGACTGGACTCTGTTATATTCAGATTCAAGCTTGCTTAAATCAATCTTAAGCTCAAGAAGGTCTTGAGGAGAGGTTTCCTCATTGATAACGCAGTCTAGAATGTAATTAACTTTGCGAGTGATTCTCGACTTAATAGGTGTTCTTTTTGCCTTTAAAGTCTTAAGGGTGCCTTCTACGTCAGTCATGATTTGACAATTGATTGTTCAAATAGTATTCGACTTAACGTGATTCACTGTTTATGACTTAAATTGACCGCACTGAGAGCTTATTGAGCACTAAAGTTAGTTGCCCGCGGTTAGACAAAATGTGACAATAATGTGTGTGTACATGGATTCACAAAGGTGAGTGCAATTATGTAAATAATATCAAACCCTTTTAATAAATTAGTTTGAAGAGCTGTTGTCTGAATATTAGGCCTCACACGTGCAGATTAAAACACGGAGGCAGAAGCACTTAATATGAGATTAAAATTACCTTTTCAATAAGAAACTTCAAACTGACTTAAGTCAGGAATGTCAATTGTGCTTCAAATAAGTCAATTATTTGCTTGAATGATATTTGTGTTCAAACAGCATGAATTGCGGAACACCAACAGCTTGAATTATCTCAATAATGTTTACTACGGGCGGAATAGAACGAGTGTAGGTTTACAATGCGTGTTACAATATTGTGGTTCTATCCGGCCTCGGAGGTACCAAAAAATGTATAACGTGCGTAGACAGTGGACTGTAAAAACAATTAAATTAATTAAGGGTGATAAAGATTGTACACACGCTATACATTTCGCTTAGAATGAACGATAACAAGGTTATAAGCTAAATAAACCATAGGTGAGATAACACTGACACTTTGATCTTCTTGAATCACAAACACTCGTTGGAAATTTCATCGACGTCTTGAAGTCTTCTTATAAGCAGGGATGATTGATTCCGCCAGTAAATGAAAGAGCTTGCTGATTTAAAAATATATTTAATAACAATTCCGGAGGACCTTTGGAGTCAATATTCCAAATAAAATTATGTGAATGACAATGAAATACACACATGTACCAATTATATGCCGTATTAAGGTTCACAGTCAATCTTGTGATATTTTAATTCACCAAATAATGCGCAATAATAATGTTACTGAATTTATATTGCGTGTTAAAGTAGATACAGCTACGTTGCAATAAAATCAATTTAATATTATTAGCTGTATGAAATAATTTTAGAGCTTTAATGCACTCACTAGGTAATAAGATTCCTTTCGTAGCTAATATTACCTCAAAAATAGTCCTGAAGTCCAAATCAGGTCATAATCAAGATAGTCAATTCATGTAGAAATGCCTGGTGGAAGCACTAAACGAATCCAGCCTTTTCTGAGACGAATAAATGTGAAAAATTGCTTCTGTGCAATTAATATCAATTATAAAGAAGCCTTAACTTGCAGGAAGCGAAGAATAAGGAATTATGACGTTAAAAAACCACTGCTAGTTAAGTCCAGATATGGACAATGATCCTTTAAGAGGATTTAAAAATGGCGAAGACGAAGAAGGAATGTTTGAAACAAGAAGAAAAGAAGAAAGCTAACAATATAAAAAACATATTGTAGAGAAATTCAACTGTCCTTAAAAATAATGAAGAGAATGCAAGGCCCCCTGAAAACGGGCGAAAAGCAGAAAGAAATCAAACCAACCATCCATCATAATAAAATTAAACATTTAGCAATAAAAATATTAACAGCTAAAAAGATCACAACATAACTGAACAATGTAAATCGTCTAAAAGGTAGGTACATTTTGAGGTGCCTATAATATACGCTGCTCTAGTAGCCTATCTAAATCGCAAAATTCGTGTGTTTGTCCAACATGAAGTTTTTATTAAAAGCATTCTTTATCATACGAAATAGCAACTACTGTGAATTATTATGTAGCCTATAAAAAGGAGAGTGATGACACCACCAACGTTTTAAAGATAGTAATGAAGTAATTGGTTTTGCGCTACGTCATATTCATGGGGCAGGCACTGCCTAAGGACAGATCTGTCAGCTGAATCTGTGCGTGCCATGGAAAGTAAGCTTTATGCTAGGGAGTGCATCATACAAAAGCACTTTAAGGCTGCTATAACTTGAATTTTTGTTGTTTTATTTGCATTTATGTGCAGACAGTCAGTCAGCCAGCGAACACGTGATCAGCATGGTGAATCCCCTGACACATATCCTCGGGTGCCGTGAATCCCGTTGTCTGACCCAACAGACGCCCAGTCCAACTTATATATTCAATTATTCCTAATAAGGCTATGAGATTCTACCTAGCTTGTAATTAATAATCATTCCGATGGTTAAATTGCTATAAACTAGAATTGCGAGTAGTATGTTACTTTTGTTAATATGATAAAAAAATGTAATCTGTAAGTCTAATTTAGTTCAATCATGTGTTACACTCAATCATTCATCATAATGAGTAAAATATTTTAACCAATCTTGAAACATTTCATTATGTTATTGCATATTATTGTGGATCAAGAATAAATTTAAGGTAATGGATTATTTTTAATCATTGGCGTTCTGTCAGATCCAAAATTCATTTTAGACCAGTTGATAGAGCCAGCTCAATTTCTTCTGGTTACTGTGAAGGCACTCATAGTGATAGAAGGTTCATATTTGCTCTGAAGTATGCTGGATATCCAACCAACATCCAACAAAAGCGATTTGAACTTCCTGTAATTCACCTTGATTTTATAGATGTGTTGTTGCCACAATTAAACTTCCAGCCCTCGCAATTCATATAAAACCAACGTGACGAAAGTTTTTAAAAAGTCATACTTAACTTAAAGGCAACGATAAAAATTCAACAAGATATTTTATAAAATACGGCAAAGAGGTTATTTTATTTTATGATAAAATTTGTGAAATGTTATCATTTTTAATATTGAAAAGACAATACTTTTTGTTATATAATTTATTTTTCTTTTGCTAAAATGTTGGAAGTGTCCCGATTTCTTTGTAACAGAACCTGGCAAGACTAGTTTCAAGTCTAAATCGCAATAATAAACTTAGTTATCACTTCATCCGAAACTGATATATGTTTAACATTTTTTCTTTCTTAAAAAGGTAAATTAAGAAGTTCGTGGTCCTTATCCTAGACGCCATATTCATAATGTTAAGCGCTGTAAGAATATATTTCTTCGCTATTTTTATTGTTGCAAATAGATTCCTTTGTTTCCTTTTGTGGTCAAGTACACTGTTATTTGTTTATAGCCTATTGAGGGTTCTTTCTCGCCCCTTCATCTCAATAAATTCCCCTCTGCTACGAAAACGACCTCGTCGAAGCAGGAGACCTTGGCATGCAACCAACGCAGTGTGCAATGGAGGTCTCACTGAGTGACACAACAATACGTCTATTGAACACGGAGGGTGGAGTTACCATGGCGAAAAATCTGAATGGTGGGCAGAAGAGCAAAATTCCCTTTTTCGATTATAAGCATTCCTTACATAACGAGAACAATTAGAAGTCTTTATTGTAAGCCTTGATTCGTTGTCAAAACGGATTCCCACGCAGAAATACTATCTCACGATTATCGTGACGTAATGTTTGAAATTGCGCTGCATTAACACTTGGGTTAATGGGAAAACATGTAGCTACCCACCATTACATTATGCTTTTACTACTATTAACATAGCCCAGAATGTGAAATATAAATTCATATTGCTATTATAAACAAGCTGTTCTAAGTCCAGTATGCAAAATAGAATTTCTCAACTTCCGCCTTCTGTATGCTTACTGCTGGAAAGTACCGGGAATGAAGTAGATTTAATTTAGCCTGATCAAGTTTGCTAATAATGTTATGAAAATGCTTCTTCTATGCAGATGGGTCGTCAAGTTGGGTGTCAGAATTTCAGACGCAAAAACCAGGACCTAATTCTTGAAGTGATCGTAACACCGTTTTTGCATCTTATTACGTAATTGCCAATAAGTCATAAAGAAAGTCTCAGAGCATCCAATTTAATGCTAATCTCATAGCCTATTCTCATTATTGGATGCAACTAAGAAATGAAATGATTTGTGTTTAATTAAAAAGATGTTGCAAATAAAACTATTTTACTGATCTTATGGACTATTCGTGCCTTGTAGGCTATTATTAATGTACGCTGTTAGTTATATTCAGACATTGAAACACACAGTATGATGTGATTACTCTCTTGAGATTATGTGATCTCTTGACATAATAAGATATAATTGTCATTGTGAACATCAGTTTTCATCACCTTTCAATCATAATATACTACTTATATTATATACAAATATATTCATTTGAATGGTTATTTTCATTACCGTAAGGAGCCGCCTTCGGCACGGTAAAGATCCTTTTGGCCCTCCATCGTCATTTTTTATGGACTAGGGCTATTCCAAGATATGATTATAATAATATGTTATTATATGTTATTATTACTATATAATTCTTATTATTTACCTCTGCCTATGGTAGATGATGCAACGGTTGGGTGGTAGGCATAGACTCTTTAGGGATGCACCGCCATGGAGTTATTTATTGTTGTTTTTGTTGCAAAAATGACTTTATTGAAACTGGTTTTCGAGTCAGGGACAAAAAGGCGCTGTGAATTGAACTCCGGCTTAGCTCAGTTGGTAGAGCATTGGCGCGAATATCCAAAGGTCCTGGGTTCAAGTCCTAGTGTCGGAGGAAGTTTTCTCCTATAATATTCTCATGTAATGTCCAACAGAGACAATAATCTGTGGTTTATGAATGCTTATATATCTATCTTGAATGTTAACTGTACAATAACAGTGGGAGCCCGGTCACAAAAATCACTAGGCCTACTTAGTGTGCCTCACAATACTGCATATGACATAACATGTCTGTCTGTGAGGTAGACCATTAGGGCAATCAGTCATTGGAGAGAGGTTCCATCTGGCGCTGGGAATTGAACTCCGGCTTAGCTCAGTTGGTAGAGCATTGGCGCGAATAGTCAAAGGTCTTGGGTTCAAGTCCCAGTGTCGGAGGAATTTTTCTCCTATAATATTCTCAAATAATATCACAGTTCAACCTATTGTCTTGTATTTAGAGATCATTGTTAACCATAATTTAACTAGCTCTGAATGACTTATTTAAGTCATAATTGACATAACTTTGATTCTACGGTCAGTTTTTTTATTGAACTTGGAAGAAGAATGCCATGAACTGACTGAGGTCTTATCTCAGCCAATAAAATAATTTATGAGAACTTGCTCTTGGCGTTCAGGCTACCATGGATTTTTATTGAGTCATGGATGCATAAATCATTACATGTGGAGCAGAACTAGAAATAATTTATGCAGATTGTCGTGACGCTTAGTTCCACAGTACAGTACATGGCAGTGGCGCCAACTTATATGGGCTCGTGGGGCTCAAGCCAACCCAATAATTTTCCGTATACTATTAACATAATTATTTGTTGCTACTACTAAAAATCCTGTTTCTTTGTTGAATCGCTGTACAACGAAAATCAGGCTGTTGTTGATATATAAAGTACGATCCCCTATTGTTCCAATTCAATCACGATCGTTTGAAATCTTTTTCAGTTCATTAAATTTTTACGACTTTTAGCGCAGTGTTCACGGCCACCGCCGATTTTTTTTATTTGAAAAGGTTAAAGACAGTTTTGCGTTCAGAAAAAAAAATTAAGCACATTGTTTTTTTTAAGTAAGTAAAGATCTCGCACGATATCTGTGCCGATGAGACAGTTACTCTCTAGAGAGAGACATGCTATTGTGCGAGAGAGAGAGGTAGCTTGGCCTTTACAAATAAAAAAAAAAGAAGGTACTGTTGTGCGAGAGAGATAGGTAGCAGGCCAATCGACGCTACAGTCCCCATGAAAACATAATCCAATGATTTAGGCAATCGGCACAGATTTCGTGCGGGATCTTTACATATGTGATAGGTCTATAGCCTAAGTGAAGAGTATGAAATACAAGACATTGGTGACTGATTAAAAAGAAAAAAGATAAAAAAGATCATAGTGGAATTAACATGTAGAAGGAACGCAAGGGACAATAAACCAGAGGGAAATGTAACTTATAGGAGGCTTAGTTATATCGAAAAGGGAAAACATTGCATAAATCTTACACTTCTACTTGAATCAAATATCAATAAAGAAAAATTACTTAAGTATGCAATTAATAAGTACAGATATTCACAAAAGCTGATTAAAAAACACTATTGTAAACAATTATCGGAATTAGGGAAAATCTTTTACTGCCAAGTTGCATGGAGTCCAGGTTTTGTGGCAGCTAGCAAAAATATAACACAAAATAGTTTTGTAACAATAGAATCAAATAGTTCAATAGTCCTTCCAGCAAATTAGTGCAGTATTTGCATTTAAAAGGACCGTCATATTAGCATTGATATCCAAACCTTTTCGATTTGATTTATCATTAATAATAGAATACTTAATGTTGACATAAGCTTCTGTTTTAACTTGTATAGATTTTGCTGTATACTGACAAATGGAGATCACTTCGAGTCATAACAGTAACCATAGCCTTCTGTTAACCTATGTCCTCGAGAGCCAATAAAAATGCTTCGGATCACCGAACATCGGATATAATATAATATATAGATGTTATTAAATAAAGAGGGCCATGGCTATACTTTACTGCAGTTATGTGTTTGCGGGCAGACTTTCACGGCTAACGTACTTTTTCCCCCTCAATTTTATGTCTTGTTTTACCGTTTGTTTACCTTGTTTTACCATTTCTTTTCCTTGTTTTCCGGATCATATGGGCCATTCTTCAAAAAAGGGCAGATTTCAATGTTAGAATTTTTTTAAATTATTTTTTACTTTGGACCATGTAATTTTTTTATGTAATAACTTACTTTTTTCCGCAGAGTACTACTGAGGTACTTGCCCTACTTACCGAGTGGTATTTTGCATTAAATTAACAAGGTTAGAAAATGGCGCATTCACAGACGTGAGAAAATAGTAAGAAATAGTAATTATATAGAAGTTATGTGAGAATTAGATTTAATTTACTGTATTAAATGTTATCATGAAAAAGAACAATATTTATTACCATACAAATGGATTAACACACCAACTTTTTACTTATTTTTATCTATGTTAAAATAGATTATCACCTTCAAATCAAAATATTAAATCAAAACATGATATATTGTCATAAACTATTAGGCTATACCAGTATCTTCTTTAACCAAAAATAATAAATGCAGACACTTAAATATGTCATCAATTACAACATTAATTACACCTCCATGGATAGGACTCGAGAGTAACAGTAACGGAGGTGAGATTTTTCTCTAATTTGTCAAACAGCTTGGGAACATTTGAGGTTAGAAAATCTCAGTTCTAGAGTTTAACTTTGCATTCCTTATTATTATAATTTATAGCGAAAGTAAATGAAGGGGCTAGTTCCATAAGGGCATAAGGCACAAGAGCATAGTTTTGAGAAATCTTAATGTTTTTAAACAATGTTACCACTCACAAGCACAGGTCTTTTCTTATGACTGAGCAAAGGTTTAAGGCACAAGTATAAATTGTTCACTGAGTATTTAAGAGATATGAGGAGAAGGCATAAATGTTAAAAGCTCAAAATTCAAGATGTGCCTTACGCCCTTAAGGAACTAGCCCCTTCAAATATAAAAACATACAACTTTACCATTGGGTGTAGGTAACGGAGGTGAGAAAGTCCAATTACCAACTCTGTATTTAGCCCTTTTACACAAACAAAACAACACTTAAAAGCACACTGACAGCTTGGCTTTATATAAATGATAAGAAAACTGCCAAAAGTTGGAGTCCAAGGAAAATAGAAAGACTACAGTGCCATCTCTGTGGAAATAATTGAACTTTTATATTGTTTCACGGAGGTGAAGTCTCACTTTGGGACAGGCATGTTTAGTGCAAAAAATTGTCTTTACAAAATGATATATTTTCTTTTCAGTTATTAATGACTAATTTTTTGAGCTGTTTGTTCTTGTTATAACACTAAAATGGAATAAAAATTAAAGTCTGTTGAATTATGAAAGAATGAAAATTACAAGTCAGGCATGGGGACATGACACGGAGGTGAGATCTCACATACTGTGCCAAAAATGAAGAAAATTGTAACTTTTGTTTAAAAAGTGGAATATGGGATCAAATAGACCTTATTTCAATCTAACTTATCATAATAATTCATAATCCATAAATACTTATTTTACACCCGAAAATCAATTGCGACATGAATCTGCCCTTTTCTGGAGAATAACCCATAGGCTATAGAAACCCCCATGCCCGAGGCGGGACTCGAACCCACAGTCTCCTTCACCGCGGCTCGCCGTAGGCTATTCGTATTCATTACAAGGCAACTTGGCAACATAAAGACAGTCGGTCTGCCTAAACAAACTATAAACATATCTGCACTATCACAAAAATAGATGAGAATGTATTACTTACGATAACGAATTAGGCCGGCGTTGTCAAGACGTAATCACCACAAGAGAGGCCAGTGCAGTTAATCCAGTCACATCGAGTGAAATATGAAGATACAATAATGACAAACCGTATAGTTTTACCACTGTCACTACTGAATATTTCACATAAAATATAAAATAGAACACCACTTTACACACTAGAACACTCAACAGCCCGCTATTTCCGTAAGCTAATCGAAACAAGGTTATTTAAATCGATCGATAAAGACTCGATACACAGTAGCTATTGCTTTTATTAGTAAATGAATCGAACACTATGACTAGGAAGGCGTTGATACCTCGTGGTTTCCAATTTCAATCATTTTGTCTCACGCCTGTTAAAGTTATACATTTCATTTTAACCTTGTACGAGTTTGTTATAACCAAAGTTGTAGTCACAGACGAATAGTCTTGTGTTTTAGAAATATAGGCCTATATATAAAAAAAAAACAATCCAAGCAAAAGAGCCCATTTTTCTCACGGGTGATAATGACGTTCAGCTGTCTCCATTTTCAGGAAAAATGTCATTCTCTCATAGGTAATTTGAGGACACAAAGACATTTTACTGTATCACTAGCTGGTTACCCGTCTTTCGTACAGGCAACAAAAAGTATTTTGTATTGAGAGGACACCAAGTGGGAGTATGGAAATTTTATTAAAATCCGTTGAGCCCACCCAATATTTTTCAAAAGTTGGCCCCACTGGTAGGCTACATGGTGATTCTTGTGGGCAAAGAAAATACAGAATGAACACATGAACACAAGTGAGTACACAAATACAGCAGGAAGCTAAACTTTGATTTCGTTTTAATTCCACAGCATTTCTTCTTCTTCTTCTTCTACACAGTATTCTGTTTCTCCTTTTGAAAACATAGGTTTCTAGATTTTGTTGTGTCCTATGTACCTTATGTGGAATTCAAAACCAAAGGACCTTCTACATTAGGGTGACCAGACATTCCGTTTTTAATGGGATTGTCCCTTTTTCAATTGACTGGTCCCATTGTCCCATCAAAATTTTAGTGTGATGCAAAATGTTCCCATTTTTTATTGACTGGTCCTATTGTCGTCAAAACTTTAACGAGATGCAAAATATTCCCATTTCCATGATTTTTTTTCTGTGTATGTATAGTTTCGTTCACATGCTCACATCAGTCTTTTTTTTCTTCTTCTTTCTTTTTTTCCATAAGAAATTTCAATTAAGCTAAGATTGAGGCAAGGATTTAATAAGGTAAAAGTATTTTTGGAATCTATTTGTTAGGATTTTGTATATATTTTTAGAATATGTTTGACAGTGTCTGTAGGCCTAGTGATGACGTAGTTTAAATTTAAGAATTGCTCACCTTATTGGTTTAAATTAAAATGTAATTATTAAATAGAATATTTATATGTAACATATGTAATCATGAGTTCTGTTTTCTCAATAATCGGCACAACTCCCCTGAGTGTCCCTTTTTTTTCATTCGTTTTTAAAATATGGTCACCTTATCTTATATGCTTCACTTAACAGGAACTGTTTATGAGGAAAAAACTTAAATGAAATCCAAATCCAAAATCAAGTGAATTCACACGCATCTTCCAATTCTCTCATGATCGCAGTACCCACTAAACCACAAGATTATGACTTTATGGTATACAAATGAAAATTAAATGAAATCACAGTACATGACTGTCTGGCACTCAGGGTTCTATTCCCCACTTTACAGCCTTGTTCTGCCAGCTCTTGGGACTCACCTATGAGGAGATATCGGAGTTTTCTAGCAACTTCTTTAAAGACTCCATAAAATTTTTGAAACTTCAACTCTATGGACTATAATTGAAACATTCTTATTAATCTAATTCCTTATCTTGTTGTATTTTATACTTATGATTCCATCTGTTAAGCTTTGTCTCTGGCAATCTTTGAATGGAAGATACAATTGAATACATGGGTGCTAACACTGTTATTACATAAATGCATCCGTCATACCCTTCAAACCTTCAACTACTGGCTCAATAAAACTTAGTTCTGTATCTCGTCTGTAGACAACAGGAGATCCTGCACATCAGTCGGCATCTGTGAGAATAGAAGCAGTTCGTGGCCACTCGTCATTAGAAGCTACATTGTTTGAGCGAAACTGAAAACTTTGACGAGCACAGTACTTTTTCAGAAGAAGACACTGCCGATAGAGAAAATAATTCTAAGATATAAAAGAACAAGAAATCCTGATTTATGGGAAAGAAATCTTGCAATGATTTGCCAGCACCAGGAGTAAATCCTGCTAAAACAGCAGATGTATTGTCATTGTGTAAATTTCTAAAAAAAAAATGATGAATGCCCTATATGTGGAATGTGTGAACGGTAGTATTATAAATAAAATTTCAGACATTGACTCAGAATGTGAGGTTTAAAAATCCAAAAATTGTGCAATAAAGACTGGACAGTGTTAATTGTGTTTTTTAACTCCCCGTGTTTGTTGTTCGGTCATTAAATTTGATGTGATGTTTCTTTACAGCAATAAACATATATACTTTCTGGTTAATAAATAGATTTTTAGGTGTTTTAGTTTGTACTTGTAGGAATTCTACACTGTATGCTTTCAATAAACTATAAATTTTAGAAAACACCACATCTTACATCTGAGGCAAAACATTGACACATCATAGCAATGTAAGAAGCAGGCCTTCCTATAAATCAGATAGCAAATGCTGTACAGAGAGATGCGAAGACTGTAAATCATTGGATTTGAAGTTCCCAAGAACCTGGGAAAGAAGGCCTTGGTATACGATATTAAGTACTGTAAGTTAACTATTTTTGTGTAGTATTCTTATTTATGAAGCATATGAGAAATTTAAAATCTATAAAGTAATAATATAGTAAAAGGTAGAATGCCTACAAATCATATTTACATGTTTTTAAGAATTAATCTCAGCAGAAAAGCTCTACATCTGACCATGTTTCTTAAAGTTCTAAAAAATGATGTAGCCTACAGTTTGTTTCAGCCTTCATGCTTTGACTATTCAAGCATGCGTAGTAGTGAAAATCCACCACTTCCTTCCCAAGATGCATTTTTTCTCAATTTGTCTATCCATGTGTGCATTTACTTATGTTAATTTTTCCTTCTTTACAGTTGAGACATACCTTAGTCCTGTGGAGACGCACTGTAACAACATAGATTACTACCTACCAGACGTGGACAATGTCACAAAACAGTTCTCCGATGATGCGATGGCAAGGCTACGTAAGTATAATTTCTATTAATTTAGTTGAGCAAATATATTTCCATTTACCCATTAATTCAGAAATCAATTTTCATGTCTTTGAAGAATGGAATAAACACTTTGCATGTTTTATTTTGGGCATAATTGTAGGTACAGCACTTTAACCTACTACTATACACACTGTATACTGTGAAGTATTTTTCATATTACTGGTACTCTATATGAGTAAATGATTCTTAATTCTTAATGGCAAATTTACAAATAAACACGAGTGAAGCAATCTTCTAGGAGATTAGGTTTTTAAAATTCAAAATTTATGTTTTTTACTTTCATGTTTTGTTTGATTGTCTTTCTGAAATTTGGCACCTGTCAATTCAAGTTTTTAAATTAACCATTTAAAATTAATAAGTACCAAAATATTGGAAGTAGCAAATAAGTATGCCACCAATTCACATCAAGGAAATGTGGCAATTCCAGCCGAATTTTATTATGGACCTTTTTTAATGTAGATGAACGTGACACACCATCACATACTGAACCATGTAATATTTTACATAGTAAACCATTGCCAATCGTTGGCTCTGATAATAGAGATCCTCATAAGTATAAGGCTACTAATCTTAAAGTATGTTTTCTCAATGTGCAAGGTATGAAACATAAAGAACTTGAACTAAGCAACTTTGCAATTGTTAATCAACTAGATATAATATGTTTAAATGAGCACTGGTATAGTGAAAATGCAATAACCTCTGCTTGTATTGATAATTTTATTTGTTGTGATAGTTACACCCGTAAACTACACGTAAGGGGAGGAGTTGCAGTGTATATAAACAATTCACTTAATATTGATTATAGACGTATTAACTTAGATTCTTTTTGTGATGAAGTTAATTTTGAAGTGTCAGGAATAGTTATATCGAATCTCAAATTAATTGTTCTTTCGTTGTATAGATCACCTAATGGCAACTCTAACATATTTTTAGAGAAGTTCAATAGTATGCTTATGTTTCTTATTTCACCTAAATTTAACAAATTTGATATTATTATCGGCGGTGATATTAATGCAGAGTTTGATGTAACTACCAATAAGAATAGTGTTAGCGACTTCATCAATATACTAAGGCAGTTCAATCTTAAATTCACTCATTCTAAACCGACTAGAGGCTCCGCCTGCCTGGACAATGTTTTCACTAATGTGCAATTTACTCCGGAGTCCACGCAAATTATCGATTTCTTACTATCTGACCATAAGGCAGTATCATTTAACGTCAATATTAAGGAATTTTATTCTGCAACAAACGGGATAACACTTGACCCCAAGATTGTAATTACTAGGCCTATCTGTGATGAGAAGTTATACAATTTTATTGATTCTCTTTCGTCTATAAACTGGACTACACTTCTAAATAAAACAGACCCCATGGGCAATCTGAATGCCAAAGCTAACTTTGAAAGTTTTTTCTATACCTTCATGAAAATCTTTGATGAGTGTATACCAACGAGGAAATGCAAGGTCTATAAAAATGACTCTTCATGCAGGAAAAAATCCCCAAGTAACTCCTGGTACTCTCCACAGCTGGCCTCCATGAAAAGTAAGCTTCTGCTTCTAAGGGACATTCATACAAGATACAGGTCAGACCTTACCAAGGCAGTATTTGTTAATTATAGAAAGAAATACAAAGTAGCTCTGTCGGTTACAAAAAAAGCTTATAACTCCCGTATTATAGATAGCTCTAGTAATAAATGCAAAACAGCCTGGCAATTAATCAATAAGGCAGCCAAGCCCAGGAAGAGGGAAACCATCACAATTTCTCCTGAGGATTTTAACAACTATTTCATTAGCTCAGTGGAAGATATTAGTAGTACTTTTGATAGTTCTTCTAGCGACGCTTTTAATAAAATGCAAAGTAATTTATCAACCAATATACGACAAAACATGTGCACATTTACGGAAGTGACAGAGGATGATGTAGTAAACATTGTCAAAAATTTTAAAAATTCTGACTGTGTAGATATTTATGACAATTCAACTAAACTAATCAAGCAAGTAATTTCGACTATTGTGCATCCGTTAACCTTTTGCATTAATAGTTGTCTAAGGGAAGGATATTTTCCTAATGAACTCAAAATAGCTAGAGTTGTCCCTGTATATAAGAAGGGAGACCATGATTTGCCCTCTAGTTATAGACCCATTTCAATTATTCCGATATTTGCTAAAATCTACGAAACGGTTATCTATCGACAGCTATCCAAATACTTTGAGGAAAACAACCTTTTCACCTGTGCACAGTTCGGTTTCAGGAAGAACAAGTCCACCACAGATGCTGTAGACTATCTTGTCAATGTAATTCTTCAGGCTTTTGAAAACAAACACTTTGCTCAGGCGACGTTTTGTGACCTGAGCAAAGCGTTTGACTGTGTTAATCATAAGGTATTACTTGGCAAATTATCTTTCTATGGAATAAGTAGCATCTGCCTAGAACTTTTGAGGTCTTATCTCATGAAACGTCAGCAGATTGTATCTTCTGATAAAGTTAAATCTAGTAAAGCTGAAGTCAGTGTAGGAGTACCACAAGGATCTGTCCTTGGTCCGTTTTTGTTTCTGGTGATGATAAATGATCTCGCAGCACACGTTACCAGTGTTGGTGCTCATAGCGTACTGTTTGCGGATGACACAACATTTATAAATGTTAATGAAGATACAAGCAATTTAGAAATAGCACAAAATAATGCAATAGATGTTGCATCGCAATGGTTTAGAGCCAATGGCTTTCTGTTAAATGCAAATAAAACTCAATATCTGCAGTTCAGTTTGAGAGATTGGAATGAACCTAGAAAGCAGTTACTAGATAGTGTTAAGTTCCTGGGGATTTTTATTGACCAAAAGTTAACATGGGATCAGCATACTAAGTACGTTTCAGGTAGGCTATCCAGGGTTATTTATCTGCTTCACAGCCTTAAGCAAACAGTACCGGTCACCTATCTGCGTTCAGCTTATTTTGCGTTTTTTCAAAGTGTAATCCAATATGGCTTATTACTATGGGGTAACACAAAACACATTAACAGCATATTACTGCTGCAAAAAAGGGCCATAAGAATAATCTTGGGATCGGAGAACAGAGCTCATTGTAAACCCTTGTTTGTGCAATTGAAAATATTAACTGTCATAAATCTCTACATATTAACAGTTTTATTATACACAAAGAGTAAGCTACAGGATTTGCAAAGAAGTTATAATATTCACTCTCATGATACAAGACACAATAGGTTAATACCTTTGCCACAACATAGACTTGACAAATCCACAAATAGTTATCAAATTGTAGGGTTGAGATTATTTAACAAATTACCACCAAGGTATCAAGACTTACCAATTAATATCTTTAGAAATAGAATGTATTCATGGCTTGTAAAGAATCCTTTTTATAATATGAATGAATTTTATAATGTTGACTCTATTATTATGTAATGCCATACCTAGCAATTAGTGTTGTTTTTACTGTTCAAGGTGTGATTTCTGTATTATTTCTTTTTTATCATGTTTTGTACTTGACGTTGTCTATTACTATGTTCATAGTCTAATGACAATAAAATAAATTATTATTATTATAATTTTCCTGTGAAAAAATTCTTTTTTAATATCAATATCTCACATGCAGAATATTCGTCACATGTAAAGAATGCTTTCAAAATTGTTGCTACATGCACAAAAATGCAGTGATGAAGGAATTTCTCTACAGAACTCCAAAAATATGAATTACATATTTTTCAATTACTACTTTACAGATAAAATGTAAAAAACTGTTAATATTATAATCCATTTATTAGTAAAGATAATGGTCATTGAATTATTATATGTATACCGTACTGTCTATTTAAATGCATTAACAACACAGATATTGTTTTGTGAATGAAATAAATTTGCACTGCTTGCAAATATATGCCTAGATATATAAGATATTAGTTGTAAAAATAAGAAATGCTGATAACAGAAAATATATGCCTAGTTCATTTTATTCAATGAAGAAATATTGGCATATCATTCAATAAGAGTATTAGGTATTGTATTAAGTATCTTATTTAATTAGATATAATTTATTTCATTCTGCTTTATTATTATGATATTTAAGAGGCTCTTTATTTTTCTATACTATCTACACCACATGTTGTAGATCTTCTCCCACTTTGATCTTCAATATACAAGGTTGTAAATTTTAAGAAATCATATTTTATATTATTAATTTATGTATGTTAAAATAACCCAAACAACTTGCTTCTTCTTCTTCCTTTGTGTTAAGCGTAACTGCCTGTTTTAATGGTGAATCAAGTCCTCCTTGTCTTCTTTTGAGCCTTCCTGGACTTCTTTTGCCTCTTGGGGTGCAGTCCCTTACAATTCTTACTAATCTTTCCTCAGGTATCCTAGACACATGTTCATTCCATTTCTTTTTACTTCTCTCAACCCATTCAGTTACCAGCTGAATCTTACACATATCTCTAATTTCTTCGTTTCTTACTCTATTGTATAATGTCTTTCTCAGCACTCTCATTTCCGTTGTTTCCATCATTTGTCTCATTCTTGTGGTCTCATTTGGGTAATTAATTTATGTACCTTAGTTAGTGCACTTAATTAGTCCAGTGCTATGTGTTGGTAAGTTCTAGCCTTCAAAAGCTAAAAAGGTATAAATACAATTTTATTGTCGTTAGGCCAATATGTGGCAATAGAAAACATCAAAATCTTAAGATTAAGTGTGGATATTAAATTGTACAGGTGGGGAAAAAAAAAGCGGACCGACTAAAATATCTAAGTTGCCGATATGAGCCACTGCGCATGCCTAGCGGCATTCACAGGACAGCAGGGAATGCATTGACAAGGAGACTACAGCCGATAAATAGCTTGAATTGAGAAATAATTTCACATAATTTGCATTGCTTGTGAAATCAAACGTTCCTGTTACATCTCTTACATTTATTTACGTATCACAAGGCTCTGACATCAGCTACAAGAGTCGGTCCGCTTTTTTGTTCCCTACCTGTACATAGATATAGTTATGCAGGTAAGAACAAATATACTGCACTTCATTCATGTGGATCATTGATGAATACATACATTGTATTTTTTATGTACGCACTCCACACACATTTTAGTTTCAGTATCCCCTGCTGAACTATATAATCTATTTCTAGTTCGATACCTAGTATTAGTGATGCTGCTTAGTCTATGTCTTATGAGGATATGTAATAATCTTTCTGTCTGATGTTGCAGATATGGGGCGCTCTATGATAGCACTCTTCATTGTGGCATTCTTCGCAGTGTTTGTTGCTTTCTGGACAGGTGTAGCAGGATGTTGGCGTCGATCTCCTGGTAACATCACATGCACAGCAATCCTCATGCTGCTGGCTTGTGAGTATTGTTTTGGTTCTTTTGTTTTCCAAGTAGATTTTTATAAGCCTTTATCTGAGTAATCTATTTGAAAGAAGTTTAATAGCCTCTGGATTTAAAATTTGGTAATTTGGTTTAAATCTTTCACACATAAAGGAATTTCTTTTCTTTTAATTTTTTTTACATTTATTTCTTATTTTATATTCTTTAATTGTAAGTCCTAACAGGCTGAAGCTGAGAGTATGTAAAATAATATTCACTTGAGCAATTCTTTATTCTACTTAAAGTTTTTCAACTTCATTTTTGGAAGCTCCTAATTATTTTCACTTAAAGAAGAAAATGAACTTAAAAGATAGATCATCCACTTTCCACCAATCCTTGTGTCTTGAATACGAGGCTTGTTATAAAATAACTGAACTTTTCAAAAAATATTTTTTAAAACTTACAACAGTGATCACTTTTTTGCAACTTTTCAGAACCCTTTGTGACACTACATTTGACTCAGAGCATCATATTCGTAAGCTTGCTTCAAAAGTTCAAAAGTTTCTGTAAACGTTTTCCCTAATTTCATGCAAAATTGTATGTTGCATCATTGCTCTCGTAAATCAGAAATTGTAAAAACCACTTGAACACCATACTGCCTTGCAGTAAAAAAACAATGGCTCAGAAACTAAACAAAATCCCAACAATCTGACAACCTGCTAAGATACCACATTGTTGCATACAAATTGGTAGGCTTTTTTTAAACAGTTTTTGTATATGTTGTACTACACAAGGCAGTTGTACTCACACTAGGCAGTAGGGCTACATCCAGTTTATTGTATTACCCAGTGTACTGTTCATAGATTTATATAAATCCCCATGGAAAGTGGCTTTTAAAACACATGAAAGAAGAATTTAATTAGAAAACAAAACCAGAAGCTGTAATAAATTATCTCATTCACTAGGATCTATACAGTATCTACTATAGTTTGCTCAGTTGTAAAATTTTGTAATTTATTTGATAGTACAAGACGTACAACATGGTCCAAATCTCTCATTCTCAGTTTCTTTCAAAATTTACTAACGCTTGTTGGATGAATTTAACTCCTGAAAATTAGGTATTATAATTTTCCTTATTGATGATAAACTTAAATCACTTTTCATGTCCCTGAATGATTGTATCTGCTTCACAAGCAATCTGTTTATTGAAGTGCAACCTCGATTGGAGTAATTGCTGACCACTGTATTACTTGACCTTCAGCATGACTGGATACAAGGTGCTTGTTGATAATCAAGTGGTAAACAAAAAGCACTATTTGTACTGTAAGGTGTTATGTGTATATCCGAATCACAACCTTGATTTTCAGGGATTTCTTAATATAGCAAAGCCTTACAGCTAACTTGAAATGAATAACCCTTTTGATGCACCAAATAAATGTGACTAGCCTAGAGTGTCCATGTTATGTTTATATGAAAATGGGACATTTAAAAAAAAAAAATTGGGGAAAAACGTGGGACAGTTACGAAAAAAGTGCACAAAAATTTAATCCACAAAATTGAGTGAATATTTAAAATTTACCTTTGTCTCGTACACACAAATTATCCCAAATTACTTAAATGACTTCTTAAATTTCTTCTGCAGTGTGGTGTTGTTATTTTATTCCGCAGAAGGTGATGCCTCATTGTCATTGTATTTTTCACCCTTATGTACTTGATCAAGAAGTGCATTTTCTTTGCCATAAAAGTCAGCACATGATACTTCATTAATTTTAAGATTTCACCAAGATTTTGAAGTACAGAGAACAATAGAACTCCTGTAGCAAGATTGAGTATGGAAATATACACATTATTTCCATACTCAATCTTGCTACAGATTTCAATACTTCACTGTGCTATTTTGCTTGAAATATTAATAGAATTCATGTTGTAGCATTACTCATTTTCATTTCAATCAAATTTGTTGATTTGAAAAGCTGTCATTCTAATTAATTTTTTTACATATAATTTTCTGGGTCAATCTGTGCAGTCAATTGTGAGTATGACTGTTTTTGATGTTCTGATAATGAATTATCATTACAAAATTAAATGTTTACGAACATTTGTACAAATAAAATCAATCATTTCAATATTAATTTCTTAATTAAACATTTATTACATAAATTTGGCTAAAATATATGACATTTGCATGACTTCACAAACATTACTGGAATGCCTTACTCCTAGGTTAAAATAGAGGATTTTCGCATATTTTAGAGGACATATTGGTACTAAATATTTATTTATTCACCATTTATCTTTTTACAAAGACTTGATTTTGTAAGTACAATATAATCTAAACTGAAATAAAATAACATACAAACAATTTGCTAACCTACTTAACTACACTATATGAAACTTTACAATCATTAGGTGAAACTATGATTATGTTAAGTGATAGAAATTAATTGGTGATGTAAGATAAGATAAGATAAAATGTATTGCTGTTCTGTATAATGTTGTGATACATTTCAGTCTCTTTGTGAATAAATACACTCGCAATATAGGAAGAGCAATATAATGCAACAAGTTTGATTGTTATACTACTGTGAGGAGAAAGCAAATGCCTTCTGGTACCTACAGAAATGATGCATGAGTAAAGTTGATAAAGTTGTAGTAAAATTAGTCAATTTATTTTTCAGGTTTGCTCAGTGCTGGTGGAATGGGGCTATGGCATGGGGTGGAATATTACGAGAAAGAAAAAGTTGTAGGAGAGGAATTCTATCAACAGTGGAACAATGTAAGTATTGACATATAGAATTGATACACTTGTATGTTAGTTAGATGAGCAGGTTGTGCGTTATACAATTACTAACTTAAGAACAAGTAAGCATATTCTAACCCTTCAGGTTTCTATCATAAGAAGTAAAAGCCAGCATGTTAATCGTACCATACTTGTAAGCTTTAATTAATGTTGGACAAGAGATTAAAGATCTAATTATCAGATTTCTTTATTCAACTTTAGAAGGAACTATACTAATGCCTCATGCAAGAATATCTAGAGCCAAAAACAATGTTCTCCATAGTGTCAGTCAGTAAAACTTTATGTATTTTAAAGATCATGACTCTACCTTTTGATCTGTTTATGTGTAGAAAGACGGTAACATTAACATAATATAAGCCGAGTTTTTTAAGTTCCCTTGCAGGCACGAACACTAATTTTCTGACCGCTATCAATTCTCACAGCAGCAAAAATTATTGCAAAAACATTGGAGATACAGAAATAGTAATTTATCAAAACAATATACTATACAGCAATATTTTGTTCATAAAGACATATTATTAAGCCAATTATTGGAGATTACTTCAAAAAAAGAAACATGTCTCCAAAATATAAAAATATGATGGAGAAATTTATTCACAATTTTAATGGTCAAAATGGAATGATTATTGTAAGTTTGTTTAGTATACACTTAAATAAAGATTTGGATTCCTTGTATTATATTAATTAGTTGTGTTGCAGTGTTCAATAAAGGTTAAGAATCATAATCATCATAATCATCATCATTATTAGTATCACCATCATCATCATTATTAGTATCACCATCATCATCATTATCATTATCATCATCATCCAATCTCAAAAGGGGCTGACCCAGATCAAAATGTTAAAACATTACGATATAAAAATTGAAAATAAAAATTTTGAATAACAGTGTTTTCATTTAATTTCACATCTAATAAAATTTAGTAAAAGAGTAAGTGAAATGGGTCAATTTGAACTGAGGGAGATATGATGGCCATAATTATTTTCTGTATGATTAGGAGTGTTAGCAATGATTTTAATATTTCTGCAGAAGAAAAATTTCAATAAAAGTTATATTTCAGTGCACACTTAACTTAACATTCCAACATGTTTTATTCTATAAACTAGTAATGGTAGTTGAAATTCCCCATGCTTATATGAAGAACATATTTTGAAAGTTTTAAAAAGGTATTCACATTTGAGAAGTTTTAAAAAACAGTTTAGTATAGCCATAAGAGTGTTTCTATTATGCTGATTCTTAGATTCCATTTGTCCAACAGCATATTTTAATTTAAAAGTTTATTTTGCAATCTCTTTGCAGTAACCATTGACTGAGAGATATTATGTATTTGTGTTGTGAACATGGTTTAAAAATTGGCTGATGTATAGGTACTGAAGGAAGAGACTGTGATGTGGTACGACTGGTCTTTCATCCTGGCATGGATAAGCGTTGGATTTTCTCTTATATCCAGTACACTGTTCTTCTGCGCTGCAGCGTGTCTGCGCTCGGAGAGAGAGGCTGAGAAAGCCAAGAACGTGCAGTACATTATGCCAGGTGTGAGGATTTGCTGGCATTCAAGGGTTAAGAAGCATGATGCTGTAGGAGCTTGTATCATGAGGCTGCCGTGAACTGCAAAATAACTGAGTTGATATTTCTGCTAGTTCACTGCAGCCCAGATTTTCATATAATAACCTGGAACATGATCTCTTCATCAAACTATCTACTTTTTTAGTTTGATTTACCATTAGAATATTGAAAGTGACTAAGAAAACAGTGCATGGATGATGCTAAGTAATTTTATATTTAACCTTAATCTTATCTTCTTAGATTATAAGAATAATTTACTGTCCTATTTCCTTAACCTATAGAATTCAATTTTTTTTTTTTCTTCTTTATCGTCTTGTATCATTTTATTTTCATTATCTTCTTTTTGTATTCTCTTTTATTTCCCTTCATTTCAGGACCTTTTAAAAAATACATACCGATATATTTATAAGAAGAAAACATTTTATTGAATAAAATGGGCTGCTTGCTTCAAGCAAGATGCCACAGACACAGCATACCAATCAATCACGTTTGACAATGGTTCATATGATGGTAAAAAATTATGGAAAACAGATAAACAATAGTTTAAACAAAACATCTAAACAATGTTTACTATATATTCTTATATATATGGTGGTGCAATATGCCCACTGAGTCAGCAATGTTGTTTTCTGCCATCTGATTTAAGGATGATAAGTCCAGTCCCAGCCTAAGTACATCAGCAACCGAACAGTATACAGTACCTCTTGCTCCCAATTAAATACTTCACCAACAAACAAAGACGCTGTCTTAAAAATAATGTTGAGGGGACAAGGTTGTTTAGTAGTTGTACATAGGCATTATATGATAAAATCTTAAATGTTGAAGGGTAGAATGTACCTTGTCCCCCAAAATCAGCACCTATTTCAACAAATACAATGTAGTGTTGTTGATAATTTTTAAAAATAAATATTGAAAGCATTTTTTTTATAAACAATGTTTGTTAATACTATTTAGGGAATTTCAGCTAAATCTGAAAATGTAGCAAATAAAATAAGATGTCAAAGTCTGAAACTTTTGTTCAGAGGTTCAGATTCAAAACCCCTTATCAAATAATCTGACAGTTTTTCTTCTTCTTATTCATTGGCACCCTTAAAAAAACAAGTAAAATATAATGAGATAGAAACTACGTAGATGGTAAAGGACTATGTCAACTGCTATTATGAAAAGAAATACCGCATTGTGGTTGCAGAAATAAACCATCCATCTCACATACGATCAACCCTCATTAAATCATTACAGCTTGATCTCATAGTGAAATTGAAGTTAAAGTAGCTACACGTAAAAAGGAAAATAATAATAAATAATTTAGAATTATTTAGACAAAAATATGTGCAATATATATTATGCTGTTATTTTTGTCATCTATTTCTGTAAAAATAAGGTAAACATAGTCTCTCTGTCCCTATGATTTCATTATATTCTTCCAACAGGCATTACATTGAATCATATTTATTTTTCTGTTGCAGTTTTGAAAGTCACTTCTCTATTTTCCTTGCACATTACTTTTTGTGTACCCCATATCTTCTCTTTCGTTCTTGTTTACATAAGTCTACCATATAGTTTCCTTTGTTTTCCAATGTCTTCTTCATTCTGCTTGCATTTAACAATAACATTTTACCTGTCTCTTGCAATTCTTCTTTAAGTATCCACACTGTTTAAGCCTCTTTTTCTTCATCTTCCATTTCAGGTATGTTAATAAGTATTGTAGCATTCTTATAATTGACTTGATGTATGAAATTAGTAAGACTTCATAAGTTGAATTATGGTTTTCTTGACTGCTTACCCATTTATTATTTTTAAAGTATGGCTTAGCGAAATCTTACTTAGTAAACCATTTTCAGAAATTTCTTGTTTTCTTGAGATCATTTTCTTGGTTTTCATTAATCATAGCTGTGGTTTCCTTCATCATTTGATGCAGTGGAACCATAGCTTGCACCATGGTTCTTCCCTTGAAGCAAAGCTAATCCCGCTTATTGTAACAGAGACATAACTTAACCATTAACAAATTGCTGCTTGCATCTAACCCCAGGTTCTCAGGGAAAACACAATCTTTTCTTATGATTGGTCATACATTGTGGCTTGGATCGGTGTTGGATGGGCACTGGTTTCAGCCATCTTGTTCTCGGCAGCAGCCATTTGCCTGAGGGGTGAACGGGAGAAGGAGGAGGCCATGAACATGCAGTACTTAATGCCTGGTAAGACTGCGATTAACGGAAGCTTGGCATTATATTTCAGCAGAGACAATAGTTTTTAACATTAAATTTTTAAACAGATAACCATTGAAGAAAAAGTAATGTTACAAAATTCTATAGCTCCTATCGCCTCATTATCCATTGATCTAGTAACATAACTCACTTAAATGCAACTTATAATTTTTTACTTAGCAGAAGGTTGTTCCTAAAATACAATTTCATGATAATCATTCACCAACCAACAACCTAGTTTAATTTTAAGGATTCTCTGAATATCTGTTGTTTTTCAGTGAACTTGATACAGTCAGAGGCACTGATTGTTCCTAAAATACAATTTCATGACAATCATTCACCAACCAACAACCTAGTATAATTTTAAGGATTCTCTGAATATCTGTTGTTTTTCAGTGAACTTGATACAGTCAGAGGCACTGACTTCAAAATATTTCTGGGGACATGAATTGGATTTTTAATAGTTATACATAGGTCTTATATGATAAAAACCAAGTCAGGGCCCTTGACCAGTGTGTTAGTAATTATTGAAATTATCATATCTCTACAAGTTACATTACTATGATAATAAAATGAATAATGTTTCTGGAGAATCCAAAGATTTTTCTGATTATTCTGAATGTTTACAATATACTAAAACCCTTTTTTTAAAGGAAATTCTAGAACTTGTAAATTTTGAGGGTATTCCTTATGAGAGGGGTTGCCTCAAATGAACAGATAATTCACAGAATTACATAAATGTATGTAATTTACAGTATCTCAACACATTTTGCATTAATAACTCAATTCAACAGTAGCTTCAACACACAAAAAATAGTGAAACAGTGACTGAAGAAAATTTAAGAAAAACAAAAGCAGAAGTTAAGTTTAAGTTGATCTAGATTATTCATTATATTGCTACACCAAGAGTTGATTTCTATAAATCTTGTATATTCTGGCTTTTAATAAGATATTTCTTCTCTGCTGTCAAATTATTGTAGTCTTCCAACGCATTTGAAAAGTGACACTGTTTTTCCATGTTTTTTGTGTTAAGTTTAAACTTTTTTTTTTATTGTATGAAACTTGTTTAATCAGTTTAGAAATAAATTATTATGGAGGAAATATTTGTAAATTCTAAAAATATTTATTCCTGAGAAACAGATTTTTTTAATAGGGTTCCTCAAAAGCAAGAATTAAATTCATTGCTCTTATGGTAATTATGCAGGACTTCAATATTTACTTTATACTTTAAAAATGGGAATACCTCAAAAAGGGAACATTAAAACAGGATTCCTTTATATTCCTTTATGTGCAAAGCAAATTGATAATGCATGTTTTATTCACTATACAGTATGCCTATTAATAATAATGTAATATTTCATATGTTAACAAAAATTCCACTTGAAAAAAAATTTTCTAGACCTGTCTGGTCATAATTCTTTCTTTGTTTTATTTACAGGCAAATAATTTAAGGAGAATAAATATTATTTCTTTTTTTCATATACAATTTTGTAAAAGTTAGTAATTTCATTAATACTATCACAAGTCATTAATACCAAAAAAAAAAAAACAAACAAACAAATTGACAATTACCGGTCCATTTGCTGCATTTTGAATAAAAATTAATATAAAAACTATTGTCTCTGTGTAATCATTGTAGTAGTTTTAAACCTATAAAACTAATAGAAATGTAGTTTATAAAATGTTAGAAATGTGGTAGTTAAGAATATAAAATAATTATATTTAGTGAAAATGATGTGCTTCATGGAAAATGTTGTATTGTCGGGAAAAACGCTTTAATAGGCTTTTGATAAAGAAGTAGCAACGCCCATTAACAACGATCATAAATGTATTGGCGTGATTGGCATGTAGACCGCATTGCACCCCATTTGCCAATCTGACAGAGGTAAATTGTGCATCTAGTGAGTGGTAGGTCTTATCCTCTCTTGAGATGCTGCATTTTGGAATTAATTAGTTATTGCCCATCACTCATCAGTAATGAAATTTTCATCGTTATTAACTAATTTTTACAATGATACAAACAAAACAAATGGTGCAAAGTATGTTATACAAACTTTGTCACATCTACATGTTAAGATATTTATTATTGTGGGTGTTGTTTGAAAAATAAATAATGGTATATACCTTTAAAAAGAATTTAGAACTTGCAGGTTTAAATAAATTTAGGGATCTAACAAAATTAGCCTACTGATATATTTTCCTTACAGCATCAGAACAATTAATCACAGCTTTCTTGTTGCAATGGGTTAATAAACAAAAGAATAGCATTAATCATATTTTCATAAGATGTTGTGCATACAGTAGAAGCTCCATATAAGTAGTAGTATGCTGACAAGTAGTTTCATACTGTACTAATACATTATGCAGGCTAGTGGAAAAAACTTTATAATTTTATTTATATTTTTTTTCAGGGAACATAATTTGCATTGCGTTAAACCTGAATCCACAGTAAATTGGACTTTTACTCCACTTACTTTTTTTTTAACTTAAGTGAATTGTGAAACACATTTTCCTGGTCACTACACTTTCTCTGTACGATGTACATACGAGAAAATAAAAAAATAAAATACCAAATAAAATATCCTACTATTGATGCGCTTTGTGTTTGTCAACAAAATCGTTTTTTTTATTATTTGAAGTTTCAAATTGGGGTGCGCATTAGATTCCATGGCACATTACATTCAAGTCAATACGGTATATATAATTAATTGTTATTTTGCATATATTTTGTTTACCATGGTATTACTGGATGGGAAATAATAGTTCTATTATTGGAAATTTTAGCATTATTATATTTGATTTAGACTTATTGCGAACTGTCTCTCTTTTTGCAGTATATCCGCAGAAGCAGCAGTATGCATATGCAACAGGCTACCCAGCACCTGCTGCGTATGCTGGACCTTATTACCATGGTTCACAATACGGACCATACAATTACTAGATGCAGAGTGCTCCACTCATCAGATGGTGCTCCAATGCTGGCAGCTACTCACCTTGATATGGTCTCATTGCTTTTATCACATGATACGAATTGCAAGTGCTATAGAACATTGCTCTTGCTCAAAAACCTGAGACTGAAAATTTAAAGATAGTGTTAAAAAGCTAGAAATCTAATAGATTAAACGTGTGTCAATATTTCAGCATACAACCGTGTTCAAGTATGACAATCTTAGAGCAATCAGACCATGTCGTAGTCTTTTACAACTGCCAGTCTCGTAGAAGTGTTCAAAGTGTGCTCTCTTCTAGCCCAAAGATTACATGAACACCACATAGATTTGTATAATCTCTGTCTGACATCACATGAGGTTGATTAAAACAACGAATTTAAATACTCGTTGCGAAGGTCTGATAAGCGAACTGTTTTCTCTTATGTCCAGATCTTCATTTCGTTTTAAGAAAATAATCATAATTGTACAAATCACTTAGCCCAAGCTCAAACAATATTTTATTCTATTTAAATAATTTTACTCTATTCCTATTCTTTAAACCTGTCTTCCATACTGAAACATGTGATGATTTCATCATATGACTGTTATAATGTACAGCAAACTTGTATGTATTATTATTAGTGTATGTAAGCGACGTGACTCCAGATAATGAAATCACATAAAAAAACTTGTCCCTGTCCTAGATTTAGCATGATCCATTTAAATAAAAGGGAAGAGAATCTTTCTTTTAGCCAATGTAATTAATGACAAACAGGAGGTAAGATCATTTGAAGGAATGTTCCTAAATTTTCAGGTTTACAGTTCTCAAATATCTCACTTTCCTTTATTTTACTGTTCTAGTTTGTAAATTACACTGATTGAAGTATTACTTTTTTCTATTAATTCTGAACTTTGAGATTATGATCAGATTATGACGAGATAAGTATTAATTTAAGTAAAACAAAGGAATCTTACAATTCACTGGATTACAGTGGAAAATTAATTTATACCGAAAAGAAAAAAATATTTTATAAAATCATTGCCGTCCAAAAATATAATTGTTGTTAATGACAACTTAAATATGATTTTAAATTTTATGTGATAAATAAAATTTTATTGCACTTAATATAAGGGTTAGTTATAATTTTAAAATTGTTGATGCAGAGAGAGCATATAGTATAATAACCATTAATTGCTGAACAGTTTTATAATTAATAGCAGACATATAAAATGAAACTACAGCTAATAATTCGTAGTGTTAAAATTATTTATTTTTTCAATATTTTGAACAGCAGTTGCTTTTCTGATAGCCTAATGTACAGTTTATTCAATTATTTCCAAACATTTGGCTAGATTAGAAAATATAGTTCAGTACTGTTCTATGAATCTAAAAAAGTACTGATATACATTTTTGTTTATTATTTGTTTGAAATACCTGAAAAATTACATTTGTAAGCAGGGTTGCCATATGTCACGAATTTCTTGGAGAATTTTGCTTTGTAGTGTAAGAATAGGCTGAAAAGACTAAAAATTTGCATTTCTGTTTTGATGTTTGAAAATTTTGGCGGACTTAAATTGCTGCCTTGAATAAAATTATACTCTTTATTGGCTATATATTTGTAGCCTATATGGTCCAATAGTGGCCAATTGTCTCAGCATAGGTGCTATTAAGTTTGTTCGCAAAGCAGTCAGAAACCAGGAACACATTGTTCTTGCATGCGCTCTTTCTCCACACGCGTTCACAAAGCGAGAATTCTGATTGTCAGTCTTCTGTTGGATGTGTTCTCACAGACAGTTTATGTACTAAAGAAAATTTTGCGGACTCTACCATGAATTGTTATCAGAGACAAGCACAGAAATTTATTTTCACGTGCCTGACTCCTCCCTCCAATAACCTTGCGCCTGATTTATAAGCATAGGCTACTTATATGTATGAATAATGGAAGATAATTAAAAGTTTCCCAAAATATAGTTCATTTCGCTGATGCACATTGCATGTATAACATGTTAATGGGAAATACATATTCTATTCGCATATCATATCGATTAAACGCAGAAACTATCGATTCCAAATTCTTCTTAGCTTTCACAAAGTGCAAATCACGGATAAGTTACAGACTGGACATGTGCAGTACAACAAGTTCTCAAGCAATCACGGATTTGCTTTGCGAATAACCCTTTTATTTAGCTATAGAATTTTCAGAAATATTTCCAGTTCTAGTCCAATATTTTTTTTTTTTAAGGGAGTCGCTCAAATGAAACTGTTACATCTAATGAACGTGATAATGAACATTCTAATATTGTATCAGATATAAATTTATTCCAAAATATAGTATTAATATAGATTATCAATTTTATGATTATGTTCTGGTGATTTATGTCCTGATTTTTCAATCCTGAATTATGGCAACTCTATTTATAAACAGTACCCGACCTTTGTGAATGTGTAGATCAGAAAACACGAATGATCTTCCCTGATGTAAGTTTGTTTCTATTGAAGTAAAAACTAAACTGAAGTTTAAAAAAAATACTGGTGAGCAGAGAAGAAAAGAGAGTGTGCCATCAAAGAGCTGAAACCAACACTGCCGCATCACAATCAATTTCTAAGACCCTCATTCAAGAATTCAGCTATCAAGATTTTTGTTTGTGTTTGCTGATCTACACAGTTTTAAAGCAGGAGTGTATGTAACTCTACATAACCAACTCCCCTCTCTTCCATTTTCTGTTACAGAGAGGTTTGAGTGCAATTGAGCATACAAAAAAGAATGGTGCTTTGTCCCAAACTTTAAAATGCCTTCAAGAAGAAGACTTCCACATCATTCAGAAGGTGTAAATTTCTTGTTGTAAGTGATGTAAAGAATAAGTTTATTAATATTATTTTTAGCTTCCCCCCCCCCTTAATGCTCATAGTGAGCTGATGAGAAATGGACATGGACTGACATTAGATCAGCTCGCACTTAAACATTGGCTCACTTCGCCTCAGATAGATTAAATACATTACCTCTTTTTTTATTTTAGCTCATTAAAAATGTGTAGAGTAATTAAAACATTTATAGATTAAAAATCTGTCTTCTCCTCTGTAGCAGATTTAAGCTGCCAATCTTCAACTTATTTAATTATAGCTTTGATACACGTTGAGTCACTTTGAGCCAGTTTAAGTGTATGCTAATCTATGAGTGTCATTAACAGAGTGAATGTTGTGATGTAAATGTATTAAATCAGGTTTTCACATATATTGTTACGTTTTATATTCTT
Organism: Ectobius pallidus; assembly: GCA_964059195.1. Taxonomy (NCBI): domain Eukaryota; kingdom Metazoa; phylum Arthropoda; class Insecta; order Blattodea; family Ectobiidae; genus Ectobius; species Ectobius pallidus. The sequence goes on along the minus strand of CAXKWD010000010.1, from coordinate 73,722,667 downwards.
TCCAAATGTATGCAATAAATTTTTTTTCATTTTGTACATAAATAATGTATTGCTATGTTAAATATTTTCCTCTGTTTTTTCCCCCTAGGCTCTTTTGACATCTTTACCATAGGCGTAACCAGGCCGACCATATGGGGGGGTTATAACATCCGGGGGGTCTGGGGGTATGGAATACCCCCCAGGGAGGGGGGTTCGGGGGTCCTCCCCTGGGAAATTTTAAAAATGAAGATGCACAATAACGAGTTTTAAGCTTCCCACGCTTTATACTCATATTAAGTAATTTATAATCAGACTTTAAAAAATTGTACAATTTTCCTTTTTTTAATCAATTGGGGTGTTCAAACCCCCCCCCCTCGTTATGCCTCTGATTTTTACATCCAGCATTCAGCTTCATCCACATTTATTGTAACAGTGTGTCAGTTCACTTACAAGGGGAGTCCACAGTGAGATAGTCGCTGATGTTTAATAATTTTATCTTTACCCAAAAGAATCAGGTGGGGTAATTAGAAGACAAAAAGCTTTATTAAAATACAAGTAGACGATACAAATTATACAGAGACAATTTACACATAGCACACATGCACACATAAAAATTTTATAAAATTTGCACTTATAGACAATTCCTGAGATTTTAGTTGAGCAATGAGAAACTTATTCTTTGGCAAATGGTGTTTCTTTGGTCTGCATTAACTGAAGATTATTGACCCTCCGGAATTCCTGGCATCTTTTTGGATCAATGGCTCTCATTTCTCTGAGTTTTCCACCTACCTGTTGATCTATCATCTGGCGATAATTACTTTCAAATCCCAGCTCCCTCATCTCCGAAAGAAACTGTAATCGTTCATGTATTTCTGCAATCACTGAAAAGATAAACAGTTTTCGTAGGTGTCATATGTTTTTAAATATATTAATTTGATCACACTAATATATGCAACAGTAGATGTGGTATTATAGTAGGGTGGCCATTTCTAAAATGTCAGAAAGGAGGACACACTTCTTCGGTAATCTAGCATAGTATAAAACTTCGGGCATGGACGGCTGGACAGCAGATATTACATGGTATAATCCCGACTAATTTTACTTAATAACTGCATTTACATAAAATAAATGACAGTACGCTATCATCGTATGGACAAGCGTGCCATCCTTAGGAATAGATTCAGATTTTTCCGTGGCACCAACTAAACAAATGATAGTATCGACAAGCGTGCCAACCTTAGGATTGGCAGAACATACGGGAAAATACAAATTTTATTAATATCCTTTACCGATCCATCAGTGTCTCAAAAAGGGGGACAAATCAACGTCCGGCATAAAGCCGCGCCTGATGGAGGACTGCTTAGCAAAAAGCCTTACAGTCCGGCCAAAAGCCGGGCGTCTGGCCACCCTATATTATAGCCTTCTGGATTTGTTCTCTAGGACTGATTTTTGGACTATTGCAAAGACATGAGTTAAGAACTGAATAATGAAATAGTAATAACTAGTGAAGATAGACAGTACTTTCAACCTACAATGACAAGGTGGTCAAGTGACTACAAGGGGGTAAAATGGACCCAAGTGGTCTAGAGATTACTCTAATCATGGTTATACATAGGATATGAGTAAATAATATTAGTTAAGGTTATTAATATCTATGTATACTGATACCATTAAATATCAAAGGCAGTGACTACATAATTCTGTAATTTTGATAGAATCTACTCCTATACAATTCAACGGCCCTAAATAGCGTGCTTGCTCGCCCACTTCGTGAGACATCGGGTATACTCGGCGATGTTCGTTTCTCGCAGTCTAAACTTTCATGACGACTACAAAATTAGGAAGGAAAACCGTTTCTTTATTATATAAGGCCTAAGTGAAATGAACACAATGAACAAATATTCTAATTTTATTTTTACTTACAATTTTCATAGCTCTGAACCACAAACATTTTTAATAATCTGCCTGTGTAATTTTCTTAAAAATCCTGGAGTCAATGAATAATGGCGGGCGAAGCCGGGGGCAACAGCTGTAAAATATTGATGGTTTTATCTCTTGAAATATCGCTGACAATAATAATCCAAACAAACCATTCCTTCCCTTGAAACATTATATAATTTCTGAAAATTACACTGAATTGATAAAATAAAATTCACATCATATTCATGTCAATAAACAGCTGAGAAACAATACGTATTATGTGTTCACAGGTTCTTTGGAACTGCATAATCGATTCTGATATAGTTTTCCCAGGGGGCGCTTTCATGTCGTGGAATGTACTCTAAAGCAGGAATTTTAGCTGTTTCATTAATTATTAATGGCTTAGTTTATGAATGATTCGCGTGCAAGTGTTAATAAATATAATGCTTTAATAATTATTATACTCGTGGCGAGGCCACGGGCACCTCCTAGTTATGTAACAAATTGAAGCCAACTCCCAGTTCTAACTTTCTTTCTTGTATTTATAATTTTATTGTGTCGTACAAAACTGCACACTCAGTTAAATTAAATAGGTTTAGGACTGTTCTGAGAGACTGGCTTGCGAATAATCAATTTTATTCTATTAGTGAGTTTTTTGAAGTTAATATTGATGTTGTTTTCTAAATTTATACACTATACTGCTATTTCGACATAATTCTGTTGTCCATTTTCATTCTCTCTCTTAATTTATGTATGTTGATAGCCGCATTTTGATGTGGTTAAAAAACAAATCAAATCAAAATCAAAATATTCATATATTTTATAGTTTATATGTTGTATTTATTGTATTATATTTTATCTTATTAATATTAATTTTGGATAATGGTTTCTAGGACTTCAAACCAGGGATTAGGGATATTGATTCCGAGCTGTCAGCAGCTTGCTCCAGTGCCATCTTTTGGCAGAATCAAGCTGCCGAAAGCTTGGAATCTATATTTCTACTCACCCGGTTGGAAGCTCCAGCAACTATTATCGATTATCAACACCAGAAAAATCTCAAATCTCTTACCAATATTTATTTCATACTATTTGTTGTTCCCTGTTCCTATTATTATTAAGACATTACTTATTGCAGAAAAAAACAATATCACAACACACATTATTATAATTTAATGTTATGTATGATGTATAAAGTAATAGGCTATAACAATGTTCTAGTTCTTTAGCATTGATTCTGTAAAGTAGGTAACTTTCTTTGTAGTTCTTTTGACATGGCACAACATAGAGTTATGTTCAGATGTACTAAATATTCAAGTTACCTCTTTTTCAAGTACTATAGTGCACTTCTTGCTCTACGTAACACTGAAGTGCCCAGGTACATGCAATAATTGTCACTTTATTCAGGATTCCTGGTTCAATTTAGGGTGTTGTGGTACATCAATTCTGGGACCAACGTTTCAAAATAGATTTTGCCATAAAGTATGACAAATATACTATGTTTTGATGGACGTATTCTTAAATAAATAAATAAAAAAATTGTTGATTGTTCACCAAATAAGATGCCATGATTTAGGTAAGTTTTTCAGATTTTCTATTCATAATATGTCAGGATATTATACTTTAAGTTCATTGAGTTCATGAACTTCCTGAGGAATAGATATAGCACATTATAGAAAATAGGAATTTCTTTTAGAATAATTTTTTAGAAATAAGTGAATGTTATGTGAAATCTGATAAATTTTAATTTATGTAAATATTTTTTTAAAATATAAGAGAAAAAGGCAGCATATTGATTATAAAACATATGGCTAAATTGTGAATAACTTATGTTAAGAAAATAATTATTTGTCACTGAGGTAAATAGGCTAAAGTTATTCCAATTTAAATTTTTATTGATCAATTTTATTTAGAAGTTTTTCTTTTTCATGTTTCAGGTTTTCAAAGGTATCAATTTATAAAATCATTTCCAAGTGAAATATGATCAATACTTTTGAATGAAATGGATTGAATTTTAATTAATTTATAAATTATTAAAAAATAAAATATGGCTTACGTTCATCAAATCTGTCTTCTCGTTTTGGTGTTTGTAGTGGTTCTTTTGGAGGAGGCCTGATTTTGCGGATTGGTGATGGAGGGATGACTTTACCATAAGCCATGAGACTTTGAAATGTCTGCTTCTCTTTTTCTTTATCAACTGCAAGAAAAACACATTATTAACAATGCTGGGGAAGCCAAATTACAAGATTCTCAAGTCATCATTCTTACCAGTTTCATACCTTTAGGATGCATTGGAATGAAAGGCTCTCTCTCGTAAGCTCCTGAGCGAATGATGGCATCACGAGTCCGTTTCTTGTAAAAGACAGGTATTTTAACTTCAGCACTTGTTGAGGTTCTATAATTAGATTTATTGCTTCGCCCAGAATTTAATGATGGCAAAGACTCTCCGTTGCGAAGAGTATTCTGGATCGATTTTCGTTGTAGTATGGTAAGCTTACTTTCTTCCAACAAAACTGTAAAAATATGAAAGTTCATACAAATACTGAAGAAAACTCTGAATAAATTTTATACTAAATGCAATACCATAAAAATGTATGAGAAACTTTTACCCTTCAGAAGTTGGTGAGTTTCCTTGCTGTATTGAACTTTGTGTGGATGGAGTATTCCTTCCCCTCTTGGGACTGGCCTACTTTTAGCAGATGACATTTTTAATACAAAATTAAAAAAGTTAAATAATTATGATGCACCTTGGATTGTGCAAGTAATCCCTGAGATGTCCCTTTGTAATATGTATGAGAAATTTGTTTACTGTTGCCATGGCAACTCAGAGCCCTAGATGAAGCTCCATTATGACACCTGAGAAGTGGGCACTGAACATCCATGAATTCTTGATAAATTATGTGAAATACAAAAAGGACTATATTAAACATGAAAAAAGTTATGATACTGAAACACGCGGTCTACAATTTTTTTTTACCCACTCCCTGGGGATTTGCATTATAGTTTTATCATATTGCTAGTACTGCAGGGAGGACTCCTCCTCCCTGTGAGTAAAATTTCGGTTTGTAAATTAAATTCAGCATTTTGGTCATATTTACGTCAATTGTTTTGTTTGAAAGGGTACAATATAAATTAATTAATTAATTTCACACAAATGAAAAAGTAGTTTATTTTGGTGTATGTTCTCTGTTTTGTGTTGGCTAGACTGCAATGCGGCAATGGCGATGGCGAAACATGTCCACTCGTGTATCTTCGTCTTGTCATGTGGTTAGGAGTGGACGTCTTGAAGCAATAGAAAAATGTTGCATACGGAAATCGTTCATGTATCATGATTTTTAACTGGTGTGTTACCACTCTCTATGTATTTGCTGCAACATGCTTCACCTTTATTGTTTACTTATATGCCGTCGGTAATTATATTACTGATTGGGCCTGTACCGACTATGACAAGGTTGAAAAAGAATACGATTATATTGTGGGTATGTTAATTCCCATGATTTAAGCAGTCTCTTACATTGTTTAATAACCCTAAAGTAACTTTTGGGATTAAAGGTAGAAATTGTAATGTTTTATTTCAGTTGGGGGCGGTTCTGCGGGGTCCCTCGTGGCAGATCTGCTGAGCCAAGAAGAAGATAATGTGCTTCTTATTGAAGCTGGGATTGAAGCATCGTCTTCTATTTTTAACATTCCGGTTTCTACACCATTACTGCAACTTTCCAACTTGGATTGGAAGTACCAGACAGAGCCCCATACTAATGCATGTTATGCACTAAAAAATCATGTAAGTCATAAAACTAGGCTGGGGTTTATAGCACATTGCACCCTGTGTTTTTATTCTAATTTCATAAACTCGAAAACTCAGTTTTGAAGCTGTAAAGTTCTCTAGAACTTTAGGCCTAGGCCAACCAGCATGTGAACATCCATGTAGCCCTATGAACCCTCATGTATGTCTATGAACCCTCGTAGGCCTATAAACAAGTTTGGGTACGAAAGATAGATTTATGCCGCGCACCGGGGAAGCTCCACCCGCTCTCGCCTGCCTGCTCATTTCCCCTGCTGACCCTCGCTTCCGAGCCAATGCGCACGCTATTGCTTGCTTCCCCTACATCTATCACGGCTATGTACTTGCTCAGTGCCGATGCTGCAGCTGACTGTTGTAGCCTTTGTCATATACATATGAAGCATGTTAAATTAAGATGGCAACACAAAACAAATATTGGTAAAAGATAGATTTATGGGCATAAACCAAGTATCGGGTGCTAAATAGGCTCCGCCCATCCCGCATTCCGTTGCCATGGCGACAGCAGCTGTCGGCCGGCGACCTCTCGCCCCGATCTTCTTCCGACCGTTCCCGAACGTACTCCCGACCGTGTCCCCGCCTTCACTCGACTCAAAATACGAGATGCCCCTTGTACCAAATATACCCACCTAAGTATTTACAAATTATATTTACGAATTACCAAGGCACCATTAGGATATATGTTCACCAGAGAACATTATCATTCTTATTACTCGTCATGTATTACACGTCTCTGTAGTACAAAGGCTAGAAGTTTTCTCGATTTTTATTGCAACGAGCCCTCGTGGTATAGTGGTCAAGGCGATGGACTAGAACGCTTGCGGTCCCCGGATCGAATCCCCGTAGGTGCGAAAATTAGTAGGATAGGAATAGGTCCCAAATAGGTAGGTAGGGTGAAGGAGAGAAAGGAGGTAATAGGGAGGAGAGGAGGAGGAGGAGGAGGAGAAAAGAGATAAAAGGAGAAAATAAAAAAATTAATTTTCTTGTGTTTCTGCTATTTCCGCCAGATGTCTCTAATTCCACCATTACCTACTAGATGTCTCCCACTGTTTCATTTAGTTGTCCCCGCCCTAAACCCCTCCTTCCCGGGCGGGTCCCGATAGCGAGTATGGGAGGAGCCTATTTGGCACCCGATATTTGGTTTTTCCCGATTTATGCTGCACACCAGGCAAGATCTGCCCTCCGGTTCCTTCCCCTCACTTCCGAGCCTGTGCAAGCACCTCGCTATTGTACCATGGTTTCCTTACCAGTTGTAATGATGTTTTATGAAAGGTGTGGAAGGGTAAAAAGCTTCTATACTGAATAGCGCAAGGTTTATTATGTCTCACATTGAATCTCTTCTATGATGAAATCCTAAACCCCGCCTTCCGAGGCGGCTCCCATTAGAGAGTTGGTGGGTGGAGCCTAGTGTGCAGCATAAAACTATTTTTTCCCCAAAACTTAATTTCTTTTCCTTCTATTCTCTTCCCTTCCTATTTCTCCTATCTATTTGGGACCTATTCCTATCCTATAAATTTACGCACTAGTAGGATTCGAAAATGGGACCGCTAGCATCATAGCTAGTCATCTTAACCACTACGCCATAGAGTGATCGTTGTGGTGTGAAACGAGAATTCGTCTGTTCAAGTTTAGAGAGCTACATGACATAACGGAGATGATAATTTTTTATTAATTATGAAATATAAGTTGACTCTGAAAAGAGCTATTTTCGTTCAAGGGAAGCTTTAAATGGTACGAATGTTTTGGATTTATCAATCAACTCGTCTTGTGTGTAGCATGCCATTCAAATCTAAAAGTCTCCTTCCCAAATCAACCTCCACCGTTACATGGTGGGTACTGAGTAACGCTAAAAGGCTGTGAGTGATGATTTGGTACAAGGGCTATTTTCGTATTGTAGTAATTAGTGTATATGCCTTGTTAGGCAAAAGAGAAGAAGCTCCCCCCACTCTGGCCATTTCATTGCTGTGGCGATAGCCTGCTTACCCTGTTCCCGTACCCTCCACTCTCGTACTGAATACGAAATACCGAATGCTGAATATACCTCATACCGGAGGAAATACACTAATTACTACAATACAAAAATAACCCTTCTATTAAATCATCGCCAGAGCCTCTTTAGCGTTATTATCAATCTTTTCTATTTCATGTAGATCTCTAAACTTAAATAGATGAATTCTCACTTCACACTGCAACGATCACTTGATGGCGCAGTGGTTAAGACGACTGGCTATCATGCTAGCGGTCCCATGTTCGAATCCCCTGAGGTGCATAAATTAGTAAGATAGGAATAGGTCCCAAATAGGTAGGGCCTAGATAGGGTAAAGGAGAGAAGGGATTAATAGAAAGAGGAGAAAGGGGATTTTTTTTTTTTTTTTTTTGCAATTTTCAACGCTGCTAGTAGTTCCACCATTGTTACCTAGATGCTCTTGTCAGTTCGTTGGGAGGACCTTAGGAGACGACCTGTTCTTCTCTTTTTCCCCCTTGGTACAAGGATCTTTCTCATGGGCTAGGGGAAGCAGGGCAATCGGGCCGTCGCCATAGCAACTCATAGCCAGAGTAGGAGTAATAGTCATCCTTTATTTCTTTTATCCTGGCGTCTTTAATAAAAGCCAGGACTTAATCGCATGGCTTTTTATTTATAGCCTTTATAAAAATATTTCATTTTACAATTATGTATTAAGGACTAATTTTGCTATGCTTTAACCACCGCCGTCTCGAGAATTACACTGCCTGTCCATTGCTTTATTTTAACATGGAGTTCAGAGTATTGTTAAATTGCCAAATTTCTCCAGTAGAGGCGACACAGTTCACACCCAGATAGCATGAAATTCCAGCATATTTCAGTTTCCGAGTTTATACTTCAGAGGGCAACACAGAGCATACAGTAATGTAAAGGGTAGGCTATTGCAGCTGGGTGTGGTAGGTGCTGCCATCTGTAATGTCGCCGCGTACGCAAAATTAGCCGTATAGGACAGGCAGTGTATACACGAGTAATACAGTCTAGAAGGCAGTGGCTTTAACAGTATTCTATGTTTTCTACATGTCCTTTTAGTAAGAAGAAAAACCTACTCTACTTGTTCCTTCTACTGGAGACCAGTAGTCAGAACTTACAAAAAGTGAACCTACACTATAAATGAAATAAAATATAAAAATAAAAGATGAAACTACTGCTTCTACTTCTAGAGCTATTTTACTAACACTACAGCTGAAGCTCACCGGTATTCATTTAAATTTACATTTCAATGTTTGTTCATTGGTGTGCTCCAGCTTCTACTCTAATTAGATGAAAATTTCTGTTCGTACTATAATATTGAAATTTCACATTATACACTTGAACATTGGAAATATTGTCTGTCGTCTTCCTCTTTCCTCTCCCGAAGTCTTCTCGCTGCTTCCAGAATGTTTCTGTATTCTCAAGATCAAAATGGTATATATAATTATATAATGAGTTGAATTTAACACTAACCGTCACTTTTTGGTATAGTTTACCTGCAGTAGTTTTGGCATATTCATTGTATAGCTGTTGACAATGGTAGTGAAGACGCTGAAACTAGTATGGGTGAACTATACAAAAAAGTAAAGGTTAGTGTTAAATTCAACTTGTCATAGAATTATTATGTTAAATAACTTCACTGTGTTAACTTCTGATACAATTTAATAATGGTGTATATTCTTTGAATGTTAGTGATTTTCCAGATTAGAGTGCTGGTTGGTGGTTCTTGATGTCACATCTGCAACTCTGATTGGCATTTTCAGGACCTGGATTGTGTACACTTTGTTGACTCTTTGTTGTATGGCATCAGCATTATGTTTCTGCAACAGCTGAACCTGTGCTCAAAAGTATACTGTAGCTGCATCACCTGATAGGCCACCTGTAGCAGTTGCAGAGGAAACATCAAAGAACCACCAACCAACCAACCAAAGCACTTCAGCCTGGAAGATGTTTGATAATTGAACCCTTGCCCCAAAAAACAATGTATCTGACATTTTAATATTCTTTAGAAACATTTAAAAAAAGCCATCTTGCTTGCATATACATTGTTTTTCAATGAAAGTTAATATTCACAGGCATGCCACCACTGGTACGGGTGCACAAATTTGATGCTAGATGGCAGAGGCATAGATATTTGTACTCATACACTGTTTTTCCATCAAAATACCAGCTTCCAATTTTTTTGTCAGATACATTGTTTTTTGAGGCAAGGGTTGAATTATAAATTGGTCACAAGAACTTGAATCAATTTATTTATATGGTTTATTTACTGAAATTCAGGCTAGTCGATGGCCAATGGGAAAAGTTCTTGGAGGCACCTCCAAACTTAACAGCCTTATTTACCTCCGTGGCCATGCCAGAGATTTTGATGCATGGTCTGATTCTGGCTGCAAAGGATGGGCATACCAAGATGTGCTTCCTTATTTCAAGAAATCTGAAAACATGCAGAGAACACCAAAGATTAGTGGTAAGTTCTTAAGGGATTCTCTGGTTCAAGATACCATAATCACTAGGGCCCGGATTTTGATAGCATAAAGAATAGTAAAAAGTGACCTTAAAATGAGATTTTATGACTTTAAAATTCATTAAAAAGACCTAAAAAGAAAAAAGAATGACAAAAAATTTCACCACATATTCACTTAAACTTTATCTTTCAGTACTGCATTACAATAAGGTTGCAGAATTCAACTGAACTTATAGTCCCAGAACTTATAATCCAGCTAACAGGTCACGGTAAAATTCAGTCATATTTACATCAATTTAAATTAATTGACAACCCTCTCTGCACATGTAACGAGAGCCGACAAACTGTAAACCGTATCATATTTGCCTAAACATTTAGCTCAACAAAGGAAAAGAACTGAAAAACGAAATAAGGAAAGCAGGAAATACCTGGCCTGTGAACAGTGATCAGTTTATTAGTAAATATCTTTGGCTTTCATAAAATTTGCCAAATCAATAAACTTTAGTGATATGTAAATAAGCAGATATTTTAGACAATACTTGGTGTAAATAGTTAATTGTAATACTTGTTATAATGCATACACAAACAAGCAGATATCCTTGCAGATATTATATAAGTTGTAAATAGGAAACGTGTAATATTCTTATAATGTATAATATTCTTTATTGTAAATAGTACACTCTATTATGTGTAGGATAACATAATAGTACTAGGTTTCTAATAGAATTAATTATACTTGTAAATAGACCCTGGGCTTATACTCTTGTCTGTTTCATATTTCATAGTAGCCATCTAATTGTAATGTAGGCCTAACTCATAAGTTATATTATATAATGTAAGTAAAGATAATCGTGTAACCTTAAGCATGTAGTATTCCAGTAATGGGGCATGCTGACAGTAATAATAATAATAATAATAATTATTATTATTATTACAGTAGAAGCTCGATATAACACGGTTGTTGGGGGACATGCTTTACCCCCGTGTTATAACCTTACCGCGGTATATCGAAATGTGACCGAAGAAGTGACAAAAATCGACCCTGCAAAGAGGAACATTGGTTCACTAATAAATTACAATGTTATACAGCAATATAAAATACAGTAGTTTTAAAAATTACTCACCAGTTATGATATTTAATACAGTCCTGTAACTGATCTTAATTTACGGATCTTCTTTCGTAGATGGGGAGCGAGAATTTTTCTAATTCCCGAGAGTAACGTACAACATTAAGTAAAACATACACTGTAACATTCAGGTATGGTATTCAGAGTCCCCGTTACCCCATTTTTTACACGATCAATAATTTTTAGTTTATCTCCTGTTGAATATGCTTTCCGCTTCTGCGACATTTTGTATTCCGAACTCACGACTTGAGAATCCGAATGCGTGGTTCAAACTAAAATCATATTTCCTAGGTTTTAAGAATTTATGGCAGGTGCAGATTTTTTAAATCTTTATAGAACTACACTATTTATTCCATGTCCCATTACTTCTGCTAAATTCTTTGGAATGCAGTGGTGACGGTCAACTAGCGGGTGAGGGCGGGTCTAACTGTAAAAAAAATGTACCGCAGAACCGCTCTTTGCAGAATTTTTACTGTTTTAAATCAACTTCCAAAATAAAAATTTTATTTATAAAACTACGGTATTTTTTTATTAGGGGACATACTTTCCCCCGCGTTACATCCGAATCCGTGGTATTTTGAACCGCGCTATTTCGGGCTTCTACTGTATTATTATAAATTTTTTTTTTTTAATTTGTAAGTTTGCAAATTTGAAGGAATGTCAATTGTCAATTGAAAATCTTCTTCCAACATATTCTGAAGATATAGGGAATACTTAAGCTGCAAATATCGTGTTTTACTTTCAGCATGTCGAAATAAAAATATCACTTAAGTATCTCTACCACTAGCTTCCGTTCTGTGAATGGCTGAATTGTAATCACTAAACACAATAAACCAAATTGCTCCTCTCAAAAGAATCAGGTAATTTCACCCCTGCATTCCTTTAAAAGAGGACAAGTCTGTTTTACAGTAAACATGAACCGTTTAGTTGGACGAGTCCAAAGTTTAACAAAACATGAATAGGGAAGGCCACATTGCAACAGATTTCCAAGAATTTTTAGATAGCCTACCTGTAAAAGTGTCTAAAAATGTAGAAAAAATTACCCACAAAAGTGGTTTAATTTCACTCAAGATGGTATAAGCCACATTTATTTTCCTTGAGCATCGTCCTTGCATCATCAGAAAAAAAAAATGCAAAATCATTGAAATTTTTGCCCTAATAATCACTAATCTGCTAAATTCATGTGGAGCTGTTTCAACCCTGCCATTCTGATTACTACAAAGTATACACTGTTATCAGCGTATGAATGACAGCATTAAATGCTGTTTGTTTATGTCTTGATAAATAACATGGCAAAATAACCTTGGGTTACCAAATTCTTTTAATGAAATGTATGTTATTAGTGGTCTAGAATGTAGGAATGTAGTACTGATTAAAAGTTGTGTTAATATAATTATAGAGCAGTACCATGGCAGGAAAGGACCTGCTGTAGTTTCTAATCTCGAATGGACCACACCCCTTGTGAAAGCATTCTTAGGAGCTGGAAGATCTCTTGGATTTAAGATCACTGATCTGAATGGACCCCACCAAACAGGTATATTTTACTTTTGTTTCTTCAAGTATGACACTTCTGCACTGATCCGTTTAGTTGATAACACTATTTTTATGCCATTTATTAAGTAAAATTCTTGCACAAAAAACTTTGTGAAAGATCAGGGGCTTTTAAGCAATATGCTAATGGGGTTTTGTGCACTGACACAGGCTAGTTAGTAAATGATCACCTTCAACTTTTTTCTTCTCAAACACCATCTAATTTTACCTGACTTATTCTTTGTACTTACATGTATTGTTCTCTGCATATCGAGCACATGCTCTTATTTAAATGCTTTAGTACGTGATTTATAAGATTCTTCAGATTTTAAATGAGTGTTTCTATAAATTTGGGAAAGGGAATCATAACAGTAGTATAACAAAAATCATAACTTCTAGCAGTGTTGGAAAAAATTAGATTAAAAGATAAATAAGAAATTGTTTCCTTAAACCACCTTGTCTTTGTGATATTGTTTGGCAGAAAATTGAGTCTTATTTTAATTCTTAATACTGTAAAACGTCATCTAATGTAGGTTTTCTAGAAAGCTTGAATGAATTGAAAACGTTAAATCTGATCAATTAACACCATATTTGATAATACAATGCAATATTACCACTTATCTCAAAATTAATTTCTGCTTAAAAGGTCCTGGTCTTGTTTTCAAGGTACTAGACGAGATGAGAACCCTAAAACAATCTTCATTCTGTATCTAACACAGAACACCAATATTATTATTAGAAGTGAACAGCGCATGTCAAAACTCGGAAACCAAAAGCGATTACAGCACTCCAACGGGTCGGGCAGTTAAGCTGTAAAAATGAAAAATTACATGTATGAAAATGCATTCCAAATTCTGTAAAACCATAGCCCACTAGTATTAGCGGGCTACGGTAATGACCATAGCCCACTAATACCATCAGGCTATAGTGATACAAACAATTATCTTTTAAAAGCATTGAACACAAAATGCACTAAATGATGAACACCTTAAATAAAAAAAAGTAATAATTTGCAAACAATATGCGTCAGATCTTATAAAAACCGTAGTGTAGAATACCTTCTAGAATTTCTGCTACTCACAACATATTAATACATGTCTCGGTGATTGCTGAAATATGTATTACTTTAGATGACTTTATAAATAAAAAACAAACACCCTTGATTAATTAATGATATTTATAAAAACTGATTTTAAAAATATTAGTACCTTCCTGTCACTTCCTCAGTCAAACACAGTGGTATGAACCTACTTTCTATTTTCACAAAACTAGGCGAGGCTTCAGATCACTTCTCACATTAGATTGGGAGCCCACAGGGATTGGGTCTCTGTAAATCACGAGTCGCAAGCTGCTTTGGGATAACTTGTATGGTTAACGAAATCTTTCTCCAGGAAGTGGTCTTCACACATGAAATAATTAGCACAGTTCACATTATCATCTAAATTGCACTGATGTTTCAGTTGGTTCACGTTTGATTTTTTCGGAAACCTGTAGAAATGTAGTTCACGTTGGATTTCAATCTCAAGTATTTACTTCCGCAGCCGGGAACTTACAGGAATATTTTACTCGTTTCTGAAACAAAGAATACGAAACATTAATCTTAATAATTTGTAGAAGATGGAATAAATATTAATTCAGGATTGTTTTAAGCAGTTAATGTATTTTAACTTACCTTCGCTACTTGACATATTTATAATATGTTAATTATATCTCCTCCTTTTCCAAACACTAATGCATACAGATCGCTGCAGGAAAAGAACCAGATATTACGCCTTTTCGTACTTTGATGTCATATGTTTCGAAACAAACCTGCCGCCATGGCAACAGCGATCACAGTGCACCAACCGGTCGGGCAGTGAACTTATGAGCTGTTGCTATTCTTTCAATGTTACTTTCACCCCAGTGGTATCTAATGACTTCAACAATTGAAAACAGATTGTCTGTTATTATACAGTAGACTATAGCATTAATAATCATTTATAATTTAATGTGTCTACATTTTAGTCTCTTCTTTTCAACTTACTGTATTTTGGAGTTTGATCACAATAAGACTAAACAGTTAATCAGTCTTAAATAAAGTACTAAAAATGAAAAATACTTTTCCTTGAACAAAAAAACAATAAAGCATCACTTTAAACATTTTGAATAATAACACTAATTTTTAGACCTTTTCAGCTGCCAGTCTGTTTCGAAGATTTGAATGCACTAAACCAAAAGTAAAGTAAAAATAATGTTTACATTAGTTGAGGATGCTTGAGCAGTCAGAAGTTTATCTATAATTGGGAATACATTTTGACAAATTTTTTTCAATAGCACTTTTCAGCCCTTCTAATAGTAAAAAATAGCATGATTAAAAAAACATAGTGGTGGTTTTATTTTTTAAATACAAAGAGCATTTGGTTTAAACCTTGATTTAAGCCAGCCAACCCTGACTTCTAGTGATGGAACTTTGCTTTATATATTACAGGCTTCATGCAGGCACAGGTAAACCTGAACAAAGGAGCTAGGTGGAGTGCGGAACAACCCCTTCTGCAGAAACCAAGAAAAAATCTCAGAGTAATTACAAGTTCTGTAGTAGAGAAAGTGTTGGTGAGAGACAGATTTGAAGCATATGGAGTGGTGTACAGGAAGTGGGACAACAGAAGAGCTGTGCGAGCTCGCAAAGGTGTGATCCTAAGTGCTGGGGTGATTGGAACTCCCAAGATTTTAATGTTGTCAGGGATCGGTCCAGCAGAGCATCTGAAGGAGATAGGTGTAAGTATTGTTTGTTACTTATTGAAATGATAGATTTTGCATTTAAATAAAAAAATTCCTATTAACAGAAAATACCAATTTTTGTTAATGCAAGGGTCTAAATGAATATAGGCTGTGTTACAAGACACTGTGATAGATAGATGGGTTCTGTGATCTTTCTCTTTTTTTATAAACCCATGTCTAGAAATGCTTTGTTTACACTCTAGGGCCTCTAAAATGTGAAGGACATGCTGCTTTATGTGATTACTTGAATGACACCTTTGGCAACAGATGGATTGGCCAGGGAGGCCCCAGAACCTAGCCCCTTCACTTGCCTGATCTCAAAACATACATTTTTTTACTGTGGGTACATGAAAACATATTGCATTAGGGGAAGGAATTGTGTGGATAAACAGGAATCATTCCAAGAGTTGGACATTACATAACCACGTAATTACTGCAGAAAATTCATTGAAGTTGGCAGCTGCCGTTTTGAGCAACAATTATAATTCTTTGACCCCTTTTGCCTACCTATTCCTGTACATTTCTGAAACTATAGCATGTAAAAAAGTTTTCTGGCCGTGGGTTTTTAAATAAAATATGTTCGTACAGTCCTCATGTACCTACCGCAGAACCTTGTGAGATACTTGAAGGAAGCAAGCGAAGCTCCCTTTTCCTCTGAATTTGCTAATTATTCAAGACGCCATCATGTTTAAAACATTTAACACACCTCTACCAAATTTTTCCCCATGAGTGAGGATATCGAAATCTAAAGTAATAAACAGTTTCAAAATGAAATGAAGCATTAATGAATAACCACCAAAAACCTATGCCATATATTTAACCTACTTTGCTATCTTAATGACCCCATAGTGGTAGTCTTTTTTTTTTCCCCCCCGTTTGCGAGGGTATTGTTAATCAGTCCAAGTCCGGCAACAGAGATTAGTATTAGATTCTGGCAGACATGTTGCTCAAAGAGACACCAAAGGACAACTGTTGCAATATTGTGACAGGTTCAGCTATTACTTTGCCAGTGGTGCTCAGGAAGTAATGTCACTTTTTTCTCAACTAAAAATAAAAATGTGATTTTCTTACATTTAGAACTTATTTTATTGTACCTTCTAAATGAACCAGTATTTTAAACACGTTTTCTTTTAATTGCAGATTCTTCCTGTGGTACGTGACTTGCCAGTAGGGAAGAACCTCCAAGACCACATAACAACGGGACTTGATCTTGTCTTGCTGAACCAGTCTCTACCCCTGTCGCTTGCTGCTGTCGAGTCACCTTTTTCATTCTTCCAGTATGCTCTGCATGGGAAAGGTAACATTATTCAACTGAGTAGAATAGAATTATTGGATCAGTTATTGGTTACAGGAACTTAGTCCACTTATCAAAGTTTTGAGACTCAAAAAAAAAAATCTTTTATGAGTGAACTATCAAAAATAAGATGTAAGACCATTATAAAGAACTTAAGAGGCAAGCGCAAAGTTAACAAAACAAGTGCTAGTGAGTTCAGTTATTCATGTTAACATCGTATGATGTTTTATGGAATCTCTCTCCTATGACTGATTGATTAACCTTAATGGTCTACCTCACTAAAAGACATTGGCATCATGTACTGTATTGTGAGGCACACAAATTCAGTGATTTTGTGACCAGATTTTCACTGTTATTGTAAAGTAATATTTAAGATGTAGATATGTATTCATGAAACTACAGAATATTGTTTATGTCAGAGAAATTTTTCTCCTAAAGTGTTCACATGTAATGTTCAACAGAAACAATATTCTGTGGTCTCATGGATACACATCTGTATGATAGCTTATGTTAAAATTGTATGATGGGAATCAATATTTAGCCCATATTAACTTTAAAAAAAATAACCAAAACATAAAAATGAAAATAAAACATAACTACAAACTTTTTTTTTTTCTTTCTTTCTTCTTCTTAACTCCATGGAGGTCCAAAACTTCTTGTGGATTGATGTACCTCCTTAGCTTGTGAAAACTAAACCTTTCATTCTGGATTATTTAATGTTGTTCCTACAATATACTTTGTCATGTTGCTGATACTTTAACTTATTCAGCTGTGTGTATTCAGTCTTCCATTCTTTGATACCATTAATGAGTACAGATTAATCAGAACTAAACATTCGATTAGCAAACTATTCACAATCAACAATCATTCTGTACAGACTCAGAACTAGGCTGTTTAACTAAAGAGATTCAACTAAGAATAATGAGTAGATATGTGTAGCCTGAATGCAGTTTGGTTCAGGCAGGATGGCATGGCATGACGGCTAGTGTTCCCCCACTCTGCATCATTAGCAAGGCCATCTCTCTTTATAATATTCTTTGACCCCTTTTGCCTACATATTCCTGTACATTTCTGAAACCGTAGCATGTAAAAATGTTTTCTGGCCATGGGTTTTTAAATAAAGTATGTTCATACAGTACTCATGTACCATATTTTCACTTTCTCTGTGATTGACAATGCACAGTGTTGATGTGTTTAGCCATTTATTTTCTGGACTGTAGGCCTACAGAAGCAAATAAATGAACACAAATGATAAAAATGAGCAGGAATGCTGTTGAGAAGTGCAAGCAACACCTAACAGCTGATTCTGAAGCACAGTGCCACTGAAACATAAATGACACTTCCGGAAAACAATGGTGCTTCAACACGGTAAATTTGAAAATGTGCTTCTAAATCCATGCTGGAAATCTGAAAGAACCAGATTTTCAACGGCCAGATTTTGGAATGTCTTACATTAGCATAGAGCTGCCAACTGAAAGCTTTATAGTTCATGTTGGAGAGCACTATTTAAAGAACTTACTTCATTCAGCACCAAATTATAACATATAAAGCACAAATAATATGAGTAATCAAATTTTTCTAACATGAATAGAAGCAGTTTGCTTGCTAAAAAATAATAGATCAAAATGTGATCAACATTTCAGTATTTCTTTCACCTCTCTCTTATATCTATGAATATTTGTGATTAGCTTAATTTTGTCAGGAAGTTGATTATAGTGCAGAGTCATGATTACTTGGAAGACTGTATTTTGTAAAGTATTTTGCATACAGGGCCATGGACATTCCCAGGCTGTGAGGCTGTGGCTGTTGTACATACGTTACTGTCAGACTCTGCAAAGGACCCTCCAGACCTAGAGCTGATGGTGTTACCGACTGGAATTTCCAGTGATGGAGGGGTACACCTTCGCAGGGCTGTGGGTATAACAGACAAGGTTGGTATGGAATGACTTGTAATTTACAAAGTTTAGAATGAAGTTTTTTAGACAGTGAAACTTTACTAATTATTCAAAAGTAGTCAAACATTTAAAACACTTTTAGCTCACTTTACTAAGACTAGGACATGTTTCAAGAGGTTACTTCCCTCCCATCGTCGGCTAGCGGTCGACTGGTGCTCTGGCGACTGTGTTGTGTGAAATTCTGTGACAGTGGGACGATGGGAGGGAAGTAACCTCTTGAAACATGTCCTAGTAATGGTACGTAAAGTGAGCTAAAAGTGTTTTAAACGTTTGACTACTTTTGAATAAATGACTTGTAATTTATCATGCTATCAAGGAGGCACCAGCAGATGGTAACCAATAGATGTAGTCATCAGCTAAGGTTCACTGACAATTTCTCTCTGTTTGCTCCTGCTGTCTCTATACTGGTTATATGAATACAGTATTAGATGAGGGAATTATCTTCTGGAATATGTATATTATGGTTCCTCTTATACCCTCGTTATGTCATTTTTCTTAAATTGTGTGTTTCTGTTGTGTGTACAGGTTTGGAATGATTACTTTTCTCCTCTGTCTGGCTTCCCTACAGTTTCAATTCTTCCAATATTATTGCATCCTAAAAGTAAAGGAGAAGTTCTGTTGAGAAGTGCAAATCCTATAGACCCACCAGTGGTTAGAGCAAACTATCTAGCACATCAACATGATGTAAAAACCTTGCTTGAAGGTAAATTGTTATCTCTACCTAGCTTTTATGCCCCATTGTGCACATTTTTTTATTATGTGTGTATATATATATATATATCTATAAGTAAAATTTGACCACTCTTCAAATTAAAATGCACCCTTTGAAATAAAAATAAGACATCAATTTGCTCTTTCAAAACACCAGAAAATAATTGAACTTTTATACAGTGAAGCAATGTACTATGTTAATTAAGTGAGATGGTTGACATTTAAACACTTTAGACTTCACTTTTACTTACATTTTTGTAGAATGTACGTTTCATGGGCTTTGCCCTCATTTTCAACTGCTAGTCAACTGTCAAATCCTTACTTCGAAAATACTGATGTGCTCTCTGGTGTAGTTTTTATGAACCTCTAGATCAAGTTTCCTCTGCAATATTGTGAACATTTTTAGACTGCATAAACTTCACTCAGGGATGACACGGCTGTTGTCTTAGAATTAGGAGTTAGATCAGTCTTGCACTGATACTAAATCCCAAAGTCATCCCAGATTGATATTTGAGTATAAACTTTGACAATACTGCAATCCTAAAAACATATATTTTTTTTAAATTTAGCAAGTACATTGTTTAAATTACAAGGGTCAGTGATTAAATTGCATGGTAACACATTCAAATTTTGTCGTAGAGTATGTTTCATTTTACAGAACACGTTTTTATTTTGAAAATAAACCCTGTTTGAAGTTTATTACTTGATTAGAGAAAGTTTTTTTTTTTTTCTTTCTTTCTAATGCATATCAAAATTCTTTTTTTATGTATATATAAAAAACCTAATTAAATTTGCCCCCAGTTTAAAATTATTCATTTCAGAGGCATTCTGTGTTAAATGAACTTAATGGGTAGTATGCATCAAATGGTAGTAGATACTTTGACTACACTTTTCTTAGGAAATACTAAGATTTGTGTGAATAAAAGCAGTAGAAAAAGCTTTTTCTCTTAGCATAAAATTGATCTTATAGGCCTTGCTGAGATTTTCCTTCGACCCCTAGAATAAACTACGAATTGAATGCATAGAACTCTGCTTTGTAGGCTTAACTAAGAAAAATCGTAGCATGCATCGTTCGTGGCTTAGATTGCTTAGTGAATGGTTGGTGGTAATTTCCATGACTGCATTTTTACAAATAAGAGATAAAAAGAAGTATAAAGAGCATCATCATCAGTTACTGTTTATAAGAAACTTGATAGATTTGAGAAAGAAAATGTTGAATGGTTCAGTGATTATTTTATAGGTTATAGCGGCAAAAGACAAAAAATGAGGATTCCGTTGAGATATGTGGCATACTTAGGATGTCAGAATGGAACAGGTGAAGAAATAGGGTTTCACCAGAGTATTGTTTCAAGGGCAGTCGCTTTTGTAACAGATAAAATTACAGAAAAGTTCATGTATAGATAAAATTTCCTTCCACGAAAGATGAATTGTAGACTTTCCTTTTTCAAATATTCATAAACGCAGCAATTTGTACTTACGAGCAGCCTTTGCTTAGCTAGCAAAGGCACAACTTAGGCAGGTTTTGTGATGGGGAATTTAGAAACTATATGAAAAAAATAATGAAATTTATGGTTAATGCTTTCTTGTCACAATCACAAACATGTTCAGCATTTGGGTAGTCGTGAATAGTAACGGAAATGCCCGAAGAGCGTAAAATCGATTATTATCACAAAGTAAAACCTACGATACGCTAGCATTCACTTCATAGCAGAAGAATCGTGTTTATGCATACGATATGAAGTTTATGCTTTTCCTTTTACCTTTTCCTATAGGTAAAGTAAAAGCATTGACTACAATTCTGTGCATACTGCCCAATAAGCCTCATTAAAAATGTTGAAAGTTAATTTTGAAATTAGGTTTTATATAACTGTCCCATTTGTTACTAATCACTTGATCAGTAATGTACAGCAATGCCTCAATTATCAACCAGTCATGGTCATTTATCATATAGGCTAATATGCTGGCAATTCTCACAAGGATGCAGTTTTATCTGATATGTCACTCATTGCTAAAAAGTCATTGCAGTCATGTCAAAAGAGTATGTTATTCAGTGGTGCCCACCCCCCCCCCCCACAAACTTCATGACTCACCCCCCCAAACTTCATGATTCACCCCCCCCCAACTTTATTGCTCACCCCCCCCAAACTTCACTGCTCTTCCCCCCAACCTGATTGGCTGTCGACAAGGGCACCCATATGATATTTTCTAACAGGGGGTTATTTTTTTAATTTATTAATATTTTGTTGCTTTAACTTCTTGGGCCACTTTGTAACATTATATTAATAATATAATACGTGCAACAATGACGTAGCCAGAAAATAATTTTGGAGAGGGTCGAAAGTGCCGAGGGGGGGTTTGGAACACCCTTCAAAAAAAGGGGTCGGGGGTCCATCCCCAGAAAATTTTTAAATATTGAACTAATGAAAATCACATTTTAAGCTATTTTAGCACAGAAAAACTAGTTAGGAAATTTGTTTATTGTACTCTAAGACATGCCAATGTAAACAAGAAATTGTTACCTAAGTTGGTGTCCACCCCGGGAAATTTTTAAATATTGAACTAACGAAAATCACATTTTACGCTATTTAAGCACTAAAAAACTAGTTAGGAAATTTGTCTACCATACTCTAAGACATGCCAATGTAAATAAGAAATCCTTACCTAAGTGGGGGCTCCACCCCCGGAAAATTTTTAAATACTGAACTAATGAAAATCACATTTTACGCTATTTTAGCACTCAAAAACTAGTTAGGAAATTTGTTTACCGTACTCTAAGACATGCCAATGTAAACAAGAAAATGTTACCCAAGTCAGGTGTC
The DNA here is from genome assembly GCA_964059195.1 of Ectobius pallidus. NCBI lineage: Eukaryota > Metazoa > Arthropoda > Insecta > Blattodea > Ectobiidae > Ectobius > Ectobius pallidus. The sequence goes on along the minus strand of CAXKWD010000010.1, from coordinate 73,700,322 downwards.
CACCCTCGGGAAATTTTTAAATGTTGAACTAATGAAAGTCACATTTTATGCTATTTTAGCACTGAAAAACTAGTTAGCAAATTTGTTTACTATACTCTAAGACATGGCAACTTAAACAAGAAATTGTTAACTAAGGTATAATACTTATTACTATTTATAAGAAAAGTTGAATAACACATGGAACAGGCCTACTCATTATGTTATGAAAAGAAAATAACTGCTATATCATATTTCACACACCAACAAATCTTGTTTAATTAAATATTTTTAAAAAAATACAAATATAGAATTTTATGTTTTGACTTTTGGGGGGTCCAAACCCCCTTGACCCCCCTTTCCTAATCCACTATTAGAAGAGACCTTTTGGAGTTATAAAACTTGACCGTTTTTATTTTTAACATATAAAACGCTAATTTTGCAAAAAATTTCAACCCCCCCCCCCAGAAAATTCATAAAACTATAATATTTTGCCCCCCCCCCCCCCAGAAATTTCAATGACGCAGTCTACGTCTTAACCCCCCCCCCCCCTGTGGGCACCCCTGTGTTATTTTCTTAAGCCCCTGGCTGGAGTTGGAAGAACCTATCTATGAGCCATAGAAAATTTGTAAAGAATTCTTGTGTGTAAGTGGTAAACAGTGTGTTTCAAACAAGTTTAAAACCTTTTACATTTTTTCTAGTAGCAAAATTTCCAGGTCTCTTATTTTAATTATTCTCGTTTCTCTGTGTTATAGAACAATTAAAGTGCATATGTTTTTTTATTGTTTTCAGGCATAAAGTTAATGAAGGCACTGATTCAAACAGAGCCAATGCAAAAGCTAGGAGCAAGGCTTTACAACAAGCAGTTACCTGGCTGTGGCTTGCGCTTTGACTCCGCAGCATACTGGGAGTGCTACATGAGACACCTTACTCTAACATCTTTTCATCCTGCTGGCACCTGTAAGATGGGGGCTGAATCAGATCCGTCTGCTGTTGTAGACCCTTATCTCAGGTAAGGACTGCTCGTATACAGCTTTTCAGACCTGGACTTGAGAAAGTTAAAGAGTGTTTATTAAGTGAAGAGAAAAATAGCGATATTAGGATGAGTACTGTGCATGCTGGACATTCCTGTTTATCCATTGAAAGAAATTTTTCTGATTCAGAGCTTCGTAACAGGAAACACTGTCTAGTTGAAATTAGGGTGATTAAATTATCATAACTAATGTAAGGAGAGGTCTGAAGTTTATCTTGAGAGAAGCTGGATTTTTCACTACTGAAAAATCCCCGACCCGGCCAGGAATCGAACCCGGGCCGCCGGAGTGGAAGGCAGGCGTGCTACCGACTCACCCACGGCGACGGACACATCACTATTTCTGTCATTGTAAGCAAAATAGCTGATGTGATCCAATCGATATGAATTGTGATGGTCGTGCTTGTGATTGAAATCAGCTGATGGTTGTTGTTGTTGTTGTGTTTTTTTTTTTTTTTTAAGGTTAATCTCTCTAGCACCAATGGTGCTACTTATAATATCTAAAAAGAGGTAAAGTGATCCCTATACAGGCCATGGAGGCCCAGAGGGTTCCAGGAGGTTGAGGCTCCAAGATTTTGGACATTTGGCACATGAAGGTGGTAAGGTTGTCAGCCTTATGCACCGGCCGCCTTTACCCCCAGGATTGCTCCTGGTACTCATTTCTGTTAGAGGCTGAACTTATAATATCTAGTGTTATTAATTTTTTTTTTTTGTTATTACACGAGATTTAAGATACTTCTTCACCATACTTAAAATTGAACATTATTTTCGTATTTTCTTTAGCTCAGATACAGCTTATATATTAAGCCATACCATATATATATCCAATCACTGTGTTCAGCGATTATTTTTTTTTAACAAAGAAGCTACTGGTATGAAGATGTCTCATTGTTCAGTCCTTGTGAATTTGCATAAGAAACAAGTGAACATAGTTGCAATAAAATAATAGTAATAAAAATAAAACTATAAAATTATTACAATAGACACGTGCGATGGTTGAAATTCCACACATGCTTACACTGGTCACTGATTCATGAGCTAAATAGTCAATGGAGTAAGGCTGCATTTTGTTTTATTTTGTCACTCAGAAAAAACACAGAGTGGAAAAAATCACAGCAGCATTTGTTCCTGAATTTGCCAAAATTTACTAATCTACCAACACCTGTGCATTTATCTCTGAAGAAAAGATAACAGTGTATAATAATTATTATTTATGATCCAAGTGTTAAAAACGAGTAGCTTATGTCTGCAAACGAGCCCATAGCAATCCCATGAGCAAAATAAAATCACTTTTCTATGTGAATCATGCACTATCTTTTAGACAATCGTTATAATTTGTGAAATAATAATAATCATAATAAATGTTAGATTTATTGTTACGAATTAAGCACTCTGGAGCCAGCCATATTGGAACGCACAGACAGCTGTTATTGATTTTCCGGTACAGGTTGTCAACTTAAGAACAACGCTTTTCACCCACCATGTATGATGATTTTTGCCAACACCATGAGAAATTTCACATGTAAAAAGGTGTATGAATTAAAAATATATATTTTTAACTAAAAGAGTGTTTTCAATGTGAAGGTATTTTGAGTGTTACAATTTTATACCCTTCAGTGGCATAATATATATATATTTTTTAATATAAATATGATCTTCCGTTAATTTGCTTCTTTTTCCTTCAGCTATCTAAAAACTGTATTTTAAAAGTTATGGAAAAATGCTTTTAGACCTTTAAATGACAATTTAGTGCCAGAATTAAGCTCTAAGAATTTTAAGGTGTATCCTGTAAGTCACATACTATAAAATATAGGAATTTAAGAATTATTGTTTTTGTTTTGTTTATTTTTTTTTTTTTTCCATTCTCCTGCTTTTTAAATTAAAATAACCGTAGAGAGATTGAGTATGGAAATATGCACTAATAGTGAAGTTAGTGTGCATATTTCCGTATTCAATCTTTCTACAGATGGGTCATTCCATGTCAAGTGAACCAATGGAAAAACGTGACCACCTCCGATTTTAGTCATACTTGGTTGTCATGAAGTACCACCTGAGATATGTTGAAGTACAAAATATCAGATTTTTATGTGTTGTAGTTTTCCAGTTATACCCTTCTGAAATATGGAAAAAAACCAAATTTTCTGCATAAGTGCAATCACAAAATGACGCATAAATCAAGCTGGAATTGACATAGATGAGTGGGAAAAGTATCAAAATGTAGCTTATATTATGAGCTTTAATTTGATACGTCACACGACTACTTTCGAAAAAAAATATTTTCAAGGTTACCCAAAAAAAATTTGAAAACTGAATTTTTCAAAAACCTATATTTTGAAAATTTTGAAACAATTCTCATAGAAACATACATATTTCAGCATCATGTCCTACAAGTTTTGATAAGGGATCGCAATGGGATCATATTTTTTTACATTTATAACAAATACTATGCACGCTGGGTAAGAATATATGACACAGGAATATTGCACTTAATTCTAAAATCCATTCCTTTGTCCAGGGAGTTGTTTACCAACATGCATATACCAACTTGTGCAAGTGGTCAAATGGGTATGAGTAAACACAGTCTGCAAGCATGTGAGTCAGCCAGGGAATGCAAGTTGTAACCTGTTGGACCTGGCTTCAGTTGTGCCTTGACTCTCATGCAGTGTGCTTCCTTTCTTCAAAGGCTGTACAAAGACTGTATTGCTGCATGTAAAGTAGTGGGTTCAGTGATTAAAATAGGCATTGTGTATTTCCCCAGTATGGCTGAAAAAGTAAGTGAAACAGCAAAGATTTTCTGCTGCAACCCTTTCAAGAAAGACAGACATCAGGGTGTGAAAAGAAGTGTGAGGCCTGTTACTGACTGGATGTGTGACATGTTTGACACCATTGTGGTAGGTATGAAAATTTGTGACAGTTGTAGGAAAGAACTATCAAAGCAGAAACAGGTTACAGATACAACAGATGACTGTTTAGTACCAGTAGCCAATACCACTAGGCCTACTAATGTTGATGAATCATTTGTAGCTTTAGATGTTACCTTAGAGTACCTTAATAAGTCTCTAAGCTCTCTAGAGGAGTCACCTGTTGCTAAGAGGAAGTTGCAAATGAAATCATACTGTGATAAAAAATACAGTAAAATAAAAAAATGTTTGACAGAAAAGGTACTAACAGCAGCAAGTACAAATACAGAGAAAACTGTTGACCATAAATCAGAATCATGTGAAGTCATTTGTCAGCTAAAAGAAAAGTTTCAAGAAGAAAATATAAGTGTTAGTGAAAAATTGCAAATTTTAACAGTACTACCTAAAAGCTGGTCATGCAGTGAAATACAAAATGAATTTCAGGTTAGCAACAGAATGGCAAGAAAAGCTAAAGCATTGGTGAAAGCGAAGGGTATTCTGGCAACACCAAATCCTAAACCAGGAAAGGTTTTAAATGAATCTGTGATTGAGAAGGTAATAGGGTTCTACAACAGTGATGATGTCAGCCGTCTTATGCCTGGAAAAAAAGATTTTGTTTCTGTGAAAACGGGTGACAGTAGTAGAATTCATGTACAGAAGAGGCTAGTGATGGGCAACTTGAAGGAAGTGTACGAGCTGTTCAAAAACAAAAATCCTACTGATAAGATTGGATTTTCGAAATTTGCTGATTTACGACCTAAACATTGCGTCTTGGCTGGAGGAAGTGGTACCCACACAGTATGCGTTTGTACAGTGCATCAGAATGTTAAATTAATGCTACAAGTGTTGAAATCCAAACAAATTACACTGAATGATGGCACAGATATAAGTAATTATAATTCCTGTTTAGCGAAGTTAATGTGTGAAGAGCCAGGCACAGCATGCCACCTTAATGAATGTCCTTCATGTCCAGGTGTAGATAATTTGAAAGATGAGTTACAGTTGCTGCTAGATAATGAACTGGTGGACAACATTACATACAAGCAGTGGGTTTCTGTTGACAGATGTAATTTAGTAACCTTCATCAAAACTGCAGATGAGTTTATAGAAACTTTGTGTGAACAGTTGTTGATTTTGAAGAGACATTCTTTTATTGCAAGAAGACAGGCAGAATATTATAATCACTTGAAGCAGAATATTGGAGTAAATGAAGCTGTGGTATGTATGGACTTTGCAGAAAATTATTCGTTTGTACTACAGGATGAAGCCCAGTCTTTTCATTGGAACAATGATCAAGCAACTATTTTTCCTATAGCAGTCTACTACAATGATCATAATATACACTACAAAAGTATTGTATGTATCTCTGAATGTCTACAGCATGACACCACTGCTGTTCATTTATTCCAGAAAAGGCTTATCTCTCATTTGAAGTTGGAAGTAATTAGAGATTTGAAAAAAATTTACTACTTCTCAGATGGTGCAGCTGCGCAATTTAAAAACAGAAAAAACTTTTCAAACTTATGCCACCATGTTCATGATTTTGGAATTGAGGCAGAGTGGCATTTCTATGCAACAGCCCATGGGAAAGGAGTATGTGACGGTCTGGGTGGTACTGTGAAAAGACTTGCAGGAAAGGCAAGCCTACAGCGGCCATACGAGCATCAAATCATGACACCAGCACAGCTGTTTACATGGAGTGAGGAAAACATCGACTCCATGCAGTTCTTCTTCTTCAATGAAGCACAATACAACAAAGAGGAAAAAATACTTGCAGACAGATTTCTGTCTACAAAAGCAATACCAGGCACACAGAAGTTCCACAGTTTCATCCCATTGTCAGATAAAGTGTTGTTGACAAAGGTATTTTCAAGAAGTGAACAGTCATCCACTTTTTCAGTGTTAGGACCACGTGTGCAACAGAGGCTGAAGCTAGCAGAAGTAAAAGGATATGTTACATGTGAGAACAACAATCATTGGTGGCTTGGTGTAGTTGTGGACAAAAATGAGACAGCACAGATAGTGGAACTGATGTTTCTGCACCCTGCAGGTCCTTCTCCATCATTTACTTTCAAAAGTGACTGTCCAAATAAACTGACTGTGCCTCTCTCTCAGATCCTCACCCTTGTGCAACCTACATGTCCCACTGGCCGTAGTTATTACCTCTCGAAGGAAGAGATGGATGCGGCAACCATGGCTCTAGAAAATTACTGTAGACAATAAATTCACGTTTTTGTCATTGAAGAAGGGAAGGTAACATGTTTTCTGTAAGTTTTTCTTTTTGATTGTAATGAAATTTTAGAATTAAGTGCAAGATTACGGTGCCATATATTCTTACCCAGCGTGCATAGTATTTGTTATAAATGTAAAAAAATATGATCCCATTGCGATCCCTTATCAAAACTTGTAGGACATGATGCTGAAATATGTATGTTTCTATGAGAATTGTTTCAAAATTTTCAAAATATAGGTTTTTGAAAAATTCAGTTTTCAAATTTTTTTTGGGTAACCTTGAAAATATTTTTTTTCGAAAGTAGTCGTGTGACGTATCAAATTAAAGCTCATAATATAAGCTACATTTTGATACTTTTCCCACTCATCTATGTCAATTCCAGCTTGATTTATGCGTCATTTTGTGATTGCACTTATGCAGAAAATTTGGTTTTTTTCCATATTTCAGAAGGGTATAACTGGAAAACTACAACACATAAAAATCTGATATTTTGCACTTTAACATATCTCAGGTGGTACTTCATGACAACCAAGTATGACTAAAATCGGAGATGGTCATGTTCAAAATTGACAAAAAATTGGTTCACTTGACATGGAATGACCCAGATGTTAACACTTCACTGTGCTATTTTCCTAGTAATGTTAATATTAAATCAACTGTTTCATTACTTCCCTTTTTCTTTACATTAACATTTGCTAAGCTCTTATTTTGCTTCTAGTTTTTGTATTCATTGTTTCTACTACATAATATTATATTTTAAGTTGATAGTGTACTTAGTCAGCATAGTGCTTCAAACATACATACGACATTCCTTTACAGGGTCCGCAGCATGCATAAGTTGTTTGTAATTGATGCATCTGTGATGCCAAGCCTACCTAGCGCCAACATTAATGCAGCGGTGATGATGATAGCACAGAAGGGGGCAGCACTTGTGCAGGCACATTGGAAATTGCTGCATGGGAAATGTCGCAGGAGACCTTGGTTTATGTCCGTTGAGCTGCCCACAAGACTCCCCATGTGCTTTTTGTAGGTAATAATCAGATCTCATTTTAAGTAGATTATGGTAGACTATCTGAAACAGTTTCTTAAATGAAGTAAGGATCTTGCCAATTTTACTATTCTATATTTTCTGTTTCTAATTTCGTGAATTCACTATGTTTAATAGATGACTAGTGAATACAGTAAAACCCCCTTTTTACATTCCTGTCATTTACATCATTTTCTGCTGGACCCATCTTTTATCCTATTCCAATAATACATAGTGTTCCTGTCATTAACAACTTTCAAACAGTTGCATTTCCTGCCATTTACACATTTTCTTTATTGGCAACATTGGTTTTCAATGAAGAACTGCTTTTCCTTAACAAAATTTTCCGCTATGTTGCCAACTCTCTTAAGACGCAGTGTCAGTTTTCATTTGTGTTAGTCCAGGTGAAGTTGGTTTTCTTCTGTGCGGGTGCAATTTACTGCTTTTTAATGTATTGTAGTTATTCAAATAGCATAATTCATCGTAATTTGAATCATTGCCAGTGTTTTTGTTTTGCATGATTTTTGGCGGTATTATGAAGTTGAAATAAAACAATAGAAAATGCATTTCTTTGCAATGTGCAACATATTTTGTATAGATAATGTAAGTGTACATAGGTATCTATATTTATTTTCAAGTATTAAATTTTGCAATATATAACATTACAGCTATTACACTTCCTGCAATTTACACTTTCCTGCCATTTACACTTTTTTTAATCGGTCCCTTGAAAAGTGTAAAAAGGGGGTTTTACTGTAATAAAGTTGTATCTGTCTATTAAAGTTTGAATGTTTTTATAAAATTAAGTAACACCTTTTTGCCTTTTAATATTGGAACACGCTAAAGGAACCTGTTTTAGATAGAACTTTTTTGTGTTTTATCTTCAATAGAAGAATGGCTGGTCATACATGATTTTTTTGCAAAGAGTTCTGGAAAGTCACATTCCAAGAATGCATGTTTTCAGCCTTGTTCTGGTAGTTGGCATGTCCACAGAAGTGTTTAAGAAAGAATGGGCCATCTTTTAATATCACCAGTCATCACAATGGCCTATACAGTGAACACAGCTTAATGTAATCGCGGATAATGTTATCAGTCGGGTAATGTTATCATTTTTATGAAGTCCCATACGGACTAATACTAATACATTTAAAAAATACTGTACATTGATTTTGATCAAAGATTCAGTTTATGTTATCACATTTCCCTTTTTACAGCTTTATTTCCAAGTAGGCCTACTGTACATCGTTTGAAATTTCATTTTTAAGGGTTTCGTTTCTAACTCAACTGTATTGTGTTGTATTGATGTAGCGGTACTGTTTCCAGCTCACAGGATGACCAGTTCGAGGGGGTTGCATTACCTAACTTTCTGTTTTAAGCAATAAAACATGTTTCACCCCTCAGTTAAGCTCAGCTTTTGATATATGAAGAAAACATGCTGACATGGATTGATGGCTAGTGTAAAATGAAAAGACTTGGACAGGCGTTAGATGTTTTGCTACACGGTGTTCACCACAGATCAGTATAGACTTCCAAAAACACTCGTAACTCTTAACTGAGTACGGAGTTTTGGTTAATGGACTCCTAAAGGAAAGTAAAAACAATTATCAATTAAAATCTTTGTTACTGGTTGAAAAATTGGTTGCTTGCAGTCTTTTACTGTATTATGAGTAATCAGAGGTATGGTGTCTTGTTCTGACATGCTGAATTTTAAAATTTGTTCAAAGTATAGGTTCATCCAAATTCTAAAAGAATGTTGCAGACACATATAGGCATGACTGTAAATTTGGTTTTCTGAAGCACCTATTACTTAGGCAACTGAACCTGATGAGCTGTATGTGTCTTTTTTACCATGTACAGCCTTCTAAGGCTGCTATACAGATGTCCTAACTGTACCAAAAAATAGTCAGTCGACACAGTACTTCGTTTGGTTAATATCCGATGCATATTGCTGGAATGTGGCTTCATAGATTCATGGCCAGTTAATGAATTGACTAAGTGATTTTTATTTGCTGTTGGATTTACAAGAAATCATGGTTTTGTCAAGGATGCTGATATGATAAAATAAGTATTTTAAAGCTAAGAAAGGATAATTGTTAATACAATGAATTTCTTGAGATGAACATTAGGTACTGGTAGATTTCTATAGCAGCAGCAAGTCTTGAATTTCCAACAGTTAAGATGACTACTGTATGCAAGCTATTAAAATATTTCTTCTTTAGATTATTATGCTTTTAGTAGATGAATCTGTGCGTTTGTGAGAATAGGATAAGTTGTTATAGTACAATATAATTGATATTGAATTTTAATAATTGTTGATTTTAAACCAGAAGAAATATTTATATTATTGTTATTAGTGTTTTACATCAAATTTGTAGTTACTTCTTAAGTGTAGAAACATTCACTTACCTGGGTAACCTCCAGGGGATTAAAGTAAAAGCCAATTTATAAAAAAAATTATGTGTAGTGGTAGGATTCTGCAGTTCTGTGGCAACTGTATAGATACATAATGTCGGTCTCAGAAGGCTTTGTGGTAGTGACCAATACAATTAGAAAAAGTTCACAATCATCATTCGCACTCATTGCAGTGGCTGTTCTCCATTGAAGCATTTGAATCGCCTAGCCACCTACTTCCTTAAACAATATGCATTTGTCAAAGTTAATTATTCTGTTTATAAAGATTCTATAATGTTTATGATTTCTATTTTTATAGCCAGCATTCGGCACTAATTGAATATCTATTCCTTGTGCTCACTTGTTGGGCTTACTGCTTGGGGTTATGTTTTGCCTAGCATGGGAATAGGTGAGATAATACCATGATTGCCATGACAACGAAACCATCATGATGTGTTTGATGTTTGGAGTCTGTGAGGTATTTCGTATCAAAGAGTGTTCTGAATATAAATATGGTTTCCCTTCTAGTTTCTTCCCTCGTTCAAGGCAAGATATACAGGCATGTTTGCGGCAGATCAAATGTAGACACGGTTAGAGCATAGTGTTGAATATAAACTTGTTAAATTTTTGTGATATGACTGTGTTTTGAGGTTCTATGTTATAGGAGTGTTTGTTGTGAGTCTTATTGAAATACAATTAATACAGCAGATGGTATCGTGCGTATAAGATAAGATACTTTATTGTCATAAACGCTTACAGTTGGTTGTATCTTACTCCCGAAATTGTTTTCACTGTTGCGATCACTTAATTTAATATGATGATGATGATTATTATTATTATTATTATTATTATTATTATTATTATTATTGTTATTATTATTGTTGTTATTGTTATTGATGTGGTTGTTATTGTTATTGTTATTATTGTTATTATTATTATTATTATTATTATTATTATTATTATTATTATTATTATTATTATTATATCACTATCGGATGTTCTGGGTAAATACGAATATTCAGTCATCTTGTTCACTTGCCTGTGGCAGTATCTACTATTAGTTTCTGTTGCAGAAACTAAAATAATAAAATTAATGACATGTAGCCTTTTTTCCAAATTGAATCTTTGTTGCCTACCTGAGAAATCTGGTTTCCATTGGCGATTTGGCGACCGAAAATTTCATGCCTTGGATTAGGATGTCGAGAATAAGATTGACCCAGGTTCTTGAGGCCAACTGAAGAGGTATTTCATAAAATAATAAAATCAGGGTGTTGTGCTGGCTTCATGCCAGTCCCCTGTTATGCCTCTACTTGTGATGTTTAGAGTACCTACTACAGGCAGATGATGTACTGTATCTGTTGTGTGATTTCGTGCATTTCTTTGGGCCTGAATTATTTTGGTCAGAACGAAAAGTGGTTAGTGGTAAAATGTGATGATTATTTTTGGTAAGCTGAGTGATCAGAGTTAATAAAAGGTTAGGTTATCTATTACCAAATGTGAATGATCGGAATTAAACTCATCACACTAGTCTCCTTGACCAATGCACCACTGTTTTCAGTGACATTAGCTTATCGGAATGCAGGGGGCATGTGTGCGACACACCTCCTCTAAGATCCTCAGTCTTACTACTTCGCTAGGCTAAGTGACTTGCTGTCTTAACTTGGTTGCCTTTGTATGCTCAATTTGAAATATATTAAAATTGTTGTTATTGTTATTAGAAAGTTTCAAGTTTACTTCAGTTATATCTAAAGGACTTTCCTCTTAGAGTCTTCGTTCTTTCTCTGAGATAGCTAATTTAATCTGCCGATCCTGGTGTTTCACCTTCGAGTTATGTAGGTTCTTGAAGGTTTTATTTTACTTGACATAAGTGCCTATTTCTAGACACCAAGCTTCTATTTTAGTATAAACATTAAGTTCAAATTAGAAGAAAAGGATAATATCTTGTAGTGATGGGTCCAATCAGCTCAAATGTGCAAGCTAGCTCTTTCTCTCCTGCCCATAAACAAGAGGGTACAAGTTTGTATATTGAGGCAACTCCAGCCCTTTCACGTAGTTTGCATGATGTCTCATAGGTGGCGATCAATGTTCTTTCTGTATGTACTGCATTCAGTTCGTTCACCTCTGTCCACTTAAATTCTCAAGTGACCATGGAGTATGTTTATGGTTCCAGTTTTTCCTAACAGATAATCCAGAAGGAAAATTCTTCTTATGGAATGACACTGCTATATATATTCATCTTCGGGAAAAAAACGAGCTGGTTACGAGCTGTCTTCTGTGCTATCTCCAGCTCGTGTTTGAAGGACTTTTTTCACAAAGTTCGCATAACATCTCATAAATGACAATCATGTTCCTTCTGCAGCGATGGAATTCAGATACGTAAAGCTGACTCTGCCATCTCAAATAAATGAATTAATAAAAATTTAACTTCGTTTCTAAATAAAATGCTTTAATATAGAACTCTTGTATTCTGCAGTCAATCTCCTTCCTTATTTTACTCCATCCTTAACCCCAAATCACAGTATACCTAACTCTGTATCAAATCTTGGTAAACCCTAACTCATCAGTTTGTCAACAGATAAGCTAGGGGATGGTTATTTTATCCCCTTCAAAATACAAATTCCACAACTGTTTAACACTGGTGTCCTTTTGCGTTAGTGGCATTTCGTCTATACTGTGAAGATTATTTTTTGCTGTGGAATTAAGTCGTATTCATATATATTTTGTTCTGTCTTGCATGTTTTACTTTTATAGTGTATTGTTTCATTTTTTATAGTATAATTACCGGTATATAGTTTAATTATTATTAATTAGGACATAGTACAATGGCTACTAGGTGCAGAAAAACTAGCCCATTTTGGGATTATTGTACTGATTTAGGCAATAATACGGCTAAGTACTATTTCTGTTCTAAAGAAATCTCGTATAAAGGTGGAAGTACTTTCAATTTTACATGGCATATACGTCACATGCATCCTACATGCCTATCATGGAAGCAATTAACTCCAACAGGGGAAACAGATCCAGATGATCCGTCGTCAGTAGTTATAGAGGACGATGGATTGAATATTAACATCACCCTTAGCTGAAACTAGCTTCTGAGTCATATCCAGTCGCTTCATCCATAGCAGTTGACAGAAGATCTTGCCCTCAAGGGGCAATTACCAGTTACCTTCACAGACCGTTCTCAACAAAAATGCTAGAGATACCAGATTTTTTTCTTTTGGAGAGAGCATTAAAAAATTATCTTCCTTTCCAAATTGTGGAGAGCCCATCTTTTCAGAAGTACACAGGGTACCTTATTAGTAGCCTACATACAAGTTGCCTTGACGAAAAATGCTATCAATCACCCTTTTGCAACATATGTGTGAGATCACTGAGGGTAAAATTGGGCAGCAGCTAGAGATGGCAGAGGCAGTGACAATAACTACAGATGGCTGGACATCAATGAGTAACAAGAACTACCTATCATTCACGGTACTTATGTCAACAGTGACTTGGCAATGTGTTCGTCATTACTTGAATGTTTCAAGCTTGACGAAAGGCACACTGCCGAAAACCTGCATGATGAGTTAAAAAGGATGACAGGGGAATGGAGGGTGCAGGATAAAATTGTCGCAGTCATCAGTGATAACTCCACCAACATTGTTGCTGCCATACATCTGACAGGATGAAATCACATTCCTTGTTTTGCACATCTCTGAATTTGATTATTCAGGCAAGTTTTCCTGGTGTGCATGACCTTATAGAAAAGTTGAAGAGAGTCTTAGATTTTTTAGGAGTCCGCAAACATCTGCAAAACTTAAGGAAATGCAACAACATCTAGGTGAGCCAATCCTGAAACTAAACCAGGATGTTATCACTCGTTGGAACTCCACCTATGAAATGTTACGAGTTACTGAGGAGAAAAGCTCGCTAGTGGCAACAACTGCTGTAAATTACCCTCAACTATGCCAATTAATAAATGAAAACACATCTGTTATGCAGCAAGTATGTGATTTTCTGCATGCTTTTAAGGACTGTACAGAAGAAATGTGCAGCGAAAATAATGTCACAATATGTAAAACTATATTGTTGGTTAATAATCTGAGGAAGTGATGCTTAAAATTCCAGGGGCACCCAAAAATAGACAAGCAAGTCAGTGCAAATGCAAGTAGACAAGCAAGTGCAGGCTACGATCAAGAAACTATTAGAGCAACTGGATAGGTGCTTCAGAAATGTTGATGAAAATCAGCTCTATGCAGAGGCTACATTGTTGGATCCCCAATTTAAAACTAAGGGATTCACTAAAGACAGAAATTTTGAGAAGGAAAAGCAATTTCTCGTTACTCATTGCGCCAATTATCATGGAAATCTCGCTATTAATACACCGGATGTCTCTACGCCTACAGATTCCATGCAGAAGTCTACAGTCTGGGAAGTCTTCGATGAAACTATCTTCCAGTTAATTCGGAATCCATCATTGAAAGCTGCAGCTACCATTGAAGTAGACACTTTCTTGCGAGATCCCCTGGTGGTCTGAAAGGTGAACCATGTACCCAGCCCTCTTCACCCTTGCAAAGAAGTGCCTCTGTGTTGTGGCAACATCCATTCCCTATGAACATATCTTTTTGAAGGCATGGCAGATAGTTACAGAATGCCGTACCCATCTAACAGGGAAACATGTTGTGCAAATATTGTTTTTAAATTATAATTTGTAAAGTGTAAATAATGTACAGCAGTGTATTTATATTTATATTAGTGATTTGTGTAAAACTGTTAAAACTTAGACTATTACAGTATTGCCGGTATATATGAGTCATCATACGGTGGAAGGGACATCACTTTTTCTTTGTTTTGCTAGATGTATAACAAAGGATCTTACATAAATAACGAGACAACAAATTGGTCAATTCACTTTTCATTCTGCTATCCAGGCATACTACTCATATTAGATTTAAGTGAGCAGTCAAAGTCGCTTGACTATTCATGACCAGCTATTGGTTGCCGTTGAGTGGAGAATCGGGTTGCGAGTTGAGAGCTGTATGACCCCTGCCTCATTGCAATTTTGTTGGTTTATAAGAGCTGACTCGTGCTTTGAACGACTTTCTTCACATAGTTTACATGACAAATCATAGATGGCAACTGCATCAAGTGCATTCACTTCATTCATGGGCAGATAAATCAAGCTGTCTTAAATGCTATCTCTAGCTCATTTTTGAACGACCTTGTTCGTGTAGTTCACATGGCATCACATAGATGACAATCTTTCCGCAGCTTATTTCCATGTTGTAGTATGTGTGGCTTTCAGATGTAAAATATAACTTTTCTTCGTTATGCTAGATGTTGTAAGACTTATAACAATGCAGCCTACATGAATACCAAGCCAAATTGGCAAGTTCTGTTTCATTCTACACCATTCATAATTCTCATATTAGAGTGAATATTCACGGCCACCTATTGGCTGCTCATGAGCAAAGAGTCGGGTTGCGAGCTGAGAGCTGGTACGACACCAGCTTCATTGCAATTTCGTTAGTATAAGAGCCAACTCTTATTGTGAACCACCAGCTCTGTGTAAACGAGCTGACTCATTACCAGCTCAAAACAACGAGCCGTTCAAAAGAGTCTTTTCATTCATGAACGACCCATCACTAATATCTTGTCCATTACAAACTGTTATGGGACACAGTCAAAATTACAGTTTCACTTTTCATATCTTATAGCACTTCTGCAAATTTCCAATTTGCTGTTGAAATTTTAGCTTTTAGCTGTAAACATACAGCAAAATTTCTGTAATTATACTACACTTCCTAGTGAAGAGAAATTGAAATTTTAATATCCAGTTATTGATATCTCACTCATTACTGTCAGTGTTACAAACTAATATATGAGATAATTTCAAATTAGCAATAACATTTAAGAGAAATTATAGACTTCGTGTGATTTTTTAAGTATTGCTCTCTAATCCCAGACAAAGGTATAAAACGACATGTCTGAGAAAAGGAGGACTTGTCAGTCTAAGCACACTTCTCCTCGGTTGCGCAGCGGCCATTGGAAAATGCACACTACCTTATTCATTCATGCTAGTCTCTCTGAATTTCTCTCTGGTTATATCCTTTAGCCCTTAAAAATTGCACTACACCTTGCTGCTCTTCACTAGTTGTGCACTTCTTTGCGATCCATCTTCGTAAATTTTTCTTTATTGAATGAAACCTCCAGTAGGTGGCCCTGTGCTCCATGCACATGGTCACAGGATTCAGTTAGGTTAGGTTTACTTTTGTTTTGTTTTTCCTTTTCTTTCTTTCTGGGTTTAACCATCCCTGGTTCTAAATTGTGTTTTCTGTACATCTCTTTCTGTTGAACTGAAATGAGCTCAGTTATAGGGTATCCAAAATATCTGAATTAAGAAACAGGACTTCTCCAACCAGGCAGGCAAGAAAGTGAAGTTTAGAATATAAAATTATTTGTTGAACTCTATCAGTATATTTTACAAAAATACCAGTTTGCTGCTGACCATCTAATGTTAATATTAATTAATGGTTAATGTAAGAAGATAAACTTACATGATCAAAATGCATAATATGAAAGAAAGAGAAATGAAGTATAGAAAGTAGCCTTCTGTACAGGATTTTATCACTTTTTCTTCCTTTCTCTTATTTATAGGCTTAGAATCCGTTTTCTTTATTCAGGTCAGTTTATAAATGAATGTGCCTAGCTAGTCCCCTAGAGAATAGAAGACACACTACTTTGGGTTGTTGACTACTGAAGCTGTTATTACAATAGCTTGTACCTACAGCTTAATTTATAATCAAATCATGGCAGGCATGCTTTACTTAACACAAATGTGGTCTAACCTAGAAGTCCGGCAAAATTTTAAATTGCTACAGGTTCCACAGGATATTAAAGTTCTGGATAATTTTGAGTAACATTTTTGACATATTGAATAGTCTAATCTATAGTGTATTATCTGCAATAAGAAGTCTTATTTTTCTCGTGAAAATATTTTTTTAGCTGGCTCGGTTTTTGGTGTGCAATATTGATGAACATTGTTTGTTAATATGTATGATTCTTGTTTTTAAGACTGATGTAGTATTTATGTACGGGTTTGTGTGTAGGTTGTTTTGTTATGTAATTTATGTGTTTTGTAGAAAGAAACCTGTTAATTTGTTTTTAATAAAGTAGTGCTTTTTTATTAAATTAATTGGGAAAACATTGTGAAATGACCATTAAACTTTGAAACATTCTACTTTTGTTGTATGTAAAAACATTCCAAATTAGAATGTACAGGTAGGAGAAAAAAAGCGGACCGACTCTTGTAGCTGATTTCAGAGCCTTGTGATACGTAAATAAATGTAAGAGATGTAATGGAAACGTTTGTTTTCACAAGCAATGCAAATTGCGTGAAATTATTTCTCAATTCAAGCAATTTATCGGCTGTAGAACAAATTTCAATACATTCCCTGCTATCCTGTGAATGCTGCTAGGCATGCGCAGTGGCTCATATCGGCAACTTAGATATTTTAGCCGGTCCGCTTTTTTTCCCTACCTGTACATTTCAGTAGAGAACAGCGGATGATGATGGGGAATCCATCTAATTTGGTAAGTTTTTACTTACAACAATTATGTGAAGTAGAATGATTAAAGTTTAATATATAAAGTAGTACTCACCTGTCTATGTTCCTTGGTCCCCTGGAACTGAGATCACTTCTAACTGACCTATCAAAGATTTCCAGCCTTCCACAGTACCTATTCCTCTATATGTTGGTGTTAGGTGAAGTGTATGGGGTAGTTTGAATTCTTCTTCCTTCTCCTTTCCTGATTTCCTGGATTCTTGTGTAGTTTGAACACCACGCCTGTACAATGTAGTTACAATCAAGTCTCATTTGTCCATGGTAATGGGTTTTATCCATCCCATGATAACCAGAATTATGTTTTGAATGAAATTAATTATAAATGTGGTAAAATTGAGGTTTAAAAAAATTTAAAAAAATGAAAGTTAGAAAGTGGCATTCTGTACAGGATTTTTACACTTTTCTTCTTCTTCTTATTTATAGGCTTACAGCCTTATTAATAAAAGTTGCTCATGAGTGAATTATACAGTTGTTTAGTTGATCACCTCGTAAGCTCTACATAACCCATGTTACTAATAATCATTGTATAATTGCCAAGGGTTACATTGAGTTTGAATGTGAAATGTCATGAAACTAGTCATGCTGGGTATGACATTTCTTGCCCACGGCATTAAAGGAATCACGTAGCTGCACTCATATCAGTGTCGCCATCTATCTGCACACTGAAAAACCAGTTGTATGTCATCTGCCATGAGAACATCAAGTTTAAGTATTTAATTAAATTGATTTCAGAAAGCTGTAACCATGGGCACGGCCGAAAATATCCATAATATAAAACTATAAATATTTTAAATTTTATTAATCGTCTTTGTCATAGGCCACACAGAATGAGATCAAGAGCCACATGCCAGTTGGTTATCCCTGCCCTAGAGGATAGAGAAGACCCACTAGGCTTAAAATAAAATAAAATAAAATAAATAAATACTTTGGGCTTTTGAATACTGAAGCTGTTATTACAATAGCTTGGACCTACAGCTTAATGCATAATCAAATCATGGCAGGTGCCTCATGCTTTACTTAATACGAATGTGGTCTAACGTCTTGTCCACAGAAGTCTGACAGAAGTTTAAATTGCTGCAGGCTGCACAGGATATTAAAATTCTGGAGAATTTTGGGTAACATTTTAGAAATATTGAATAGTCCAATCCAATAGTCTGTTAGTTATAATTAGAATTCTTATTTTTCTCATTGTTGAACATATTTTTCCTTAAAATAATTATAATATGAGTTGAACTAAAACACTTATGCTCCACTAACTAACTTTTTGCTTTGTTGTTTAAGTTCCATCAATAATGATATATTTTTCTTTGCTTTCACTGTTTTTGGTGTGCAAATAAAATCAGGTAAACTGATATAACAAAGTGTCAGTATGTTTTTGTTGAATCAATTATAATTGCAATTATGATATGCAGAAAATAATTTTTTCTAATCAGATTAAATTCGACCAGCGTCAGCAGAACTACAGATTTGTGATACCTTGACAATCGCGCACTCACATAAAAATAAAAATAAAAAATCCATGTCAAATCGCCGGCTCCGGGTTTTGATCCGGGGACCTCCAGAATACGAGTCCAAGGCGTTACCATTTGGCCAACTCAGTCAGTTTCATGGTGTCATTTGATAAGCATAAGTGAAGGAATAGTGTTAACTGTCAAATTATACCAGTAGCCAATAATTAAAAAACATGTGACCTTTAATTAGTTGTTACTCTGGTACCGGTCAACCGATTAGGTCCAAAATTAATAGGCTTCTTGCCATGGACGTTATAAATGTGTATACCAAGTTTCATGAAAATCCGACAAAGCATATTTGAGTTATGGGGCCTTTTGTTATATAATACCATAAAAATGCACTAAATTTGGCATTACTCCGGTACCGGCCAACCGATTTGGTCCAATATCAACAGACGTCTTCCCATGGACATTATAAATGTGTATACCAAGTTTCATGAAAATCCGATAAAGCGTATTTGAGTTATGGCGCTTTAAAATAAAAACATTAAATTGGGTTTGACGCCGGTACCGGTGAACCAATTTGGTTCAATAACAATAGGATTCTTCCCATGGACATTATAAATACGTATACCAAGTTTCATGAAAATCCGATAAAGCATATTTGAGTTATGGCACGTACAGATACACAGACAGACGGACAGACACTTTTCGTCCCCCACACACAATCTCATAAAGTACCATACTGGCACTTAATAATCAACATTGTCATTTAATTTGTATGATTCATGTTTTTGAAGACTGATGTAGCATTTATGTAAGGGTATGTATAGAGGCTGTTTTGTTATGTAATTTATGTAAGAGAAATGTTAATTTGTTTTAATAAAGTAGTACTTACTTAACTGTGTTCCTTGGTCCCCTTGAACTGAGACCACTTCTGACTGTCCTGTCAAAGATTTCCTGTCTTCCTCTACCTGTTAATGTTAGTATTAGGTGAATTGTATGGGGTAGTTTGAATTCTTCTTCCTTCTCCTTTACTGTTTTCCTGGATTCTTGTGTAGTTTGAACACCACTCCTGTAGGTACAGTGTAGTTAGATGATGATGGATTGTCCTTGGTAATGGATTGGTCATTCTGTTTGAATCTGGCTGTAGGGTCTACACGGCTTCCTGTCTTCTCGTCAGATTTCTAAGCACAGTGTGCTTTCTCATGTACTCTAGCTTTTTTGAGTGCAATTACAATATAAGGCCTGATCTTGTAGCGTCACGTATTTCTTAATACAGTAGTTCTCCTTTTGGAGAAAATACCAATACATGCCCAAAAGTTTCTTGCTCTTCTCACCCTGGATGGTGATACAAAGTGGAATGTTGTGATGAGGAGAGGCCTTTTTATTTGGTACCCATGCTTAATTTTTCGAGATTTCCTTGTACACCGAAACCCTTTTCATTGTGAGGCAAATTACACCAAGTTTCGAAAGGTCTTCATAATTCATTCCTCGTCCATCTACCTGTTCTGTTGAGAGTTTCTTCATTGCACAGCATGTCAAGTTTATTATATGGTTATGTATTTCTTCATCCACATTTCTGCAGCAGTGAAGATGTACATCCTCAATGGTGGACAAGCGCTGTTCAATATTAAAATTTTAAAGGTTTGATTCCCACATCTGCACAAATTAGTTATAATCCTCTAACATTCTTACTTAGTAGCATATAACATTTCAACAAGACAATCATGAGGTAATCCTATTATCTCCGTAATAGTTGTCCTACAGAGACGTTTTTGTGATGTGCCGCCAGAGCATCTTTTCTGGCCGATGACTTGCTTCCAGGCAGCTGGACCATGCGTTCTCAGCACATTGCAAAAATAATCTCTCTGTAATTACTTTATCATTATCTTGTAAGAGTAGGGATTTTATTAAGAGTTGTTTGTGAAGGGGACATAGAAGGCTAAAGAGACTTTTTTTTTTAATCAAATATAAAATAGTTGAAAAGTCAGGTAATGTTTATTGATAATGTGCTACATTGTACATAGCAAGGCATATCACATGACTGCCTGCTGAAGTGCACACAAAAATCAAATAACTTGGTGAATACATCAAAAATACAAAACATTCAACATGTTGTGGTGAGAACAAAATGTCACATACCACAAAGTATAAATAAGACCTGCCAACTTTATTTCTTCATTATAAAATAAATTCTCAAACTTCAATCCTATGATAATAATTATAATGACATAGCTTCGTATCACACAGTAATTAAGTAACAGGCACTCTTACAAATACTCATATTTACCGGCATGAATTAATCTGATGCTTTTCATCTTCTTAGTAGTGTCTGTTGGGATGTAAATTGTGATAAAATGCAATACTCATTCTAGAAAACTTTGCTTATAAATAGGGGGCGGATTTCTATGACATGTCATATTTTTCCCCTTTGCATTATTTCAGGTTTCCGACTAATTTAAACCTGATTCCAGGCATGCTGGTGAAAATGGAACGGCTTTTATTGTGCATATAACTGCATATTTTGGAAATTTGCAACTATTGTAGCATATTTAGTATGAATATGCATATTTAAGTAATATTTTTGGCATATTTGTGTGCATATTAAAGAAAATTTGAAGTTTCATATCATATTTTGTAAATTTTGCATTATAATGATATTTTTTGAGAATTTACAGGTATTTTTAAAAATTAACATTATTTTTAATAAAATAAATTGTAATGAAACTTAAAAAATATATACACAATGTGTAAGTGGTAAAGTCATATTTTAAATTTTATTGGTCATATTTTAATGTTTTTTAGGTCATAAATGCATGCATATATCCTATTTTTTTAGGTCATAGAAATCCGCCCCCTACTCACAAATAAAAGATCAAACTAAGTTTACTCCATACAGCATTTCGGCAGAGGCACAATTTTAGGTGAATAAGAATATTCAAATTAGGAACATGTGGAGAAAAAGGTGGTACAAAAAATTAACAAGCGTTGGAATGAAACTCCAACATTAACATAATTATGTAAATAGGTACTGGTAATGCTCTCACTAAACTTTGCATTGTTGCCATTAGTCATAGTCCACTGCAAAACTACTAAGTCCTAAGTACTTGTAACAATAAAGTTGATCTGGTTTTATCAGTAAAGTTTCTTAAAAATAGATGCATTCAAATTAATTATTTTTCTGCATTAGACCAGATAAATTTTAATTGCACCAGATTTGATGGAAAATATACTGAATTAATTTCTTCTTTTTATTTTTCTCCATGTGCTATCTCCTATTGAATATTGGTTAGCAATTTGGTAATTCCTTCTCCCCTGGATACAAAGTTCATTATTTATTAGTACCGTATTAAAAATAAACCACAGCCCAATATTTCATGTTTATGGGAGTAAGACGAATTTAAAAGTTGATTTCTATATCAGCGAGAAACAAACTATTTAGGACATTTAAAAACGTGAAGATCTGTTTATACTGGAATCTGACATATAAATTGATAATTTAATGCAAAGTAATTCGTGAATTTTATAAATATGGTTGATTCGGCATTTATCACAACTATACAGTTACATTGTAGTGGTCAGAAAGCATTTAAAAATCCACATGAATAATTCACAGTGAACATTTTTGATGTTGTGATTATATGGTTTATCACAAAATGAGACCCTTACAAATCAGTTTACAAAATTTTGCTCCACTTCTCATTTCTGGGCAATGAATTATTTTTATAGCTAATAGTTCTCCCACAAGAAAAACCAAGTTGTTACAAAACAGTGGCTGTACTAGCATCTCAGAGAGGAGAAAAACTGTTAAAAAGCTTGAGGTAAAGAGGGAAGCTACATGCAATTTCCATTGATTTATCGGGTAGAAGTAAAAAGTTTCGTCCACAAACAGAACTATCGACAGTATGGTCTAAGCTAATCCAAAAATAACCCAATAATTAAATAAGTACTGATTAGAAACTGAATGTATTTTAAACAAAAATTTAGTTTTCGAAAGGGGAGCTGAAGCTAACCTATCCCCTTTTTTAAAAAAAAGTAGGTGCATTTCTAAGTACTTGGAAATAAGTTTTTCCTCACTACAAACATGCTGATTAATCTGATTGCCTTAATATTCAAATCATGAAACACAATTTTTAGGTATATTGTCTGGTTTCATGGCTGTCCAACTAGTTAGTCAGTGGACTCATTTTACGTCCCTAGACAGTGTACAGACTGCACACAAGAAAATTAGACATATGCATATTCAACAATTTTTTTTTTTTAGTTGTTACTCTCAAATAGAAAATTTGCTGCCTTCTACCTAAGATATTTTGTTTTAATTGTGAATAATTGATTTGGGTTTTCTAAATCTAATTCATATTTTGCAATTTTGATGAAAAGATGAACTAACACCAAAGTGACATTTTATGGATGTTTAAGGAAACTGATTTCTATACAGGTTGCTTCAAAATTCAACTAAACAAATTGCAAGGATTGTAGAGGGGTTCTAGAATCTATGGCATATGTTGCTTGATTCTGAAGTTATGATCCTTTTTTTAAAGAGGACATCGGTACTGATCAGGGGCGGATCCACGGGGGGGGGGGGGGGGGAATTTCCCCCCCCCCCAAAATTTGTAACATTAAGCACAAATTATTGAAAATTTATTAGAACATAACCCAAATACTTAAATTAAAGCAACGACTTTCATTATTTTGAAATAC
Organism: Ectobius pallidus; assembly: GCA_964059195.1. Lineage (NCBI taxonomy): Eukaryota > Metazoa > Arthropoda > Insecta > Blattodea > Ectobiidae > Ectobius > Ectobius pallidus. Next base: position 73,677,003 of record CAXKWD010000010.1, on the reverse strand, counting down.
CTTTGTAAGAAAATACTGAAATTTTCATTTTGTTTTCAATTGTGTACTGGATATAATTAATTTTTATGAGTAAAAACTTCCCTCTCTACTTTAGTTCCCCCCCCAAAATGTCTCTCTGGATCCGCCACTGGTACTGATAAGGCCAGATTAAAAGAATATGTGTGTGATTAGTGCACAGAATGCTTTATTCCTGCTCTGGTAGTCAGAAAAATTAGTGCTAATTAATTTTGGGATTTGCTGATTTGGTAAAATTATTTATCAACAAGAGTGTACTCTCTATAGATGATAGTAATGAAAATTTGGTTAGCATGCCAACTCGCATGGCTGTGACGGATGATTTTCTTGATCAGAACACCAAGCAGAGCCATGGCCAAAAGGTAGTATTACAGTGTAACACGGTGGTCATCACCGTGATTTTGTGCATTTTTAATTGTATAAGATTATTAATATATTTTTAGGTAATATTTTATGTTTGGCCATTTTTAACACAAAACAGATCATCTCCATACACTCATCATATTCAAACTGCAGGTTCATTCTTTTCAACTTTCATTCACCATATTGTAGACCTTTCTTCATTCTTTCACTTCAGTATTTAGATAAAATCTGAGCATGGTAATAAACTTGAAAATTGAATTTTCATATAATTTTATTTAGATCAAGGAAATCTTTAGTACAGTACAATTTTTGTATGGTAGTTTACCTAAAACACCTGGTTATTGGTTCTAATGTCTTCTTTTGTATTTATTTCAAACTTCATTTCTGCTGTTGTTCACTAAGGAAAGAGCTTATTTCAAGAATATATGCTTAACAACAGATCTTCATCTCTATGTCACTTTTATTATATGAGAGTTGTTTGTTTACTTCCCTTCTGTACTTTATAATTGCATGCAAATCTGGCAATGTATACTCCAAATTCAGTATTTTTGAGCATTTCTTCTCTCATTACATTTCAGTGTCTCTTCAGAACATTTATCTGTTGAAATTCCTACTCAATATTCTTGTATTCATTTCACAAGAGTCATAATATTACTTTATTATCTGGGTGCCTCTTAACTAGGCTTCGTACGTTTACTCAGGGATTGAAGACTCAAGTTTAGTGTGACATTTACTGTGAATGCATTTACTGCAGTCTACACGAACAATCTATTTACATTCTTAAACTTCACTGGTCACCATTTATGTGTAGAATATAAATCAAAGATAATTATTTGATTATAAAAGTTATAAAAGCAATATGGAACGTGTTCACTTTTTCTTTCTACTTGATTATGTCTGGGTACATTCTTGTCATCATCACATGATACACCCCCAACTCTTTCTAGAGGACATGCTTAGTGAACCTAACCGTTCCTTCTATGAACATTCAAAGCCTGCTCATAACCTTCCGTCATTTTGCACATGCAAACAACAGTACTTCTTATGTTCCCACTGATTGGTTATAGGATTGAATTCCCACAAATAGTCCACTTTTCATAAACAAAAGAAGTATAAAGCCTTTTAACCAAATGCTTTAAGTAAACAGAACAATTCTGAACTCAAAGTTATTTCTCAAATCTTCATTGTCATCTATGTCGTTTAATTTTTTTGTACAGATGCTACATTCAGCTTAATAGCAATGTTGGCATACCCAAATACATCATTCATCGAAGCTATGCATTATTAAAGCTTAAGTTAAAATGGACGGAAGAATCCTGAGTGAGCCAGTGCCAGCACGCCCACACAAAAGTGCGAAATGCACACTCTACAGGTCAAGGATTTATCTCGCTGATGATGGGATTAGGATGGAATACACTGAGGCAGCAGGCATCCCTTGTTTTAGGGATTGGACGGATAAATTCTCAGTCAAAATAATCTAATCCTTTACAAATTGGTGTACGATTGCATTTTTAAGAGATAAATCCTTGCATAATAAGTGAATAAGAAGTTTTGAGCCCTTTTAAGTTGCATAAGTTTTCTGTCTTGGTCCAGGTTTTATCCACATTTCTGAGAGAACAGGAATATTGTGATTATCTCTTGTTTGTGCATGATTTAGATTCCTTAGGTCTTAACTAATGCCTATACCCTGATTTCATTGTTAAGATTTTGTATTAGTATTATATTGTATAGGCCTACCTGATATTCATCTTTATAAATATATGTTTTTAAATCCATAAAAACTTCCTTACAAAAATGTATCAATAATTTAGTAAGATTAGTAATTAAAATAAAATAATTAACCTTTTAAAAAAAATTAGCGAACTTCAGGATTATTATTATCTTTTATAACGGATATTCTTTTGAAGGTGACCACCTGCATGGTCTAATGGTTATCGTTGCTGACTATGGATCCGCAGGTCTGAGTTTGATCCTGGATACCTCTGATTTTCTGAGGTAAGGAGGTCTTGAATGGGGTGCACTCAGCCTCATGACACAAAACTGAGGAGCTACTTGATAAATAAGTAGCAACTCTGGTTCAGTAAGCCATGAGATGCCATTGGACACAGCATGGGACTGCCTATGGTAGATGAAAAAGCCGGTCGGATAGCAGGCCTAGTCCATCAAAGGAATGAAGTGCCATGGAGTTTAGTTCAGAGTTTTTTAAAGGTAGTTTATTTAATCTTCTTGTGTCATAAGTACTATAGGTGGAGAAAGTACCATATCTTGTACAGAATTTAAACAACATCGCTTAGAGGTGTTTTCAAGAAAATCCATTTATGTAAAGTAACAGTGAGGACTATACAGGTTTGCCACAAACCAGAAGATCCAGGTTTGATTCCCGATAACTTCATTGTGATTTTCGAATTGGCATAATCATTCTGTTGGTATAGTTGTCTTGAGAGTGTCTTAGGGACTAAAAGAAATGAACACGGGTTCCAAGAGCATTTTTTGAAGCAAACTTGGCCAGTGAACATTAAGACAGATCACAAAGTGTAGAATCCGATAAAACTACAAATTATTTTTTCTATGTACCCATACTAAATGAAATGCACCCTAAGATGTGTGTGTGTTCCCTTACTCCTCCGAGACCCAAGGGGTCTGAAATTTTCCCCAACTATTCCCCATGACCTGGGAATTGTCCATCTCAAATTTTGTCCTAAGAGCACAGTCGGTTCAGTCAAAATTCAATTTATTTTTTTTAAGGTTATTTGTTGTGCTTTATGGAGTCCTGTACAGTCATGGTACAAGATACTCTTGCAGCGATGGCATAGATTATATACAACATACTCTAGCAATGGTATTGTTAAAGGAAGGGTAAACTAAAAAAATACCATTTTCTAATTTTAATCTCATCGCACGGAGCTTTGAATTACGAAACGAATGGTGATCTCGTGAACTTCAGGTGCCCAATATTACGCCTTGTACGGGTGAAGTAAAACGCTCCTGTGACGTCACTCCTGACTAACTCGCTGGCAGGACAACAGCTACTGTAATGCTCGCGCCTGTGTTTCTAATACACCACAAAGTCTCATTTGTGTTTGTTGTTGATAGAGATGCCTGCAATGTTACCTTCTAAGGACAAATCTCGGTATTCACAAATTAATATCACATGAAAAGAAAATGACAAGGAATTATTTAAAGAGTTGCAAGGAAGAAAAGAAAATACGGAATGGTGTAAATGTGGGCTGTGTGTATACATATGAAAACGGGCCACGAAAGTGTGTGTTGTTGGGACCGTGAAGTAATTTGTGAACAGAAGGGGGTTGTAGACTATATAACACGACATTGCTCATTCGATAGCGTTATTATAAATAAAGATACACTAATTGCCAGGCGTTATCAGTTAATACTTAGAGCTAATACAGTTCAAAAGCAAAACATTTTTCAAGATACGAACAGAGTCACTTTTTCAGAATCATCTTTTGCGGTAGTAGAAATTTCTGAAATGCTAAAAGAGCTATCTAAATCACAATTTCTAGAAGAATCATTCAATGAATCTGTGCAAACATTGACATAACTTTCATTTCCTAGTTCACACTGAACGCCTACTCTGTTAGAAACTGAATTTTCGTCATAAATACTAGATTCCACATCATGATTTGTCCATTCCTGGATACTGAAGGATTACTATTCAAATCTTGCAACAACTCTCTCATTTCCTTCTTCCTCGAGTACGACGGTTTTCTTTTCTTCATTGGCGGTGTTTCAGATTTCCCACGCAAAAGAAGTGATGGCACAGCACTTCTTTTTTAAACAGATTGCGGGGTTTCTCCAGATAACTGTGTTCGTAACTGTACCAAAAGCTCGGTATCATTTTCTTCAAAATGTTGTGAACAAACCGTACTGTATTTAGTAGGAACAAATTTTTCTCTTTTTATTTTTATCAGCCATTGCTTATTTACATTCGGGTGACTTATCTCTGTTGGGAAATCGATGGAAAGATATTTTAAGTGTGTTATCACTCTTCGACGATGAGTTTGTACACCCCACAACACAACAATAAACCATTGTTTGAACAGATACTCACTAAAAAACTGTAACAGTAGACAGAATGCTGTGAAATGTCTTTCACCGGGCGAGACTGAGCCAAGCCTTCGTCAAGCGTGACGTCACGCGCCCATCGCGTTACAATAAATAGATTCGTTTTGTGATTAAATGTGAAGGTGTAAAACATTTCTAACAGTGAATATCATTTCTTAAAAACATTCTCTTTCAATCCGTATGAAGAAAATGATACTGAATTTTTAGTTTACTTTTCCTTTAAGTTGTAGAGTTGTGAGTGCATCAATCATTCTTGTTTTGGAACCTCAGTGTTGTGTTGTGTTATTATTTACACGTAGTGAATTGATTTGCATCAGAGCTGAGTGTTGTGTCATTATTTTCACTTAATGGTAAAATTATTTTCTCAGCTTAATTATTTCGTTTGTCTGTCAAAATCTCTTATTTGAAATATTTCACAGTCACAGTGAGAAAATAAAAATATATTCTGCAGGATATGAAAGACCTAAGTATATCTTTTTCTGTTCTCTCAGAAAAGTGTTTTGTACAAACATATTGCTCACATAATTATCTAATACTGATGATTGCTCACAAAAGAGCTGTGCTTTTCTAACTATTCTGAATCATGGAAGAAGTTGGGTGGGTTACAAAACTGTAAAACCTATTTACACAGAGAAGAGAAGCGAGGTCAGTGCAGCACGCCACTCAACACCGTGAAACACTCTGCTCTCTGCCCCACGCTAAAATAAAGCACTATATCAAATGGACGGATAATATACACCAGCATGGAAGTCACATTCTGTTTGCATCCAGTTTCGTCATCTTACTGCTTTCCAGTTTACACCTCATTTAACTGTGGCATAATAACACCAAAACCATTTATCTTTCCTGTTCAGCCATACAAATTTAGTTATTCTATTTCTTATTAGTTTATACCTTCAGTTCATATTTTTAGGAAAAGTGATACAGCTTGGTTTTCTTCTTGTAATCTCTGTCATTCTACGGCTCTTCGAACTCTTAGTCAAACCAATAGCTTCATCAATAAGGTATTTCTTTTGTTTCTGGTTCAGGTTGCTGTGATGAGCTGCTGCATGAACCATGTACATTTCTAATTATTGCATTCAAAGAAAGTTACATATCAGCTTGGTTTTTGATAATAAGTGTAGGAAGTTAAAAAGCTGGACTTCAAATCATTAAATACCATCCAATAAGAAATCAGATCAAGAAAATCCTCCCAGTATAGGGTTTGACATTAGTGAGTTTTGAGCTTTGTATGCAGGGCTTCAAAAATTTATGGGGTTAGCAGAAATCTTCCTAGTGAGAATGGATGAACAGCACAATTTGGCATCACAAACTTGGCTTCGTTTTCACCCAATACCCAACAGAGCTTATTACATCCCCAAATACTGTTACTCTCTCGTCTTTTGACACAACCATCAGTGATAGGTTAGCACAGATAATATGCCTTTCATCTGTATCCTTTTATATTACTACTTTGTGACAGTGAGGTTCCTTTAGGTCATGTATTTTCCAAAAATAAATCTTACAATTTAAAAACTAGTCATTTTTTGTCTATTGTCTAAGATTTCTCACTCATCATAACTTATTTTTTACTAGCCTTGTGTATACATATGACATATTTCATTAGAGCAAAACTGGAAAGCAGTGATTCTAAGCTGGATGTCCTCAGTCTCAACAGATTCAAAGCGAATCTAACAACAAGTCCAGGTATTCTATCTGTGCCTCATCCCAGCCATCGGTTGTCAGGAGCAGCGTTGCCAACTCCTCTTCTCCGATCACAATAGGTGCTGGTTCTGTTACTGGAACTAATGGTTCAGTGTTGATGCTAGTTTCTTGTGTGGTGGGAGAATCTTTTGGAGGATTCTTAGCCCTGCTTGGACGGTTGCGGTTTCTCTTTGATGACACATTGGCGATACCTTTCTTCTTACTTCTTCTTCCTTCTTCCAGTCTGTCCATGTCTAATGTCCAGAAGCCACCTTTCCCAGGCTCGTCTTTTGATCGTGGTACTTTGACAAAACACTTGTTGAGGGATAGATTGTGCCGGATAGAATTCTGAAATATTTACAGAATATAATAGATTAACTAAGAATTTCACTCTCAGTTACACAAATTTAAGTTGACCCCCAAGAATATGTTTACATTTCGTTTATTTTTCTAATTAAAATATTTGACTCGTCTAATTTACTCCACATACAATTATCTAATTGCATACTATAGGGCTACTACAAAAATGATTTCCCTGAAATCACGTTTTCTCTGCTACTTCTTATTGGTTGGCATGAAGTGAAGTTTTGTTTTAAGACAGATGCTGAGATACTGTTCAGTTTAGTATAATCTTTTCTATTGAAATTTTCCTTATGTCAGTTTCTGAAAACCCAAGGCCATGACTAAACAGCCCAGAAGACAATGTTAACCTGAAGGACTTCAGACGTGAAACCCTACGTAAAATACACAGGTGATAGTGACTGAAAATATAAAATTCTTGCCTGTTTTGAGATTCTACCCTAAATAAGAGGATTTATCAGCAGAAATTTTGTGATAAAAAAATGTGATCACCTGCCAGCTTGGATCAGCATTCCGGTAATACAGGAAATTATCTCGGATCCACTTGTAGATAGCAGATAAGGTCATCTTATTCCTGTTAGCACCCATGGCCATACAGATAAGAGCTGCGTAGGAGTATGGTGGTTTGTGGTCCCCGCATATTCGATACATCTCCAGATTTTGCTCCGTCAGCATTGTTTCTGAAATGTTATGTAATGCAGTATGGTGTTATACAGTGCCACCTATATTTTTTCCCCTGAGGAATAATCTAAGCATGCATAAAAAGTAAAAAAATAAGTACACACATAATTATTTATAAAGATGTTTAAAACTAAGTAAGAAAGTATATCTGTGCTTATAATTGTATTCTTAAATTAAATGGAAAACAGTTTAAGACATACTTTAAAATGGTTAAGTTCATTGTACCTAGGGTGGATAAAAAGTAGCGATTACATGTCTACAGAATCACGCAAAATTGTAGGATGTTCAAATTGCTTTTGTGAGATGTTGGCTATCAAGGCTCCTTCAGAGCAAATTGGAGCCCTCTATCACTATGAATGCCTTAACAGTAACAAGAAGAAAATGAGCTGGCCCCATCAGCCACCCTAAAATTACTTTTAGGAGTTGTAATAGAGGTATTGATAGCAATTCATCACTGAGAAGATTCTTCGCTTACAGTTGTTTTTGAGGAATTTGCATTTCTTGGCTTCCTTCTGCCAGATTATTGAGAGTCAAGAATCATTTAAGATACCTTGATCTTTTTTAATCATTTGCTTGCTTTCTGTTCCTAATGGTAGCTGATAATTGTAACCATGGGTGTACGGTGGAATTTTGTTCGGAGGGTGTTGAATATAATGTTGTCTCAGCTCCATGTGCTTGCACACATTGTTATGTAACACACTATTTTTAGTAACTAAACAGTTTTATTGTGGTCAGTACTTTTTTTATAAAAACTATTTAAGGAGTACTCTAGCTTTTGATTTGACAGAACATTGCCAAACTTACCCACATATTTAGAATGAAAGTGGAATCACACAATATGCATAATGTTATACGAATTTAAGTCCTCTGGATTCAGTTCCTACACATTTATTTGCCCCGTTAGCTGCAATTTAGTCTAAGATACGATCACAGGGTTTCTTGCGCCTTTTACCCGAGGATGCTAAATTTGAAATGAAAAGTAGCTATGTTTCTGTTTTCAAGAGTTGGGGCTTGACAGGTTTGCGACCAACATCGAAATACTGTGGAATATTGCTGATCGTCTGACATGTATATAAGCGGAGTCATTTTCACAAGGGCACTTATAAATTAACACATGAAAAACAACTGCAGAAAAGCCAGAAACAGAATGAGACGTGCAGCAACATTAATTCATTCAGTCATTAATTAGAAATTAACATTTACAAGAGTTATTTTAATATTGCTGAGTTTTGTAAGAAAATATACGTAGTAATCAAACCATTCGTTTTTTTATTAATTTTTTTATTTTGTAACATTATGTTATAAACCTTAAAAAATCGCAGATATTTCGGGAGAGGTTTCAACCCCCTCAACCCTCCACCACCGTACGCCCATGGTTGTTACTATGAAGGCATTAACAGTGATAGAGGGCTCTAGTTTGTGCTGAAGTAAGCTAGATATCCAGGAAACAACTCATAAATATCCTACAATTCAACAGCCAAGATAGCTAATACCATTGCGTAAAACAAAAGTGCCTTTAACAACTAAAATTATTCAAATTATTCTGTAATAACCGTAGTAAAAAAATAATTTTTACTGTTTGTGCAAGTAATCCCATAGTAATATAATATGCAAGACTAAATCTACTGAACTTGACTGATGTTAATTTTTTTTTTAAGTTTAAACTTTATATGGATAGTATTTTAAACACAGGTCCATAAAATTTGGACATTCTTTTTTTACATATGCAAAGATATGTAGTAAATTGAAAGTACTGAAAAATATGTAAAACAATCTGAATATGAAATATTCCAAATATAATTATTTATAAGATAATTTTAAAATTCTGGTGGTATGTGAGAGAGCTCAAATATGTATTTACACATTAGGTTTGGGAACTTACCTAAGATTTGTGCAGGCTTTAAGGGACGGATTGTTGTTCGTTCTGGGTTTGCTGAAATTAAAACACATTAATATTATTACATAAACACTTCCTTATAATGCTATAACATACAGGATGGAGAAACATAATTTTCCAAGAGGTGGAACCAGATTACAAGTTTAAGATAGTGATGTAGATGATATTGACAATGATGTTGATGATGTAAGAAGGCAAAATGATGACTAGGGAAGGGCAGAAGAAGAAAATTACAACAACAGCGATGATAAATTTGAAGTAAAAAATGATGTTGATGATGGTAGTGGTGATGGAGGAGGAAACATGATAGAGATGACCAGAAAGATCTTGGTGAAAATGAAGATGATGCATTTGTGGTTGAGAAGTAGATGAAGGTGAAAGTGAAGATGAAAATGAAATAAATGAAGAGATCAAAAGGATGTAAGTGAAGATGATGATGATGATGGTGACGACGACGACAATGATGATGATGAGAAAGTGAATTTGACGTTGAAGATAAGACGATGGAGAAAAATTGAGATGTAGGTGGAGAAATAGAAGGAAAAGTTCTGATTCCCTGTTTTGTATGATGATAAAAAAAGTCATTTCTGAGATTCGGATAGAGTACTTATTAAAGTTAAAAATTGCTATGAGTTATGAGACATGGCGACACTTACCACTTCTGTGCTTCGTGGTACCAGGCTTCCCATTGCGAGAGGGTGTAGGAGAGGATGGTGGAGTGGGCAGGAGGGAGGGGATGAGGTTGAGGCTATGCAGCCAGGTGAGATTGGTGAGCTCGACATCACTATCTGCACTGCTCCTGCTGCTATCCTCTGTACTAGAAGATTCCACCTGCTCTTCTGCAGCAACATTTCTCATTTCTGGCATCAACTCACACCTGATTTCCATCTCTGTTTCACAGGTGACCCCTGTGTTTGTCGTCACCAACATCACTCTTCTGCAACAGTGAAACAAACGCATTTAGACAAGCTCCCTCTGTACCATCGTTTTTCTTCATTAGAATGAAGAATTGGGATTAATATTGTTGCCTAATCCTAAAATCTGTACTGATCTCTTGCAAGTCCTTCAAATTTTTTAAATGAATTATTTCTTGTGGGCAGATCATGACATTCTTCCCTCACTGTAAAACAGAAAGTCATTCTGTAAGCTGAAAGGGGACAATTAATGTTTCTTGCAACTGAGGATGTTAAGATCTGACTGTGTATAGCTATTGATTTCCAGTTCACTAGACTTAAAGGGAAAAGTGAAATGGTATGAGGTTACCAACAGCTGTAGTTCTTTGTGGAACCATAAGTCATTGCTTATCTATATTTTTTTCTGTACGGTAAATATTGCTACTGAGAATAAATAAAAGTTTCTCTAAATATCAAATATAATCCAATGAGTTTTCAAATGGCCAATCTAAAACCCAATCAAATCCAATGATTACAGTCAGTTTCTTGCAGCAACACCAACCTGGTACCATCAAGTGTGATAATTAGGGCCCGGATTCTAATGACATGTCATCTTTTTATTGAAGCTGCATAGACATTGCCAACTTGTAGGTAAATCCTAATCATGGCCTCTAGATTATAGAAATCATTTTTATGAGGTCTTTTTTGTCATTTTATGCAATTTTATATTTTTAGGGCATTTATTTCAATTTTAGGTCATTATTTTGTCATTTTCTGTGTCGTTTCATTCCTTATTTTGTCATTCTCATGCATTTACATTGAGTATAATAACTTTTTTGTCGTCTTTTTTTCCCATAGGGTAATATTTAAATAAATTACTAGGTTAGTATAATTCAACATGTTTTGTAGGATCTATTTTAAATACTATTTTCTTACTTTTCTTCTCAAATGTTCCAATCAAGAACAAAGAACAAAGTTTTTAGACCTACAACATCCTTTCTGCATTAACAGTTTTTATAAATAAGATATAGTTTTTAGGTCATTCTTTACAATTCCGGGGTGCGCGAAAAAAGAGAGTTAAGTCCACTTTCTTGTTACTGAGAATTAGAGTGACTTAACTTATTATACCAGCCCAACATAGCTTTAGAGATGGATAAACTCATGAGGCACACATCCATAACTACTGTATAATTTTGTATATGAATTACTGGACTTAACACAAATGTAGAGAACATTTTTATCTATAACTCTATGGACATATCTCAATCTTTGCCCGTGCACCCCGGAATTATTAAATCGTTTTCTTAAAATTTAGTGTCATTTTATGTCATTTTTCAAACAATTTTAGCTCATCAGAATCCGGGCCCTGGTGATAATACATTTTGGGGGTGATGACTTGTCTTTGGCAAGAAAACCCTGGTCTGAGAGCTAAAATTTTCATGTTATGGTGTGAAATATGTATGGATTTGGCCTGCTACTGAACACATGTAACTTCTTACACCACAGAACCCCTGATTTCCAAGATAGGTTGTTCATAACTTAAATCCACCACATTATCCTCTGGACCAGTATTCTCAAACTTTTAAAAATTGTACCCCTTAGTTATGATTAACCGTATGTAACCATATGATAAAATATTCTAAAATGAGAGATTTAAAAATATCTACTGTTTGTAACTGCATTAAGTATTGTGAAATGATAATAAAATAACACGGCATTCTCCTTCTCTATGAAAGAAAACATCAGTGCATTGGTCTCAATATTAAGTAATAACTAAAATGTGTTTTAAAGCCTAATCCTGGAGTTCAGATATTCTAGTTCATCAATGTTTTCATTGAGAGGTTGTGTCTGCAAGCTTAACATAGTTTTCTGATCTCTGGTTGACCAGTTGAGATGTTTGAGCTTAAGTCCTGGTAAAGATTTAAGCTATTACTGGTACTTTATTTGTTTAGGTATATCAAGGATGAAAAACCACTCCCAACATACATATGCTATTTAAATAGGTGTCATACACCAAAAAAGACTGTCAAAGAGGTTTTTTTTTAATCTTGATTTGAGGATTTCAGCAAACGATGATTCAATAATATGTTATTTTTCTGTCTCCAACAAGAAGTCAGGATAAAAGGATTTGTAAGCATTGGGCTTGAATCACTTGATTACCATGTGACACTGACATTTCCCCTAAAATTTATAGATTGTAGTTTCCTAACAGCCTATTTATTTACTCGTCCTGTGGACATTATAACTGGCTATACCAAATTGCATGAAAATCAGATAATTGATATAATGCATTACCATTTTTGTACTTGCAGCATTGAAATAAACAGGAGCTACAGATCTTCTCATACCTGGAAACAGATCATTCACTTGAGGAAAATGGAAATGGTGAATCTATGCTTATGGACAGAGACGCAAGGAAAGAATTTCACTTCGTGAAGGTAGGAGAAAAAAGACTTCCTTATTTTCTTGTGTAGTAGTATGATTTCTTGTTGTAAGGAAATTTCGAGTTTGATATTTTGATAAATAGATATAAACTACTTGTCTCCAAATCAGAAATATCGACCAGGGCCCTATTTCATAAAAGTTACAATTTTACAGGTGACAGGTGACATATAATTGTTTTACAAGTTTACATTTTGACAATTCCGTTTTTCATAAAAGCTGACAACTTTACATAAATGTCATGACAATTTTGTAGAATTGTATGACAATTTTACATATTGTTGTTTCTCAAAACTTTTGAGTTTACAGGTAAAAGTCTGACAAATATGTCAAATTTTAGGATACCTAACAATTATGAAACATTACTTTTTGTTGACAAATTTACAAAAAATGTAGAATTGTCATTACAGAAGTGACAGGCAATCTTTCATATGTAGGCCAAGTCAGTAGGTTATGTAAATGTGTGGCATAACTTGGCAAAGTGTTTTTTGTGATTTAAACTTTCTTGTTAATAAACTTGCTAAATTGTCTTGTTAATAATGAAAACTAGTAGTAGTGATATTGGTAGCAGTGAAAGTGATGAATAAATAGACATACGACCTCGCAGGGTTTTTAGGCAACGGATTAACCTAACTTTCAATTTCAGTGACTTTGCATTAAAAGAGAAATATAAATCACTTATTTTCGACAGTAATAATCGATTGCTTAGGTATCACATTCAATGCTGAGATTGATTATCGCACGCGTATATGAGAGCCCTCTACAATGTACTAAAGTAATCTTTAGGTGACAAAATTGTCGTGTTTATGAAATGGGTTCTTTTAGTCTTGACAATTTACATTAATTTGCCTGTAATGTAAGGAAAAATTGTAACATTTATGAAAATTACAATTGTCATAACATATTGACAAATTTGTCAGATTTGACATAATTGTCGTATATGTCACACCTGTAGAGTTTTATGAAATAGGGCCCTGGTGTATACTTTCTCCAAGTGCGTATGTTGTGTTCCAAGTTAGTGCATGATCCCATCAATGGATTTACTTGAACATTTCTGAAGTTTTCTGTGATGTAATTGCTTAGTAAAACCAGCATTTTAAAGCACTTTTGAAATAAGCTTGCTGCGAAGTAAGAACTCGATTAAGAAGTAACTCGATTTTTAAAGCGTTAATGTTTTTTTTTTAAGAAATAGCTCTAATGATTGTGGTATCTTGTGGGTTTTTGATAATTAATCTTCCACATACCAAGTGGAATACTTGTGAACCCCAGTTTCAAAATCTTTATATGTTTATATAAATTATCTATTAATCATCATTAATCATCAAGAAAATTAAATATTTGAAGAATAAGTCACAAGAATTGTTTGTTGTATATGATTCGCGTATACTTTTTTGTTTCTTGGATTTGTATAATTGGCTATTAGCCTTGGGTTCCTGTAATATTGTAAAATGTAATTTCTTTATTTAAATTAATGTTGCGTAATTGCATTGATGTGACTGTTTCCACTCAAATTTACGCTTATTCCATTTCAGTCAATTTAGTAACTGTATTAGTATCACTAAACTTGTGTGCTGCTGTACAGTTTATTTTTCAAGTAATGACATCTGAAAGAATTAGATCCAGAAAAATTACTACTTAGAGGCCTTGCAAGAAGTTTTGAACATTAAAAGGAGGTAGGATCAGAGAGATCTTCTCAAATTCCTGCGTGATCTCCTCAATCATCACCACAAGTTGGGACTTGTAAATTATGTCCGAGAATTAGGGGCATTAAATGCAGGACAGGTGTTTATTTGTGTGCAACAGTTATTCAGATCTTAATGACAAAGAATGGTTAAAACAAATTTGATGTGTGCTCATTCGTGTCCAAGCCATAGGGATTTGCATGAAAACATAACAATCTCCAAATTCTTTGTTCCTTTGCAAAATAATACTTTGATTTTTAAGTTAACATTAACTTGAGCTGTATATTTCTTCCATAATAGTTTTGGTTGCTGTGTAAAAGAAACAAAAATGCTTCCAAGGGAAACAATTGAAAAAGGCCTATAATAATTATGACAATATAACAATTATAATTTATAACACAAGGGATGGGGCATAAGTTATGGCAACTTTATTAACTTCGAAATGTACAAATAAAAGAGCAGGAATGTATTTATGATGCAGATTATGGGTACTAGATGTAGGACAGAGTTGGGAGTAGACATCCAGGCAGCATTGTGCCACTCTACTGTACTGCAGTTTATTGCAGCTTGAAATCATACATAACTCAACCTTTTAAACCTTCAAAATTCTGATGAAAGGTCAGCTTTCTGTGGCATTCTCCAGCATTATCGCTCTAAGCGAAAGCTATTCTGACGTAAGAATGATGATCACATCTTGTCACATCCATTTTGCATGGCTAACTTTAACTGTGCAGACCTTCTTTGGCGGCTTATAGTAGTTAAACGATAAGTCATATAAAAACTGATTGTGCCAACAGTAATGGACTTCGAGAGATCTACAAGTTTGGCCTTATGACTTTTTGTCGTATCTCCATCAATTATAGGGCCTACCTTAGATCGAGTTAGATTTTTTTATTGTAAGTAAATTTTGTATATTTTCCTAACATTATGAAATTTTTAACACTTGACAGGATAGTAGAAATTATAAAATTTGGCAGGTGTATTGGCACATCCAACTGCCATTATAGTCCAGTCATTTGGTGCTCAAAAAGGGGGTTACCTGGAAAGTTTTCCGGGAGTTTTGAAAATTGGTGATTTTATAGATTTCGACGTGCTCTTTTCGAATTTTCACTTTGCTACCTCGTATCTTTGCCGCTCGCGCCGCCATATTGAAAAAATGGCGCGCAAAAACAGTTTTTTCACAATATCTCCTTTACGACTCATTTTACGAAGAAAATAGTTATGTAATAAATTAAACTAGAGAAAATTTCCTATAATTTATTTCGTAACAATGTTTTTTGTAAAATGGATAGTTTCAGCGTACGAGCGCCGCAAAGTCTACTCCGATATACGCGTTATGGCCAAAGCCACGGAAGATGCGGATACGCTAATAATAATCAATACGGCAATCAACACTTCATCGACATTTGATTCCGTAATAGTTGTCGGCAAAGATGTAGATCTTCTTATTCTTTTGACGGCTCTATCTACACACACACACACACACACATATATATATATATATATAAGTTATATATATATATATTCTCAAACCGGGAAAAGGGAAAATTTCGCAACGAATATATTCAACAAAAAGTATCGTAGATAAAACAGCAGCAGATAACATAATATTATATCTGCACGCCTTCAGTGGCTGTGATACAACATCAGCACTCTTTAAACCAAGAAAAATAAAATGTGCTAATGTATTTAAAAAAATAAAAAAACAGAATTAAACGAGTTTGTCCAGGTATTCAAAAACCAAAATGCCAATCGAAAGATCATTGCTGAAGCTTCCTTCTTGCATTGTATGGTTACAGTGCCGTGAAAAGTGTGTCGTTAAACAACTATACAAAATCAGCATATGAAAATAAATTTAATAACTTATTGCATCGCTGCCACCAACAGAAGCAATAGCACGACAACATTCGTTCCAAACCTATCACCAGGTTCAGCAGTGATATGGAGTTGAATATATTCGTTGCGAAATTTTTCCTATTCCTGGTTTGAGATTATATAGGCATGTTTGAACGCGTAGATAGAGCCGTCAAAAGAATAAGAAGATCTACATCTTCGCCGACAACTATTACGGAATCAAATGTAGATGAAATGCTGATTGCCGTATTGATTATATCAGCCTAGAAAAAGGACGAAAATTTCTGCGGTAAAAACGACAATAGGTGTGTTTGATTAAATTCGCTGTGCTGAATTCGAAAATGCATTTCGTTTTTCTCTATCACATATGGTTATTTGGCATTTGTGAAAAATATTATTTTGACATTTTGTATGATAAAATAACTGTATGCAGCTTTGATGCTGGATTTTGAAACATTTTCCTTTGCGGTAAGTGGTGTGATAGGTGATCTTAACCAATTTTGGGTCACTGAACATTAATCCGTTGACCGTTTCTACGTAACACGTCATGTTTTCTTGCAATAGGTGCTTCACAACGAGAGATATAAGTTATTGCTTAGACTAGCTTACAGGATAAAAAATACTTAAAAATTAGGATAATTTTCATAGTATTTTTCGGGGAAAAATCAAATAATATTTTCAAACAGTCCAAGACCTATGTATTACAGTATTTTTTGTGAGTGAAGGCAAAATAAATTTATTTTTTCCAAATCATCTGATGCCGTAAAAATGCAAAGTGACAAAAACATCGAGGGTTTGTTTGGAGGGGGAAATATTAAAGATTTGAACTTTTGGGAATTTTTACATTCGTTATAAGCTAAAATCTATAAAATATATTTTAGTTGAGCAAATGGTATCTTATTTATCTTATTACATTGATCGAGCTGAACGGTTTTGAACATGTATTTTAATAAATCTAAAATCTATAAGTTTGCCAAATTTCAAGTTTCTAGCTCATCTGGAAGTGAATAAACATCAATGTTAATAAGTGGAAGATTAGACTGTCGTAGATGTGAATGATGTCACGGCTATCCAGCAAGTTTTTCTATACTTATGGAGCAGCTAGAAAAACCAAATAAAGCACGCTTATGACTGTTGTATGTGCCCAAATTCCTACCAAATTGTATGATTCTATCTTTCATACCATGTGTGCCAATATTACATAATGTGAGAAAAATATACAGAATTTATTTAAAATAAAAAAAATCTAACACAATCTAAGGGATAACCGATGAAGATACGTCAAAAAGTCACAAGGCCAAACTTGTAGGTCTCTAAAAATCCGTTACTGCTTCTGCAAAAGGTTTTTTTTATACGACTTACCGTTTAGCTACTATAAGCCCCCCAAAAAGTCAACACAGACCTTAAAATTGCGTCCGCCGTAACAGCAAACACGAAAACTAGATGTGAAACAACAAAAATAATGACATTTTTTAAATCAGGAGACCTTATTTAGTTAAAATCGCTCATTAAATGCTTTACCGCAAAATGATGCAGGTAGTGGCGTATCCGCATCTTGCGTGGTTTTGGCCAAAACGCGTGTCGGAGTAGACTTCGCGGCGCTCGTACGCTGAAAATATTCATTTTACAAAAAAATCGTTACTACATAAGTTATAGGAAATTTTCTCTAGTTTAATTTATTACATAACTATTTTCATCGTAAAATGAGTCGGAAAGGAGATATTGTGAAAAAACTGTTATTGGGCGCCATTTTTTCAATATGGCGGCGCGAGCGGCAAAGATACGAGGTAGCAAAGTGAAAATTCGAAAAGAGCACGTCGAAATCTATAAAATCACAAATTTTTAAAACTCCCGGAAAACTTTCCAGGTAAAACTACCAAATGACTGGACTATTAGCATGAAAAATTTGATGCTTCCAGCTGCCCTATAAGTGTGGCGCAAAATGATGCAGGTAGTGGCGTATCCGCATCTTCCGTGGTTTTGGCCAAAACGCGTGTCGGAGTAGACTTCGCGGCGCTCGTACGCTGAAAATATTCATTTTACAAAAAAATCGTTACTACATAAGTTATAGGAAATTTTCTCTAGTTTAATTTATTACATAACTATTTTCATCGTAAAATGAGTCGGAAAGGAGATATTGTGAAAAAACTGTTTTTGGGCGCCATTTTTTCAATATGGCGGCGCGAGCGGCAAAGATACGAGGTAGCAAAGTGAAAATTCGAAAAGAGCACGTCGAAATCTATAAAATCACAAATTTTTAAAACTCCCGGAAAACTTTCCAGGTAAAACTACCAAATGACTGGACTATTAGCATGAAAAATTTGATGCTTCCAGCTGCCCTATAAGTGTGGTTTGGAAAACCTGGCTCGATAGATGTGGCGTCATTCACATCTATGACAGTGTAGATCATCGACTCGTGAAAATCGACATTTACCCACTTCCAGATGAGCTAGAAACTTGAAATTTGGCAAACAGCATTTAGCATTTAACCAATGGGAAAATTCTAAAAAAAAAAAAAAATCCAATTAATTTTTTTTCTCCCTCCAAAAAGAAGTTAAAAGTTTTGACTGCATATTTATATGCGTTCAAATGTGTTTGCAAAAATAAAGTAATATTGTTGATGTAAGGAATTTGTTGTAAATTCGTTCTGTTAATATTCATCACAGTTATTCCTTCACATACGCTGATCAAACTTTCTCAAGAAATCGTGGTTTGAAATTAAATAGATTCTGAAATATGGCTTATTAACTCCATCTGGTACTTTGTTTTATCTGTTTACCTGTTTTATTTTTTCCTAAATAAATTTAATTTTAACTTTTTAATTTGAATTTGAATTATATTCACACTAAAATTCTTAGTGTTTTATTAAATTTTTTCGTATGGGTATTAATATTTGAATTCATGATGGGTAGAACTAAATCCTTAAGAACTGAAGCAGTGCTTCTTCGCAATTAGAGTGTTAATGGCTGTAACTGTAGAATGTATAAGGTGTTACTCACTGAGAGCATTCTTGAGTATATTTCAGACATAGAGCTTGCCTACGTAAAACTGGCTTTGATTACTAGCTCAGGGCCCATTTTCAGTTTTCAATACTGAAATTTGAAGTTAGTTTACTACTTTTATTAGGTACAAGGCACGACCATAAAGTAAGTTTCCCTGGAGCCATTTACAGAAACAAAACACAATTTCAGTATTTATTGCAACAGACATAGCAAGTGTTAGCTATTTTCAACCTATTTGCCACTGGAACTGAAACATTTGTCATACCATGGATCCAACTTTTGAACACATGTGTCGTAGAAGTCTGCCGCCAGGGTTTTGAACCACTGTGTGACAAACATCTCCGCGCCTCTGTCATCCTCTGTCACTTCTTGAGGTGTAGGAAAAGATGGAAATCACTGGGAGCGAAGTCCGGCGTCTAGGGTGAATGTTTAAACACCTTGTAGCAAGTCTTCTGCAGAAGTTCGGCTGGGAAGTATTTAAACACCCACCCTACAGCCCAGTGGTTTCCATCTTTTCCTATATCTCAAGAAATGACAGAGAGGTGAAGATGTTTGTCACACAGTGGTTCAAATCCCTGGCGGCAGACTTCTACGACATAGGTGTTCAAAAGTTGGTTCCACGTATGACATGTTTCAGTTCCTGTGGTGAATAGGTTGAAAAATAGCTGAACACTTGCTATGTCTGTTGCAATAAATATTTCCTTGAAATAGTGTTTTGTTTCTGTAAACGGCCCCAGGAAAACTTACTTTATGGACGCGCCTCGTACTACCAAAAAAGTCAATTTTCTCCTAACAATCTGAAAGGATCTTCTGAGCTATTTTATCAAACAATATGAATTATTATAAAGTTTACACCAAAACTAATTCAAAACGTCCATAACAACAGGAAGATCACAGAGAAAACAATATCAAACTACAAAAGCAAGGCACACTGTATAAAATATGTAGGGATATTTCTTATTCAATATTGATTCCAATAAAATTTCGTGAAGAATATAACTTCTCGGACATGCACTTATCATTTTTCAGTAAAATCAATACCATGAGACAATTATTTTGTTTTCCTTTCTTTGCTCGCCCCTATTAAGATTCTATCATTTAAAAAGTGTAAAGTGATCCCTATACAGGCCATGGCGGCCCAGAGGGTTCCAGGAGGATGAGGCTCCCAGATTTTAGACATTCGGCACATGAATGTGGTAAGGTTGTCAGCCTTACTCACCGGCCGCCTTTACCCCCAGGATTGCTCCTGGTACTCATTTCTGTTAGAGGCTGAGTCGACCCCAGGGCCATAGTGCCACCAGAAGGATTAGGCTAATTGAAAAATCTCGACGACCTCTTCGGGAATCGAACCCGCGGCCTTCCGGTTATTAGTAGCGAAGCGCCTCAACCACTACGCTACGGCGTGCCCCAGATTCTATCATTTGCCTGTATAAATAAAACATCCCCTTTAATTTCCCCCGGCTGTATAAATCCTGAATAAGAGCTTTCTTTAATTTATTGCAGCCGTTGGATATTGACTGATACCATGACAGTCAGGAAAGCAGAAAATCTCTTAAATGGTTTATTACCGCCAAAATTTGTAAAATAGTGAAGCTAGAACTTTAGAACTAGAACTTTAGAAGAATGTTATAATTATCAATTATTATCAACAGTTGGAACTCAAATATACAATTCATATTAGGTAAATATTACCAACCAAAAATAAATAATAAATAAATAATCATTAATATTTTAATAATATAATTACAATACCTTTTAACACTTAAGAGCAAAATTTTATTAAATACGTTATTTCTACAGTTCACCTTAAAATGTGCACGGTTAATTCACTTCCACCCTGTATAAGGTATACAATACTGTATGTTATGGCTATTATATTGTATTCTAGAGATTTGGTTTATGAGTAGGCTTATGGAAATTATATTAAAAGTGACATTAAACTTTCTCTAATGAATATGGAGCATAACCCTGTTTATAGCTATTAACAGCGATATAGGCCAGATAAAAGAATAACTGTATGTGCATGACAGCAAATTTGTCAGGTTTGATGACGTCAGAGGGGACAGTGGCCGCGTCGGATCGATTGACCTGTGACGTCACTCCATGAAGACAGGACAAAGAACCTCATCAGCGTCACCCGTATTCCGGGTTCGAAATGCTGACGCTACCTACCGGTACCTAGGATGAAGGAAAGAAAATTATAATAGAATCTTTGTTAATATTACCTAGTGTTAATTATTAACTTGTGGTTTATTTGTAACATTTTAACATGTTGAAAATGAATAATGTGATTTACACCTTGGTCTTAACAAAGCAGTACGATCCGATATTTTGATATTTTATTGTTCATTTCCTTTACTAGAAATCCGTTACGCACACTTTATCGAGTACAGTCCACATTCAGTTCTTTGTTGATGAGATGAGTAGGTTATGACTTATGAGTAAGCCTTATCGACACTTATCGAATATTATGCATATCGCCGATCTTCATACCTAAATTTGTACATGGAACAATTTATTAATAAGAGAAAGGTTGTATATATTCATTACAAAGCCAAAACTGAATAGGCTATGTAACAGTAAGACTGACATCAGAATGGAAAAGGCTAGCAAAATAATAAAAAAATATATAATGTGAACCTCTTAGGCATAATTCGGGACGCTGAAAATGTTCTTAAAATGCGGGATGTCCCGCCAAATTCGGGACAGGTGGCAACGCTAGTAAGCCTACTCTTAAAATAGTATATACAAAAAAACTCAAAATTACTAACAGTATGTAGGCCTACACTGCATTTTTAAAAATAGTTAAGAGCCATTTTAGATAATATCCGGATAAATAACAATTTCTTCGTCTAAAGTAGTAGTAATAGTAAGATAAAATCTGTGTTCATTACCAAGCTTTGTGTCATATCTCCAAAAAATAACCTACTAGCAGGTGCCCGCGGCTTCGTCCACGATAATTAATTCAGAAATTAAGAGAAAAATAATTAAAACATATTTAAATCTAATAATAATTATAACGAAACAACTAAAAGTCTGTCTTTAGAGTGCATTTCACGATTAAATGGGAAAATCGACCTCAGATTCGAGTTTCCTGGCCCAGAAACCCCCTTCATAGTGAGTTCCGTCCAAATGGATTAATGTTTGCCGATTTAGGCCTGCAGTACATTCATTATAGCTCTTCCGCCTATGTTGAAAATTTCAGATGTCTGCGTGCCTTGACATTATTTAAACAAACAAATCGACCAGGGGATGAGCTCACAGATTTCTTTTTTAGTAAAATTTAGTCTGTCATAGGCCAATTTTCCTTAATTATTTATCTTGTTTAGAGTTTTGTTTTCCATTTTTATTTGTTACACACAATCACTCATGCCTGAGGCGGGATTCGAACCCACAGCCTTCTTTACAATTGTTCCAAGGCAGCACGCCTTAGGTACCGCAGCTAAAGAGACCGACAGAATCGAAACGATCTATAATTCTATGCGATATATTAAAAATATCGCGATGCATTTATCTCAAAGTTTTGACAAAACACGGCAAAGCCACCTGCAATTGATTTGACGAATGAAATGTATTACTGAAAACCACCGCCGTCTCGAGAATTACACGAATAATACAGTTTAGAAGGCAGTGCTGAAAACTGATGCTTCCATAGTGCTAACAATTCACGTTTTGTATCAGTTCCCCCCCCCCCTCATAACTCGCGAACGAAAACTAAAATTAAAAATCCGGCTCCGAGGTGCATTCGGCCACCCTTCTGTCCATCTATGTTTAAAATTTCAGATCTCTGCATGCAGTAGATTTCGCTGGACATCGCACACAGACAGAGAGACATGAAGACAAACACTTCCTCTTATTATTATAGAAATATAACATTTTTTACTGTTATTGTCCAGTGACATTTAAGACGTAGATATGTATTAATGAAACCATGAAAACATTCTTATGAAGCAATATTCTACGGTTTCATTGAATACATACCTGAATCTTAAATGTTACAACATAATAACAGTGGGAACCTGCTCACAAGATTTACTGAATTAATGTACAATACTGTACATAACGTAAATGTATTTCAGTGAGATGAAACATTAAGGGTATCCTATCTGGCGCTGTGAATCGAACTCTAGCTAGTTCAGTTGGTAGAGCATCGGTACGGAAGACTTTGGGGAGGGGGAGATACTTTCTGCCTCCAACATTTAACTTTTTATCATATAGTACAATAACTTCTTACATCTATGGCAAAAAAGAGATGTCTAAGTTGCCATTATGACTTGCAACAAAAGAATCAATGCACTGTCCTTATTAATGTTGAATATATTTGTGACGTGGATTTTTTTTATGTATTCTAGGAATTGTTGAATCACATCACGCTCTTCTGTTTAACCTTGTCTCTGGCGCCACCCTAGCATTAATAAATTATAGAAGTTAAGTTTCTCTGTCACTATCGATGAAATAATTTTTCTTTTCTGTATATAGTAAACCTGTATTTTGGATTAGAGTTATTTTAAGCTGTCATTTAAGCTATTACAAACTTTTTAAAAGTAGAGCTGTGTCACTATCGGACAGTTTACTTCTAGCCCTTTTATTAATCTACATTAACTCTTTTTCCTTTTTGTTATTCATTTACATTCGTTCTTTTTCCTTTTTTTCTTACTTCCATTTTTCTTTCTATCTTTCTTTATTTTCTGTTTTTCTGTCCCATTTTAATTTTCCCACGTTCTCTCTTTCTCTTTGTTTATTGCATATTTTTCTCGTTTTAATTTAACTATTTCTTGTTTATCCGTACCCTTTTTTCTGTATTTATTCTGTAACCTTTAATAATTTCCGAATGCTTTCATTTCACTGTAATTAATTTTTACATATTCATCTTCGTTATTGTTTTTCTTCATCCCGTATGCTTTTTTCCTTTCCATAATCCTCTTCTATGTGTCTTTCGTTTCTTCCCTTTCCTTTCTGTAATGCAGATACCATTATTTTCGTCGTTGAATCTTATTTTGTCTCGTTTTCTTCACTCGTTCATTAATTTAGATGTTAACTCTTCATTCTTTTCTTCCCTATTTATTTCTGCTTGACTTTCTTTCTTTATCTGTTTATTTTTCTGCTCGAATTCCTTTCAATCCCTTTTCTTTTCCCATGTTCTAATCCTTCTATCCTCGAACTTTATTTAATTGCTATGTAGATTGAACTCTAGAAGCCAATGTTTCAGTAAGAATAGTTAATGACGAGTTCTGTGTCCAACGCATCGGAAATCAATACAGCATCTTCTGTAGGGGAAGAGAGGCAATGACAACTGTAATAAGTTATTCTCAGTCGTCTTTTGTAAGGAATATCAGCTATTCAGGATGAATGACGTGCATGCCAAAGGAAATTCCTTCGAGATAAAATGATCAGTTATGTGCGAAGTATGTATTTTGAGATCAAAGAGATTGTAACTTATTATTTTGCATGGATTTTCAGTGACTTTCAGTGGTTTATAAATAAATTTTTGTAGACCTATACGATAATATGCAAAATAACTTACACCATAACTGATTAGAAACTGCCAACTTTACAAACCTCAGGTGTCCAGTACGTGTAGCTAATCTGTATTTATAAAAGGCAATGTGTCCTTTATACACTAAAAACTACTTGACCGATATACGTCGGTATTTTGCAACATGTTCCGCGTTTTATGGAGAATTTTTAAAGCTATTGAAATCCTCGATGTGACCAGTAAAAGAAATTTAGAGGCCTAAAATTTTATTTAAATACCTGATTAAAAGGCCCAGCGTCGCCCGGGTTTTGTATTTTGTAATTCGAAATTAACTTATGAAGGACTTTCGATTTAGGTCCTTATGTAGGCATTAAAAAATTGAAACAAAGAAGAACGACCACTCAAACTATTCCCTCAGAAAACGCTTGATATAGCTTTTTATGGCTCATAGACGATGTGGAATATTGCTTCCCATAGCTTGTACACACCAAGCCTGGTAGGGATTCAAATAAGAAGAAACAGAAATTCCTGTAACATAATAATTATTGACTTTGCGGAATACGGTACGGTATTTTATTTCTCACTCTCATGTTACCATACAACCTTTTCGGGGATGAAATTTAAAAAGATATTCATTACTTCCCTCTCCAAAAAATCTGCGATATAATAATATACATACTGTATTACCATACCTCATATGGTATTCTCTATGTCCAAGGTAGAGAAAGTTATGTGATTGCATCACATTATGCATTAGATGAATTATATCGATAGCTTCTCTAATTTGTCAAAGCCCCGTATAATTTATTTCCAAACCTACCTGAGATAAATGCCAAAAATACACTGTTGTCATGTAAACTGTGATTTGAATTTGATAATTCTGTGTAAAAAGGGATTAAATATTCTCAAAAACATTTAATTTTTGGCATTTAAAATCAAACCTTTTTCAAAATCCTTTGAATTTGATCCAAAATCTATTACTTAAAATTTAAAAATAAATAGCATGATTTTTATATTGTACTTGCTCTGAAAGTAAGGGAAAAGCCCTTTACTTTAACAGAACAGACTGAGAACGCGAATTTAAAGCTCTATATAACTCTAGTATAACCTTCAAGCCCGCCTCAGTAATGCTTTGAAAGAAATTGCTTATACATTAATGCCCACCCATACTGTGCAAAATATCAATAGTATTGTTTTCAAAGAGAGCCTTTACGCCTAGTCTCCCTGCAATATGAAACATATGACTTTCTCCCAATTTCTTCACATTACATTTCAAACTACAGTATTTTTCAAATGAGAAGCCATTTCCTTCACCGCCAATCACGTGTACGAGCTAAAAAACCGCCGCTAGCAGGAAGAGTCTTCCCTCCGTCTCGCCACCTCTGATTGGACCGCTATCTAAGCAGGAGAATGAACAAACGGCTTGTCATCTGCAAAACACTGTAAGTCAATGCATTGCGAGAGTAGGTATTTAGTTGTCTCAGACTAGTGCCATATTAATCGCAAGGGAAGCTAATTTTTACGAAGAAAATGTTCAGTTTTAAGTCATGTAAACAAAATCGTCCGAACTGTTTTCGAAGGGAAAAAAGCGAGTGGTTGTCAGAGTAAGAGAAAGTAGTCTTAAGGTCTCCGTTTCTTATGACCTGCAGATCCTAATTCTAATATGAATTTCCGTTTTGATAATTTTTTTTCCCTTTCAATGTGATTTTGACAACACACAAAGGCATTTTTATAAAAGTACTAGCTTAAAAGGTCCGGCGTCGCCCGGGTTTTGTATTTTGTATTAAGAAATTAACTTATGGAGGACTTTCGATGTTGAAACACTAGGTCCTTATATAATATGTATGTAGAATTCGAAATGAGGAAGAACGACATATGGCACTCAGACTTTTCCCTCATAAAACGCTAGATATAGCTTTTTATGGCTCATGGTGGATGTCGAATGTTGCATTCCATTGCTTCTACACACCATGCCTGGGAGGAGTGCAAATAAGAAGAAAAATAAATTCCGGTTACATAAGATTGTATTGTCTTGACAGAAAATTGTATTTCTCACTCTCATATTACCATACAACCGTTTCAGGGCTGAAGTAAAAAAGAAATTCAATATCACTTTTATACTTTCCTTCCCAAAAACCTGGGACATAATATACTGCGCGCGTAGTACTGAAAATGTGCCATCCCATTTTGTCTTCTTTTAGATGCTTAGGGCCTCTGATAAACATCCTTAGGCCTATTTCTCAACTAATACAAAGCCTACAGCTATGAGTGACGTATCAGTGGATAGGATTTGTTACCGACTTCCGATAAAGCATACTCACTGGCACACACTTAAGTTGTCCCTGCAATACGACCGCTTATTCTACATCAAAATGTGAAGTGAGAAAATAATATTTCCCATGTCGAGGGTAGAGAAAGTTATGTGACTGCTTTATTTTCGTGTATTATTCTTTAAGAATTATTTTCACAAATGTATTAACTACATCGATAGTATCAGAATTTGTTAAAGCCCAGTATTATAATATAGTTTCCAAAGCCCTATGTGAACACCGTAAACAATACTTTCGTTATGACATTTGACAGCAGAACTTTCTAACTCTGCCTCATTTCACATTTCCGACTTTTCCCGTGGATCTTCCAAAATTTTTCTTTCATGCGAACACAACAAAAAAGAAATCAGCCAAATAGGTCAAGCCGTTCTCAAGTGATGCGGCAACAACCCTTTTGTAAATCCATTTTTATTAATATAGATTTTTAACTCTGAACACATTTATTGTAGTGCCTATGGTACATGTAGAGAAAGTAAACAATCCAAACAAGCATAATATCTAATTTTTAGCATTGTGAACCCAATTGTATCAAACGCTAAAAGTAAAATTAATTTATCTTTATTTCATGCCTTTAAAACTCTTTAGAGTCCCTTGAAGTTGAAGATCTCGAATGATTAGTCATTAAGATGATTTTGCTTACAGACTCTCTACAACCAGATGAAAAATAAAGGCAAAATTAAAATAGCCTATTGAAAAGCAGCTTTGTCGCCTGTAAATAATCACTTAAGAGCAGTCTTTCCTACTAATCTGCATATTTTGGCAAATATTTCCGAATCTTATTGCCAGATCCTCCAGAACCAGGGAAAATCTAGCTAACAGACCATCTTTCCCAACCCCTATAATACGTTCGCTGTCTTAGTGCTTTGGCCGATGTTTAAGGAGGTTTGTTAAGCTAATTTCTGGATCATTGGGTGCCGCATTAATGTGGTAAGAAGAGTTCGTCACTCATTTTATTAACCCTGGAAGCTTGGACGGAAGCCAATGTAGTAAAACGGGAGTCCTACAGTTGGGTAGAATACGATGACCTTAGAATTCTTAAGAGAGTAAAATATTAAATATAGATCGTTCATGAACCACAGATTATTGTCTCTGTTTGACATTACATGAGAACATTATAGGAGAAAAATTCCTCCGTTAGGGCAATCAGTCATAGGAGAGAGGTTCCATCTGGCGCTGTGAATTGAACTCCGGCTTAGCTCAGTTGGTAGAGCATTGACGCGAATAGCCAAAGATCCTGGGTTCAAGTCCCAGTGTCGGAGGAATTTTTCTCCTATAATATTCTCATAAAACATTAAATATTTTAGTTTTTGTTTCCCCTCCATTTCAACCCTTAAGGGGTCGGTGTAAGACAAGAAGTGGAAAATGAATGTATTTTATCCGTTGTGAGATGTTACATTATTATTTCTTGATCGCGTGTAATATGAAATAGTATTTGTCTACCCTTCCCCAGGTATCAACTTCT
Organism: Ectobius pallidus; assembly: GCA_964059195.1. Lineage (NCBI taxonomy): Eukaryota > Metazoa > Arthropoda > Insecta > Blattodea > Ectobiidae > Ectobius > Ectobius pallidus. The sequence goes on along the minus strand of CAXKWD010000010.1, from coordinate 73,648,780 downwards.
AAGCACGTAAATACGGACATTGGTTTCGGAAAGCATGAATTCCTTTGTGCACCGTAGAATATTTTGTACTGGGTTTTAGGGGAGGAATGTGTAAATAAGTTAATGATTCTTTTTTCTTGATTTTAGTCTCTAAACTGCCATATAAGAACAATCTCCTCTATTCACATTTTAATTTAAAGTTCTTGGAATTTGTGGACATGACATTTGAGTTCCCTGTCTTCTTATTTTAACCCCTAGGCAAAGGTAATTAAAATTAAAATAAAAAATAAGAAACTAAGTCCTCCAAGTACGCCAAAAAAATAGATTTTCTAATTTTTTAAGCTGAGGCCCTATGAGATATTTTTTCCATCATGTGAACTCCAAATTGGTTTGCATGAACGTAAGGGTTGAAACTCGAAAGCTCGTCATAAAATGTAAGAAGCAGTTTACTTGGAATCACAAGTACAGTAGAAAACCCCAGGCAACGCCGGGTATTTTAAGCTAGTTTCTGATAAAGGACGAATGAAGTTCGGTATCTAGATATACAATATAAACCCTACTATTACTTTTGTTATAGTGATGCACTGAGTTAAAAGAAACATTTATTTCCACCTTACATTGGCACAATAGATTGAATATGAATGACACAAATACAGTAGAATATTCTTCTTTCTTCAAAATTATGTACGTAGTCCATTGTTAAAATTGCCTGCCATATTGTGACGTAACGCAACAGGTGCAGTGATCAATTCCACCATGGTGTGTAATATCAAGCGAGTTCACTATTCAGATTAATTAAATGGACCGTCGTCTTCCCTTTAACGAAGTTTTATCCTATATCGTGGTTATAAATTTTTCAAGCAACAGAATAGAAACTTCAGTATAGGCTACTATTCCAAGCTTAGCCTGTGATTTGTTTTGTTTTACTTAATTTTATTTTTTCGGTAAAATTGCTTAATATCATATTTAAAGTTACATTTTAATAAATAGACACTTATTCCATGATTTTGTTGTTAATTTATCATAAACTTTAGTTGCTTGCGTATTTTTTGCTAACGCTAGTACTGAAATTTTCATCACCCTTTGGCACTGTTCATTTAGCACAAATAAATAATACGATATCCTCTCTTGTTAGTTTTTTTTATGATAACGAACTTTTATTCTGCCCTTTATTCACTCCAGATTTTCGTGTTCATTTCCCTGCGCCTAACATTCGGACAGTTCGCGCTGACCGCATTTTCTAGTTTCGCCCCCTATCAGAAGTAACAGGCCTTACAACGGTTTAACAATGCACATCCCATGCCTTTCAGACAAGATAATGAAGGAAGAACCAAACAAATGAACCGCTGTAATTCGTCATTGCTTTCATTTTCCAAAACTAGTTCGTTGTCTTAGCAACAGTAAAATCAACAAACCACTAACCTTTTTGTTGAGTACGAGGATTTTGTGTTCAGTGCCTGTCCTCCATGTTGTCAAGATGGCTACTGGAGCTGCAGAATCGATGTTTGATAACGGTTTGGAGCGTGCGCACCATAGAAGATATCGATCCGTACACTCCATATAGCAGGCTGGGGGTTCACGCAAGAAGCATGGGGAGCAAGTCCCCCCTAGAATGAGGCCCCGCTTATTCATTTTTAATGTAATTGGGGGAGTAGAGAGAAGACCCTATGACCTGCTCCTATGGCAGGTAACTGCGTTGCTTAGCGTCCTAACTTGTGCAGTTACGTCTTCAACAATTCAGCGCAATATTTCGCAATGCTCCTAATAAAAGTTGCTTGTCTTGTCTATACATAGTTAATTTTTTTCGGTGTTATTCTTTAACACTCTGTATGTATTATGGTAGCCACGTGGTTGCAATCCTTTGAAGGGCTGTAGAGAGTGCATGACAGTCCATAGTCACTGAATTTCTGACGTGACACTATAGTCTCTAGTAGCAAATAATATAGGCTACAAAATTGTTCATATTATGAAGACCTCTTTTCCTAGAATTGTTGCTAACACTATTCTACCCATGCCCCTTAGACCCGTCAATCAGTAATTTAATCAGTTGAAAGTAGACATATCTTAATTTCCTCAGTTCCAGCTAATCCAGTTTCAATACAAAGAACTTGGTCGTGTGGACCCGATACCAATGCAGAATGACTTCCAGCTTTGAGTGGTTAGTAGACCTACTGCCTACAGTAAATACTTTAATTTCAAAATCACACAGAATAGCCGCACAATTAGGAGACGACAAAGAGGCTACCCCAAAACCGTACAGCTACCCCAAAGCCGTACAGCTACCCCAAAACTGTAGACCTACATATCAGTATAGATTTTCGGATTATTGTATTCTTTTGTAGAAAAGCGATGTTATGGGTATATGTCTTAACCTGCAGTTCGCTATAGTTCGTGTTTGGGTCTTGTTTGTTACGGCCGTTAGAGCTTACAATCAGTTCGAAAATATTTAAGTTGGTTACCATCTTGCTGCTGGCCTACGTCGCCCCATAGTTATTCTTAATATGATAATACTTAATAGGATAATTTATGTAACACAAATTATCTACATCATGCGCAATTGTTATTCTTTAAACCAACGCCACCACTACCCTGCTGGAAGTATAGCTCCGTAATTAGTGTCTGTCTTTATGACGATTTAGAGAAAGATTTGAATGAATTTAGATCGTTCCTAGGTATGGCTTATTTATAATTCATCCGTATATTAAAGATAAATTCTCAGGTTTAATTCACGACTCACACGACAGGTTTTTACCCAACGGGTATCGGGGTGAAATTAGTATGTATGCTGAAGTAGAGGTAAAGTTTAAAACTTCAGATGTCTGCGGCAAGTTTTACAGGGTGTCCGCATTCTGGCAGTCTGGAGCAAAACACATGCCCCTCACGTTTCGGTCACTGCGGCATATAGGCTATATATATATATATATGCCGCAGTGAGCTAAATATTTCTTCTTTTTTTTACGGGGATAAAGGAGGCTGGATTTTGTTGTTTTGTTTACAATGAACCTTTAAAACTTCGATTTTTGTTTTCAGGAAAATGTAAGTTTCTGATCATGGAAAACCAATGAAAAGCCAGGGAAATTTATTTTGAAATTTCTCTGGACACCCTGGTTTTAGGAGCCTGGAGTAGGATTTGGACGAGCTTCGATGGTTCCTCAGTACAATTCACTGCTATATTTCATACTTATTTATAGAACCTTTAGGCAGTACCAAACTGCAATCGGTCACGTTAGCTATTTACAGAAATACATATCAACAACTTGTGCTATGCTAATACAATCTATCATTATTTACAATCTTAAGAAGTTAGTTACATTAATCAAAATTGCTATACTAAGTTATACTAATCTCATATCCTAAGTAACACTAAATGAACTAAATATACTTACAGATTACAACTAAACTCCATGGCGCTATATCCCTGAAGGGATATTTCGCATACCCGACCGCTGCGTCATTTACCGTAACATATGGCAGGATTGGGGGCATGTGGTTTGCATCAAATATCAAGTAGCTCCTCAGTTTGATTCACGAGGCTGAGTTCACCCCGTTCCAAACCTTCCTACCTCAGGAAAATCCGAGGAAGTACAGGGGATCGAACCTGGGCCTGTGGATCTGTAGTCAGCGACGCTAACCACGAGGCCCGCAGGCGGTCTGATTACACTAATAACCATACATTTTTACACCATGTAGTTGCTCTGTTCTATTTGTATAGCTGAATCTAAGACGTATTCTTTAACAACTTAAAAATGATTTTTTTTTAATCCAGGAATATAGTGTTTCTGAAAATAAATCTGGGGACATTTCTTGTAATGTATATGGTTTTATGGTATCCTTTTGCTTTATTTAGCTTACACTTAACCAGATCAAGTTTATTATGATTTATGGTGAAATATGTATGCACTTGACTTCGTGTACGATAGCTTTTTATTTTTTTATTAATAACAAGACATAAAAATGTACAAATTTATTATTGTTAGTATGTCTGTCTCATCAAATAATGGCTTGCAGTGCTTTAATTTTTTTAGCATTAGGTATTACTCTAATTTTTTGATAACTAATACTTCATTAATTCCTACCCCATTTCCCCATACTACTAGACCATACCTTATTATGCTCTGAAAAAATGCATAATAAGCAGTCTTTACATAATCTGAAGCTACACATTTCTTTAATCTACTTATTAAAATTATACATGAGACCCTTTTACAAACTACTACTTATCATGGACTCCACGAGTAACGGATGGGACACTCAGAGTTAGAAAATTCAAAATGAATAGCCTATTTTTTATTTAAATCCTCGATTTATTCCTAGAGTCCAAAGTTTTGTTATTTGGTAAATAAGAATAATGTGCAATTTTAATAATCCACCACCATTTCTGTCTGCAATTCAGAAAAATAATGACGTGACGGACGGGACTACTATCGAGCCTCAAGTGTTGGAGAGTATAACAAAACATGACATTATTTCTGTGAGTTATGTGTAAAACTAAATGTAACTTACACATGAAATTAAAACTCTAAGAATTACACACAGCACGTTTTATTGTAGGATCATTAATAAATTTAAGATTCTGAAAAGATAAATTATATATGACGGACTGGACAGGTAATGTGACGGTCTTTAAAGTAGATTGTGTTTCTGTTGTGTAATTTACTCTGTTGACTATTTTTTATAGCCTACACTTGTCTTTCACTGAAGTGTCATTTTTGTTCTACTGTAGTTCTGTTTAGGATTTTCTGTCTCAAAGATGTTGAAAATAATGTGTCTACCTGACAACCTACAATGTACCACTACCACCCAATGACTGTTATTTTCCTAAGTTGATGGTGATAAACTAAAGAAAAAAATTTTTAGAATGTTTCTTCCCCTTTACATGCAATTTCAATCTCGCAAGATTTCACTACAGCTGCTCACAGCAGTGATTTAAATTTTTAAATTTCACTCATAGGCTAACTCACTCATGGAATTCATGTTACCATGACAGATTTTTGTCAAAGGTCATGCCTCATAATTTTGCATTTTTTTCCGTTTCATGATCATTTTTTTTTTAATTAATGTGATAAGTGGTGTTTTTTTTTCCTTCATTAAAAACTCGTTATTTTTAACCACTGTTGCCTCTTCCAGTGAAATTTTTGCTATATTTTTTTTAAATAAAGATCTTTATAGACACTTAGGAAAATTATGTAGTCTGCATTATATTATTGAAAATGCTGATATCTTAATCATTATTAAGAATAAATCGGCCCCAGCACTGAACTTTCGAGACACCATATGTGATATTCAATATTTCGAGTGTTTATCTTTTATATCCACCAACTGTTTTCTGTTTCAAGAAAAGATTTTATCATTAATAACTTATTTCCCTGTACACCATAATAGTTTCGCTTACTTAGAGCTTGCACACGCAAAGAAATCGCCCAACTTTGAAGTTGTGTTAAGCGAGCTAAAATGATTTGTGAAGTTAATCCAGAACAGAAATTTAAGCCCAATGAAAAACCCAGTTGTTGAAATCCAAGATCAGTAAACTGTAGTTTACAAGCCTTGGTTAAAATCTGCCTTCGCGGAGTCAGTTCATTATTGTAGCTACTTGATACTGTCTGCGAACACACCCGTTCCTTGCGGCCACTTCTTCACCATGTAGTCAATGCGGGAAGACTAACTACCCGGCCGTGCTGAACACAAACATCTGCTTTCATATTTTCCTTGACACTATTTCAGAAAATTTTCCCATTGACTCCGACCAGCTCACGGAAGTCCCAGTACCCTCCATAATCTAAACCCGAACAACCCTTCTTGTGGATGGAGTAGCTTCTTCGCAACTGAAACTCTCTTCTACGATGAAAAGACCTCGACATTAAAATGACTACTGCCTTTGTTTGTTAGAGTTATAAATATTTTACATCAGCTGATAAGAAACAGATTTTCTTCTGTTTCCTACTTTTAAATGCTCTAATGCAGAGGTTGTCAGTAATTTTGCGCCCTCCATTGCGTCCAAAAATTAGACTATTCCGGCGAATTATTCATAGGCAAAAGTTCTGCTATGCTGCTAGGGAAGAGAAATCTAACTCAAAGAATATTATATAATGCTTTTATTACTACAGGCATTAAAAATACTAATAGTTTTGTTTTTGACAGAATAATGAATAAACTGTGCAAAATATGTTGTACTAACTTCCTCACATAGGCTATACGTGTTAAGATTTGTACCGTAATATTGATCTTAGCCTAATTTTTCATATATTCTCCTTACAACATCACACATATTAACTGAAAAAATAATTCTTCCGTCTATTCAATAGATTTAGATTTCTGAGATCTAGAAAACAAATCACAAAAAAGAGTGCAAATTAAACAACGTCAATATAACATTATATGAATTGGCCTACTTTAATTATTACTATTTAATGGGGAAATTTTTTCTGGATTTGTGTAGAATATTATCTAAATACTTTTTTCATCCACATATTTTCAAGAAAATAATATATTTAGGCTACTATTTTCTTTATTATTAATATATCATTACTCTTATTATTTATTATTATTGTTATTATATAATTTATTTTTCATATTTTAACTGCATATAGCTCATTTCACGTGTTTAGGATGGATTTACCAGTAGGCTTTTGTGCAACTGTTTCTAATGTTTAGTGATATCTTTTTACTGATGTTCAGTTTAATCGACTGTGACATAAGTGCTATGGAAAGTAAACAAGTCCAACAAGTCCGGTTTTTCCTTTTCGAATGAGGAAACCATGAAAAACCCAAGTCAAACTGGCCGGCCAAGAGGTTTGAACCCAGGACCTCTTACCTCAACCACCTTACTTGGATTGGTTTAGTGTGTGCATTATTGCATGGTGTAGGCCTACTGTATTTTACTATAATAAATGAATTGTAGTTTACTTCTTACTATGGGGAACAAAAGAATTGCATAATTTATATTTTAATTAAAGTATGTTCCGATTGTGCATTAAAGTCATACTTAATTCATTTCTGACTCGATACATATTACTTTTTAAAGAAATGCGTACCGTGTGACAAAAAGTGCTCATTTAATTTTTCTCTATAACTTGACTGTGCTAGGTTTTCATGTATCTTCTACTGGAACGGAAATAGCCTAGAAAACCGTAAATGTACACGAGTAAAAAAATCGTAAATGTAAACGAGTAAACTACTCCCTAAGTAATTTTTACAGAAAAACGAATATAGCCATTTTATTGGTCATTGATGTTTCGAAATTTATATATGTATTAAAATCGGTAGAGCTATTTCATTAATACTAATTTTGGAAAAAAACGTTTTCATAAAAATATCCCCTTAATATTTCAGTTACAGAAACCAAATTTAGTCCAATCAAATTGTCAATAATGGATGCAAAATCTAGGGTAGAGCTAATTTTTTAATATGATGTCTGGGATGGTTATGAGAGTAATTTCTGACATTTTGCCAACAAAATGTTTTGCCGCCGGAGCCGCCATCTTGAAAAAACTTCAGAATTTTCGATTTTATTTCAGTTTTTGCCCATTATCTGACAAAATACGGACCTGACAAATATGTTTTATTATCCATCTTAAAAGTAGACTAAATTTTCTACAGTTTAAGAACAAATTGTGTTTTCTACCATTAATAGTTTCGGAAATACAGCTCTCCGAATTTCAGCAACATTTTGCAAAAAATTAAAAAATCTGAACTTTCAACTAGTTTTTGCTCGCTATCTTCTCAATGACCAAACCTATAGTAAAACTCCATATGGAAACTCAAACTAGAGGTAATTTACAACCTGTCGAGTACTTTAAACTTATACTACCTCCTACAGGTCACAAGATATAGGGGTTTAAAAATATATGTACAGCAACGATTGAATTACATGTGCATACAAGTTAGGAGCAATAACAGCACAGAACATTCGTTTATATACAAAAAGATTTATTTAGTTGGAGTTCTGGTGACACATTGCATTGAATGACTTGTTTGTTCATAGTCTTCGGCACTTAGAGGGACCTGGGCAGTTGACGTCTGCTATTTCGTCCCGTGATGTTCACAGTCTGGCCAGTGTTGATCAAGTAAGTTCTCTTCAGCGTCTTCATCCAAAAACAAATTAAGTGGCTCATCAGGAGTGTCATCATTCTCACTGTCGGAGGACAGGACTGTTAGTATGTTTTTACACGACTGCCCACTGGAATGTTTGCATATGGTCGTGCACTTTAATCCAGCTTTACGACATCCACAAGCGTTTAAACACCCCTTCTTATAGGTACAGGAAATACTTTCCAAAATTGATTCTGGAGCTGGCTCCTTCTTGGCTTTAAGGGGAAAGAGGCCCCTTGGTGTATTCACCAAGCCCCACTTTAAAGGGTCTTTGTATTCACCGAGTCATGCCTGAACTTGGTGGTATGTTCGCATGGCATGAAGCTGAGTCGGATCACTGGTTGGGGGCAGCCTCGCTAAGTTAAATTTAATTTTTCATGCAGCTTTTACAAATATTCTGTGCTGAAGTTCTTCAAGTGTTGGTGTAGCAGGGTCTCCTCCATATAAGTGAACAAAAAAATGTTAGCCCACATCAGCCACTTCTCCTGATGTAGCTTGAGGGTTCAGAAATACATTAGCCTCCTCTTCTAGTTCAGGATGCTTCAAAATCAGCGAATAGAAGTGATTTTTCCCGTAGCCAAAAACTGCAGATGTTGTGTCACAACCACTGAAAACATGAATGAACAGCAGCATGTTGCAGAAGCTGTGGCGAAATGACTGGCTTCAATAGAAGATGTCTGCAGCTTTGCATCTTCCGCACTTTCGTATTCTTTATATGAGAGGATGTTAATGCAGTGAGGAGAATAAGGAGGTCTGTGTCCTCCCCAACTACAAAGACAGCGTCGTATTGAGATGCCACTGAGAAGGCAGTGCTAACAATCAAGACATCTGCATCTTCAACAGCCGGTTTCAATTGTATTCCAGCTTTTGCCACTTCATTTTTTAGAAATTTTTCGAAGCGTCTCTTGTTATTTTCACTGTCAAGAAAATTTTCTTGTGAACTTTTGAAAACAGTAGTTCTATCGAAGACGACCAGGAGATGAACGCGTAGCCCGTCAGAGTCTTTCACAATTCTTAGTGCACGTTTGATTAGCGTCTGAAGGATAAACATCGAAGGTAACTGAAACCTTTGAGCCATAATGTGTCTGCAAATGTTTCAAGAAGGTGTCTGCAATGGCTGCAAAATAATTTTGTCGATGCCACACTTCTTTATGCAGTGAGTGACCACCATAAATCACAAAATATTTGCTTCCATCAGGAATGTCTTCTTTGGTGAGTGGTTTGAATGCTTCATAAAATGAGGATATGATCCCCTTGCGCATACCCTCTTCTGAAAATACAGACATAGGATATGGAGATAACTCAAACGTTAAAAATTCCTTCACATCGTCATCAGATTGTTTGGCGATGCACAATTTTAAAAATGCAAAAACGAAATGCCTAAGGTTGCCTGGTACAAACACATTAAAACAGATGTATCCGGAGAGAACGGTGTGCGGAGGAATGACAAAGAGCCTCTTAGCGCCACTCCTCCGATAACACGTTTCCATTTTCGGAGAACTGTATTATATCTGCTATAGGAAATAACTTTTTTCAGAGGACACTGCAAAATGTTATAAAATAAAACCCCGTTCTTTCCAAATTAAAATGCTGTACCTATACCAACTTTTCATATTATTTTCTTTTTACATTGTTTTTTTTTTTAGTCTTTTATCATTATAAGTTCTTGGAAATATTGTTTTGGTTGTTAATTACAATGTAAAACTTAACTATAGGACAACGCAGGTTTTACAGTGAGAAACGCCATTTAGAATATCCTAGGCAAAACTAGATTTTTCGTACCTTCGATAAGTTTTCTGAAATGTGGGGAGTTCTGGATACCTCTGTATCTGGTGACCTATAATAGGAATCAAAACGTTAAATACTCAACTTGTTGCAAATTTACTCTAGTTTAAAAGTTATCCTTTGAAATTTTACTGAAGATTTGGTCATTTAGAAGATAGCGAGCAAAAACTAGTTGAAAGTTCAGATTTTTCGATTTTTTGCAAAATGTTGCTGAAATTCGGAGAGCTGTATTTCCGAAACTATTAATAGTAGAAAACTCAATTTGATCTCAAACTGTAGAAAATTTAGTCTACTTTGAGGATGGATAATAAAACATTTTATCAGGTGCGTATTTTGGCAGATAATGGGCAAAAACAGAAATAACATATACAATTTTGAAGTTTTTTCAAGATGGCGGCTCCGGCGGAAAAAAATTTTGTTGGCAAAATGTCAGAAATTACTCAGAATACCATCCCAGACATCATATAAAAAAATTAGCTCTACCCTAAATTTTGCATCCATGAGGCTTTTTTTGTGACAATTTGACTGGACTAATTATAGGACTCGAAAAAATTCCAACAAAGTCAGTAATAAAAGAAAAAATCCCTTTAGGCAAGCCTACAGGCTGAGGTAGATTTCGAAGTGCTTTTGGTTTAATTTACTGTCGCTGTGTAGCACTCTTCTTCTTTAGCCTTGGCATGACAAACCCGCAATAATAACTGCAAAAAAGAGGAAAGAACACTTTTTTAAACATTCAAATCTCGCCTTATATGAGAATTATCAAGAAACTAGTTATTGATTTGTAGAGTACTCATCAAGAGCTTTTCGAATTTCCATCCTCCTACCCCACTCTTACCCCCAAAACCCCCGAATCGTTGGTGTCACTGTGAACTCCATAGGGAGTACTCTAATTTATTCAAACAAAGTTTCCCTCTACACTTCATAGGGGCCGAAATATAAATGTTTTAAAATTTCAACCCCCTCCCCCGACCACCCCCTTGGGCCAATTTTGCTCATTAACGAACTTGTCCGAACTATTGGGCCTAGAAATAACATAATAAAATTGGTTCAAATATCTTCAAAATTACGGCCGCTAGCGTGTATACATATATATATATATATATATATATATATATATTTTAAACAGGCGGTGGTTTCGTACTTCGGGAGGCATGAAACGTAAAGATATGAAAGAATTTTTCGAAAGTCATGACATGGTATCGATTGCAATAGGTAGATTTTTCTTCGAAATCTACCTAAAAGTAATGAACTGATTACATGCTACGGATATACACTGTCTTTTTCCAAAAATACCTTTTTTTCGGTTTCTTGGCCTCATGAAACATGTTTCCTGAGGTTATTTCGATTTTTTCACCGTCATAATACTTTCTCTATAGACCGTCCCAACCTTAAAAAACAGTATTGGTCTTATGCAGCGCACTGATGCCAGATCTACTCACATTACAAGGCCCGGCACATGATGTGAAAAAGCTCTTAAACCTCGTGAAAACCTCGAAATTTGTTTCTTGTACATAATAATTAATGTAAATCATGCCCTGCAGATAGAACGACGGCACGCCCTCCTTCCCTTATTTTCAACCCCCATGAGTAATATTTTCTCTATAGGCCCACAAATCTACATTTTCTGACCAATGTCTACAAAATGTTACACATGTACCCTGTGGAATCAAGTAAAAATTCTACGAGCCAATCATTCACGAAGAAAACACCCCTTGCGAAATTTTAAATCCCTACTTTGTGATCTTTTTACTAGTCTGCATTCTTTGAACGATTTTTACCAAACTTTACACACAGACCCTATAAAAACAAGATAAAAATTAGGCGAAGTTAATTTTGGAAGAAGCTACCCCTTAAATGTTTCTACCCCTATTACACCACCAAAATTTAGATCTACATTCTTGACGTGTTTTTAACAGGCTTTGTACACAGAACGTATAGAATCAGGAGAAAATGGTAGAAAAACTAATTTTGAAACAAACCACATTTTAGATCTTTCACCCCTATTTTGTGATATATATTTATCTACATTCTTTGACCAATTTTATCAGACTTTATACCAAGAACCTATTGAATCCAGAGAAATTTTTAACCAAAGTTTATTTGGATGAAACCACTCCTTAAATGTTGCAACCCCTATTATATAAATGTTATTTAAATCTAAATTCTCTGATCAATTTTTACCAGACTTTACACAGAGCTAACAGAACCAGGAGAAAAACTTAGGTAAAACTAAATTTGGGAAAAAAAGTCCCTTAAATGTTTTAATCCCTATTAAATGACGTTTAAATCTACATTCTTTTGGCTCATTTTACGACTTGACACACAGAAAAGAAAGACTAATAGGAATTTCTGTCTCTTCTTACCTCAACCCCACCATCCATGGTCTTTAGAAGTAATAGGGTCCTTGAGTATGACAAGTTGTGCTTTCTCTAGGGCCTAAATTTTGAAAATTAAAAGGGCTTCCTCCAAAATTGACTTCGAAGTACAAGTAAAATACAAAACCAGGTGACGCCGGGTCCTTTAAGCTAATAATTTATAAATGTTAAATTTAATATTAAATTTCATTTCGATAATATTATTTTTCATTATTATTATTATTATTATTATTATTATTATTATTATTATTATTATCATCATTATTATTATTATTGCTATTATTATTACTATTATTGTGTTATAATTTTCAAGAATATAATTATAAAGGGAAGTAGTAGTTAAAATACATTACATACCTTTAGGCCTGTTCACTATCCTCAGAGAGTGGTATTATTCCTTCTCAGAGGGCCTTTCGTTTTTTCTTTTCTTATTCTATACAGTAAACTTTCTGAACACCCGGTAGCTTCTGCTGTCTCTTTAATTGCCTGCGTAACGTTCATTTTCTTCAAGAAATAATTAAGTATATGTAATACAGTACTATAGTTCGCTCTTTACTGTGCAATTTGCCAACACTACGCTTTCTAGCTTCTCTATTCATAATTAATATAAAATGTTAATAAAGATAAAATTTAATTTTTTAAAACACAAGTTCCACTTCACCACAAGTTAAACTTCACTATGTAACTAATATTATAGAACTGAGTTCTGAAGAAGATACAATAATCTTAGAAACATCTGAGTAAACAAAATGTCTACCGCGTTGAATGATGAAGTCCTGAATTGTGAGCTCGGGAAAACTGTGATAATTTATTAATGCTACAAGATACAGAGGTCTGGTTTGTTTTCAAAACTTTTTCAGAGATCTATAAACATTTCTTCTCGCTTAGTCACCAACGTAAAATAAAAAACAAAGTAAGTTACTCGCTACCTAACTTTTTTGTGTTAGCATCCGAAATTTTTCAAGCAGCACTTAATAAAAAAAATATAGCTTTCTTCTTATGTAAAATTTATTGCCAAGGGAAAGAGAGTATTTTCTATAAACATCAGGCAATCCAAGAAAAAATTCTTGGTCGGTTTCGATTAATGGTTTTTTGTCTATCGCGTGATAAGTTATTCATCTGAAAAAATATGGATTTCCGCCAAAATAACGTAATTGTGAAAAACAGGCCTCATATTAATTATTTATGACTTCACAATTGACACCATGAGAAAGAGCGGAAAATTCTCTATAAGATCTCGCAATCACATTATTACATTTATCAATTCGAAAAATTGGCAACATTGTCGGGATAGAAAAGGACGAAGCTAATTGCAGAACGTACGAGTGCAAGTGAGATGCAAATACTACATTTAACTCAATACTGTCATTTAAGGTTGGGACGATCTATAGACTATAAGCGAGGAAGTGTGTAATAGGCCTACAATGACAAATGATTCTGCAGTTAAAATTTTAATCTACATTCTTTGATTCTATTTCTTAAGAACACAATTAATGAGAGATCTCTGGCACTATGTTACTTTCACAATTTGTTGAATGTTGGTTCCAACTGCAATAGTGCACACCTCAAATCACAGATCGCAGTTAGATCTAGCGGTACGAGATAACTATTTGCAGAATATCTTTTCTGAGACCTGCACAAGGGGTCCGTGTTTTTCACAACTTTTTTTTGCTAATTTTTTTTATTATTATTATTTAGTTGCTCACCGCATCTCCCCAGGAATTATCCAATGAGACCCCAAGGGACGGCACACCCAGGTGTATACCGATACTCTAATAGGTGATTCGTGTATTTCCCTGAATAAATTTGCTAAGCCATTGTTGTCACATCTTCTCCTTTTCTTCCTCTTATTCTTCTTTAATATGTTTCTCTCTTCAAAGTCCTCTTTCAGAACTAGGGGAGAAATCGTAGCTAGTTTTAGAAATGAAGTCTTTATCTATTTTTTATAGGATTTAAGAATTCTAAGTAGGTTAAAAAACGCCCTTTTCTAAAACTTTGCATTTCTGAGTAATTTATATAATTTGTACACCAAATGTTTTATTTAGTGATTAAACAAATATATATCCTTCCTAAATTTCTTGCACTTAAATGATGTTGTGATAACCTTTACAATGTTTATTTGTCATCGAAGATATTCCATAATATTCAACCTTCATATAAGTGTTTAGTGATTGGGAGTTTTAGGGGCAGTTTTCGTAGAAAATAAGGAAAGGGGATGCACCTTAACATAATTTCTCTATAGTACACATTGCCACCCTTGTGCGGAAGTCTTTGATGGATTTCGGCTCCTGGTACGTCTTCAGATGACAAAAAACAAATCACTGCACGCTGTTCTTCTTTGGTGCAAACACTGAGCGGTGCAGCCATGTTTAATGGATTCATAACAAACAAACATTCCACAAGCGGAGATAAATGAACAATATGTCGCCTTGCGTGAGCACAAAGCAGTACAGCCAACCTACAACAGATTAAACAAAAAGTGCGGATACTTCTTGACTTACCCTCGTAGTAGGCTACTGTTTGTGCAACTATTATCATATTACCTCTTACATAGATCTGCTTTAGTATAGCATCTTTGCAGACTAAACTCGCTATAATAATAATAATAATAAAATCAGGTAAACTGATGTAACAAAGTGCCAGAATGCTTTTGTTTAATCAGTGATAATTGCAATTATCGTATGCAGAAAATAAGTTATATTTTAATCGATTTCTGAGTTAAGCTTCAGATCATTCATTAAGCAGGGCTTACGGAAGAACAAAGTCTAAAGTTTGATAAGCATACGAGTATGTGAAGGAATAGCCTAGGTGGTTAGTGTTATTTGTCAACACTACCTGCATTGCAACTTCCAAAGCTGTATAAGAAATCTGCAACAATATTGTTGTCATGAGAACTGATTTGCTTTTGATAAATTCTTTCTAATATATTACCGTAAATAGGCACTAAATTGTCGGCCACGGTGGTCTAGAGGTAGCGTGCCCACCTCTACATCCGCAGGGCACGGGATCAAACCCGGCCGCGGTCGATGGATTTTTCAGGACGTAAAAATCCTGGGCACGGAGTCCTCCGGGAGGGACTTTAAGCTGGGGGTCCCGTGTCGTAGATTTACGGCACGTAAAAGAACTCCAAGCCTAAATTAGAGCCTCTGGACAAAATTTCTCGGCCCTTTCACGTCCTAGACATACTTAGTTTCCAGAGGGGGGTTGCGAGGCGATGGGCTTACCACCTGTCCCTCTTCCCTCTCTCGGAAAATAAGCATATCAAAATTAGTATAGGTAATGAAACCTCCATAGGAGGCCCCTTCGCCCCACCTGGGGATCATAGGGTACCAGAGAGAGAGAGGCACTAAATTGGGCATTACTTCGGTGCTGGTTAACGGATTTGGTCCAAAATCTATAGGCTTCTTCCCATAAATGTGTAAACCGAGTTTCATGAAAATCCGATAAAGCGTATTTGAGTTATCACGCATACAGACACATGGACAGACAGACAGACACACAGACAAATGGAAAGACATTTTCCTGTCCCCCACACAATCTCATAAAGTACCATTCTGGCACTTAATAATAGTAATAATAATAAATATAATAATAATGATAATGATGATAAAAATAATTATTATTTATTTATTTAAAAGATGCTATGCCTACAAACAATTTTTACAACAATAATAATAATAATAATTTATTGTCATAGCAAAAATTTTGCATTACCAAATCTTATATTTAAAAAAGTAATAGCAATACAGAAGTAAATATCTAAAATACTAGTTAGAAACTGCCTCAAAACATTCATTCAGGTGGTACACACGTAAATCCAGTAACATATTTTAACCAACATTTTAAATTTATTTACATAGACATCTTTGAGGCAACTTCATTGAAGCTTCCTTAGTCATTGTATTTCTGCATAAATTAATTATTTAATTATTGTTAAATCTTGTATATCTGCTCCTCAAAAAACACATGAACATGCATGTAAAATACTGATGACTTAATCTTTTTATAAAACAAAAACATATTTTTAATTCTCTATAAACAGGATTATCAGATTTCAGTATTATCTGTAAACTCCTAGTGACCTTGTCAAAAATAAATGCAGCTAAGATGCACCTAACTCTGATGTTTATTAATATAATAGGAATTTAAGTTACCCAAGATTACTGGCATTAATCACAGACAAGTTTTTGGTCTTATATCACTGAAGACATTTATATTAAAT
Organism: Ectobius pallidus; assembly: GCA_964059195.1. NCBI lineage: Eukaryota > Metazoa > Arthropoda > Insecta > Blattodea > Ectobiidae > Ectobius > Ectobius pallidus. Next base: position 73,632,331 of record CAXKWD010000010.1, on the reverse strand, counting down.
TCTGTAGAGGAAATATTGTCCTGGATGGGAATCGAATCTGAGTTTCATGCTTGGTAAGCTGAAATCAGGACCACTTGACTCACCAAGACTTCCCTTTCCTATCTTATTTTTCTAGATCTTTGCTTGAAAAAAGTATTTTCTTAGCAATAAAAGTAATGGAAGGAGCATGGGCGTAATTTCAGCTTTTCAACTGGAGTGGCAAGGTCTGGGGGGTATGGAAATTTTTTTAAAATTTGGCGTTAAAAGGATGTAGTTTAAGCATTTTTAAAACTTTTTTACATACCATACCAGCATAAATGTTAAGTTTAATAAAGAATCAAGATTGTTCCACTTTTATAAACTGTAATTTTTCACTTGTTTGCAAATAACTGATATTTTTACTGCTGATTTTTGGGGTGGCAAAAAGAGGGGTTTGGGAATTCTGGGGTGGCAACTGCCACTCCTTTCCACCCCGTAATTATGCCACTGGGAAGGAGTAAAGAGGTCTGAACAAAATAATACTCTGCATACAGTAGAATAAACACATTTTATTTGTACAAAACAGCAGTGATACAATGAAGGGACAGGAATTTAAGGGACAAAGTGTACAGTGTCATTTTTACAAAACTTACATTTTAATCAATTGCTCCAATAGATGGCAGTGGGTTTTATCCTTCATCTTTATAAATTTTATGTAGTCTGCTCTAGTTAAATATGAGACAGATCTGTGCGCAGATTCAAAATACCAATAGCCTTCTCTGCATCCAGCCGATTTATTCCAAGCTCTGTGAGTACATCCTCTTCTTGTAGCCCTTCCACCCCGCCATCTACCAGGCAAGATTTAAGAGTATCCCGTAGAAGCATTGCTGAGCCTTTTGGAAGATTCAGCAGAATGCATGACTCTTTTATCCTGTAAAGTGAAAATTAACATCTAGAACAAATCTTTTAAAAAATATGAAAAATGCTATTCTTTTGTTTCCCATATTAACAAGAAAGCTATTAATAATTTATCCTTGTAAAATGTAGAATATATAATCCACACACTAAAATCAGTTTGAACTTGGCCAGCCAATTTGACTTAGGTTTTTCATGGTTTTCTCAATCACAAAGGCAAGTGCAAAGTACTGGTTCCAAAAAGTTAATTCAAAGCACTGAATTTTCCATTTGAAAGTACTATTTTCTTTGGTTCAAATCATGAAATTTTCTACCTTAGTAGTACCGTGAGTCCCATGCAAGAGTTGACCAATCATGCGGGTTTCTGCATTCCAGCGGGCACAGCTCCAACTCTCGAGCGATCAGGTGAAATATCTACGCTAATAAAGCCGCGATCGGTGTAATGATTCACGTTCTCACATTTACAGTTGGAACTACAATGAAAATAACCATGTACCTCACCACAAGAGATGTTGAAAATGTCCTCCTCTTGCATCCACACAACACTGGCATCATTTCAGGAAATTTTCTTTCACGCACATAAGTTCAGCTTCTGAGATAGAGTTAATTTCTCTTGTGATATTGTCTTTAAGTTCTTCTAATGTATGGGAAATTGACCTATACATTTTATTTTTCAAGTTTTCCCATAAATAATAGACACATACTGTTAGAAGAACTTAAAAACAATATCACAAGAGATATTAACTCTGTCTCAGAAGCTGAACTTATGCTCATGAAAGAAAACTTCAAAAAAGTGCCAGTGTTGCGTGAATGCAAGAGGAGGACATTTTCAACATCTCGGGTGATGAGGTACATGGTTATTTTCATTGTAATTCCAACTGTAAATGTGAGAACCTGAACCATTACACTGTTCACGGCTTTATTTGTGTGATTGCTTGGGAGTTGGAGCTGTGCCTGCCTCGACGCAGAAACCGGCATGATTGGCCAACTCTTGCATGGAACTCACTGTATTTCTGCAATAGTTTCTGTATTTGTTCTTTAGTATAAGACAGATTTATTGTGATTTTTATAATTTTGTCCTATTAAACTTGAATAACTTAAGTGAAAGCAGAACATTGAAGATGGTGGGATGATATTTATATTTTAGGCAATGTTACAACAGTAAACTGTGTTTAAAAAATAGTGCCATAAAAATTAGAAAATCACTAAAATGTAATAAAAATGTCATGTTATATAAGCATTATAGTGGAAATCTCATCATAGGTTTAATACAGGAGATTCTTGATTATCTGTGTCAACATAGTAAAGTATTTGTAAATAACACACTTAAATGAAACAGCATACTTACAAAGGGAAGTATACATCTGGCTTGCGGGTGAACTGTCCAAAAAGAGGAAACATGTTTCGTAGCATGTCATATTGTATCTGCATTGCTCCACCCTCATTGAAGTTGTTCTGGAGAATCACTTCCTCATAAACAAACTGTAAAGTATTCACATTTGGATTGAATATAGTTTTAACCACAATCTTCCCACAAATGCAGGTTTCCACATAAGGACAAAGAGTAACAGATTGTTTTAAGAAAGAATTTAATTTTTTGTAAGATCATTAATTTGCTTAAATAAAATTATACTTATAAGAAACAAGCAAGCGTGTTCTAAAATTCTGATATCCAGTACTTATGATGCTCAAGATTGTGATATAACCTTTCTACTTTTTTTTAATGAATTAGATCTTTATTGGGCACAGTCCCTTGCAACTTTAAAGTGCCTGGAGTATAGTTTGGGGTTGGAGTTCAAAATATTAAGGGGGGACATAGAGCTTTCGGTAAAATTCATGGGTGAGAAATAGGAGAATTTCGTTATTTTTTTTCACAGCAATGAATTGCTTCACAATCTTGCAATCTGACACACTCTTTATTGACTACAGGGGCGGATCCAGAGAGACATTTTGGGGGGGGAACCAAAGTAGAGAGGGAAGTTTTTACTCATAAAAATTAATTATTCCCAGTACACAATTGAAAACAAAATGAACATTTCAGCATTTTCTTACAAAAGTATTTCAAAATAATGAATGTCGTTGCTTTAATTTAAGTATTTGGGTTATGTTCTAATAAATTTTGAATAATTTGTGCTTAATGTTACAAATTTTTTTTTGGGGGGGGGGAATTTCCCCCATTCCCCCCCCCCCCCCGTGGATCCGCCCCTGATTGACTACTTCTACAATTGCATACTGTTTTCAAAATTAATTGAACTGTTACAGTTATGGGTAATTATTGTTACAACAACATAATCTACAATCTTTGGAATATCTATATTATAAGTATTTTTAAAAAATCATTTTTTTATTTTCTTTTTCATTAAAAATATATATATATATATATATATATATATATATATATACATATATTAAAAAACTGAACTATTAATGTTAAATGAATGATTGTAGATAGTGTTGTTCATATGAAATTAGCAAATACACAGAAAAATAATCACTCAGAAATATTTATGGAAGTTATCAAGGAAACGGCATTTCAGTGCATGAAACGTGGCTGCCAGTTTGAAACTATAATTACCCATAACTGTAACAGTTTGATTAATTCTGAAAACAGTATGCAATCGTAGAAGTAGTCAATAAAGAGTATGTCAGATTGTGAAGTTGTAGAGCAATTCATAGATAAGCAAAGAAATTATGAAATTCACCTATTTCTGACCTATGAATTTCACCGAAAGCTGTATGTCCCCCTTAATTTGATTTTGATTAAGCTCTAATATTATGGGATATACACACCTGGTTGAGTTGCTGAGCCAGTGCTTGCCAAGCAGCACTAAACAGTGGAACAGACAGTAACTCCTGCAGTTGGTGAAGCCGTTCCGCTAATACTTGGAACATGGTGCACACACTTGGTGTCACAGTCGGATTCACCAACTCCTTAGGGGAGGGCATTGCAAACCACCTGCAAAAATCATGGGCACACACTTTCATATAACTTCAAGTACAGTAAAAGTCCTATTTAGCACTGTATGATTTACCATGGATTCGGATTTAACGCAACGCAAATCATGTCCCCTCTGAAAGAAAGAAAAAAATGAAAATGAAAATGTAAATGTTAATAAAGTTGACCTGGATAACGTGTTTATGCAATACAAATAACTATTGTACTGGGTTTTCCTTGTCAGCAAGCGTAAACAACATCAAGAAATAGGTTTTATTACTGGATTCCTGAGATTTCACAAAAGTAACGGGACTCTGTACCCTAACCTTGTCCAACTCTGCCAACTGTAAGTGTACAAAGAAGTATGAAGCCCTTTGCCATACCATTATTCTCATACTCACTTGTCTTTCCTGTACTCACGACTGCGTGCCATCACATCCATCATCACAGCTTCACAAAGTGAGTGAATGAGATCCTCTTTCATCTTGAGAAGCAGTCCTAAGATATCATCAAAAACAGTTCCTTGCAGTCCTTCTAGCTCCAGGCTATCAATTGGAGTGTTAGTTTCCCCATGGCTTGTGGAGGCACTGAACTGAACTTTGTAGTACTGAAGCTGCAGAAAATGCTGTAAAATAATTTATGTTTTCAGTAACATGTTATTTAGAGCCCGGAAGTTCAGGCAATTATTTTGGTTAAAATAATCATGCAAAAAAGGCACTTAAAATACCAAAAATAAGCAGTAATATAATTAAAATAAGCATTTATTAAAAGTCAAAACAGAGAGAGTAATCTCACTTTTTGTTAAAGAAAATAGCTAAATAAGATACTTAGTAATTTATTTATCACATACAGTACTTACTCTTACTTTGCTTGATTTCAAGCACCAAGTACCCTGCATTCCTTTCATGGGTTCTGCTATTTAAAGAGCTTAATTGAATTGTTTGAGGAGGTAAGTTTTCGACTGCTTGATAATAAATAGATGCATTTAAAGAGAAAAAGATCTCACTAAATATTTTTGTGACATGAATGTATTATTTCATTATATGTGTAACATTTTTTCACTTTCATACATTGAAAAAAAAAATTCTTTATCTGCTTTTTAAAATGTGTAAAGAATCACAGAAAAATGCCATAACAATCCAAAACAAGCAAAAAAGGCTTTAAACCTTAAAATTGGCAACAGAAACTGAAATAGGCAAAAAAAACTGGCCTTATTTTCCCTAAAAGTAGGGAAACATTATTTCTATTTAACTCTTTAATATATCCACCCAAACAGAAAAGACATTTTGCCTAACTTCTGGTCCCTATGTGTAATATATAAATATAAATATAAATATATATATATTTATATTTATATTTTGCCACATAAAATCATAATATGACCATAAAATCCAAATAAATCTTATTCCTATGTTTTAGATTCCTACCGTGAGTCCTCCCCACTCTTGAAGCACACTAGCGATGTAGCTGATGGTGTTGAGGATGGCCGGAAGGCGAGAGTTAAGAGGATCTGGGGGCTCCTCATGCAGCAGCTGGAGAAGTCGCACTCGGAAGTCATCCAGTAGCTCAAGTTGCAGTTCCAGGAATTGGAGACGATGCCCTGGCTGAGGCAGACTGCTGTAGCGCTCCGTTATGGTGAGTAGTAACATGAGGAAACTCTCACCACATTCAGTAACTCGTAGTTCATCCAGTTCTGGTGTTCCCATGGGAAGCCATGCTGTTTCAGAGCTCAGCATTGCATCCATTTTTTCACTTGCATCTGCACAGTATAATGTTAGTTATGACCAACAGGAAACTGATAATGTTGGATGCGAGAAAGGGGGTTATAATTTAAAGAACTGCAGAAAAGCCTTGAGGAGTCCCTACTACCAATGCTAATATAATAAAATCAAAATGTTACGCTTCTTAACATCAGTTCTGATGGAAAAACTTTCAGTTTATATAGCTTTTATTTTATTATTTCTAATTAGATCATTACATAAAATATCAATCTAATATAATAATAATAAATTCCTAGTCAGTAAAACCTAAATTCTATAGCACAACATTCCTTGTAGGACAGAGCCCACCATCCAATTGCTGTATCATCTACCTCTTACAGCTGTTAATGATGCTCCTATTCAAGTAGCTCTATGTTCTCATGAGGCTGAGTGCACTCTGCCCTAGGTCTCCCTACCTTCAGAATAATCTGAGAAATTACCCAGGATCAAACTTAGTCCCCGAGATTCACAATCCATATTAAATGCCAATTTCAGAGATATGAGGTCTCTCTTCTTAACCCTGTCACCCCCCCCCCCCCCCCCCATCAGTGTCTAGTGTACTAGGCTCTCGCAAACTGAAAACTGACGATTTATTAGTTTAATTAATAATTTGTTAATTGTTCATTAACATTTTTAAGCTTGGATTTATGGGATTATCAAACTATCAATACTCAAAATACCAAGATTCTACTATATTTTTATTTTCCACAAAAATTGTAAACAATTTTAGTAATGTTACATATTTTTAATTTCTAGACCTTAAAACTCGAGCTTTGGTAATGACAATAATAATAGTATAATAATAATAATAATAATAATAATAATAATGATACACTAATTATTAAAAAAATTGTAGATAAGAAAACTTAAATTTACCTTAATATAACCATAAGCCTTTCTTCTGGCGATTAGGGTTACCATACGTCACTTTTTTCACAATTTTTGCATTTTAATTTTCATGAAGTATAAAAAAAATCAAAAGTTTTTACTTGCATCCTTCAGTAGTTAAAAAAACTTTTCAGGAAAATTTATGAAGTTTTGAAGAGATGATAGTATTCTCCAAAGGTATTTCTTTTTGCATCCACCGGATGGGCTTAACATTCCCTTGAAAAAACAGCATGTAAAGTGCCCTACCAGCTAGTGACAAGACTGCACCTTGCACATACACACTTTATTCTCGGCACCTAGCTCAATAGCTTGGGACCAGCTAGGCAGCCAATCAATCTTTGTCTTGTTTGTACCTTTAGCCAATGACCTGTTGAAAGTATCTTTAAGCATGCCACATGACATTGAATGTATTGCAGGAATGAAGTTTGCAGAGTAATAAATTTGTTGCAATTTTTCTTATTTAATGAATTTTGGAGTGCAACCTATACTTTAAAAAAATGCCGTTGTTCTGGTATTGCTAGTTGTGAGAGGTTTCACTGTACTTTTCACATTTATTGTAGTTACACAAAAATGTAATATGGTGCGGTCACATAATTTTTCATCCTAATATGGTATTGGACAACGCAATTCTCTTGCTTTACATTCTGGTATGGAATAAGAGAATGCATTATAGCGAGGGTTTATTCAGTTGTCTCACTTAAAAATGAATTATTCTTCACTTGCAACAATTAAAGTGTAAGTTTCTGCAAATGATGGATAGCTTATGACCACTCTTCGGAAAATTTAAGAAACTCTTTTCATATAAATAAAACATTTAGAATTTCGTAAAGTAGATAGTGTATAAAATAGTTTGTTGATTGAGTAGTAAACATGCTTCATGTTACATTACTGGAAGATTCTTAACACAAATACTTCATTTAGTTTTGATAAAGTTTTTAATTTTCTAGCTATGCTGTTCACAGACACACATACAGACAGATAGATACAGAAAAGTTTCGGTTACTAAACTTGTATTAATGCTGAAAATTTGACATCAAAATTCAGGGTCAAACGCAATTCTTCCTCTACGTGTAGTACCTATAGTGCGGGTAGAGAAAGTAAAAATCAGTCGCTTCTACCCAAACCTCATCCTTACATTTCTTCTCCATGTGAATCCATTTGACAAATATTTGTGCCTGCGTCAGTACTCCTATCACACTGGGCTGTGAAGTTGGGTAGCCAAAACTGTCTCGAATCTCCCGGTCAAAGCCAAGTGTTTCATCCACAGTATGTGAAAACAGCACATCATCATATTGCAAATGAGGAAGCTCCGAGTGTAGCTTTTCCACAGCCAATTGTACCAGTCCTCTCATCAGCTCCAGCTTGAAAAATAATGCCAAGATGAATATTAGAGAAAAGTTGGTCCAAACTTAGAAATTTAACCTAGGTCCATTGATTTGCACGTGGATGCTATTCCAATGAACCATTGAGAAATCAACTCAGCCCCTGTATAGATTTGCATCTGACTCTTTATGACTTTCAACAAAAACGGTGACTTATCCTGAAGTATAAAATTTATAACACATACAAAATATTTTTAAAATAAATTTTGAAGGTTCATTTGAGAAGGTACATTAGATTTTCCAGTACTTCAGAAAATCAAATGCTGTTTTTTACTATTTTATACCTAGAAAAAACATGCACAAATCATTCTTATTCCATCTGCTTCTGTCATCAGAAAAATCAGTTTTTGATAAATCAAGCTCTTATATATTGTTATGTATATTTAAAAACAAATTATGCTTTTGTAGAAAGGAAAAATCACTCAGAAATATCCTACACTTGATTAGTTTGAAAATAATTCTTTGTATTATTAGACTAACAAATTAATACGAGGGGGTACATAAAATAAGGTTCCCAAGGATTTTTCACAATGAAAACATGTTTACTGGCATTGAATATTTTTTGAAAGCTTAGACTTTCCCCTATTTTTCAACATAATCGCCGTTGAGATCAATGCAATTTTTGCATGCAGTCTACCATCTTCTTTATGTCTGAATCATAGAACTCTTTCGCCGCGAAGGTAGCTTAAAACCTCTTCTTTCAGCTCCTCTCTGGTTCTGAAATGCATCCCACCCAGCGTTTCTTCAATTCAGGGAAGAGATAGTAGTCACTTGGGGCTATGTCTGGGCTGTAAGGCAGGTGTGTGACAGTATCCCATCCAAATCTGTTGATGAGATCGGTTGTTACATGGGCAGTGTGCGGATGAGCGTTGTCCTGATGGAGACACACTCCCTTCATGAGCATGCCTCTCCTCTTCTTTTGAATCACGCGGCAAAGGTTCTTCAACGTCTCACAGTAGCAGTCCGCATTGATTGTTGTACCGGCAGGCATGAATTCGCACAACAAAAATCCCTTCCTGTCTCCAAAAGACACTCGCCATCACTTTGCCGGCAGACAGTGTATATTTGAACTTCCGCAGCTTCGGTGACTCTGGATGTTTCCACTGACGGGATTGTTCTTTCATTTCCGGTGTTGTGTAGTGACCCAGGTCTCATCCCCAGTGACAACAGAGTCCAAGAATTCCTCGCCATCGATTTCGTAAGCCTGAAGAAATTCGCAGGCTGCTTCAGCACGTTGCTGCTTGTGGTCTTCCGTAATCATTCTCGGGAACCAACTTGCACAAACCTTGGCATATCCTAAATGATCTGTCAGAATTTTGTGAATGCAGGACTTACTGACATCAGGGATCATCTAGCAGAGCTCCCGAACCCTCACCCTTCGATCTTTCAGCATTGCTTCTTCCACTTTCACAATGGCCATCCAGAACGCTGTCTTTGAATTCTCTGCACCAATTGCGCATGTGATGTACACTCATACACGTTTCTACGTAGACTTCACACAGTCAGGAATGAATGTCTACTGGTGCAGTGTTTTTTGCACACAAAAAACGAATCACAGAGCGTAATTTGCACCTTCCAGGAGAAGCGAGTTGGAGCTCCATCTCTAACAGCTGCCAAGCCAAGAATGAGCGTTGCAGACAGCTCACCGGGGCGGGGACTGGGAGAGAGGTAGCCAAGCTACACGCCAGTGTCGCCAAATCCCATGTAACAGCGTTCCTCGCATCTGCAGAGCTCCTTGGGAATCTTATTTTACGGATAACCTTCTTACTAAGATACTACATTATGCAATAGATTCTCAGTTATCCTTGGTAATGAAAGAGAATAATACTGTGGATAAGGACTCAATTAATGAAAGCTTCTACAGGACTGATGCCATGATAAATAAGAAATGGATGCAAACCAAGTATGAACTGAGGTACACAGTAACACGCTATACTGTATACAAGATAGAAATATGTAAACAATAGAAATAATTTTATAATAGCCACAGTTAATCCACAGACTGGTTGGTCTGTCCATGGATAATTGAGAGTTCACTCACTGTTTAATGGCATGTCTGACGTTAGATTACCTGATAAAATGGGAGGCATTACCTTTGCAGAGATGGGGTGCATATTCATCCTGTTGAGAACAGGCTGAACCCATTGACTCACAAATTTTTCATGATCTCTAATCCAGGTCAAGATCTGTGTGAAAAACCACTCTGGTTTATCCGGTCGATTAGTCTGCCTTGCCCCATAAAAGTGAAACATGAATCGCTTTCTCAAAGGTCGAATCATCAGTGAGATTGGTAGGCAAAGAGGTTGAAAATCTGTCAATAATACTGAAGTCACTACTGGATGAGGTAATAAATCTTCGCTATTACTTAATTAAGGAAAATTATCAATAAATTAACAAGAAAAACAGTTCCATCTTTTTGTGTTAGTAATTATTTTTCCTGTGGCATTTGTAATGTCAGGATTTTTTTTTAAATACTCAGCATGTCATGACAAACCAACATTATTTTTAAGTAAAAAATATATAACCATTCAATAAATGGAAATGAAGATAATATGGAAACAAGCTATTAGAAAATAGTGATATGGGAGTGTTGCATATATACACAATAAATATTATTAATCTGGCCAGGGATCTAACCCAGAAGGTCAGTGCATAACAATAATGGCCTGCAATAACTTACGTTGAAGACCCACAGTTGTAAAAAGTATACTCGGACAACTAGCTGATATTATCAGTTACATACGACTATAATGAAGACTAGTAAAAATCCTTTTTGGAACAGATCAGCATATCCCAAGACAAGTATTTTTCAAGAGAAAACAGTTTTTCAGTTTATTTTGAGAGTGGTCCATTATTTGGATTGATATACCGTAGTACAGAAATGTTATAGAATGTCCTGCTTACATGTTTTACGGTACATAAAATGATAAATATGATGATGATGATGATAAATGATGAAACGAAAAGAGGGGAAAAAGATAAGATAAAAAGGAGAGAGAAGAAAAAGAAAAAATAGCAAGTATAATTTGAAGTAGAAAAAGAAAAAATAGCAAGAATAATTAATTTGAAGAAAAATGAGAGGAGGAGGAAAGAATGAGCTGAGCTGGATAAAATGTATGGCAGAAGAAAAGATTCTTATTCAGATAAGTCCTAGCAATTTGATGACACATGTTATGTAAAGGATACGGTAGCTGTAACTGCAGTAAATATTCTGTAAGGAGCTGGAACCTGTGTAGTGCATCAGTAGATGGCGAGGCCAAGGTGTTATTCACAAATGGCCATTTGATTACTTTCAGTACATCGTCCAGTTCCCTGGAATTAATAATAATAATAATAAAGTAATCATCTTTGCCTTATTAATTTAACATAATAATTGTCTTGCCTTTCTCTGTTTTAATGCCAGTTCAGGGCTTTAAGTTTTATTCCGTTCCTACAAATTGTGCTAATTAACCTCTTGAACCAGAGTAATTTTAAGGTTTGACTGCTAAGGATGTGAGATAGAATACTAAAGAGGTAGAGCAAAATTTTTTACCCCACTAAACTCCAGCAAGATAAGAGTATTTTTTAACCATCAGCAGAAGCAAGACCTGTGGATACTGCAAATTTTTATATCCAAAACAAGCTTTGAGTCCAATTCATTAGTATATCTATGACTGAGAGTACCTGTATTCGTTTAGAATCTACTGTTTAGTTCCACTAGTTATCCTTCAGTATATTCATTCACCGGTGACCACCAGTTTTATAAAAATTTTGTTTATAGTTACTTCTTAATCTCTTTGTTAGTTCAAAGTTTGGACTCAAATATACAGACTTTGGAGCAAATGTTAGAAAAAGTAGGGAAAAGGGAAAATGGTACTAAATTTTCAGAGATTATCAAATTAACTACTTCTTCTTTCTCATCTTTACTGTTTCTAAATTTGTTAGAGCGATTTTTGTTCTTTTTCCCCAGCTCCCTGTAGATCTCACTAATACCAAGCAAGTTGGGGCTAGAGCTATAATCTGTAGACCTATATAGGTAATAAAAGCTTTAACACTGCATAGGTCAGCTTGAAATGCCTTGGTACTTTTTAAGTTTTTCAATTTGCAGCTGTTGCCTTCCAGCACAAGCTCTCATTGGTCAGCCATTCGTATACAGATAAGTAGGTCGCATTCTCTCATCCTTACATTTCTTCAGTATCCCTGAAGAATGCAATATAGTCCATTGCTGTAAACTTGGAGCATCTTTATCTTATGTGGGTGATTTTGAATTTATAATTAGTAATATCTATCAGGAAAGTTTTAAACCAAAATATATCAATAGAAGTTTCTTAATATTACCAGATTATTAATGTTTCTCATAAATTGCACAATACAAAAAGAAAGTTTATAATTTTTAAATAACCTTCATGCAGTAGGCCTATGTTCAATTTAACTGCTTAAAGTACAGACTTAAGTAGCGGCTCCGTTCATGGAAATTACCATTAACGGCCGTGGGCGTCTGCATGCTGACCACATGCCTCCCAATCCTGCCATCTGCCTATAGGTAGATGATGCAGCGGTCAGGTGGTAGGCCTTGTCCCTTCGGGGATGTCGTGCCACGGAGTTTAGTGTAGAGTTTTAGAGCACAGTCTTATAATTGATTCAGTTTTGTGAGAAACTGCGTAAGTCACTAAATACGTTTTGGAGAAACAGAAAGAACAGTTTAAATGAAATGCATTAGTTAAGAACTGGAATATTTGAAATAAGAAATGTTAGTACGAACATATTGAAAATTTCTGTACCGGTATCCAAAAGGCGGTTTTTAATGTGACTCAATTTATTCATGCTTCAAAAAATTTTGTTTATGGGATTTCTCAAGGAAGGAAATCCCTCTATTTTGTGAAATCATTGATGTTTCAATTAAAATATTAATATGAATTTGATTCTCAAAGCGAGTATTTAGAAGCTGATTTCATACTTTTTTATGACTTGAGATTTTCTTGGTAGTAGAAATTCTTATTAGATTGATGAAAAGTTTGACGTCTTCAAACTTTTCAGAGGGCAAGGATGGAGGTAGCATTTGCCTCTGAAATGTTGGAAAATGCCAGATTTCTCACGCGACTGCAAACCAAACAGAATCTCTACATTCATGACCTCAATGTATAATTAAGCTGAATAATTATTGAATTATGCTGAATTAATAAATAAAAATAAATAAGTGCCGCTAAACTTGAGAATAAGGTGACCGCCGTCACAACCGGGCCATACCGAGTGGGACCCACTCTACAATGTCGCCAATATTACGAACATGATTACATGCCGATTGAATTCAGCATCTAACAATGTTTTACAAAAGGCGTGGAGGGGTAGTAAGGCTCCTAGAAGTAGTGACAGCTTAATTCAATGTCAGTGACAGGTTATGTTAGGTTAGGAACATTTGTATTAGTTTAGGAGCAATATACTGAATAGCGCAGGGTTTATTATGTCTCACATTGTATCTTTTCTGTGACGGGAAATTTTACCCTTGCACCTATCGTTTCTCTTTTGTTCCCCACGGCTTGGAGGGGCACGGTCGCTAATGGCACAGCATGGCTGGCTACGGCTATTCTGAAGGAGTTCCATAAATAGGCCTACGGTGTGCTAAAAAAAATTGGTACAATGATAATGATAAAAATCTAAAATGATCTTACGTAGCAAACTTCTGCTTGAGCAAGTTGTGCCAAAAATGGACAGTATCACTGAGAAATGAAACTAGATGTTGGCATTTGGAACCCTGCAATTGCTTGTTAAAATTGCAGAGTGAAACGTACATCTCAACACATTTAAGGTCGTCTTTCTCTGCTAACGATGATTCAAGTCCCTTGCTGCAAATTATAAAACACACCACAATAATTAATATAAATATATTTGCAAATATTGGATTCATTCAATGCTTCGAGGAACACTTTTAATTAGCCTACCTTATTTCTTCGATGGCTATAATACATTGTAAATATGCTAAGGTTCTTTCCAAATGATCTATCTTATCAATATGTTCTTTTAGTTTGCTAGCTGTGCCTTCTACTTTTTTCATTTGAAGATTGACAGCTGCATTAAGATCTTCAAATTCAGAAGTGAGCCTGTTAATTTCAGTGCTTGTGTCTTCAACACCTTTTATGGCTGCACTAACTTTCGAAGGAACTTCACTGCTGGCAAGAGATAACTGGAACAATGATTAAATTTCAGTTACTATAAATTTTACTGTACAAATTATAGACAAACTTTGAGGTTATAAAATACCTACTGATTTCTCTATAGCAAGTTTCTCCTCTAGGCACTTTTTGTACAGCTCATGACATTTGCCAATATTTTTAGCATCCTTTCCAAACTCGGCATTAAGTTTTCGAATAACATTTTGCTTTAAATCCATTTTAACACCTGTCACATATTTCACACATGTGTTTTGTTGCTTCTTCTATCAGGCATCAGCTGATGCTCTGGATTGAGTCAGTTCATCAAGTTGGCCATCGTGATTCGCGGGTATTTAATTTTTCACCCCCATTTTCCAATGGGTTGGCGTAGGTTAGGAAAGGCAATTATACGTGAATAAAGTCTGCTCATATGCATTAGTAAGGCAGAACACATTTTGAGAATGGCAGTTTTAATAAGATTTCTCCAGTGTGGTAAAATCTCCAAACACAGCAATACAATTCTGAAGGCAGGTATACTGGATTGTGAAAATTGTATCAGTCCTAACCTCAATTACTACAGACTTTTCTCGGATTCTAAAGACAATAAGAAAAGAACGTTCTTAAATTCATTATTTCCAAAAAGTAATATTTCTACAGATGAAACTGAGAAGAATGCAGTGTCTTCTAAACAATATCATAAACTATACACTTTTCCATATATTCGTGTTTGTGGTGCTGTTAATACGCTAAAGAGACTACATACCTTTGTCTACATAGGAGGTATACCTGTGGTAGGAGGTCTAAAAATACTGGATGTCATATCGACAGATGCAGTTAATATTTTCTTCGTTTTAGGTATGTAGGCCTGTAGATGCGAAATGTATGGAAAATATAGGCTATCTATTTAAGGTAGCCGATACATTCTTCAGGTTATTGTTCATGGGATTTTTTTTTTTTTTTCACAGGCGGAACGATATGCCTTATGTTATACACCCTGGGCACTGTATGCTACAAGCTTGTCGGGTCCATTTACCTTAGCAATGACACTTCTATGGTTAAAATATCCTACTTGGATTTCTGGGGCAAACGTGTGGATGAGTATTGTCCTCTTACTGATGTGGTGCCGCTCTCTGAGGTTTCTGGAAATTTGAACGATGTTTATGTCATACTTCAGCGCTACTCAACACCCCAGAAACTCTTTTTTAGTGTTCGTTTAGGGAAGATTCTTGATGAAAATATGTTCTATCAAGTATTTGGAAAAGCATAGATTATGTATCCTGATTTAGTAATTAGCTACCGGTACTATGTATCATTCGATATAAGTAGTAATACTTAGAATACCAACCAGTTGTTTACTGAAATCGGTAATTTAGAATGTAATCATGTTTATGGTGTTACCAACAGATAATGTCAGTGACTTTGAATAATCATGAAAATGAAGACTCATTGTTTCATTTATTTCACCAATTCTCTTATTCTTGTTTCACTTCTGACTTTTTTTTTTTTTTTTTTTTTTTTTTTAGTAGGCTACTTCTACCACCTATATTATTCATGAATTACATTTACATTTTTATAAACCTTAACTTGCAAAGGTCAAGACGGATTGCCAGTTCAACGCTCTGTCCACTGTGCTAAGAACTTGTTGAAAAACTAATGACAAAATGAAGCATAAGATATGCATTCAGTAGCCTACTTTGCATCTTAGTTCATAAATGTTACTTGAATTACTACCAATTACATGACATAGGCTAATTTAACAAGACTCTTGTTCTGAAATTGTTTACTTCTTATTACTCAAGGGGCAAGTTCCTTCAACACCCTTATTTTAAGCTCCTAGCACCTTAAACCCCAAATATAGATTGTTCAATGAAAGTGGAATACATTGAACATAACATAGTCTGCCATATTTATTTATTCACAAGGAGTTTGTGGCTGTTCATTGGATTATTGACTATTATTAAATAGGCCTATTATTAATCTTCCAAAATATGTAACTTAAGTCAATTTTAATTTGAATAAATATATTTTTTATGCGTAGTCTACTGGTAGCAGTAATATTTTAAAATATTAATTCGATCTGAATGTTTCATTAACTTATAAACATATTGGAAAGCCCTGACTATACGTGACGAGCATAGCATGCTATGATGTCACATTGGCTGACATAATCAAGACGATCACATTTTACGAACTTTCTCTGAAATCCTTAAGTCTTCCATAAATCCTCCTGAAGTGGAACTTTTTTTTTTTTCAATTATTATTCGTAGCTTGATTATAATTCTATTTTTTGTCTACCAAGTACCATACCTTTAGATTTTTCTTCAGTGTAAACTTTGAATAAATCAATCTTTTATTTAAATATATGGATGGAAAATACAACACATAGGTGCCAACCCCTACAAGTCAATCTTCCTTCGTTTGACTCATCTTAATTTTAATTCCTTCATACACTTGTTTGTTTTCAATGGAAACTGAGCTTTGCCATCTGCAGTCGTAGGACTGCACAGTATTGATTAGTATAGACACTTTTATGCACGTAGGAGGAACTTTTAGGAGCAGTTTGGGGGGGAATGAATTGTGTTTTAAAATACAGTATCATATTTATTTGTTAAGGAGATGGCTGATGGCTGAACAAAACTGAAGTGTGGGCAGATTTGTTGTGAAAATGTCTAGAGACTGGAAACGTCCCGAAGGACTGGAGATGCTCCATTATAAAAACACCATACAAAAGAAATGGGGATTTGGACTTTTTGAGGCCTTGAGCTTAAACAAAGCCCAATTCCTCTAAGGATAAGCATTTACTAGGGTTTTCCATGATTTTTGCTGGTTGTAAGGTGAATATCAGAACTGTACATAAAACGGACATGGCCCGACCCCAAATTCCCAATTTACTTGCCCTGCATAGGTTCAAACCCTATGCAATACTGTTTGCATAAGCATTCCAGCAGTGCATTTTGTATTCAGATATGGAACAGAATCAAAGTCATCGCATTGCAGGCAGCTGGCATGGAAGGGGGATTTGGACAACCCGAGCTCATACAGAGGTGTGGCTTTAGAATCAAATGGGCTAAAGCTACTGTCAAGGACGCTAGTAAAAAAACTGAACCCACTATTAGACCCAAAGCTACCTGAAGAGCAATTTGGCTTCAGGAAGGGGAGATCAACAATCTACAATATATAATATCTATAATATTCTCAAGTAATGTCCAACAGAGACAATAATCAGTGGTTCATGAAAGCTTATAAATCTATCTTTAATGTTAACTGTACAATTACAGTGGGATCCCGGTCACAAAAATCACTAATTAGTGTGCCTCACAGTGCTGCATATATGACATAACTTGTCTGTCTGTGAGGTAGACCACTAGGGCAATCAGTCATAGGAGAGAGGTTCCATCTGGCGCTGTGAATTGAACTCCGGCTTAGCTCAGTTGGTAGAGCATTGGCGCAAGTAGCCAAAGGTCCTGGTTCAAGTCCCAGTGTCGGAGGAATTTTTCTTTTAAATATTCTCAACCTATAGATATTAAGCAAACCCAGAGCAAAGAAAAGGGCATTTTTGTAGAATACACAAAAGCTGTTCACAAAGATATCCTGATAAAGAACCTTGAAAACCTTGTAGGGGAATCGACAATGGCAATACCAATATCTACCATACTGATGGAAAACAAAATTAAAATTGACGATGCATTGGTAAATTGGAAAATCCATTTGGATAACAGAATAATGGTGTTCTTCAAGGGGACCCTTTAAGCCTGATTTTATTCAGTGCTTTTACAGTGGACATGGAAGAAAGAATCAAAAGAGAAACATCAGCGAGAATCTACATATATGCAAATTACATGATAAACTTTGGTCATATGGCCATCACATCAGAAAATAGAGGGGTCACCTAGAGAGCTATGGACCTTCTCTCAGAATGTGCAGAACATTAGGGGTAGGGGAAAACCAATCGATGACAGACAAAATATTTCCAAAATAGCCAACTGCTTTAAGTATTTAGGAATCACTAGGAACCAGCTTCATGCACCTTAAAGACAGAACGACAGCAGTACCGGTAGTTAGAACCTTGGGTGACATTTGCAATATTAGTCAAATGTCTTTACAGAAAGCATTGGCTTTATTCAAGGTAAAAGTAATCCTGGGACTGATTCGGATTGGACCTAGTATGGGAGAACATCTCAGCCAATCAGCTGGAGGAACTGGAAAGGTAAAGAGTATTTTTCCTAAAAAGGGTGCTAGGGGTGTCAAAATACACCAGATCGAGGCTGGAAGAGCCTCATGTCATGGCCAGAGAGAGACTTTCCTTATAGATGACATCAGATATGAGCTCCTTCTTCAGATAAAAGAAAAGAGGAGAGATTTGGCCAGATTTATACAACACAGAGGCAATTGTTAGCAGAGAATGGATGAACATGAACTAAGAGGCTGAGACACCTGGTGACAAGTATGGCAGTTCATGGGTTTCATCAAAAGATGTGTATAATAATAATAATAATAAAAATAATAATAACAAATATAAAAGAGCACACTCACAAATCAACAGAAACTCTGTGAACACTGTCATACACTCAGTTGTAGAAACAGAACAAGACCTCTCAAAGAGTACAGTTTGAAGAAATGAAATAAAACCACACTCTGCCCAGATGTGCTGTTCACACAGTATTATTATATTTGTTATATTTTTAGTGGATTTTATTAATTTAAATTGATTGTAAATGTAAATGTAAAACAAGAAATTACTTTTTAAATGAAAATATTTTAAGAGAAAAATTCCTTTGACACTGGGACATAGTACATAGATTTCATTATCGGATATGTGACCAGCAAGGATGTCACTAGCATCAGAGAAGTGCAAGTGTTTTCTGTATGGGCAGCACTGTCCACAATACCATGTGCCAACGACACAATTCTTAATCAGTGATTGTATTACATACACATTGTGTTTAATAAACCTATATTATGTAGGCTGACTCACTTCCTTTTTATGCAATTGGGAAAACCATAAAAATGTACTTTTCTCCTTTTTTCTTTCCTCTTTTTACTTCCCATTTATTTATTTATTTATGTTATCCCTTTATATCTGGTTAGGTTAGAGGATGCGATCTTATTGCTCAAATATGCAGTGTTTCAAAAACTGATGTTGAAACTACACAACTGTACAAAGCGAATTTAAAAAAATCAGTGAACATGGATTCACAAATTAACTGTTTTCGGAATAGCTGCAAATGATTTTCCACCCTGATATTGTTTCTATATGTTATCTTAAGCCGATTGTTTTCTACATTATAAAATAGTGGATTGTCCATGAAATCCATGATATATGATTACCCTGTTTGCATTATGCTACAGCAGCGTTTCTCAACCTATGGTCCGCGGATATCATAAAGCAAGTGGAAAGTAAAGAAGTAAAATTTTTTCACATATTTCGTTATAATGACCTATAATTAACACCCCAATTATTAAGAATATAAAAATGGGATGTAAAATTAGGGGTCCGTAAAATTTTTAAGACATTTTAGTGGTCCTCGGGTTCAAAAAGGTTGAGAAACGCTGTGCTACAGTAATTGCTGCTGCCTACATGGAAGCCAGTTGATGCTACACAGTATATCACCTATCTGCGGTTTTACCATCTTACCAAACTCGTGGTGGCCCTAAGTAGTGTGATTGAAGTTTTTGGTTGAGCACTTAGTCTAGCCTCAGTAACTGGACAACTCAACCTCCTCCAGATGCCCTCGGGGCTGTGACTTGCTTGTAGTAGTCAGATAGAGCTTTGTCAACATCCATTGATGTATAAATGCAGTGGAAAGTACCGGTATTAGGACTTGGAGGCCCACATATACTCCTAAACAAGAGGATCCACATTGGCACTTGCCAACCACATACAATCCCTTTGGCAAGTACATTTCAATTTTATTTAAAATAGTATTCCCCATATCTGCCAATTGGTAGCGTGACCCTAGCTCTGCTTGTTCCCACCACTAATGAATCTGGGCAGGTTTTTGGGGACTGTGGCATTTGTCACCTACAGGTCTTAATCCACTCATGCATCCATCAGAAAATATGTTACATAACGAGGTGGTTGTGATGTTAGAGGTCTTGCATTTGGGAAGTCACAGGCTCAAACCCCGTTGCCGGCCAATTTGACCTGAGTTTTTTTTCCCTTTCTTTCTTTCTTTCTTTCTCCAGTCTCTATGGCAAATGACAAATTGGATGTTTACTTGCCATGACTGATAGTCAGTATTTCATCTTGTATCATAATCTTAAAAAAAATGAATATAAATTAAAAGTTACACATCAATAATAAAAAACATGAATATCAATAGTTACATGGTCAACTAGTATACCCATAGAACCTAACATGTGACATGATGACCTTAGTGATGATTCATATTCAGTTAAATTCTGCTAGAATTATGGTATGTGGCTTAGAAGTTATTTTTGCTCTAGTATACTTACTAGTACTCTAGTATTCTTGCAAGTTTTTTATGTAATTGACAGACTTTAGAGATGGAAAACAATGTTATTGGCTAAATGGTCACTTTGCTCATTAATCAGTTAACCTGATTTCAGATCCTTATCAGCATTAATGATAATTATGGACTCTTAACACTGGCCCACCCTCTTGACCAGAGTTCTTGTACAGATTTTTAAATTGCTTATCTGGTGATATTAAAATGCAAAATATTTAACATAGTTAGGGTGACACAAATTTGTTTCAATTATTAGTATAAATCTGAGGAAATGGATATGAAATTAAATAAAATTTGGAATTTGCTATATCAGCAGTTTAGAATAACTTACATAGGAAATAAAATGCTTTCATAGTGGGGTCAAGAAACTTGTTAGTGAAGAGAAGGATATTGCTGAGTTAACATGCTGACGCAGCATTATTGCATTTCCTAGCATGTTTATTATTATTATCTGTGCCAGTCAAATATAAAAGGATTCAACATGATGCACCAAACTGAAGTTGCCTCAATGGAATCATTTTAGACGCATGCTACACGCATAGACGACAAAGTGCATGCGACGTGGGGAGACAAATTCTGCATGCAACAGTATTGATTTTTGTGGCACATAGTCGCACACCTACAATCAGGCAACACTAGGATACAAGTAGCATGCCACATGTCGTTCAGTGTTGCTTCAGTGGAATTGCGCCTTTACTGTTACGGTATTTATTTTGGTAATGATAGGACTTTCAGGAAGACAAAAAATTTAGCTTTTCTTTATATACATAAGTAGTTTATTACTGTAGTGTAGTATGGTATATTTAAAAAAGATAAATATAATTACAAGCACAATGTTTTACAGTAATCTTGAAGGAATAATACAACTTGTTTAACTCCACCTGTAGTGGGCATAAGCTCTATTTGCTTCACATTGACGATGGAGATCCTGTTTCTGCTTGACCACTCTGCCCTGAAAATAAATTAATATTCAGTTATAGTAACTCCAGTCTAATTTTATTTTTCAAAAATAAAAAAGTTGGACCAAACAGATTCTACATCCTATTAGAAAAAACTGATTTTTTCTTTCTTTCAAATTTCCCTACACCACACCCTTCACTTTCTCTTCGTGTTTCTATCATTCATAAAAACATAATCTGGTTGGACCACAGCTGTTGAACTTTTAAGGGGTCCAGGGCCATTAACCAGAATTTGACAAATTTGTCCAGATCCTACAAGTTCGAGGATGGCTGGTCGACTTGAAAATGTTAATAGTACAAGCCATTGGATGTGGAGGGGGTCTCTCTTGTCTTATCTCGATGGCACAGGATACGGAGTTCCACCATAGTTCACTGCTGACTTGGGAGTAATCAGACTGGTGTGGTATAAACAATTCCACATGAATTCAACACTTCAGCAGAAAAAAAAATATCCCACTTACTTGGTTCTGTGCTGCATCTATAAGTTCCCATGCAAGCTTTTCTGGAAAGTGGATAGTCCGTTCCTTATCTTTACCAGCTAGGACCAACCACTTCATTGCGAGGAATCTGGACCTTGTGTCTGAGATGGGCACAGGTACTTGATATGTGACACCACCTCTCTTAATGGGTGAAAGTTCTAAAACTGGTGTACAGTTTTTAATTGCACTGTGAAAGATCTTGAGTGGATCAGTTTCAATTGCAGCCTTCTTGTCAGAATCAGTAGCTTTATGGTATTTTTCTAACTGGATACGTTTGACATTTTCAAATGCCTGAAAAGAAGATTAACAAATAGACAAATCAGGAAGATTTCTGTCAAATCACAACACACCATGACTCATTCTGTTTTCTTTACCCACTAATGTTTTGAATCTCTGCTTGGCATGTGACATTAGTGTTATTGCCAGCAGATAGTAGTGTGTTCAGGTTTTCCACTTGAAAATATAACATATAGGATCCAGCATTTGTTCCTTTCAAAAGATTTTAATTTTTTATTCTAAAATATAATCATGAAAGCTTGAATTGCTAGAACCACTGAGCACATCTTTGGACGGTATGTATCATGCAGTAAGCAGTTTGAAGTAATACATATTAATAATAATAAGAGTAACTAATAATAACTGACATAAGTCCAAGTTATCTACTATTACAGGGTGTCCAGTGAGGCAAGCCAAAGAAATTCAAGGCTTGAATTTCCAAAATTTAAAACAATAGCTTTATTTACTAATATTAAAAAAATTATGAACATAGGACACAATGAGTGAATAATAGGCTAATGACTAATATTTCTGAAAATGGTAAATTTTTTTAAAAACTATCAACTTAAAAATATTAATGACTAATATTTCTGAAAATTGTAAAATTTTCGTAAAAATTATCAACTTAAAAAAAAATTCTCTTCTATGCGATTTTTCCCGACGGTTCACAAAATTCAAGCATAATTCAAGGGTTTTTCCCAACATGGAAAATTCAAGCATAATTCCCGATTTTCAAGGCTGCTGGACACCCTGTATTAGGATTTTAATTAATTATATGGTCATGAATATTTACATTGAATTTGAAATTGGTGAATGTGGGATTTAATCCATGTTACGGGTACTGCTTTAAACTGGCCACAACCCCTTACTAATTACCCTATCTTCAAACACTTCTTCGATTAAATTTGTATTTTTTGAACAAGACTACGCTACAACGCATACTGCAGATCTCTAGTTAGATTAAATTTGCATTTTTCCAACAATACTCCGCTACAGCTCATAGGCTACTGCAGATTTCTCGTTAGATTTAATTGAAGAAGTGTTTGAAGGTGGGGTAATCAGTAAGGGTTATGGCCAGCAAGATCTCCAGATCTTCCTCTATGTGATTTTTATTTTTGGGGATCTTAAAAAATAAAGTGTACAAGAACAATACTCATACAATACAGAACTGAAATAGAACATACTGGTAAGAAGATAAAATGCAGCAATTTCACAAGAAGAATTAATGTGTGCGAATGCAAACTTTCTTAGAAGATCTCAGAAATGTGTGGCGGTAGACAGAGGTAATTTTCAACATTTTCTACGACAAAGGTATGACAAAGGTACATGATTATTCTAACTGTAAGCCTAATTCAGAAATCCTTGTGCTTGAATTAAGGGGGTTATGCGCAAGAGCCTTTACCAACCGAAGACTTGCTTCCAGGCCACCGTGTGGACCGTGCATTCTCAGCCCATCGCAAAAATAATGTCTTCGAATCATTTCCTATTACTATAATAATTGCTCAGAAAAGGTAGTGCTTACATTATATTTCCATTTTTCAAATACAGACCAATGTAAGTGACTCACCTTATTAACTAACTCTCTTGCAAGAGCTTTCTTGCCATGCCTCATCACAATGTTGACAAACTTCCTAGAAACAGAAGAAAACAAGTCATGTCATACAGAAGTGACAATTCAGATTCTGAATTAAGTTGTCTTAGTCTTCATTATGTTATGAATACTAGCATCATAACTAGTAGCCTTAACCACTACACCACGAGTGATTGCTGAGCAGTGAAGGGAAAATTCATTTATTTAATGAAAACATCGGCAGTCGCAGAGCACGCACTACAATCAGGCCATGACATCCGCTTTCAAGAAACAGAAGTTCTCAGTTCCACCACTCACTGCCTCCCCAGGTTATACCGGGAAGCTATTGAGATTCAGAAACACACTTACAACTTTAACAGAAAAGAACATGGTTCCTGTCACTTCTAAAACCAAATGCAGGCCCACAAAACCCGGACCTATTGGAAGAGAGGATGGCTCACGACAGCCGAGCGCCGACCAACCAGAGCGCGAGGAGGAGGTATAAATACCAGGAGTTTGAGAGCTTGTCAGCAGTTCGCAGCCGACCACCTAGCTGTAACCAGCTCTGAAGATGCCCGACGTAGTTCATGGTGAAATGTCGGCAATATCAACGGACAGACCACGGCCATATAGCCCGGAAATGGAAATATCATTTATTTAAGTTTAGAGAGTTGTAATACATGACAAATAGCCATTTTAGTGCATGGGTCTTTTATTTAATGCTAAAAGAGCTGTGGTGATTGTATTGTATTGTATTTTTTATATGGTGCAAGGGTACTTTTCGTATTCCATCGTAATTAGCGCATATGATTAAGGGTACAACACTTAGCCGCAGTGCCGGCATTGAGCAGGTTCATAGCCAGGGTAAAGAAGTATGCAAGGCTAGTCGGGCAGGGGAAGTGGGCCAACGGGCGAAACTGGGCAGAGCTTTGCTGCTGTGCGACCTAAAACTATCTTTCATCTCCTAACCTGACAAAACATGATAAAACAATACAATGGAGGCAGTACAGTGATCTGATCTTCATAAGAGGATTCAAAATACAACAGCAAGAGTTAGTATGGAAAACAGACGAACCACTGATCAGGAAGCACATACCGCTATTTGCAACACTCATAAGTGAATTTATAAGACCGAATTATACGACGAAGGAAACCAAAGGCAAACTGGAGAAGAGCATGAGCAGAGATGCGATGATATTATCGGGAAAAGCTGTAGAAGTGCTCAGGCAGGCGGTGCAAGAGGGAAGACTGGAGGAGGCGACAGAGGGCATTGTGAAGTGGATAACAGATAATACAATAGTAAAGAAGGGAAGAGGAAAGAGAGGAAAATTATGGTTTGACAAAGAATACTATGAACAAAAAAACCAGAGCGATAACTTCACTACATAGGGCGAGACAACTACAGAGTTAAGATGCGCTCAGAGAGTATAGTGACATCAAAAGGGAATATAAAAACCTATTGAAACTGAAAAGGAAGGCATTCTTGGAGGAACAACATAATAAACTGATAGAGCACATTGGAAGAGATCCTTACAGAGCCCTAAGAGCAAAACAGCCAAGATTTCCGAAAGACATACCGATCCAGACATGAGGATCGCATCTCAGCAGAATATTATGTCATAGGGAGACGAGGCCTGAGATGATCAAGGAGGACGTCACTGAGGACTGTGACCCATTTACTGAGGAGGAAATAACACGAGTGATGGACATGGGGAAGAACAATAGAGCACCTGGACGTGACGGAATCCGGAACGAACACCTGAAGCAGTCAAAACATTTCCTACTGCCAGTGTGGGTGGAACTGTTTAACAAGTGCCTTGAGATGGGAGAGATACCTGCAGAATGGAGAAAATCCACCTTAAAGATATTATACAAGGGCAAAGGTAGTGTGAACGATCCAAATGCTTACAGAGGAGTGGCCCTGGAAGCAGTGGGATTCAAACTTCTAACAAGAGCACTAACAAGAAGATTAACTAAGCTGGTGGAGCCGCACTTACCGGAAGAGCAGTTTGGCTTCCGGCAGAAGAGGTCAACGATAATGGCAGCAGGGATTCTGATCGCAGACATCCAACAGACGCTAGAGAGAAGCCACGGGAAGCTATATGTAGTTCTAGTAGACTACTCAAAGGCATTCGACCTAGTGAACCGTCGGATTCTTATGAGAAAATTGGAATCACTAGTGGGAAAGAGTAAGATGACTAGGCTGGTGTCCAATATACTAGCGGAGAACTATGTCCAAGTGGACGACAGTGTGGGGAGATCTGAGTGGATTAGCCAGATGAACGGGGTCCTACAGGGGGACCCTCTTAGTACCCTGCTATTAAATGTCTTAACTCAGGATGTAGGAGAGAGCATTAGGAAGAACACAAGGACGAGGCTATATATGTACGCTGATGA
Organism: Ectobius pallidus; assembly: GCA_964059195.1. NCBI lineage: Eukaryota > Metazoa > Arthropoda > Insecta > Blattodea > Ectobiidae > Ectobius > Ectobius pallidus. The sequence continues at coordinate 73,606,214 of CAXKWD010000010.1, read as the reverse complement.
CATGGCACTGGCATCGGAATACATAGAGGACCTGCAGAAAGCAGTTGATCAATTAGCACAATGGGCCGAGGACAATGAAATAAAAATAAATGAAGACAAGACGGAAGTAGTTGTGTTTCGAAGAGGCGGGAGACTCTGAGGAAAAGACAAAATAACATGCAACGGAAAGACACTGCAGATAAGAGGACACTGTAAATATCTAAGACTGACAATTCAGACAACAGGAAGATGTTTTTCGATACACATAAAGGAAAGACTAATAGCAGCAATCCCCGCAATATACGACATCCAAAACCCAACGCTAATGTCACTGAACACTGCGATGAGGTTGTTTGAAGCAAAAGTATGCCCCTCACTCAGCTATGGACTAGAGCTTATATGGGAACACCTAACATTGAAGCAGATGAGATCAATTGAAGGACTTAAAGCTAGATTTCTCAAGTGGATTCTGGGAATATCAAAGTATGCCCCCTCGAGACTAGTTTATCTACTCACAAGAGAAACATATTTTGTGGACGATCTGAGGCATCAAACATTACTACCGACTACAAGCAGCTACAAAACGCTACTCGCAGAGTTAGAACACAAAAAGACTGAAATATGGGAGGAGTTCTACTCGACGGAAGCAATGATCAATCGAGAATGGACGGAGACAAATTATGAGATGAGGCGCATTGTGACAGGTTTAGCGGTCCATAGGTTTCATCACAGGATGTGCACGGACAACACGTTCCATGACCCAAGGGACACATGTATTTGCAGATTGTGCGATAAAAAGTGTGAAAGGTATCATATGGAGAAGTGTACTGCAAGGAAGTGCTCAATTAGCGAACTTTGTCAATGAGACTAAAGAAGCCTTCAGGAACACATGCACAACGTGCGCAATTCTCATTATTATTATTATAAAACAATACAATTGTGTTAAAACAGTCAACTTACTATTCCTGACCTTAAAAAATCAAAATAGGCCCATGTTATAAAATAGTGTGAAATGGGGAACCAAGTATTTTATGCCGTGCACGAGTCCCCCAATCCTACTCTCTAACGGGACCCGCCTGGAAAGTAGGGGTTTTGGGTAAGGGAGACATCTAGTGGCGGCATTTGAACTACTAGCTGCACGTTAGTGGCATCTATGTGTAAACTGGTGAAACTGAAAAAAATATTTATTTCTCCTTTATTCTCTTCCTGTCACCTCCTCTTCACCCTACCTACCTATTTGAGACCTATTCCTAAGAGTAAATTTTGGATCGACTGGGTTTCAAACTCGAGACCTCTAGGCCCATAGCTAGGAGCCTTAACCATTATACCATGAGTGAAGGTTGAGCAGTGTTTCTTTCATATATTTGAGTTATGATAGGTTCCATGATAGGTTTCAAGAGTTTTAATGCAAGAATCAGTTTTTATAATTTTGAGATATTTTGTTAGTTATGAAAAGAGCAGTGTTGGTGCAAGAGAATTTCCCTGCATCAATTAAGCCATATTTTAAGTTATAATAAGGCGTTTTTTATAATTGAAAAATATTATGTAGCCTATAGTGCAAGGGTCTTTTTTTATTATGAAATATTAACTATTTATTTTTTTGTTTATAATTGTGAAATGTTTTATAGGCATATAGGCCTATACGACATTTTTTATAATTGTGAAATATTATGTTGGGTGCAAGGGTCTTTGTGAAAGCATAACACAGTGAGCTGCATCACCAGCGTTGAGCAGCGGTTTTGTTAGTTATAAAAAGAGTAGTGTTGGTGCAAAGGAATTTTCCTGCATTACGGCTTTTTTTTATAATTGTGAAATATTATGTTTGACGCAAGGGTATTTCTTTTTATTGTGAAATATTATTACCAGCATTGAGCAGCGGCTGGCGGGTGCGTAGGAGAAGACAGGGGAAGCGGCCAGCCAGGCGGGTAGCGAGTGGAAGGGGGACCTGTGCGCAGCATAAACTACTCATTCTCCGAAATGTGTTAAAAAGTACACCTACTTTTCCTAACCTAACAAAATATCTGATGCAGTGAAAATGTAGATGTAGATGTAGTTATCTCGTTCTGTAGATCCTGTGTTGAGTGGGACTCAAGGATATAGAACATGTCAGATTACAATATACAAGCAAGTAATAAATAATGATATATAATATACTACACTATAAACTTATTCAAACTGGAAATACTCATCCATATTGTAGAAGGTGTGAGTCATTAAAAATTTCTTGAGAGATCCTTTGAAGGATTTGATTTTTCTTTGAATACATAATTTAATGTTGTTTGGAAGCTTATTGTATATCTGTATTGCGGAGTAATAAGCACCTTTCTGAAAAAGTTTTAATGCATTAACCGGTCTATGTAAATCATTCCTGTTTCTAGTAATATGTTCATGAACACTGCTATTAGTTTGGAATCTCTCAATAGTATCTACCATATAACACATAACAGAGTATAGCCTACATACTCCCCTGTGAGAGTGAGGACTTTTAATTTTTCAAAGAGCGGTTTGCATGATTCTCTCCTTTTCTTTCCACACATTATTCTAATTGCTTGCTTTTGTAGCTTTAATATTTTATCCCTATGGGTCGAGTTACCCCAGAATATGATTCCATACTTCATTATCGAGTGGAAATTTGCAAAATACACCATGCGTAAGGCATCCTGTTTTAATACCTGATTCAGGACTCTTAAGGTAAAGCATGCTGAACTTAGTTTTGGAATTATCATTTCAATATGTGACTTCCAGTCGAGATGTTGATCAATTTGTAATCCTAGAAATTTTGATATTACTAATTTCTTCTATGCTTTGTGTTTGGTAATTAATTACAAGGTTTTGGGTACATCTTTGTTTTGTTCTGAATTGAATAAAGTGGGTTTTTTCGATATTAAGCGTCATTTTATTGGCTTGGAACCATATATTTAATTCGTAAAAAGCCTTTGTAGCTACTCTTGCCAGTTGTTCCTGGGATTTTCCTGTTACAAAAACACTAGTGTCATCCACGAAAAGCAATACCTTTGTTTCGTCACTTAAGTTATGTGGCAAGTCATTGATGAAAATTAAAAATAGCAAAGGTCCTAGTATTGATCCCTGTGGTACTCCACTTCTAACTACTCCTAGATTAGATTTGTTTCCATTTATTACGACATTTTGAGTTCTATCAGACAGGTATGATTTGAACCAATTCAGTGTTAAATTATCTATTCCATAATGTTCCAATTTTCCAATTAATAGTTCATGATTTATACAGTCGAATGCTTTAGCTAAGTCACAGAAAATTCCCAACGTATATTTCTTTTTATCTAGCGCTTCCAGTATTTCTGTGGTGAGTTTAAATGTAGCATTTTCAGGAGACATGCCACTTCTAAAACCAAATTGTGATGGTGTAAGAATATTATTCAAATTAAGATAGTTAACTATGCGGTTATAAACAACTTTTTCGAATACTTTTGAAAATGAAGTTAAGAGCGATATAGGCCTGTAATTTGATGGTAAATTTTTGTCTCCTTTTTTAAACAGGGCTTGACAATTTCATGTTTCATTCTTTCAGGAAATATTCCAGTTTACTGGGGTTTACAGGGGTTTACTAAGTTCCGAACAGCAACTTTTTAATAGCTTATTACTTATGTCATCCCATCCAGATGAGCTTTTACTTTTAAGTAATTTTATTATATTTTCAATTTCTATAGAGGAAGTCAGTGTGATTTCAAATTTATGGTTACAAATTGTAGATTTTGTCAGAAGGTCTATTGCCTTGACACTGGTATTGTTGGTGGGAACACAATTCTCTGCAATATTTATGAAGTGGTTATTAAATGCATTTGTAATATCTGATAGATTAATAATTAAAACGAAGTAATATACACAGTGGAGCACATGAATAACTGAACTAGTTAAATATTATATTAACACTTAATGCTTCACAATGCCAGTTGACCAGCAGCCGAAGATGGGATAAGAATCCCGAAACATGTCCTGCTCATAAACAGCGACGTAAGTGAAGCATTAAGTGTTAATATAATATTTAACTAGTTCAGTTATCTGATAGATTGTTTAGTTTCTTATTTTTGTATATTAATGACGTACAATCACTTTTTTCCTTTGCTTTCCCTGTTTCATTTTTTACTATATTCCATATAGTCTTAACTTTGTTGTTTGATTTATTAATTATTTGTGAAAAATACCTGCTCTTTGCTTCTTTAATAACCTTTTTAAGCACATTGCAATATCTTTTATAATACACTTTCTGAGTTTGATTGTTACTGCTTCTGTATTGTAAATAGAGCTCTCTTTTTTTAGCACATGATATTTTAATACCAGGGGTTAGCCATGCTTTATTATTTAAATTAGGTATTTTAGTAGTTGTCTTTTTTGGAAAGTTGGCCTCAAAGTGTCGCAACACGATATTTAGAAACTCATTTAATTTACTATCAACAGTGTTATAGGCCTAGGTAAATATAGTTTCCCAATTTTCATTTGCAAGATCTTGTTTGAAACTTAAAATCGAAACATCATTCATTACTCTGATAATATTACTATGGGTATGTTTGCTAGTCGGATATGCTTCAGTATTGTTTAACATTACCATCTGAGCATCATGGTCTGATAACCCATTTATTATTGGGATTACTTCAAACTTCACGTATTTTTCTTTATTTAAGAATATATTATCTATTGTTGTTTGAGAGTTGTTTTGAATTCTAGTTGGGAAGTTCACTATGAAGTCTAGATTATAACTACCTACTAAGGACAGAAGTCTTGCCTTATTTTCACTATCAGTTGACATGTCTACATTAAAATCACCACACAGTATCATATTTACACTATTATTATATAATGAATTAAGAACCTTTTCTAACTGATTGATAAAATAGTTGTAATTACCTGATGGTGCTCTGTAGAATGTTATTATTACAAACGTGTCATTGTCAGTTTCCACTCTTGCTGAGCAACATTCGAAATCCTGTTCCTTGCAAAAGGAACTGGTGTCTATATCATTAAAATCTAAGTTTCTTTTGATAAAAATACTCACACCTCCACATTTTTTGGAACGTCTACAAAAATTTGAACATAAAGAAAAATTATCAATTTTTAATTGTTCCAGCTCTTTTTCTGCACAGTGGTGTTCTGTCAAACAAATAACTTGGATTTCCTGTAGATTAGAATTAATTGAATCCTGAATTGCTAAGTTGAATTCTTCAATTTTATTTTCAAGTCCCCTTATATTTTGATGTATTAATGTAAATGATGTATTAATTCTAGTTTTTGGCTTAATAAATAAAGTATGAATTGCGCACATTTGTGCAAAGTTTGGTGTTTAGCCCTCCAGACTGTAGTCTTTGAGGGACCTTGTTCTCTTCTTACAACTGAGGATATGATATCGGTCACAGCTTTCGTCACACACTTCACATACACACGTTTCATCTGGTTCGTGATTTCGCTTCCTTTTGCACATTTTATGGTGAAAACCATGAACTGCCATTCTTGTCACTAAATGTCTCAGCTCATAGTTTGTGCTCATCCATTCTCTGCTAACCATAACCTCTGTGTTGTAAAAATCTGCCCAAATCTCTTCTCTTTTCTGTTGAAGTTTTTCCAGTACTTTCTTGTAGTTTTCTGTCATTGGCAGAAGGAGTTCGAGTCTGATGTCCTCTATGAGAAAAGTTTCTCTGGCCATGACATACACCAGTCTTGATTTGCTGTATTTTGACACACTTAACGCCCTTTTTAGAAATACACTCTTTATCTTTTCCAATTCCTCTAGCTGACTGGATGAGATGTTCTCCCATATTAATTCCAGTCCATATGTCAATACCGGAATTACCTTTAACCTAAATAGAGTCATTGCTGTTTGTAATGACATCTCTCTAATATTTCTGATATCTCCCATGCTTTTTACTGCCGCTGTCATTCTGTCTTTGAGGTGAATGCTGAAGCTGGTTCCTTTAGTTTGAATGGTGATTCCTAGGTACTTAAAGTAGTTGCCTATTTTTAGTTCGTTTCCCTTGTACAATATTCTGTCTGTGCTTGATAGTTTTCCTCCTCTCCTGAATACCACTAGTTCCGTTTTTCTCTCATTTATTTGTATTTCATTCTGTTCAGCCCACTCTGACAGAAGGTCCATAGCTCTCTGGGCGTCATCTCTACTATCTGCTGCAATGGCCATGTCGTCAGCGTAAATGTAGATTCTAGCTGTCGTTTCTTTCTTTATTCTTTCTCCCGCATCTGCTGTCAAGGCGTTGAATAGAATCGGACTTAATGGGTCCCCTTGAAGCAGCCCATTCTTCTGTGATATCCACATGGATTTCCCCACTCCATCATCTATTTGAATTTCATTTTCCATTAGTATGTTAGATATGATTGTTGTCAATGCTGATTTACCTATTAAATTTTCCAGCTTCTGTACCAGGATTTCTCTGTTGACCAAATCAAAGGCCTTTGTATAGTCCACAAAGATGACATAGAGTTTCCCCTTTTCTTTGCTCTGAGCTTGCTTAATGTCTTGAAGTAGATTCTGTACTGCCATTATTGTCGATCTTCCCTCTCTGAATCCGAATTGTTCTTCTGGCAGTTTTGGGTCCAGGAGTGGCTTCAGTTTTTCCACTAGCATCCTTGAGAATAGCTTTAGTCCATTTGATTCTAATGCCACGCCTCTGTATGCATTGGGATCATCCAGATCCCCCTTTCCTTTGTATAAGGTTTTTATAGTAGAGCGTCTCCAGTTTTGCGGGATGTTTCCAATCTCCAGGCATTTTCGAAACAGTTGTGTCCACACTGCACACAGCTGGTTGGCCGTTTGTTTTAAATGTTCATTCTTTATGCCATCTGGCCCCGCTGCTCTGTTGTTTTTCCCTCGCTGAATGGCTTTTTTAATGTCTTCTTCAGACAGTTGTATGCCCTCTTCTCCTTCAGTTGAGGATTTGTGGGTTGGCCTGGTTTCCCTGTCACATACCACCTTTCTCATATGATCTTCCCATATTTTCATGGAGATGTTCGTTTGGAATTTTTTGTTCTTAGGTCTTTGCGCACGGAAGGGGTCCTTCTCTATTTCTTTAATCAGCTTCTGATGTGATTCTTCTAAATATTTATTTCGTTTTTGTACCAGTAGTTTTTTATATTCTGATTTAGCTGCGTGGTATATTTCTAAGTGGTTTTGTATTTTTGTAGCTTTCGCCATGTGTAGCTTCTCTAGAACGTGCTTCCTTTTCAGATAACATTCCCTGTCGAACCATTCTTTTGATTTCCTCTGTGCAGGTTGGGGAACTGCTGCTTCTCTTATGCTTTTAGTAATTAGTTCTGTTGCTTCATCAATTTTCCCCTCTGCTATTATGCGTTTGAAATCCTCGGTTTTTGATGATAAAGCGTCCACTTTTTCCTTATCCAGCCATTTGCATATTTTTGGCTTAACTGAAGTATTATTCTTATCTTGAGGTACACATAAAAGTTGTTTATTTCTTCGATTTAGATTCCCCCTAAAAAATGACATGATCCACCTACTATGACAGGAATAGGCCTGCTACAATTAGATACATTACTCTTTACTTCTTCAGCAACAAGTTTTGCTAGCGTCTTCTTCCCTCTGGAGTTCAGATGGAGTCCATGTCGAGTGAATTCTTCTCTTCTTAGGCTATTAACAGATACAATGTTAAAATTTACATGATTACTAGAGAAATCCCTTAACTTGTCGTTCACAGCTTTCACCTTGGATCGAAGCGAGGGCTTGTCGTACCTGTAAAATAACTCTACAAAACTAACATTAGTATGTACACTGCTTCTAGAGATGGTGTGTAGGTCCTGGTCGATTTCAAAGTTAGGATCTCTGTCTAGACTATTACCACCACCTCCAACAATTACAATATGGTCATCCTTAGAGAAACCTTTAGATAGATCCTTGATACCTGAAATTACATCCTTAAGTTCAGCATTAGGTTTACAAATACACTCAACTTGAAAACTCTCTCCAACAGCATCTTTTACGGCAGTTCCCATATATCTGGCGTGGCTGCTACCTAAAACTAAAATCTTTCTTTTGTTAGTGGGCCTGCATACAGTCGTTGCTCTAAATGGCTGTTCTTCAGCTAAATGTAATGTGAGAGAGTACAAAAAACAAACAAAAACACACAGAGTGAATTCGGCATGACACAATACGTAGCCTTCTCCACTATTATGATGTTTAAATTAAAACAATCTCATACAGAAAATATTTACCTGAGGACATCGTCGTAAAAGATAGATGCTGAAGCATCGATATTTGCAGCTTTGACAGGCACATGGATTATCTTTTGAATTTCACCCGATTCATACATAGAATCTTGCTGTTCTTTCTTGAACACAGGTTCTACAAATTGAGGTCCATATTGGCTATAGGATTTTCCAATTTCAGTCCCCCTGAAATTAAATGTATTATGTTATTTTTTTTATTTAGTTGTGGCTTCAATGGGCATGCCCCATCGCGAGTTTAACCTATGGCTTATCGTTTAGGTTAGGTTTCACCTTTTATAAAACAGTACAATACAGAAGATGGTTCTATCTTTAAAAGTAACACAGTTTATGTTTAGGGAGTATCATATATGTCTATATACGTACCTAATTGTTCCAAGTCTACTGAATAAAATGTTTTGCCGAAAAATACAGGTAAACATCTTATGTAGGGAGGCCATATTTTTTTCACCGATTTTGTTTTCGGAACAACAGCGCTCTGGGTGAGCGGTTTTGAAGCACAATCATGGAATTTCTTCTAGGGCAGGTTCTTTGGTTTGAAGACTAATCTAAATGAATTGAAGAATAAATAGTCAGAATATAAAACAAATGTTTAGCCTTCTTAGGGAAGGACATTTTGTGTTGATTAAAAGGGCAGGAAAAGTGACCTAAAGTGGCTAAAATATATTGTATTGTATTGTATACAAGCGCCTCATATATTCCAAGATGGCAGAACATCAGGGAAATTCTTCTAACCAACTGAATCAAGGTGTGTTTTTATATTGTATGATTATTATATTAAAAAGAATTAGCTTCTTGAAAAGAAGAAGGAGTTGAAGGTTCTGAAAAACTGTGGATTTAACGTACTTACACTGTGCATTACTTTAATTGTCACCAGGGAGGTTATGATTTGGTTTAGCTGCAGTAGAATGATCAGAATTGTGTTTCAGTTTGTACCACTTTCTCATATTAATTGGTGCGGGTACAGTAAAATGTAAATACATTTCCGTCTTTGATTAGTCCCCAAAATGCTACATCAACAGTGTAAAAGACACTTTGATATTGCTTCAGTTTCTTGCATTTAAGTACCATAATGCTTTTGGCTTATTTTTTAAAGTTATTTCTGTTTTACAATTATTTTAGATGTTTATACTTTTCTTAGTGTGCTTGTTAGCTTGGACATTTTCTGTTCACATAAGAAAAACTAAACTAAACCCTGTAGTGTTACATCCCAGGAGGGACATGGCCTGCTATCCAAACACTGTATCATCTTCCTTAGCCAGATAGCAGGATTGGGGGGAGGCATGTGGTCAGCATGCCGACACCCATGGCCGTTAATGATGGTTTCTGCAACAACAAAAATTTCTACTCCTCAAACAAGTAGCTCCTCAGCTTGTATCATTAAGCTGAGTGCAGACCCTTTCCAAATCTTCCTACCTCAGAAAAATCCAGGGCATAGTCCAATAACAACTCCTCCCATCGTCGTGATATGGCTTCTTCGGTCTTCACACGTCCGGTGCGATGTATTTGTTTTCAACCGAGCCAGGGTGACCAACTATGATTGTTATGTAGATGTAGATGTAGCGGTACTTATCTCATTCTGTAGATCCTGTGTTGAGTGGGACTCAAGGATATAGAATACGTCAGATTACAATACAGCCATTTCATAAAATATGGGAATTTTTTCCTCAAAAGAGAGAAGTTATAAAATTATTTTAATTGGGTGGTCAAAAATAAGTTTAAAACATCAAATTCTTTGAATTTTAAGGACTTAGGTGTATCTGAAGTGGTTTCATGTGTAAAATATGTCAATTTACTTATTTATTGCATTGAGTTACTTTTTTTTACCATTTTTAGCATGATTTTAACACTCTTTAATACCAAGTAGTCAAGAGTAATCAGCTATGTCCATTTTCATTTGAGAAAATATACATCTTAAGGTACAATGTGGTATAAGATTAACTTCAAAAAATGTGTGGTTAATTACTATGTAAAATAACAAACAAGGGAATTTTTGTCCCACCCGTAACAGTGATAGTTTTGTTACCGTAAGTTATTATTGATGAGTTAAATAAATTTTCTGACAACCTGGAAACAGTTTATAGCCTAATTTGTATTTAATCCCTCATACCTTCATTAATAACAACATTAAGACCCTAACAGTAATAGCAGAACAGAAAATGAGCTTTTGTTTTGCATCATTAAAATCAGTGTCCAAATTATGTCCCACCCGTAACAGATTTTGAAAAACAAATTTAAAATATTTAAAATCAATTTTTAATAATGCTTTGCATGTAGTGTGGAGGAGAAGGCATTGTACATTTTACAGAATGTGAAGAACCAATTCTAGTTTATTATTTATGATATGTAATAAACAAAAATAGTTTTTATAATTTGCTACAATGTCCCACCCGTAATTATGAAATGGCTGAAAACACAAGCAAGTAATAAATAGTAATATATAATATACTACGCTGTAAACATATTCAAACTGGAAATGCTCATCCATATTGTAGAAGGTGTGAGTCATTAAAAATTTCTTGAGAGATCCTTTGAAAGATTTGCCTTTTTTTTTTTTTTTTTTAATACATAATAATTTAATGTTGTTTGGAAGCTTAGGCCTATTGTATATCTGTATTGCAGAGTAATAAGTGCCATTCTGAAAAGTTGTAATGCGTTAATTGGTCTATGTAAATCATTCCTGTTTCTATAGTATGTTCATGAACACTGCTATTAGTTTGGAATCTCTCAATATTATCTACCATATAACACATAACAGAGTATATATATATACTCCCCTATGAGAGTGAGGACTTTTAATTTTCCAAAGAGAGGTTTACATGATTCTCTCTTTTTCTTTCCTCACATTATTCTAATTGCTTGCTTTTGTAGCTTAAATATTTTTTCCCTATGGGTCGAGTTACCCCAGAATATGATTCCATACTTCATTACCGAGTGGAAATTTGCAAAATACACCATGCGTAAGGCATCCTGTTTTAATACCTGATTCAGGACTCTTAAGGTAAAGCATGCTGAACTTAGTTTTGGAATTATCATTTCAATATGTGACTTCCAGTCGAGATGTTGATCAATTTGTAATCCTAGAAATTTTGATATTACTAATTTCTTCTATGCTTTGTGTTTGGTAATTAATTACAAGGTTTTGGGTACATCTTTGTTTTGTTCTGAATTGAATAAAGTGGGTTTTTTCGATATTAAGCGTCATTTTATTGGCTTGGAACCATATATTTAATTCGTGAAAAGCCTTTGTAGCTACTCTTGCCAGTTGTTCCTGGGATTTTCCTGTTACAAAAACACTAGTGTCATCCACGAAAAGCAATACCTTTGTTTCGTCACTTAAGTTATGTGGCAAGTCATTGATGAAAATTAAAAATAGCAAAGGTCCTAGTGTTGATCCCTGTAGTACTCCACTTCTAACTATTCCTAGATTAGATTTGTTTCCATTTATTACAACATTTTGAGTTCTATCAGACAGGTATGATTTGAACCAATTCAGTGTTAAATTATCCATTCCATAGTGTTAAAATTTTTCAATTAATAGTTCATTATTTATACAGTCGAATGCTTTAGCTAAGTCACAGAAAATTCCTTGTAAACTGCTATTTGACAAATTAAAAGTCCTCACTCTTACAGGGGAGTTTATATATATACTCTGTAATGTGTTATGTAGTGGATAATATTGATAAATTATATACTAATTTTAGTATACATGGATGTACGGTACTACCAGAAACATGAATGATGTACACAGACCAACTAACTCGTTAAAACTCTTTCAGAAGGGTGCTTATTATTCTGCAATACAGTTATATAACAAGCTTCCAAGCAACATTAAATTATGATGTATTCAAAGAAAAAGCAAACCTTTCAAAACATCTGTCAAGAAATTTTTAATAACTCACACCTTCTACAGTTTGGAGGAATATTTCCAGCTTGGATAAATTTGGCAGCTTGCAGTTCCTGTATATTATTGGTATAACAGGCATGTATTTTTTGATCTGACGTGTTCTATATCCATGAGCCCCACTCAACACAGGATCTACAGGACGAGATATCTACATCTACATCTACATCAGTCTACTGGAGATGTTCGAGCAAACTTCTCTGTACAGATGTGTGTATTCTTTGTCGCTCCCTACACATTATTGAACAGTTCGGTCGGTCTCAGTTTAATTGTTGATTAGCTGAGAAATGAGTCTGTCTCCAGTAGATGCAATTGTACTGGCTATTAAGCAAAAGACAAAATAGCCTATTCATGGCCCTAAACATGGTTACCAGTACAAATGATGGAGGAATTATAAACTTAATAGAAATTAATTGAAATTTGCACTAGATAACTGACACTGTTATTTACCAGTACATATGGACAAACAAACCTAATCTTATCCTCTTGGCACTACTGACACCTTTAATTGCAAAGAAAGATATACATTTGGGAAAATGTATTGGGCTCACACCACAAAACTCGAAAATAAAATTTATAGGTTTACGGAGAATCAGGAAGCACATGTGTAAATTGTTGCCTACAGACTTAAGCAAAAATTTTGGGATAGCACTCTACTGGATTTTCACGCGAATTTTCCAGAGCAGTTATGCGGCTCATAGGTTGGCCACCAACACTTCAATTGACTGCCAGAGATCTTCCATCTCATTGGCTCTTCCCGCAAAGACTTATCCAGTGCTGTCAATAGTTTAATATGTATCCTTTCCAACAAGTTATATGGTTAGGTTACCTCCATTACTGTTTATAATAATTAGGCTTAACATTCTCGAAACTCCTATTGAAGGGGGTCCAGGGGCATGGGAAATAAATTTGGGGCTGATACCAAGTTACCGTATTTAGAGTCCATATTATATTTGTATGATTCGATTTTCCACAAACATGGATCACGTCAACACAAATATTGAGTGATCTTAACAGATAAACTGTCGAGAAATATTCCTTATAGGTGATAGGAAAATATTATTACCGGTGCTGCATTCTTGAAAAGCAGGCACATGATGACAGAAAAGTAGGTAATTTAGGACCTAGAGAAAGTTCGAAGAGTTGGAATCAGAGGCAATAAAGTAGTAAATTTAATGCTTAAAGTAGAGGGTTACAAGAGCTAGAATCAGAGGTGAGAAAATAGCATGATCTTTCATGTATTAATTAGAGAAAGCCATGAGTGTGTTACAAAAGCTGGAATCAGAGGCAAGAAAATAAGAAAATCTTTCTTAGGGTACGGTAAAGAAAGTTGTGTAAATATTTCAAGAGCTGGAATCGGGGGAGAAAGTACTACCCGCGCGTGATTTCTTGGGCGCTCGTCTCCCTAGTCCTCATTCGGTAGGTTTCGTTCAACTTCATAGGTAAAGCTGACAACATTGAAACACTAAGTAGGCTACGCTATACACCCTGACATCTAGTGGCTTCAATACTAAGCTTTCATTCTGTCTCAAGATATTTATTTATTTATTGACATTATCTTTTCTGACACATGGAATTATGGGGAAAATACAATGTTTCGAATTGCTGATTTCACAAACACTTCATTGTACATCCAACACTTTCCTCACCTCTTTAAGAATTCCGTATGTGCTAATTTCTGACGATCCTGTAAACTCTGAGGTCAATTTCATGGACTGAAAGTTGAGCGAACTTTTCACAAAACGTATTAAATACGTTTAAAATTAGGCCTATAGTTTTCTCCACTTTTAGATGCCTTACCTCTCTTACCGGTACGTTTAACAACACGAAATGGTGAAACAAGTTCTGCTAAGACTCTTCTTTATGCTTAAAATTAGTCATCCAGTGTAAAAATATTGAGCCTATATTATGTATAATATTCGTATTTGTTGACTTATTTGTTAACCAAAAGCTTATGACGTGTAATTAATTGTAACGCAATACCGTCACCACGTTATATTATTGGACTGCATTAAAATCGTATATTAAAGTCACTACATAAAATACCATACGAGCGATTCTGCTGAAACGTTATTTCTTTAGTTGACAACACTGTAGAAAGACTGGCGGACTAGCTATGTTTTGTTCCCCCCGACCTTCACTTCCCCGTAAATCCAGCGCCAAAGAAGTGGCGCGCAGGTAGTAGGTTAATCTTTGTAAAGGTAGAGAAAATATGCTTGGGGTTAAGAAAACCATGTCAGTGTTTTAGAATACTCAAATGAGAATTTGAAACATTTAATTTTTGCAGTTTATTATTCGGTAGGCGTCTTTCTCAAAGATTATTGAATGGTTTACATATTTTATATAATACAGTGTGTTTCATGTAAGAGTTGGCCAATCGAACGGGTTTCTGTGTCATGGCGGCCACAGCTGTAACTCACGAATGATCGGGTGAAATATTTATGCAAATGAAGCTGCTAACGATGTAACGATTCAGGTTCTCAAGATTACAGTTAAAATGACAATGAAAATAATAAAGTACCTCATCACAAGAGATGTTGGAAATGTCTTCCTCTTGCATCCACACAACACTGGCACCTTTTCAGGAAATTTTCTTTCACGCGCATGAGTTCAGCTTCTGAGATAGAGTTAATTTCTCTTGTGATATTCTCTTTAAAGTTCTTCTAACAGTATATGACTGTTATTTATGAGAGAAATTGAAAAATAAAGTGTCAAGTTCAAACCCCCCATACAATAAAAGAACTTAAAGACAATATTATATAATATTGGTGCATATGGTGCCTAGGGCAGTTAATTTGTGCAACAATACCGAGGATTTGGAATGTGAGAGAGAGGAGATAGTAAGGATTGCAAACAGGAATGGCTATGGTGAAAGGAAGATCCAGGGAATTTGGGACAGTATCACAAATAGAAGTAAAGGGGGTACTCAGGATGAAGGAAAAAGTACAGTTTCACCAGAAAGGAGGTATGTTGGGATTCCGTTTGTACCGGGGATTAGTGAAAACATTGGCAAAATCTTTCGAAAGTATGATTTGACCCCCGCTTATAGGACAAAAAAGACAATTGAAAAAATGTTTTCACAATACAAGCGGTTGGGGAAACAGAAAGATAGGTTGGATCTACCGGGTGTTTATTCCATAAAATGTGTAAATTGTGATAAAGTTTATGTGGGAGAAACGGGAAGGAGCGTGAAGACAAGGCTAAAAGAGCATGAGAGAGACATTAAATATGGGAGAGCGTCCACGGGATTGGCTCAACATATGATTGAAACAAAGCATAAAATCGGAGATGTAGAACTGATACAGGTGGAGAGGGATGAAACTGTGAGGAAAGTGATCGAAGCATGGAACATCATTGGTAATAAGAATTTGTGTATGAATAGATATGAAGGGGATATTGGAGAGGATTGGTTGGCTTTAATCAGATCTGTAAGAGACAAATGGAAGTTTAAATTTCCACCGCCTCCTGCATGCGAGGTCGAACAGTGTGAATATGGTGTGCCCTGGGAGTGGATTTGCAAACATAGTAGGAACACGAGCTTCATGGGTAACAACGCACCCCAGTGGAGGGGTGGTGAGGCGACATCTTCTCCAAGTCTTGTCCAGTCACCCGATGAAGACCCGAAGGAGAGGGTCGAAACGTCGTGAGATTAATAAACTGCATCCACTGGTAATTATTCTTTTATTTATCGTTTTACTTTTTATTCTGTGACGTACAGTGGAAAACCGGACCATCATGCATAGAATATTATATAATATTAAATTAATTCTATTTCGGAAGCTGAACTTATGCGTGTGAAACAAAATTTCCTAAAAAGTTGCCAGTGTTGTGTGGATGCAAGAGGCGGTCATTTCCAACATCTCTTGTGATGAGGTGTGTTGTTAATTTCATTGTAATTTTAAGTATAATCGTGAGAACCTGAATCATTACACCTTTAGCAACTTTATTTGCATACATATTTCACCCGATTGCTCGGGAGTTAGCCGCCATGACGCAGAAACCCGCACGATTGGCAAACTCTTGCTTGAAACGCACTGTAGTTGATAACAGTAGCACTATATATAGGCTATATGAAGAGTCCGGAGGGGGGGGGGGGGACCCTGATAAGTTCAAATTTGTCCCCTCTTTTTTTTATGGTGTCATTAGATAATTTGGAAAATGTAATTTTGTATGGTGCAATAGAACATAATAACATTCAGCCTATTAAGGCAGAGAATGTTAAATGTATACAGTGGAAAACTTTGTTAAGTCCTAATGAAACAGGCAATAATCAAGTCAAGTGATTAGTATGCCGAAATTATTGCTGTCAGGTCTACACTTTGTAGTAAATTTCTTGGAAGAGGCTATTGTTGATATGTACCTTTTGTGTAGCATTTTTAAACCAGTTTGACTTAATGTTATGTGAACATGGAAGACCCTTTAATTTCATCTCCTAGTAAACATAGTAAAATGTGACATATATCACATTTTAGGTAGATTTCGAAGAAAAATCTACCTATTGCAATGGATACCACTTCATGATTTTCGAAAAATTCTTTCATATCTTTACGTTTCATGCTCCCCTAAGTACAAAACCACCGCCCGTTCAAAAAAAAATTCTGTGATATTTATATATATATATATATATTTATATCTTTACACGATAGCGGCCGTAATTTTGAAGATATTTGAACCAAATTTTAATATGTTATTTCTAGGCCCAATAGTTCGGACAAGTTCGTTAATGAGCAAAATTGGCCCAAGGGGGTGGTCGGGGGAGGGGGTTGAAATTTTTAAAATGTATATCTCGGCCCCTATGAAGTATAGAGGGAAACTTTGTTTGAATAAATTAGAGTACTCGCTACGGAGTTCACAGTGACACCAACGATTCGGGGGTTCGAGTGAGGGTGGGGGTGGGGTGGGGGATGAAAATTCGAAACTTTTGAAACCACGTCTTGTGGGGTATCGTTGAAAAGCTCTTGATGAGTACTCTACAAATAAAAATAAATAAATAGTTTCTTTATAGCTCTCATATGACGCGAGATTTTAATGTTTGAAAATAATAACACTTAAAAGAATTATTATAATATCATAATTTTGTCTTGTTTAGCGGCTTTGCTAATTTTATTCATTGTTGATCTTGCGCACGGCCTCCCAGAATATTATATCCTATTCTTGTTGTCAAAACAAATGATTGTAGGCTCTTCCTCTTTACTGCAGGTTTGCCATGCCAAGGCTAAAAAAGAAGAGTGCTGTGCAGCGATAATAAATTAAACCAAAAGCACTTTGAAATCTACCTCAGCCTGTAGGCCTGCCTAAAGGGATTTTTTTTCCTTAGACTCTATTATACCTACATCACCAATGTGCCATATTTGCGAATTTAGCAGAATAGGCGCAGCACTTGAAGAAAGATGTTACAGTGTGTATGTACCACATTCGTTAATATAGCAGTTAAATAAACATCAAAGATTTCAACATTCGCAAACAATGGTAACGGGCAATGGAGATCATGTTGACACAAGGGGTTGATTTCTCATGAGTTAGCTTTTATAATTTAGGTCGTCATTTACAAAACATTGTCATTTATCGCTGAATAAAAAGTGTGTAATGTCCTTGGATTCTTTACTCTTTCAAATCCTTTTATTATTACATTTTTGTTTAAAGCAATGACAGCATTATGCAGTCTTGTTTTGGTTTTGACTGAGCAGAGTAACAAAGATTTGTCACTGGCTGTTGTACAAAGACGATCATATGCAAAATTTAGCAGCCTGCTTCCACTGCAAACCTTAGGGCCTTTATTACCACCTCCCAAGAAATCCTCCCGATACCTTAACTAGAAGATGTCTTTTAATACCACCGTGCTATTGGGAAGAGTGCAGTAAAATTTTGTAACTTGAATAGTAGACCGATGAGCGCTAAGGTTTGCTTCTTCTAGTTCAAGTGGCTTCCGCTTGGTGCGACATCTCAGTCGTAGTGAATTTTTAAATTCATATAATTAAATTTCAACAGAATATATAGTCTTAAGTACATTAATCAATTTTTGCAATTCTATATCATTCAAATGTGTACCTAAATTACCTTATTGTACAAGTTAATACTTCAATCGTCATTTCTGAAATTCATCCAGTGGCTACGGAGCTCCAGTGGGCAGCCATAGTCTTCCTATCTGGTTGTTGGTAATTTATCAATCACACCATCCTCCCAATAGTGTAACTGGGAGTTGACCTTCCAGATAATTTTTGTTGGGAGGACCTAGTAGGCAATTCTTGGCCAAATTCCAGATAAGTTCCTGATCTGGCAGATAAATATTTTATCCAGAGGTGGTCGTACTGGCCCTTAAAATATGAGTCATGTATTCCACAGTTAAACATTAGGAAGATGATTAATGCACCAGTTGTGTACCTGTTGGATTGAATACATTTGCAGTCATAGTACATACTGATGATACTACCCACACACGATTTCTTGGGCGCTCAGCTCCCTAGTCCTCATTTGGTAGGTTTCTTTCAACTTTGTAGGTAGAGCTGACAACATTGAAACACAAAGTACGCTATACACCCTGACATCTAGTGGCTTCAATACTAAGGTTTCATTAAGCTAAGGTGTCTCAAGATCCTTATTTATTTATTGATATTATCTTTTCTGACGCATGGAGTTATGGAGAAAAATACAATCTTTCGAATTGCTGATTTCACAAACACTTCATTGTACCCAGTACTTTCCTCACCTCTTCAAGAATTCCGTATGTGCTAATTTCTGACGATCCCGTGGACTCTGATGTCACTTTCATGGACTGAAAGTTGAGCGAACTTTTCAGAAAAGTATTAAATACGTTTAAAATTAGGCCTATAGTTTTCTCCACTTTTAGATGCCTTACCTCCTTAGTTTAACAACACGAAATGGTGAAGCATGTTCTGCTAAGACTCTTCTTTATGCTTAAAATTAGTCATCCAGTGTAAAAATATTGAGCCTATATTATGTATAATATTCTTATTTGATGACTTATTTGATAACCAAACCCTTATGACGTGTAATTAATTGTTACGCAATACCGTCACCACGTTATATTATTGGACTGCATTAAAATCGTATATTGAATGTCACTACATAAAATACCATACACGCGATTCTGCTAAAACGTGATTTCTTTGCAGAAAGACTGGCGGACTAGCTATGTTTTGTTCCCCCTGACCCTCACTTCCCCGTAAATCCAGCGCCCAAGAAGTGGCGTGCGGGTAGTACATCCGATTAACTGTCCACACCAACCAGTATCTACTAAATATCACTTTCATACTTTTTATGTTAATTTAGGACTCTGGGGGTTTAATAATTGCTTTGGGCTGTAAGCGTTTTTCAGTGGATTGTTGATTCTATTTTTACCTACTAACACAATCTAAAATTTGGTTCTGATGTGATCAGAATCACGAGCTGAAAGTGAGTTTCAGTCTTTAGCAAAAGAGCATGCTAAATTGTGCATGTGTACCTGCACTGAAATTTGAATTGTTGAGCTAATGTTGTGCATCTTGTTCTCCACAGCTATGTCTAGCAGTAGCCTCTACCAAAAACTGGACGTAAGAGCTTCCTCAGACCCGGAATTCTCAGGTTACTAAACCTCTATTTCTTTGCATGTTCCTCCCATTCCTTTATGTGCCAAGTTAAATTAGAAAGTACTTTCCTAGTTCTAGAGTTGTATGAAGATAATATAGTTTATTTGGATTGCATTAAAGTCTGTAAAGAGTCTGAAAATGATCACCAAGGTTTAACTTAAAGTATTATTTGGTTATTTCCTGCAGTTAACTCTACTACATAGTACTGTATCTAACCAACATTTCCAATATGTTGGCAAACGATCACTCAAACAAAATTCGTCAACTCTTACTAAGGTTATGGCTAAGTTTCAGAACTACATATTTCCATCATTAGCTTGGGAAATTTGTATGTAAATTGTTGATATAAACACAAGTTGTAAAAGAATATATGAAGATTATGGTCCCATGAATTCAAATTACATATATCGGTGGGGATTTCTCAATGAGACAAGATGACTTTGTCAAAAGACATAATACCGGTACGCTAGTTTATTGATAATATTTGGGAAACGCTATCAGATATTGTAATCCAGTCCTATTCTAATAGTTTATTTGTGTAATTAATGCCACTTTCTCACAGTAATGTGTTTCTTTGCTAAATTAAATATTGTGCTCTCTGTAGAACATGTTATGTTTCGTTTAAAATGTATGGTTTCTACATTCCCCGTGAAAGTAACCATAAAGATGTAACTACTATGGAACTTAAATATAAAGAATCTCTAGAAGAATTGCTTACCACCATTGAAGAAATAGAAAATTATCTCCACTGTCCCATGTACTCATTTGCAAAAATATCATATTTTGCAGGCAAAGCTTGGTTCACACTCTAATTATGTCTAAAGCTTGTGAAATTGAATGCATAGATTGGACTGAGCCAAACTCTGTACCCTTCAGGAAATATTCTTGCACTGACAGAAGTTTTCATTAGGTTTGTTCACAAAGCAGTCAGAAACCAGGAACACGTCGTTCGCGCATGCGCTCTTTCTCCACATGCGTTCACAAAGCGAGAATCCGTGATTCTGATTTCAATCTTCTGTTCGCTGTGTTCTCACGGACATTTTCTGTACTATAAGAAAAGTTTGCAGGCTCTACCATGAATTGTTATCAGAGACATGCGCAGTAACCTATTTTCATGTGCCTGACTCCTCCCTCCAATAACATTGCACCAGATTTATAAGCATAGGCTACTTATATGTGTGAATAATGGAAGATAATTAAAAGTTTTTCCAAAATATAGTTAATATTGCTGATATATATTGCATGTATAACATGTTGAATGGAAATATATATTTTATTTGCATATCATATTGATTAAACGCAGAAACTATCGATTCCAAATTCTTGTAACCGTTCGCAAAGTGCAAATCACGGGTAAGTTACAGACTGGACATGAGCAGTACAACAAATTCTCAAGCAGTCACGGATCTGCTTTGCGAACAAACCTATTAGCTGGAACCAATAGTTTTTAGAATACATTGTCTCTGATTCCATATGTCCGAGCAGTTGGACAGGCCAGGTGATTACTTGGCCAGACTAGCGCTTTAATATTACTGTAAGTTGTAAATATTATTTTATTAGAAGAAAAAGAGATTCCATGTTAATGTGAATCTAGTTACATATTAGTGAATTCTTGTAATAGTGTGGTTGATTATGTGTGTAGCAAATAACAAATGTTTACAAACAAACAAGTTACATTGAGATTAAGCGTTTGCATTTCTTATTTTCATGTGTAACGCTCTAGGTATCAGTTTGCATCTTGAAATAATAATTGCTCAGTAGGATGTTTGAAGCAAGTTAATATTTTCACAATGCTGATTTTTTTTTTGTGTGTAAATTATACATCTAACTCTGTTGATCCTTAAAATTGCACTCAATTACTGGTTCATTAGAAACATATCTTATGTGCAGAATTAACCAATCATTTGCATTAAATTTTTGTTTACAATTATATACTGGCATGTTGAAGCTTATTATTTAGGCAAGCTTTTTTTTTTACGTCTTGCATAATTGAGACTTCGTTCTCTCTTTTCCTTTGCATCTTGCCTTCTTGCCGCAGGATCTATGCATTTAGATGTGGGTGGAATAAGCCTAATAAGATGGGAAGGTAAATTTGGAAAAATTGTAGGTGCTACATTTTTGCATCCTTTTGCAGAACTGGTAATTTCATATTTATTACTGTACCCGTCGACAGATGCCTCCTTATACTTTAAACTGTTCTGATGAAAGGAATTAAACATAGAACTGACCTTTTTGAAGGTTCCCAGTTTTTTCTGAAAATGGCTCAAAGACACAACTTGCATAATTTTTGCCTATTACGTGTGCATTCATTCTTAGTGATGATAAATTTTCACCCTGAATTGACTCATCCTTCTACCATCTAATAATGAGTTTAAAAATCCTACATTCTGATGTTTACATTCAAGCTTTTCTGCAAATTCTATAGCCAAAGGTGTATTATAAATTTACCCTTAACTGGTATCATGGTGTCTGTGAGACCACTATCAGTAGTCCATGATTTCTAGTTCTTCAGCTGATGACTTTAGATACCTCTGATCCAACTTTATCTTTCAGTTTCAACTGTGGTGACTATTCAAGCCTATTAGCTCCCATGTATAATGTGTTACTGTTACTGAATTAAGTTTTGCCATGAGGTGTAATAGACATAGGCCTATGATACATATAAGTTACTTTTTTTTGTTATTTAATTTACAATTTATTGGCATGACTACTACATGAATGCTCAATGCATAAGTGAGAAAAATATTATTTAAGGTGCTTTTTGTTTAATAGGATGAGTTGGTTTCCGATAATTTATTTATCCTAGATTGGTAATTCTTTCACACTGGCCGTGTGTAGGCTAAGCTGGAAAGGTAGAGTCAGACTGAAAAATTCAATGCCATGCCGGCTATGGCCATGGCATTGGATTTTTCCGTCAGACTCTACCTTTCCAGTTCACTGTAGGATTCACTAAAGTCTTAACATTTTCTTAGTACTAACCCTACTTGTTTTTCAGGGATGTTAAGAATTTTCAATTTTTCAGGGAAGACAGAACATCTCTGTTCATATTATTGAATCCAACAATGTATAAAATCATTGATAAAATTTTGATTACAGAGGACTGCTAAGGGACACATAAGGCTGTCTTTCATGTAAATCAAAGAAGTGTTTACAGTAAACTTGTTTTATGTTAGATATAGAACGAATATCTCACCAGCCCCTGAATGAATCTGACTCAAAAGTCAAAAGTCTGGCCCTCAAACATTAACCTACGAACACAAGTCGATTTCAGGTTCAGGAGCTAGTGAGGAGGGGAATAAGACAAGCATTAAGTGAAGGATTAGCCTTTGCTGCATATTCTCCAATGTAAAAAAGGATAGAAATAAGGGTGAGGAGTGGGCCTGGGGGAACCGGTTATGTATTCCCTTACAAACATAAACCACTGCACATTATATTGGAAAGATACCGTGCACTCGACTGTACATTTACCCTACAGGATGGAGGAAGTCATTGTCAACACCTGCTGTGAGGATACTTTGCACAGAGATACTTTAAATTGAAATTGTAGTTGGAATTCCGTAGTTTTTTAAAACTGCTTTGCTTTATTTGAAATATGTAGTCATTACAGCACAAAAATTATATGGTAGGCACCTACAGCTTGGGTGAGGTGTAGTTTATGTGAAAACTGTTTCATAAACATTTTATTCTGAAAAGTCATAAACTGTTTGGCTGTTTCTTAAAATTTATCTGTACTGGTATTATTTGTACGGGCGCTTTGAAAAATATTTTTAAATACTGTATATTTGAAACATATTCAACAATTTGCTTAAAAATTACTATTTCTTTGTTCTTTGTTCTTTGTGAATCACTATACAGACAGCTTAAATGAATGCACATTTTAATAACTTTTAATAATAAACTATTCTTGTATTTGTATTTTAAATAGTGAAATACCATACCCATGTAAGGAACAGAATTAGTTCAATGAGTGTGAGGAAGATTTTTATTTTCTATTACCATTTATTTTCACAGCAACAGTAATAATTCATTTACTCTTCTTACATCAAATAGGCTCGAAGAATCCATTAGGATTAAATAGTAAAATTGATAAGATTCCTTTCCATCCATATTTTACAATTAAAGATTTAATACGTTTTATTATCCTAATTATAATTTTAGTGATTCTTAGGGTCTGTACGACAACCTGCTGATATCATATTTATGGCCAGATAGAGAACTTATCTGGAAATTGGACAAGAATCGCGTACTATGATCTCCTGGCCAAATCTGTCTGCAAAGTCAACTCCCAGTTAAGCTAGTATGAGGATAGAGTGACTGATAAACTAACAACTGCCAGTTAGGGTAGCTTGGTGGAAACAAGATGGCAGCACTCCGAAGCTTCCTAGCTACTTGAATTTCAGAATTGATGCTGGAAGATTAACTTACACAATAATGCCGTTTTAGGCTCACATATGAATGAAATAGAATTGCACAAATCGATCAATGCGCTTAAAACAATATGTTCTTATGTAATTTAACTGTACAAATACAAACTCGAGCTGTTGCACCTAGCGGAGGCCTATCGAACTACAACGAACATACCTCTTTGCTCAACAAGCTAAGGATCATTTTACAAAATTTTACTGCTTCTTAGGCTCACTTAACTTATAAGTATCTAAGAATATTCAGTCTTATACCCTCAAAATATAGAATAGTGAGATGCCGTCTACCAAGGATGTGGGGGCAACCTTTTACAAATATCTGTTAAGTGAATTATCTGGCAAGTCAATAATTTATTATAAACAATTTAGATTACATGCATTGCGGAAAGAACACACTTATTTGTTAGTTTTTAGTATGGTACAATATTGTTTGAAAATTTTTACACTTTTTATACGTAAGTAACTGAGGATTAAATATAAATTGTTACTTATTATTACACATGAAGTAATATATCAAGAATATCACTTGTTATATAGTCATAAATTATTTGCGTCGAATATGATGGCAAATTCAGGTCAGCTTAATATTTTCTGACGTGTCTTTATATAATTAAAAATTGAGTTCATAAAATTACATGTATCTATAAAAATGAATGTATCATACAAGATAATGTGTGTTAAAAATTATATACACTTGTGTCACTATATAATAATGCCACTAAATAATAAAAGCCTTTGTGTATTTACAGGTTAAAAAATTAGATGTTTTATCGACTTAATTATGCGATATATCTATTTATAATCTTGTCATTATACATTATCATTGTCATTGTCATTGTCATGGGTAATTTTTAATGTATAATGACAAGATTATAAATAGATATATCGCATAATTAAGTCGATAAAACATCTAATTTTTTAACCTGTAAATACACAAAGGCTTTTATTATTTAGTGGCATTATTATATAGTGACACAAGTGTATATAATTTTTAACACACATTATCTTGTATGATACATTCATTTTTATAGATACATGTAATTTTATGAACTCAATTTTTAATTATATAAAGACACGTCAGAAAATATTAAGCTGACCTGAATTTGCCATCATATTCAACGCAAATAATTTATGACTATATAACAAGTGATATTCTTGATATATTACTTCATGTGTAATAATAAGTAACAATTTATATTTAATCCTAAGTTACTTACGTATAAAAAGTGTAAAAATTTTCAAACAATATTGTACCATACTAAAAACTAACAAATAAGTGTGTTCTTTCCGCAATGCATGTAATCTAAATTGTTTATAATAAATTATTGACTTGCCAGATAATTCACTTAACAGATATTTGTAAAAGGTTGCCCCCACATCCTTGGTAGACGGCATCTCACTATTCTATATTTTGAGGGTATAAGACTGAATATTCTTAGATACTTATATATTTCCCTCATAGAAAAATATCCAAAATGAAATTTATCAATAATCACTTAACTTAGTTAATATTATGTTAGGCATGTACACGAGAATAAGAGTACAGTACCAGTACAGAAGTCATATAGATCTACAATTGGGATGGAAGATGGTTCATCCTTGATAACTTCTTCTTACTGATTGCAAAGCGACCGAAGTAAATGTAAATTTTAAAAACTAAATAGACCATATGTAGTAAAATTGAAGCATACCAGTAATTAAAAAGCTACGAAGTACCAACTAAAGCTAGAATTTTCTTTCTGCAATAATTTTTTGCAGAATTGAGTTTAGGTCATTTTGTTGCATTAACACATTCACTCCCATGTCCGACCTCAGTCTGAAATGGTTTCATATAAACTACCATTTCTGACCCAGGTTGGATTTTAAGTCTCATGGAGTTTCAATGTCTTACTAGTGCAATAGAAGATTTTTATAGCGAATTCTCTTGGAGATAGCAAGTAAATATAAAAGTGAAATATTTAATCTAAAAGTGCAGAGTGAAGGTAGATGATAGGTAAATACAATAGTGAAGTCGTTACGAGATTTTTATGATTATTTCTTGAATATCTTTAAGAACAGGTGAATCTATTCATCAGGGTTGAAATGTTTAAAACAAAACGTTTAAAACAAGTGTTTAAAACATGTTTAAAACAAGGGCTTGTGTTTTTTTTTAAGTTTGTTTAAAACGTTTTAAACAATCTGTTTTAAACATGTTTTTTTTAGCATATGTTTAAATCATTTTTTAATTGTGTGTTATATTTAATTATGAAGACAATTTACATTTTGTCAAGTCAGTGACACCCTGTTAGTGTTGTAAACAGAAAACAAACAAAAAACTAGGACCAGAATACCAGAAAATCATGTGAGGTGATGTCTTATGTACCTATCCTTTTCCTCCAGACTTCTCTATCCTCTGTCGCCAGCTGCCAGTTTCTGATTTCGAGTAATTGATTGCAATTTTTTCTGACTTCATCCTACCATCTATTTTGTGGTCTTCCTTTTTAAAGAAAGAGATTATTAATATTAAATATTGAATGTGTCAATTTGGCAACACTGTAGTAGGATATCCCTTGTAAGTTTGATAATGTAAGGCGGCTAAGACCACGTAAAACATGGTGAAAGTCAATCATCAGTTGAGCGGCAAAGGCAGTAATTAAACAGTAGTTTGTATTATTTTTTTATTAATCATGAACTATTAAATCATAAACAAATAATACTGGTACAAAATGTATTTTCAAATACTATTAAGTCTACGACTCGTAAATCTTGAACATCTTAGCACAGGGTGTCATTGGATTGACAAAATGTAAATTGTCTGCATAATTAAATTTAACACCCAATTAAAAAGTGTTATAAACATATGCTAAAAAATATTTAAAACAAATTGTTTAAAATGTTTTAAACATTTCAACTGTATATATATATATATATATATATATATATATATATATATATATATATATATATATATGTATATAATAGGCCCTATACATTAAAATGGTTGATTTAAACAAAATGAACAATTTAAACTTTTTTTAAACAAACAACATTGTTGTAAACATAAAAAACATTAAAAAAAACACGTTTAAAACAACCAACATTGTTGTTCACATATAAAACGTTTTAAACAAAAAAAACATGTTTTAAACAAAAAAAACGTTTTTTTTTTTGTTCTTTTTAAAAAAAAAAAACATGTTTTTTATCAACCCTGCTATTCATAGATCAAGTGTTAATACCAATGCTCTTTTTCCTGCAGTAAATATTCAGTGCTTCAGACGTGGAAACCAGTTTCATTTTGAGAAATGAAAGAGTTTTTGATGTGATGTTTGTAACAGTCTTTGTTTAAAAACTATACTTGAAACAAGATTTTTTTTTAATTATTTTTTTTTAAGAGAATTCTTTAAAGAAACAGTATTTTGTGAATCATTGACCAGAAACCAATTTGAAAGTTTAATATAATTTCTTCATTTCAGTCATAGCAAATCATACTAGGCCATCACCTGAAGGTATGTACATATTACAGTATTACAGATTTAAAGGGAAGGAGGTTGTAAGGTAGCCTATTGACATTTTAAAACGTCTGGTTTTTTAAAATGTCAGTTATAGGAGTTGGAAGTGAATGTGTTAATGGACGTTAATTAATCATTGTAGAATTATTATTCTTTTTTAATGAAAAGAACATGTAAATAAATTCACTTTCAGTAGATATTGTATTGGTCTGCATCCCATTCTGTAGATAAAGTGTGTTGTATTTTTAGGTTTTTAATGCTGAACTGTAATTAGCCCATGGCCATAACTATATGATTCCAGTATCATACATTTTGCTTTTATGCATTTGGTTTGCACCTAGTGGATAGATAACATTTTAGTTACCCAGTACTTTGGCAAGGCATGTTACACAATCATATATTATAGGATTTTGTTGGATATGTTGTTTCTAGGTATGGAGGTAAGTTTTAAAATATCATAAAATAATGGAACTTTTATATAGTGAAGCAATATATTATATTCATTAAGTGAGATGTTGACATTTAAACACTTTGGACTTCACTTTTACTTACATTTTTGCAGAACATACGTTTCATGGGCTTTGCTCACATTTTCAACTGCTAGTCAACTTTCAAATCCTTGCTTGGAGAATACTGATGTACCATCTGGTGTAGTTTTTATGAACCTCTTGATCAAGTTTTCCTCTTTCGGTATTTCGTTGTTGGAATAAGAACCATAACATATGTAAGGAGGCCAAATTATTGAAGTCAGTAAATAAACATTAAGATCTAGAAATTTGGGAAAAGATTTATATAAAACAGTTCGAAGATAGGATAATGAGTTTAGAAATATCGAAGGAGGAAAACTTGATCAGAGGGCACATTAGTATTCTCCAAGCAAGGATTTGACAGTTGACTAGCAGTTGAAAATGTGGGCAAAGCCCATAAAACGTATTTTCTGCAAAAATGTGAGTAAAAGTGAAGTCTAAAGTGTTTAAATGTCAACCACCTCACTTAATTAATATAGTGGATGTAAGTGTTGTCCAGCATTCTGTGGCATGTGAATGATGCTTACAGTATAAGAATGGTGAAGGGGTAATCCACTGCCAGCATGAGTGTATTTTAACTGAAAGACATCAAGTTTATCATTCCCATCTGATATTCTGATGGAAAAGTATGAAAATACTTTCTGATTTAGTCATAGTAAGATTGTGCGAAGGTACAACCTGTGATCTATGCATCAGCATGCAAAACCGAAAACTCAAGTTTAATTCGAGCCCATTCACTATCATTTTCGGTTAAGGAAAATCCAATATTGTGAAGGTCTGTCTAGTTTGACTTGGATGAAAGAATATAATAAAGGTCCAATAGTTTCAAACTACATAACCAGTAAAAAAGACATAATTAATTTAATGAGGTCAATTAAACAACTTATTTTCCTCTTCATAAACTATATACGAGGGTCGTTCAAGTCAATCCGGGACTTTTTTCTTTTCAGGTTTAAATGGACGCCTAGGCTGGAGGTTTTGTATGCAGTAGAAACTGGCACCTGTGTCGTGTTACTGGTAGATGGTGCTCATTTCCCATGCTTCTGGATAGACCGTTATTCAAGATGGCGGACAGCAGTGTGAACGTCTACGTGGAACAGCATGTTGTGATGAAGTTTTTAGTGAACGAGAGCATCTTTGAAGCACTTACACCATTCAAATGTCTTACTGCGACTGAGTGTCTCATCACCGTACTGAGCCTGAAGTCTTCTGTAAATTTCAGCAGGTTTTATGCCCTCGTTCACTAAAAACTTCATTACAACACGCTGTTCCACGTAGACGTTCACACTGTTGTCCACCATCTTGAATAACGGTCTATCCAGAAGTGCGGGAAATGATCGCTGTCTACCAGTAACAGGACAAAGGTGCCAGTTTCTACTGCATACAAAACCTCCAGCCTAGGTGTCCTTTTAAACCTGAAAAGAAAAGTCCCGGATTGACTTTAACGACCCTCGTACATAAAGCTTCATGCTGTTTACATCAAGTGTCACATTTTAACACTTAACAGCTGCTTACACTGGTCAAAGGAAATTGAGTTGACCTATTAAGTGTACAATCTAGGTTTAGTGCATGGTTCAAGCTTTGATTCGTAAGAAAAGTCCTATCTTAAAATAGAGGATAAATTAAAAGCTTGACAAACATTTTTGTAAAGCTTATAGTAGATGGAGTGTTAAAGTTTCACATAGGAGATCAGGGATGTAGCCAGAATTGTGGTTCAGGAAGGGCCTGCCTGCATTTGGGGATTAAATTCCCAATATTCTTTGTAAAATTAAGTCTTCAAATTTCATTTTAACATCTTTTTTCAGTTACAAACAAAATAATCCTTTTTTTAAACACATACCACAATTTTTACTGTACCAAAATAATAGCATTTTGGAAAAAAAGATATTAAAATTAAAATTGAAGGCTTCATTTTACAGCTGTTAATAAGTAAGGCCTCTTTTTCAAATTATTTACTTATCTAAAACAGTTAAGTCATGAATCAAGTGAAACTAAGCAGGAATACCTATTTCCTTGATTTACTGAATGTTCTAGACACCTTTTTTAATTTAATTTAAAAATCTGATCTGTGTTCATCATGCATCACAATATTCTCTCTCCATTTTAGTACATAAGTAACGATAGATAAACTGTTATTACTAACATCTTGATATATTAGATAACTTCTATTAAAGACTACCCCCTTCTAAAGACAGATTTTTTCAAGGAACTGTCATTAAATCCCATAACATCAGTGAAATTCATACCATTATTAAAAGACTATCCCTTCCCATAACTACCGAGCAGTTTGTCTATGACTTTAACTCGATTTTACTGACCAGAGTTACAAATATGGAGAAGAGCGAAAGATGTATCCGACCATTTTTTCTTCAATCTATTGGTATCATAAGTTGCTGAAATTGAATTGTTTTTAACAAAAGAATTTTATAGTCTTGGTTCAAAACTTAAGCAATGTTTACTGTAATTTTTGTTATGCCCCTTATTATTTGTAATATCTCCTTGGGAAACTGTCTTCTCTATATCGTCCAGAATACTGCATTACTATAACATTTTCTCATTGTTAAAATTTGTATTTGTTACAGCCGAAAGACGACGACAACTAAAGTTGACTTTCAACCAGGGGGGCTTAGGTTTTGGAAGTAGCACTGCAACCAGCTCATACCAAAACCAACCTCTTGTGTAAGTGAATTGCTATTATCTTTGAAAAGTACTTAATTAGTAACCCTTAGAATAATATAGAGCCATTTTTGTTTGTTTGCCAAATCCCGGCCACCTGTGTAATGGTCAGTAGTTTCAGTTCTACCCACTGGGAATTCTGTCTGGTCCTAAATCAGGTGGTCAGTTCAAGCTTTACCATAAGAACTATAAAAATCTGCACTATATAACCTGAAAATTCACCCTTTTCATAGCAGATGCCGGAAGTGGTCTGCATTTGCTATCAAGATTTTACGCAGAGATTTTTATTCACATTCATTAATTCCTCGGCTGGTATTGTTCCGATCTGACGTTTCCATAATATTCTTTCTAGTTTCTAGAAAGGGCCATGAAGTATGGCAGGTAAGCAGTAGGCAGGTAGAGTCCGTGGTCACCTTATTTGTCTGAAATTCAGTCTTTTTTTAGGGCTCTTGGATTCTACGTCAAGCTCTTGCTTGCTGTGTATTTGAAAGTGTTGTGCTTTATCTCAGAAAATTCTGATATGTGTAAGAATATTGATATATATATTGTAGTCGTTACTGCTAGTATCTTTCAGACAGATTACTTTATTTGGAGTAAATACATTTGTTTTTCAGGTGTCGACCTCTGCAGCACTCTTCCAACTCTACCCATGAAGAACAAATCAACTCTAGCCCTGTTCGAATGCGATCAGCATGTTTACCAAGCCGTATGCGCGCTTCATTCAACCAGGATGCAGTAGACAAATCACGGTATGCACAACCTAGTGATGTGAACAGGGTAGGCAGGTAAATATAAATTTTATACTTACATTTTGGTGGGTATTGTGTTTTGAATTAACCATTCTTCAGGTAGCGCTTTCAGAATGAGATCTAAGCAATCTGCTTTTGAATTAGAGCCAAAAATCTATAGCTTCATGAGTCATAAAAGAAACCAGCTTAAACTTGTAAGCTGTCAGTTTGGAGTAGAAATTGAGTTTGCTTCTTGTGGTCCCATTGGTAAATCGAACATTTAATGGAGAATATATGATTGAAATTTTTAAATAACG
Source organism: Ectobius pallidus (assembly GCA_964059195.1). NCBI lineage: Eukaryota > Metazoa > Arthropoda > Insecta > Blattodea > Ectobiidae > Ectobius > Ectobius pallidus. The sequence continues at coordinate 73,574,371 of CAXKWD010000010.1, read as the reverse complement.
AACAGTGTAAGTTTTGCTCTTAGTTGTCCTGCAGCTGAAGAATAGATTTGGGAAATTGTGTACACAATAACTTATGGTATCTGTTAACAATTTTAGAAAACTTGGAAGGGAACTTGTGCTGAAATGTATGATAACATATAGTTTCGTACAAAATAACTGTCAACTCATTTAGAATGTCTTCTGCATTGTGTCTTACTGTAAAGTTCCACTGATTAACATTTAACAAGAACATGTCAGCATCAGCATTTTGATATTTACATCTGTATAGAAATAGTGGATTCTAATTGACTTGACATGCAAACTGTGTTGAATTTATCATTTTAATATGTTGAATTGTTTTCCATATGAAATGTAAAATATTATGTCAAGCCACTTTATTGGTCATGAGATATTGGTTTTTAGTTGGTAAAATATTAATTAAATAAAGTACAATGAACTCCCGATTATCCATTTTAATTTGAACCGTGATATGCACAAATAATAAAAAAAATACAGTTAATCCAATTGTTAGAGTTAACCAGGTGTGAGATTTTGAATTTCCCATACTTATTTTCAAATTTCCTGTGCATATGACAAAATTAAGTGTGGGAAATTACCAGTAAACATCTACAAATTAATACTTGAGATGGAGATTTAGGAAACATAACTTCACTTAATTCAAGAACTAACCTAAACATGTTTCGAGCCTGCGTCATGAGTCATTATCAGCTATACTCCATCTGAGATAGGAACAACAGCTGTGACTCCTGATGGGTGTTTAACTAACCTCTCAATTAGATCATCATCATCATCAGTGGGTATATCAAAATTTGTCAGCTGCTCCGTGTTTTTGTGGATATAAAACTGTGAGCCGCTTATGTCACTGGACATACTTCTTCAGTTCCGGCTCCAAACTAATTTCATGATCCTTTTCTCAAACATGTGCAGCTGTTACTGATTTATCAGTCTGTCCTTATTTTAATATGTTCTTTTGCCCTTACATCTAAACCTCTTTTAGTTTTCCCAATGTATTTAAAATTGCAGTCTTCACAATTAAATTGATGTATTCCTGATTTTTTGCTGTGAAGGATTCTTTCTAAGTTTAGTGGATCGTTCCCTGTTTGATAATAATTGATACAACACCAATGTCGAAATGAAAAAACAGTTTCGAAATGAGTGTCATTCTGATACCGTTTAATCACATCTGATAAGTGTATATGGTCAAACAAAAACAAATATTTGAATTTTCCATTAGTTTGCAGTTTTACATCATTTTGATTACTTTTTAAGGGGAGCACTACCCTATATCGCTGCCCTCACAGACTGCATTAGTCATACACCTACAGTCACATGTGCAGTTTCCTTACCTGAAGTACTTTCGCTCTGCATGAAGCACAGAATTATATATTTTCAAGAATTTAACAGTGCCAAGAAAAGGTACATTAAAAATTCAGTTATCTTCTAATTAGATGTTGCTTCAATTAAACTTTCACCTCATATTCATTAACTGTTTTTTGTTAAGTAATCCCACATTGTATTTTCTACTGCGTGTTTACTGAGAAAAATGTTTTGTTTCAGGGAAAGGTTACGAATGTGTCAAAGTATGCAGTCTACAGGCAAACTTCAAGTTTCACCTGAGCAGGTTAGCTCTTCTTAGGAGTAGAGTAAATTTCTATATGTATAGATTCATTTTTATATAGTTTATGGTAGCCTGGTATTGCTATCTAAAAACCTACATAAACAAGGATCATGCAGGAAGTAGTACCCATTTACATCACACACACATGCCAGTTCTTGCCATGCAACATTTATCACCAGTGGCCATGTAACATTTAACACCAGCTCAAGTAAGTTATGAATGAATCATCGTTGTAGCAATATGGTCGAAATTTTAATGCCTTGAGAGATGATTGCTGTATCTTATTGTCAGGTTCATCAAAGACAATGGGCACCTCATGCTATGTATTTGAATGGACTGACTGCAGATGTGTATGATGAGGTGATACAAAAACAGCCTCCTCAAATTTTCTCACCTCTCAGATTTTTTGTTGGTCTATTACTTTCTTTAAGTATCTTACAAAACATTTGATTCACAGTTTCACCTAAGCATTCCACATTTCCCCAGCATATAGTTATTCTATTACTTTCATCATATACTTGTAATTTTTGCAAGAAAAAAACTTTTGTATACTTCTGTCTCTTGCTGTGCAATATCTAACATTTCTTTTTTATTATCTTTATTTATTAGGTCTATGATTTTACATCAGACGACCTTCAAGACTTGGGGGAGATTGGTCGAGGAGCATTCGGAACAGTCAATAAAATGGTCCATAGGAAAAGCAATACTGTAATGGCTGTCAAGGTAGAGTATCATTTCTGATGGTCAGACCTACATCTACCTCACAATTTTAGTCTAAAGCCAAACTTCAGTTATTTCCACCCTAACTTGAAAGTGAAGCAAATCCTATCCTACAATGAGCAGGAAAATGTTCACCATGAAAGGGACTCCGATTCTTTCCATTGGTGTTATAGGATAACAGTAGTTTAAAAAAAGTAATTGTTAACCCAGTGAACTCCAGTTAAAATAGTACTTTAAATTAACTGCCTTAACTCAGATTTAAATCCCATTAGAGCATGAATTCTGCAATTCAAACAAAGTACTGTATATCATAAAAGAATAATGAGTACATCTCCATTTCTTTGAGAAGTATTAAGAAAAGAAGAAATTAAAAATTGGAGTGCTCACACCATAAAGGGAAAGGAGTGGAAAATGTTTGAACATTGGGTATCGGCTAATAAATGGATTCTTTAAGAAAGGCTCTATCTGCCTCTGAATGGAAAGATGCTATTAAGATGACAGGATGTGTTATGAGTAGAGCCGAGATTGTTAGGTTTTTATAAATCCTTTATTAGATTTTCAAACATATTCATATAGTTTTATTTTTAGTCTTTTTGCCATTTTCAGACAAGTTTCACTTTTATAAGTGCAATAAACATATTGAGACAAATGTATTAATTATCTTATTTTATTTTTACTTAGGATTTCCATTGCTCTGAACCACAAAACTACAGGAACACTTTTTGCTTAATTTTTAATAGTTTACAGTAAATAGAATACAATTAGGATTTCTCCTGTTATTTTTAACTCTATCGTACAGTATGTGATATCAATTTTTTTAAAGACCCCATGTTATATTGTTGTTATAATGTTAATGTAACGTTAGTGTGTTGCTTTTTTTCTTCGCATGGTTTAGAAGCTAAAAATAGGCACTGCTTTTTATTTATATAAAATGTAAAATGGGATAATATGCATAATGGTAATACCATATCTCACAAAACTAAAGCTGATAGGGCAAAATTAATGGTATATTTGGCATCAGTGACCTAAATATAACCAAGAATAGGTATAAATTCTAAGGCACCAAAATGGCTGTTGGTCTGTGTAATGACACATTGGTGGTTCAATTTGCTTCCACTCTCTAACCAATACATGTCACTTGCATGCTGTTTATGGCATTTATTCCATATAGCTGGAGTATTAAACACTAGATCTCCTACAGTCCGTCCATTCTAAGAACCAGCCCTAAAATAACAAAAACCAATATGCCTCTTAGGTGATACGAGTAAGGTGCTAGAGTGAGACAGACTTACTGATTTTTGTTAACTTTAGGTTCTGTTTTAAAGTGGACAGACTTTAGTTAACAAAAGGTTAACTATCACAAATCTCAACAAAGAGATCATTCATCTCTTCACACACAGCGGTTGTGTGTACGTCTCGACAAAAGAAAAGGGAGATGCTGCATCAGCTGAACAAACCAAAACAGGATCAAGTTACAGCAATGTTTTCTATTCTACCACAACGAAAACACATTAGATAAAATAATCTTATGTTATCAGTAAAACATCCATATTGGTCCTGAATTCAACTGTATCAAGCACAATTTAAAGATGTTTTTAAAAATCATTTCTAAAACGGTGGATAAAGGTTAAAACACACAACGTTTCGACTCTTCCCCAGAGTCTTCCTCAGGTGATACACCACATGACATGTCTTTTAATTGTGTTTTAACCTTTATCCACTGTTTTAGAAACAGTTTTTAAAAAGTCTTTTATATTATCAGGCCCTCGTTTATATCTTCTACTATTTGCAGGATTGCAAATCTGTTTGAGCTTTCAACATGATAATCACAATTTTTAGTCTAGTCACAATTAAACCATTTGTGGCATTTTCCCTTCTTGTGCGAATTCAGCTGATGTGTCCCAGACCATTAGATATCATGTATGTGCTAACTAATTTTTCCCCTATCTGTCTCTTGTGCAGAGGATTCGATCAACTGTGGATGAGAAGGAACAGAAACAGTTACTGATGGACCTCGAAGTTGTTATGAAATCCAATGAGTGCCCATGCATTGTCCAATTCTATGGAGCCCTATTCAAGGAGGTGAGAAACAGCTTTCTGATATTATTGCATAGGATCTGCTTGCATTTAAAAAATAAATAAGTAAATAAATAAATAAAAAAATTGTAGTAGTAATTATAATATTATAATTCAGCTTATTGTTTTTAGGGGGACTGCTGGATATGTATGGAACTCATGGATACCTCATTAGATAAATTTTATAAGTTTATCTATGAGAAATTAAACCAGAGGATACCTGAAAGTATTCTAGGAAAAATAACAGTAGCTGTGAGTATTAGTTGGTATTTAATTCACTAATAAACACTAACACTAGTTTGATTTCTTATTTTTTTTAACTCAGTCGTAATCACAAGAATTCACAACATTCAATGATATGTTCCCTTAAAACTTATTATTTCTCTACATGCTTAAGGTATTTTGATTTTGACTGTGAATATATAGTGAATAACTTGTGTATAAATAAAAATATACAATCACAAAAATCGAATCCTGCTACAATAGAATCTCCCTTAAACATTTTTCTAAGAAGCAGGATTATTTGAAGGATTTGAGAAAAAAAATAATGGTAAACTAAGTTACAGATAGCAGAGATACCTACTTTAGTTCTGCGGTTTATATTGTTTTTGTACAGGATGTGTGGGTTTCCATACACACAAGTCTTCATTCTGCTTTCAGCTGTCATCTTAAATCACTAACATGTTACTTCGTTTAGCTTCATGAAGAGTTATTTTTTAGAACAGAGTACAAGAATTCAAAATGTGGAATACCATTATTTCCCCCCATATATATTTTTTTCTTGTGAAGATTTACTCTAAGGAGCAGTTTTTTAAAATGAATACAAAAAATCTTAACAAGTGTTCATGTTTTTTTACTTTACATGAACACATTGTTGCCAGATTTCCCGATTTTTGCAGAATTTCCCTAAATTTAGAGAACTAAATTAATTTCCTACTTACCAATTAAAGATATGAATTTCCTGCTTTTCCCTACTTGACATTAAAGTTAAAACAAATTTAAGTTATATTTCAGTAAGTCAGTTCTTTCAATACCATATTTGTATAGTAATGTTTTTATTGATGGCCTTGATATGAATACTTGGTGGGAGTTATCTCTCGATCATGATTATTCGCTCACAAGTCAATACTTGCTACGGTAATGATGTCATGCGGCAGAAACCCAGATATTCACTTGGATGCTACAGATGAATAGGAAGTGCATCTTCCTAGTTCATAATGTTTCTGCTGTGTGGACAGTAAATCCAGATGCTGTCTAAATACCTAAAAGAAAATTTTAATAGTGATGATGCTGATGAGAATCCTACATTTACAAAAAGAGAGAAAAACTGTTATATGTTTATCTGAAGAAGTGGGGAAATATGTATAATTGGCTAGTGCCTATGTGTAATAATTCCACTGAAGCTCATTGTGTGCTGTGTGAAAAAGCGTTTAGAATTGGATCGTTGGAGCAGTTCATCAGCACACTCCTGGCAATTCCTGGTTCAGATGCTCCTGTAGAATGTGAGTTTTCCATGATGTGTCAGAGGCGTAACAAGGGGGGGGGGGGGTTTGAACCCCCCCATTGATTAAAAAAAAATTGTATAGTTTTTTTAAGTCTGCTTATAAATTACTTAATATGAGTATATAGCGTGGAAAACTTAAAACTCGTTATTGTGCACCTTAATTTTTAAAATTTTCCGGGGCCCTCTCTTCCTGGGGGTATTCCATACCCCCCGGATGTTATAACCCCCCCCCCCCCATATGGTCGGCCTGGTTATGCCTATGTGATGTGTCACAAATGGTCAAACAGGAGGAACAGAAGTGCCACTGTTCTAAAGAAATCAAAATGACTAGTCTTAGTTAATTCAAAACTGGACTTTCAAGATTTGTATAAAGTATTAAAAAAAGATTGATACTAGTAAGAGATGTTAGATCTTCAGAGAAATATGGTACATTAATCTTGTGAAATACCTTATTTAGTTTATTAAACAGTGTGATAAATATCTGTTTTCGGAATTGTTTTTAAATGGTAGGGAGTTTCCCTAATTTTTAAAAAATCCATCTGGCAAATCTTAACACATGTTAAAACATTAAATTTGTATAATACATTCTTTAAATATCACATCATTTTCAATTTCAACCCATTGGCACACTACATTTTGTACACATTGTGTACCCATAAACTCTAATATTTTCAGGCAAGAATAGAAATTTTGTAATTTATAATTATTTCACGCAAATTCAATTTTTATTACATACCTCTGTTGTGCTGTGATGTTGGTTTGGTCCCTGGAGTGCTTATTTAAAAAATGTTTGTTATATGAAACACCCTAAAACAGTCTGGAACATGAAGCACCATCAAACACAACACTTTTTTAGGATTAGGGGGAATAAATTTACAAAGTGGACCCAATTATTAGCTTGAAGATGGATTGGGGAAGGGCCTTGCTGATTCCTGCCATGTTGAGGTTAGAAAATCAGCTTCTTACAAAATACATTTCTTATAATGCATAGATAGGGGAAAGGCTGCAAAATAACGTTGTTGTACATGATAAATGTAGCTGTAGCTCTGCATTACAGAAAAAGATAACAAGAAAAAACAGCACTTCACAGAATTTAGGATATGCCTACAGCTGACTGAGCTTGTTGACCACCTAATCTATAATGAATGTGACTGGGATTCCAGTAAACACAAGCTTTGTATATCGATTTACAACTTAGAAATCGATATAACACTTATTGTGTTGAATACAGCAAGATAGATAACTTTTGTAGGTATAAAACTGTAATAAGGCATGTCATGCCACCCACTAACGGTAAGCTAGAATAACCACACATTCACAATCGATTTATACCTTGAGAATCGAGATGAAGCATATTGTATTGCTTGCTATTGCAAAGATAATTTATTCAGCTCTAAAATGGTATGTGGAACGATATGCCATCTACTCAGAGAAAGCTATAACTAAAAGAAAAGGAATTGGTATCTCAGCCCTTCTAATGGTTGGCAAAGTGCGAATGGACTTGAATTCTTCGCCTGTTCCCAACCGGTAAAGTGCACCAATGGGTTCAGTTTCATCATCCTTATTTCATTGCTGTTGTTTTAACATGTATTCAGGTCTAGACTAGTTGCAACTGTTTATGGGCTTATGGCATATACAGGACAGCCAATGTATAGTGTTACCAAATCAAGTAGGCGAAAATTCAAAACACAGTTAAGTGCATCAAAAATCTGTCTTATATTAATAATTAATTTAATTTTAATTTTTTGGCCTTCATAGGACCACTTTAGTCAGGTTTCTGATTGAGGTTTTTCTTCTTTTTGTCAGCCCAGTACTTCTTCATCCTTTCTGACCGCAATTTTCTTTCTGCTTCTGGAACTACTCTTCCTATTCTCTGTTTGTTTATTTTCATCTGTAGTGTAGTGTGTTTGTCTTTCAATATCTTGAGTGTGTCTGTCTTGTATATTAAATCCTCTACTGTAATATGTAGCTCTGCCATATCTTCCTTAAGTTCTGTAATCCATCTTATATTTTTCTTACTCTTACTCTTCCATAATTTTTCTATTATTTTTCTGCTAATTCTATTTTCTGGTGTCCGTAAAATATGTCCCAAAAATGATATTCGTTTTTTTTTCATTGTACTTGTCACTGGTTCTATTTCTTTATATACTGTTTCATTAGAAGCTAGTTTCCAGACTCCATTTACTTGGTAATTTTTGTTTAAACAGGTTCTTACTATTCTCCTTTCTACCTTGAGTACTCTATCTATTGCAACTGTGTTAGTTGTTTTGAATAGTGTTTCACATGCATACGTGATTTGCGGTTGAGTCACTGTTTTATAATGTTTCAATTTGGTTGCTATTGAGAGGCACTTTTTATTGTATGTATTCTTGGTAATATGCTGTGCTCTAACCAGTTTATCTATTCTATTTTGCCATGCTGGTTTCTCATTCATGTTGTAAGTGATTATTTCACCTAAATATTTAAATTTTTCTACAATTTTTATTTCTTGGCCTCCCACCTCAATTTTGTTTGCTAGCGGCATTTGAGTTAGCATTATTTCTGTTTTTTCAAATGAAATTTTTAAACCAATATTTTGGGCTATTTCATGCAGAGACTTAATTTGTCGTTTTGCTTCCTGAATATCATTGGCCAGAAATGCTAGATCATCGGCAAATCCTAAACAATTTAACTGTATATTGTCCTTTTGGGTTCCAATTTTTATATTTTTCGGATTGTTTCTGTACCATTCCCTCATAACGTACTCCAATGCACAGTTAAAAAGAAGAGGGGACAGACCGTCGCCCTGTCTCAGACCAGTTGTTACCAAGAAAGGTTCAGAAAGTTCTCCTCTGAACTTTATTTTAGAAATTGTATTAGTTAGAGTAAGTTCCACCAATTTGATTAGCTTTGGGTGAAGACCGAAATGTCTTAAAATTTTTATTAATGATGATCTATGGATGGAGTCATATGCTTTCTTGAAATCTATAAATGTTATTGACAGAGGCTTGTAACGTTTTTTGTAATATGCCATGACTAATTTCAAAGTTATTATTTGTTCAGTGCAACTTCTCCAAGGTCTGAAGCCTCCCTGGTATTCACCTAACTCTTGATCTAGTTGTTCTTTAATCCGATTATATAGTATTTTTGAAAAAATCTTGTAAGTGCAGTCTAGGATGGAAATACCTCTATAGTTATCTGGATTGCTTCTATCCCCTTTTTTATGAAGTGGGTTAATTATTGCTGTGGTCCATTGTTCTGGGAATTTTTATATTAATAATAATGATAATAATTTGCTTTAAAACAATGGAACTGCAAGGTATTTAGGAATGGCTTCTCATTCTCTGCCTTCATCCTTTTCGTCTATGTCACTTAATTTGGAATAGTTTCTTTCATCTCTAAATTTAATTCTAACTGACTGTATGCTTTCATCCCTAACTACTTCTTTCTAAAACCATTCCCTTGAAATTGCTTGTATACCTAATGCACAATATCCATGCTACATACTGACAGCCTAAAATGATTCAGAAAAATCAAGACTTGACTGTATTACTACTTCTAATTACAGTACAATGTATTTTGCACATCTGTTGGTTTAGAGGAGTACCAGTATTTTGTACATGAAGCTAGAATTCATTATCTATTACATTGTTTTCTTATTGCAGACGTTGAAAGCACTGAACTATTTGAAAGAGAAATTGAATAGATTAGAATAGAATAGAATACTTTATTGGTCATTAGACAACATTGGTTGCAATAGACCAAGGCTACAGGAGAAAAAACAGTCAAGTACAATCCCAATACAACTGCAATACAATTTCAACAGTTCAGTACAATACAATGCAAATACACTACAATACAATACAAAAACAATATTGACTACCTCTGCAGAGTGTAAACAGGTATATAACCAGCTAGAGTAAAAATAACCTAACCTATATTTACCAAAAGAAGCTACTTCTTTGATTCAATTAAATATAAATATTTTTATATACATAATATACAATTAGGCAGACCCAACCATCAACTCTTCAAATTCATTTATATCACAAATAACCAGGCTCTGGAGTAGGTTTTTCAATTTAATTTTATGCGGTTTCAGAGGAAGAGATTGTATGTTAGGATGTAGCATATTATAAATGGAACCAGTTAGAGGAGTACCAGTATTTCGTACATGAATCTGGAATTCATTGTCTATTACATTGTTTTCTTATTGCAGACGGTGAAAGCACTGAACTATTTGAAAGAGAAATTGAAGATAATCCATCGAGACGTGAAACCTAGCAACATTCTCCTTGATAAACGAGGCAACATTAAGCTCTGCGACTTTGGCATCTCTGGTCAATTAGTGGACTCCATTGCTCGAACTCGCGATGCAGGCTGTCGTCCATATATGGCTCCCGAAAGAATAGACCCGCAACGAGCACGAGGGTATGATGTCCGATCAGATGTATGGTCATTGGGCATTACTCTGATGGAAGTGGCGACTGGACACTTCCCGTACCCCAAATGGAATTCTGTATTTGAGCAGCTTTACCAGGTGGTGCAAGGAGATCCTCCTAGACTTTCTCCTAATGAGAATGGAAACCAGTTTAGCACTGAGTTTGTTAACTTTGTTAATACTTGGTAAGTATATTTTTTTCTACTATTTCAATTGGATGCTTATTCCATAGCTTGTATTGGCTGTTTTAACCCATTGTTCGTTTTCAGTTTTAATTTTCATTTTTCCAATCCTGCTATGAGTATCCTATATGCTTACAACCCATAATGTGCAGTTTCTTGTTTTAACTAAATATGTAACAAAGTTCCGCCTTAACCCTTAACACACAACTTATCTTGATCCACTCAAAAACAGCATATAAAGATGTAGATGAAAGCTGGATTCTTCTGTGAGGAACCAAGATGCGTCATTATTTAAATAGAAAATGCATTTCGGCGTAAAACCCTTATCTGATGGAATTGAAATATTTTAATTATTGTGTTAACTATATTCTCTTCCAGTGTTCCTCTAGGAATATAAAAAGTGTTATATTTCAAATTTATCATCTTATTTCTTTTACTCACCGAAATCTAATTTGTAACAGCATGTATATCTATTTATCATTTTCCATATAATTTGTTTAAAATATTTCAGATGAATTTAATGTTGCACATGTTTTGCAATTTAAGCCATCAGAAGAAAACATTCTACCTAAGACCATTTAGCAGCACACCAGAGGAGGAAAAGTTTTAATATTGAACATTGTACCTCTTTTTCTATTGTTTTTATCCTCACACAATTGAGGAGCATTTTTTCAAAAGCCGATATCTACATGGATTTCTCAGTGCAAGAGGTGACTAAGTGCCATCAAGGAAAGTGCTAATATTTGTGTGTATTGACCAGCAAAGATCGTATTTTATCTACGCCAAACATGACTAGCAAGCCATTACTGTGTCTGTAACTGATACAGCAAGACTGTTTGTCATGTTTGGCTTAGATAGAATACGATCTTTGCTGATCAATGCACACAAATATTAGCACTTTTCTTGATGGCACTTAGTCACCTCTTGCACTGAGAAATCCATGTAGATATCGGCTTTTGAAAAAACGCTCCTCATTGCACAGGCTCTTGATTCTTAAATTAAACTGAATACAAAAGTTGTACAAAGAAAATGGCATGTCTAACATAATGCTAGTAAATCATCGGAGAAAAAATCTCCTTGGAATTGATCCCAGGACATCTTATCCATATCCTTGCACCTAACCAGTTGTTACAGAGAGCTGCTTGATTGTATGCTTGAATTTGGTTTCTATGAATGCTAATGTTGCTTGCCTTTCTTGCATTTAATTAACATTTCTTAATAACAGCATATTCTATGGTACCACCACTTGGCCACAGCACCAATGATAGTGTAAGAAGTCTCACAATCGGGAATATTCGCTCACCGGTCGGTCTGTTCGTAGGGGTAGAGAGGAGAGGAACTAGAGCCAAAGGCGTAGTCAGTGCAGCCTGAATATTCAAGCGCTTGTTATTTAACTTGTCACACAATGAAATAAAATAAATATGACACCAGGTGCTCAGCTATTATATAATTTTGTGATTTTTGCCTAGGCCACGATGCTGCCTTTACACCACGATATGCAAAATCATGGTCAATGGACACGCGGCGAGGAGACCACAGAAGACAGTTCAGTGACAGTGTTTTTATGAGATTTTATGAATTTTATCTTATTTTATAAATGTGACGAAATGCAGTTTTCATTTTATCTATTGGAACTCCAAGCCAGCAAAAGATACCCTGAAGATGGTGTAAAGGCACCGAAAGGCATAAACTCTCTCTCTCTCTCCCTCTCTCTCGTGTCCTATATCCCAGTGTCGGGGTGAAGGGCCTCCAATTGAAGGTTTATGATACCTGTGTGAATTTTGTTACGCTTATTTTCCGAGAGGGTAGAGGGACAGGTGGTAAGACCATCGCCTCACAACCCTCCAGGAAACTAAGGTTTCCAAGGTTTACTTGGATGTGAAAGGCCGCGAAATTTTGTTCAGAGGCTCTAATTTAGGCTTGGAGTTCTTTAACGTGCAGTAAATCTACGACATGGGGCCCCCCAGCTTAAAGTCCCTCCCAGAGGACTCAAAAGTCAGATAATTGCAGTTTTGGGTTGGTTTTATATTTCTTAGCTGGTCCTTGCAACATATCGGCTTGCAGAAAAGCGGGGGAATTTCCATCTAAATTATCTGCCACTTTAAAATAAAGATTTGCATATTAGGCATACAGTTTTTGAACCCTATATTTAATCATGTAAATACTTAGAAGCTGTTTAACTGAAACAGCTTTCTAGTCATATCTTTTAGTAACTTTTTTCTATTTATATTAGTAAAGTGGATTTGAATATTTAATGATGATTTATGCTTAACCCCAGTAAAAGTCCTTTCTCTCCTCCGTTACTCATCCCCTAAAACATACTTGCATTGCCATGTGTGATAATAATTACAAGCGTGAACTAAGTTCTGCTACCACGCATGTGCCACCCCCTTTCTAAGATGCACAGCACCCTAGGTCCATAGATAGTAAGGATTCTCCATTAATTTCAAATTGAAGTAGTCTACGTCTGAGCTTGTAATTATTATCACACATGGCAATGCAAGTATGTTTTAGTGGGACGAGTAATGGAAGAGAGAAAGGACTTTTACCGGGGTTAAGCATAAATCATCGTTAAATATTCAAATCAACTTTATTAGTATAAATAGAAAAAATTACTAAAAGATATGACTAGAAACTATTTACATTATTAAATAGGGCTCAAAAATTGTATGCCTAATGTATGCAGACCTTTATTTTAAAGAGGCAGATAATTTAGATGGAAATTTCCCAGCTTTTCCATGAGCCAATATGTTGCAAACACCAGCACAGAAATATAAAACCAACCCAAAACTGCAATTATCTGACTTTTGACCCACCGCAAAAAATATGTTCATAAACCCCAAACAGCGGACCGAATTTGAAAGCCAAAATGTGATTTAGAAATCCCCCGAAAGAATATAAGAAGAAAACACAGAACCAAAACAAAATTTTGATTACCGAAAACAGGTGAGCACTGAATTTAATTTAAAACAACGAAAACATAAACAAGAAATGTATATACCAATATAGCGCACCTGAAACGCCAGATAGCTTCAGCTCCTGCCCACTGAACAAATTACTTAATTAAACAACATGCTGGTTGCTCGCAAACAAGACGACCAATCGGCCGCTCAACCTTCACAATCTCGGCATCTGATCAGGATCTCATCTCACAGCGGAATGAATCACAGTTACGGGAAACACCCCTAGCTAGACACATTCAGTGGCAATAGTCTTGCCGGAAAATGACTCCTCACGCCATCTTTTCTAAGAGAAGAACTTGTGCGCAGAAAAACAAATATGCACATAACTGCACAATAGGCTGGTGAACCTTATTCACGGTTCACGGTTTTTCGCAGCCTACTTCATCATATAACAACAAATATAAGCCAACAACTTTTCACATCTTCGTTCACAAGAGAATCATTGCTTACCATGGATGCACCAGCATTTAATTGCAATATATTCCTTTTCGTAGAGTACTGCTGCCGTGATGTTGCTGGCACTAGCTCCAATTCAATGTTTCTGGCTTCGTTTGTATTTTCCGTGGGATTATCATTCATATTTTCACAAGCTTTTCATATATACTAGTTCGTATGCATTGTTGTTTACAAAAAGCGACTCATATATAAAGCATCTATACCGCATTTCATATTGGTATGTACGGTTCATTGTTGTTCCATGATTAACGTTAACGTTAACATATGACGTTAACAAATGGCCTACTACCTTTCATTATAATTAATTATACATTTTTTTGGTGATTCATTTCGTATAATTTAGAGAGCTTTTACTAAAAAATATTGTATGCACCAAGTACGCAAAAACTTTATCAGGCTCATCCAGTATTTCAGCCTCGGCTGCTATAATAGATTCGTCTGCTAAAGCGTTATTTTTCGTACTTGATATATAAATAGATATTTTCTAACATTATCTAAACAAAGTCACTATTTTTGTCCCTTTGATTTCATAGTCATTAATAAGAGTGATAGTACTGTAATTTGTTCGTCTGATTTTTACATACTGTATGTGTGTTAATAGGTTAAACAATTGAGCAGTTTCTAGTGCAGCATAGGTCCTCCTCACTGTAGTGTGATAGTTTCTGCATCTTGTTAACCTTTTAACTACCAGATTTTATTTCTAGCATGAATACTGTATTTCTTTGACACTTATCAAGAATCTCATCTTCAGAAAGTGCATGGATATGCTGCTATAGTATTGGCTTTTCATCACTGGTTTATGCTGCTTTTGATTTCTTTGCGTAAGTCTTATTGCAATTTCACTTGTTTTATATTACTGTTGTCTATAAATTATTATATGTGCCTAGGGAATAGATTTTTTTTTTTTTTTTTTTTCAGTAAAAGCAATTTTTATTTCATGACATCAACTCTTCGAAAATGATTTCTAGACATTATATGGTCGGTACAACGCCAAAGTGAACTAAGCGCCAAACTCCATATTTTGAGAAAATTGAAGTTAAAGTTTGAGTGTTGTAAAATAGGGTTACGTTTACTTCTAACACTTTTGAACCACAGCATATTTTACTTTGCCTCTTATATTATTCAAATACAAAGAAGTATGATTTTAAAAAAATAACAATAGGTAATTTTGTTAAATTTATTAAAATGGTGTAATTACTTAGTTCACTTTGGTTGGATATGAGCTGTTTAAAGTAGCACTTTAGTTCACTTTGGCTGGATAATTATACTGGATGCAATGTAATAAAAACAAATACCATGTTAATCAAAAAGGTATTTGGATAATTGAAACAAATTAGACATAAATAGTTGTTTTAATAAATATTTTTATTAAATAAAGAAACAAAACGTAGACTCTTTATGCACAGTCTTATACTGAGCAGTTCTATTGCACAGCCTCATAATATACTATCCTATTGTACTCTAGCTTATTAATTTAATGTTTTCCATCTCCTATCGTCTTAATCTTCATATGCCTCGGAAATGAAATCCTCCAGGACTACTCCATCGTTGTCCTCTTCTTCCACATTCTCAGTCGGCAGAGTGAACTATAAACCAACCTAAACATAACCATAATAACATCACTGTATTTCATTTAAAATTGCAATTAAGGAGGCGGGAACCAAGGCCCCCCAGTTTGTGGCGACTTTAACAGGACAAATATTCCGTCTCCATAACAACCAACACATGTGAATCACTTTCTAAAATATAACATTTATCTTCAATAATGTATATATATAATATAATAATCATCGTGCAAAAAATAGCATGCAATACTCATTCTGTAAGCGCATAACGGATCTCAGAAATTGAAAAAAAAACTTTCCTTGATCCATATGCACCACTTACGGAACTAGTATCGCAATATACTATATTATAATGAGCATAACATATG
Organism: Ectobius pallidus; assembly: GCA_964059195.1. NCBI lineage: Eukaryota > Metazoa > Arthropoda > Insecta > Blattodea > Ectobiidae > Ectobius > Ectobius pallidus. The sequence goes on along the minus strand of CAXKWD010000010.1, from coordinate 73,558,499 downwards.
GTGCTACAATAATATTGCATGGCCCACTCTATAGTAAACATAACATATAAAATTGTCGATCACTATGATATTGTAGCAAGGTTTAAAAAATCTAGCCATTGAATAATTATACAAGCTTCTACTGATATAACATTGTGCATTCTATCAAAATTTACAGCTACCAATATCTGCATTATATTTTAATGTGAGTATTTTTTAGTTTAAACGCTCATTTATTTGCAAGTAATTGGCCTAATGTGATTCCTGACATATTGTTTTCAGATTGAATGTAATTCATTCATAACCTATATGGATGCTTTAACCCTATAACAAACATTTCAGCAAATCGTCGGCCTACACATACATCATTGATATTATTGCCAGTGCATTTTGTGAAATCTTCATATATTTTTAAAATTTCTTTTACCAGTGTACACGAGTGATATTAATTAAAGTTAAGAAGAAGCATAGCTACATTAATTATGTGAGCCAATATGTATTAATTTCAGTCAAAAACCAGTTTATATAGAGAAATAATATTCATATTATAGCTACTACGAAAACTTTTACACAAGTATGTAGATGTGAACCTAATTTAAATAAAGTATTTTATGCCAACAAAATGCAATATAATTTGTGTTACAGTTTCGTGTCTGAGTAGATGCATCACATCCCACTATGGAAAATCATTAAGAAAAAAAGAATAGTACCAACTATATGAGTCTAGCTTAATTTTAGTTAGCATGAGCTGCTAGTTGTTTATTAGCTATTTAAATTAAACTAATTTAATACAATTCTAATTACTAATTTAGACAAAAAAAATCCCTTTAGGCATGCCTACAGGCTGAGGTAGATTTCGAAGTGCTTTTGCTTTAATTTATTGTTGCTGTGCAGCACTCTTCTTCTTTAGCCTTAGCATGACAAACCCGCAATAATAACTGCAAAAAAGAGGAAAGGTCACTTTTTCAAACATTCGAATCTCGCCTTATATGAGAACTATCAAGAAACCAGCTCATCAAGAGCTTTTTAACAATACCCCACAAGACGTGGTTTCAACAATTTTGAATTTCCATCCCCCACCCCCACTCATACCCCCAAAACCCCCGAATTGTTGGTATCGCTGTGAACTCCATAGGGAGTACTCTAATTTATTCAAACAAAGTTTCCCTCTAGACTTCATAGGGACCGAGAAATAAATTTTTCAAAATTTCAACCCCCTCCCCTCCCCTTGGGCCAATTTTGCTCATTAACGAACTTGTCCGAACTATTGGGCCTAGAAATAACATAATAAAATTTGGTTAAAATATCTTGAAAATTACGGCCGCTAGCATGTAAAGATATATATATTTATATAAATATTATATATAAATATCACACAAAAAATTTTTGGACAGGCGGTGGTTTCGTACTTAGGGAGGCATGAAACGTAAAGGTATGGAAGAATTTTTTGAAAGTCATGACATGGTATCGATTGCAATAGGTAGATTTTTCTTCGAAATCTACCTAAAAATGCATAATGTGTTCTTTCCAGACGATATCGGGAATTTACTGAATTAACTGTGGAGATTGAGACACTTGGAAACGAGAATCAAGGAACACTTGAGGAATATAAAACACAAACAGGTCAAGAAATCTATGGAATTTTTGGCAGGAAGGGCATGTAACTAACCCAAAAGTAGTAGTAGTCCTGGTTACTCCACAGGGAAGCATAGGGCCTTAATAAAAGCACGCCATCGGACTCTGTTGCTTGCCAGGGCTTTAATTTCATTCCAGCTTTTCCCTGCCTGTGCAGCTTCCTTTCTAATCGTGCTACACCATGTTGTCCTAGGCCTTCCTATTCGTCTGCTCGATCCTTGAGGGTTCCAATCGAATGCCATTTTTGTTATGTTGTCGTTCTCTCTTCTCAATACATGCCCAATCCATTTCCACTTAGTAAAAGGGGCAGAGAGTCTTCCATTATGTGAGACACAGATATTTTGACATCTCTGCCTCTATTTGTGCAAGTTTACCTGTTTCCCACATTGTTTGTACATTCCAAAAGCCAATTCGAGTACCATGTTTCAAGCCAAGGGTCGTCAACTTTAGAGCATTCCGGCTTACTTTTATCTTGGTTTCTTTGATAAGAGGGGATTTAGGAAGAGCAGGTTATCAGCCTACAGCTTCCGAGTCCGGTGATGGGGCTGCCATCCTGGCATCCGGACCTGCTGCCTCAGATCTTGAGGAGGATTAGGGGCATTTCCTCCCCTAATCAATAGTTATGGTTTTCCTGCCAATACTCGGGTGGCTGCTTGCATTGGTAAACCAATGGGTGGTGGGGTCGCCACATCCCTACGCCGAACTAACCCAAAACCACAATAATTATTATTAGAAAGTATTACAGGGAGCAAGGAATTTGCAGCATGGAAAAATATTTTCATTTTGGGAAGAAAGAAAGAAAAAAAACTTTAAAAAATGAATCTTGAACAAATTACATCTTGACCAAGAAGTATTTTCTACGACCACCAGGGAGAACAAGCAGAAGCTACTCAATAGCCAACAGCAGTCAATCTTTGGTAAACAATGGAAGGAAACAGCTTCTGAAACATATCCTATAAATTTAGAAGTGAATAGTGGAAAATTTTTACAAACCTAAAGAACTGAACTATAAACCTATAAAGAACTGATTCCAAATAGTAAATATCTACATCACTGTTCTTAACTTCTTCACTGTAATAAAATTAATTAATTATATGAGTTGACATAAACTCACTTTTTGCTTCACTTACCATATTTTGGTATAATGCTTTTCAAGGAGCCTCCTCCCCATTGTCAAACACTCATGTCAACTGCCAAATCCTTACATTAATATAAAATTACATTGCAAAATTCAAGAACAGCATAATGAATTTTGAATAATGTAATTTTACATTGCAAAATTCAAGAACAGCCCAATGAATTTTGAAATACCTGAGGAAGACAGTTTAATCAGAAAGTTCATAAAAAGCCCACCAGGTGCGCAAAAGAATCTTCCTGAGAAGGATTTGGTAGTTGACAAGTGTGTTTGAAAATGGGGAGGAGGCTCCTTGAAACACGTCATACCAAAATATGGTAAGTGAAGCAAAAAGTGTGTTTATGTCAACTCATATCAAGAATCAAGAATCAATCAATCAATTTATTCATCATAAATTGGCCCAATGAGCCATAAGGCTCGCGCTTAGGGACTGTTACAATATACATACATATAATACAAAGGATAAGTATGATAATACATAAAATAAGTAAAAAAATACATAAAATAAGTAAAAATACATAAAATAAGTAAAAATTCAAAACATTGGTTGTTAGAACATAATACATTAGTTGGTAAAACATTATGATAAGCTGGTTTGCAGTATAATTTACCTTAACAGTGTGCATTACAAGAATAAATAACTTATCTGTAATAGCTCTGAGTTATACCTTAAAGTATTCATCTAAAAAGAATTTTTGGACATTGGTTTTGAATATACTAATGGAATTTGAATTTTTTATATTATCAGGGAGTGCATTATAAACTTTCGTCATTCTTGACATTAGGCTATTCACACCATACTTTGTAGTTTCACTAGCAGAGGTAGTAATATTGAATTGACCTCTAGTGGCATAGTTATGTATATCATCAAATTTTCTAAGGGTGATGTTTGAGTGGAACAGGTTATGTAATAATTTATAAGCAAATATTGCTGTGGATTTCTTTATACTTACATTTAGTGGGATGATACCAGTATGAGAGTAGATATATTTTGTTGGGGTTGTGTACTCTAAATTGTAAATGATCTTTAAAGCCCTGTTTTGTAGAATTTCAAGTTGATGAATGTGATTTTTTGTGCCAGATTTCCAAAGAATATCCATATAGTTGAAATGGCAATGTATTAAAGCATGATAGATACCTCGATAGTCCCATATTTCTTAGTCTAAACAGGATGCCAGTGACGATTGAGACTTTATTACTAATATGTTCAATGTGATCATTCCAGCTGAGTGTTTGATCTAATTTTAGTCCAAGGAAAGTGGTGCTGTGAACTTCTTCAACAATCGTATCTTCAATTCTTATTACATCATGTTCTTTTATTTGATATCCTCTCTTCCTAAAAAACATGTACTTAGTTTTAGAGGGATTTAAGACTAACAGGTTAGTATTAACCCATTTTGATAGTACATTGAGGTCGGTTTGGATTTGCTTAATTATCTCATTTTCATTATTACCCTGATAGAATATAGACATATCGTCAGCAAACATAATGAGTTTACCTTTAAGCGTTAGGTCTGCAACATCATTTATGAATATTAGGAAGAGTATAGGTCCAAGGACTGAGCCTTGGGGTACACCACAAGAGATATCAAGATTGCTTGATCTCTTGTCATCTATAGATACATATTGGTTTCTATTACCAAGATAATTTTTAAACCATGTCAATGGCATTCCTCTTATCCCTATTTGCTCCATTTTATACAACAGTCTGTCATGATTTACTAAATCAAATGCCTTTTTTAGGTCAATAAAAAGACACGCTGCAATTTGATTCATATCAAGTGCTTTTTGTAATGGAATTATGGCATCTACAGTTGCATTTAGCGTGCTGGATTTTTTTAAGAAGCCATATTGGTGTTTACTCAGAATTCTATTTGTGGGATTGCTTATAAAAGAGACTAATCTGTCCTTCATCACCTTTTCAATAATTTTTGACAGCGTTGGTAATATGCTGATGGGTCTATAGTTACTAGGTTCTGTTTTATCACCTCCCTTGTATATGGGCAAGATTCTAGCAGTCTTACATAGATCTGGCATAATACCTTCATTGAATGAGTCATTTACAATTTTAACTATATGAGGCATAAGATTCTGACTACAATTTTTCAAAATACTACTGCTAATATTGTCATCTGTTTTTGAATCTCTATTCTTTAGTGTTGAGACTATTTTACTAACTTCATTTGTATCTGTAGGCCTTAAAAACATTGAGTAGGGATTTCTATTAATATGACTGAGCTGATGACTGACTACTTCTGGCCTAGGGCTTAATTTTTTGGCTACATTAATGTAGTATTTATTAAGAATGTTACATATTTGCTGGGTATTTGTGTATTCAATGTTATCTACTTTAATAGAGATATTTGTTGTACTTTTAGTTTTTCTCTTTTGTAAAAGTTCATTTGTAATTTTCCATATGCTTTTTTTATTTTTAGTTTCACTTATTAATTTTTTATAGTAATTATGCTTCAGTTCTCTCTTCTTTATTGTTACTAATCTTGCTACATTTTTGTAGTCAAGTATGATGTTTTCGCTTGCATTAATTTTTTTGGTTTTGGCATATAGTGCATCTTTCCTTTTTATTAAGGACAATAAGTCATCGTTTACCCAAGGTTTCTGCAATCTCTTATGATAGTATCTTTTTTCTTTAGTTTTTGAGCATCTAAGTTTTCCTTCGGTTATATAATCTGTAAGTTTATCAGCTAATTCATTTACGTCATGTGTATTTCCATTAAAAACAAATGGAAATATAGTAAACATATAGTAAATTAATTTTATTATAGTTGCTTCACTGTATAAAGTTCCACAAAGTCTATTCTTCACTGCTGTTTGTTCACTTGCCTTTACTTAAAAAAAAAATTTCCTTCGGTGTAACTTGTTTACTTGCCTTTATTTTCAAATAATTTAATATGGTTTGCCAGTATTCTAATGTAATCTTTTCTTTTCTTCTCTTTTTTGAAAGATGGATGCAAAATTTGGCAATATCAGCACATCACTAATAAATTGAGAATGCCTGGTTTAGAATATAACTCCATCTCCACCTTGTTTGAAAGTATAACTACAAATTCATTAGGCAATAATCTCAGCATTTTGTGCAGGATAGTTTGCAAACCTGTTCTGATAGAAATTTTATATACCAATTCCACACCGTATGTTAGTAGTTTCTTATATAATGTTCGATGGGCATAGTAGATTTATTATACAGTAGTAGTAGTAGTAGTAGAGTACACAGGTCGCATGCGATCCTTTGTGATCCAGTCGGATATACACAGCAGTGGGTTGCCAGCCGTATTATTCAAATTGTCTCTTTCTTGCTTTTGTAACTTGATGTGTCAGTCTCTTCAGTACTTATTATACAGTAGACTCCCTCTAATCCAGCCACCCCGGGACCGAACCCTCGACCGGATTAAAAAATGGTCGGACCATCCGGTGGTCTTTTAAACGTGTAAAGTATAACCTATTAAACCAAAAATCAACTTTTAAGATGGTTTTGTCAATTTTTTAAAGCGTACTTACCCAAAAATTAAAAACAGCATTACAATTACAATTTCAAAATTAAAAGAAATCTGTTATTTTCTTCTGCTTATATAGTTGAACTGTTTTTTTGAAAGTATAATCACGCCACTTCTTCATGAACATTACATCGATAGCTGATGCAGCAGCCTGTTGCTCGACATAGGTAGTCGCACTATAAAAATTAAACTCACAGTAAGATACTAACAGCACAAGAGTAAAATTTACGTCTGAAATGAACGCAATCGTCAAGTGATTTGTTTACACTTAAGACTGAAAATCAAACAGGCATTTTTATTCAAGACGAAGGCTCCACGCAAGATTAAGTAACATTTGACAACGGCTTCACAAAAGGATCAATAAACAGTGGTGAGTGCTGCCCAATAATCTATTTATATTACATCACATTCCTCACCATAAGAAGAATGTCATTCAGTAATAGAATGTTTATTCTAGTCGATTACTGCCGTGAGAAACCCATCTGCGTGCAGATGACTCATTCCAAGAAGTCGGCCGAACCATCCGAGGCCGGACTAGAGGGAGTCAACTGTAGCTCTAGATTTTTAATTATATCTCTAGTATTATTGGTTCACTGGGTTGGTCAGAAATCATTTCTAGTGTAAAGTTTAATTGTTTATTGGGTAAATCATGACATTTGGCTTTCTTACTATGTTTACAGTCTCATCAAAGAAGAAACTCAGAGACCGAAGTACAACAAATTGCTGGAACATACATTCATCCGTTCAAGTGATGAAGCAAATGTAGATGTGGCAGCGTATGTGAGTGAAATTCTGGATGCGATGGCCAACAATGGAGTTACATCATTCACGATGAATCAGCCTTGATAATAACGGAGCAACTGCCCGTGGCTTCCCGTCCAGGAGGGCTCTAGTCAGCACAGATAGAATCAAAACCACGCGCGCGGAGGGTCTCCACGAAACACGTCCTCTACTTCACTTGGTTTACTTGGATTTTTAAGAAAAATTCCATTGTTTTGAGAGAACTCAAACGCTAGCTAAATGGGTTTTGTGATAAAAATAATTGTGGTTGAGAAGGAATGCTCATGTAATATCCACACAGTTTAGCAGCTGCAATGTATATCAGAAAAATAGGTGTGTATTTATTGGGAAATTTCTGAAAATCGCTGAGCAATTTTATTCTGACACAACAAAACAGTTCTTGTTTTAACAGCAATAATTATTTTATGATTATCAACGGTATTAAAATTTAAAGCTTTAAACTTTAGGATTTCATGCTGAGGTGCCAGCATGTTTGTATTTAGGGAGGTTGAACTCTTTAAGCTGCCATATAAATCTTACTATTCATTTAGTAATTGCTAATCTAGTAGTCTAATCTTCATGATTTTTAATTTATCATCACAGTTTCGTCATTTAAACAGAACTATTATGGCGTTCCTGCTGATGAGTTTAAAAATTACATACTGTTTTCAGCTGCAGGCTTATTTCTTCTTTTTGGTAATAATCTGATAAAAATCTTGTATGTACTTTATTGAGATAAATATAATCGATGGGTACATATGACTGCAATGTTCAGTTGTTTGAACAAATTTTGAAACCTTATCTTATTTTACACAAAGGTAGTCATGTTTTAATCTAATTTTTTGTTCAGCTTGCATTTGCAAATTGTACATTGTTGGTGAATATCTGATTTCTGCCTTGTATATTTAGGCGGACACTTCTTACATTTTGATCTAAGTATAATTATTAATCTTCGTAAATATTTTTATATTAGTGTATCTTTTTAAATCTCTTTAAATATAAGAAACAGGAAACTTCCTTCTGAAAACAGATGCCTTACAGGTATGTGTTCACTTTAGATTAGAATGGGTAGAGGAAAAATTCTTCTGATACTGTATCTTGAATCCAGGACCTTCAACTTACCATCCTGATGCTCTACCAACTGAGCTTTCCATAGTTCATGATCACGACTTGGATTACATTGCCAATTCATTGCCTAGTACATACCTGGGCAACTGAGGGGAAACGTTTTAGTCCCCCATCTACTCTGTGACGCATGAAACCTGCTCTTCATATTCATTGTCACGTCGAAACTGCTTTATTCTGATGTCAAGGGCGACAGTAGTGGGAGGCATTACCCCGCCGCACAGTGACACAATGTGCACCAGTTGCGCACCCATGGCCTAGTACTTGCAAAAAGTTGCTTGTGCATGGGCTATGGCATGGGTTCTGTGTCTATTAGGTTCAGTGCAACACATCAGCTGTACTTGCTTATCTTTACACAGGATGTTAATGAATAACACCGAAAAATTTTACCTGTGTATAGAGTGGACATAATAGGCAACTTTTAATATTAGGAGATTTTTGCTCTGTGGATTCAATTTTTCCTGTTACATGGCCACCACTGACTTCTAACATTTGAAATAATGCAAAACAAAGGTACTTCCTTATTAATACTGAAGATATAAATAAAAAAAACTAATGCAGTGTCCGCCAATCATGTGATTAGTCTTTAATTTTTGCAGGTTATGAAAACCCTAAATGTTGATATAGCTGTTGTTGAATGATTAAAAATAAGGCTTTTATTGATCACTGAGAAGTCATGAAGTCGATTTAATGAAAATTTTAACCCTATTTCGCTTAGTTATTGACTTATGAGCACAAATTGTAATGACTTTAATGGCCTGTAGCATACACATTTTACGTCATAGAGCAAAAATCTCCTAACAAAAGTTGCTTGCCTTTGTCCCCTCGATACACAGGTAAAATATTTCGGTGTTATTCATTAACACCCTGTATAGAGTACTGGCATTACACACTTCATAGTTTTTGTCAACAAAATGACAAATCATACCGAAAGTAAGCATACAGAAGTTGTTCCTATTTATTGTGGAATTGAGCCTTATTTATATTTGAAGAAAGAAATTGTATACAGTCAGTACTCCCTGTCTCCCTCTTTCTATATCAGTAGATTTTACCTATACTCACTGCAGTTAGCAGTTATGGCAGTTAGCAATGGAATCCAAGCCCTGTTCGTGATACAACAGTCAATCTCACAAAAGAATTCCTGCATGGTCTCATCGTTAGCATCGCTGGGTAAGGATCCATAGACCTGGGTTCAACCCTGGTTCCTCCTCAGGTTTTTCTGAGGTAGGGATGTCTTGAACAGAGTATACTCAGCATCTTGATACAAACTGAGGAGCTACTTTATGAAGAAGTAGCAGCTTCAGTCGTGGAAACCATCATTAACGGCTGTGGGTATTGGTATGCTGACATCATGCTTCCCAATCCTTCCATCTGCCTGTGGTAGATGACGCAGCAGTCGGGTGGTAGGCTTAGGCCCTTGAGGGTTGTAGTGCCATGAAGTTTGTTTGTTTGTTGTTTATAATGTTATATAATCTTAATTAAATACATGTAGTCACATAATATACTATGAGTCATGTTAATTACCACATTTGAACAAAAAGAGTTTTCTGCATTGCCCAGAGATTGCTAAGGCATTTGTGTCCAGATGGTAGCACAGTTTTTATTTGATGTTTATTGTAAAAATGGGGTTAATGTAATAAGAGCAGTATGTAACAGTAAAATTCCATTCTTTTTTATATACGTATGGTTTGTTTGAAAACCCTCACTTTTCAAAAGCTAATTTACAATTGGAACATACAAGCAAATTTTAGAAGTCATCATCTGTCCTTATTGAACAGCATTCTTAATCATTGAAACAGTGCCGTTTTTGTGATGGAGATATTGGTATTAATGTCTAATGAGATGTCTCTCTCAATTTCACTCGGTTGGAGTAGTGTGCCTCATAGTACATTTGGCTAAAAGACTCAGTGATGTTGACAATTAAGGGTAATTAACTGCCAGTGATGGCAGCAAGTTAAATTGAAGGTCCCAGGCTCAGGGACAGGAATTTTTCTCCTAATTATTCTCATGTAAATTTATATTTGCCTTCTTACTTATTTTGTTACTAATGTTTTATTATTGCCCAGTTTTTAAGCACTTTGAGAAAATAGTTTGTTCTATTATTTCTAATCAACTGGCAGCCATTCCCTAATATATAATTTTGTTCAGGATAGCAGAAGAAAATTACTTCCACAGTAGCATTAGCAAAATTACATACATTTTTTCCAAGGGAATGTCTCACAGTCAAATGAAATGTTGTAGGGTGGCATTTGCTGTAGCACAAAATTTTAAGTGTGGACATTACATGAGTAAGAAATGTAAGGGAAATGGTGAGATAGTGTAGTGGTATCTAGGGGGAAGATTCGTCTGTCATTATGTCATGAACTCTGACTACCTCTTTTGGTGGAGCAGCAGTACGGTAAGGTGAACGGTGTCGGAATTTTTCTCCTAACCATCTTTAGTGGTGTCTGTCCACAAGAAACTGTATGGTTGCTAAGGGTATCGAGTAAAATTTAGGATGCTTCCTTCTACCAAAGTTAAGAAATTTGTTAAGATTTCAACATAGAGAAGTTATTACTGGTAAACATTACAAAGTACAAATGAAGTTGGCATATTACATAAGTCTTAAATGTTAACAAGAAAGCTGACCTAAACATGTTTTGAGGGTGCATCCCTCCCATTATGATCTATACTCCAACTGTCTGATGTTTTGCCATCTCCTGGTTGATCATTGGAACGTATTCCTCTAAACATACTAGGATACGAGTGAAATTCTGAGCAATTTTCCAACTTGGTTCTCATTAATAGAAAGTCAATTAATTCAAATACAACCTTTTTATGTTCTAATTTATCTAATTTATAGACATAACTTAATGAAACTGCCTGTAAATATTTATTGAAAAAAAAACTGAAACACAAATAGAAACACATCTTCATGAAATAGTCAACATTAAAAGCACTTTTGCTTTATTTACGCCTGTCTTCCAACATGGCATACCTGGTTTGATTCCCAGCCCCCAAGGGCTGTATTTAGGAGAGTGATGATGTACAGCTTCTAAACACTACTCTATGCATCAAATATTCCTGGGTTTAATCCCAAATCTCTTGACAGTGTGCAACGTGTAGGCAAATGCCACTGTTGATAGTGATTAGTCTGTCGGATGGGGATGTTAAGCTATCAGTACCCTTGGTAGAGTGGCACTGAGAGTTAGTAGTGCATGAGCTGTAAAGTCAGCAAGCTATGGAACTGTTAAGTTTGTCCTGACATTTTTTCAAGACTCTGCCTAGTAAGGATAACAATATTTCATCATTTATGGACACAACTCAGTGTCTTGTAATCGTAAATGGTAACACTTTATTGTTCATTAGTGGTAAAACATTTAATAAAGCATTTTGGAACTCTGAACCTTTCTGTAGGCTTTCTCGTTTGCATGTAACACTCAGATCCTAGTTTAACTTCTATGTATGTGTTAATGCGACAGTCCCAAGTCTAGATTTCCATGCACGTAAAAGAACTTCTACTAGACAAAATTCTGCTAGCACATCCATGTCAGTTACAAGAATGAGTAGTTGTAGACAACTATCGATAAATGATCAGCACACAGAATAAATTGATATCATAAGTGTACGTATTGAGTCTGCATTAAAGCATATAAATTGTGTATCTTTTCTTTTCATTTACCAGCGGTAATTACAGTGGCCTCTTATTAATTCGAATCCTAAGGGGAATTAGAGAAAAATCGCATTATGCATACTTTGAATTAACCAAGCTATGGCTTTTTAAACAAAAATGCTGTTAAAAATGTAAAAATAATAATTATTGTGTAGTGGATATTATTCGAATGGCTGCCACACTGTTATGATGTTAAACCACTTAATGGGGTGTTTCGATCACATGATTGTTTAAACCATTTCAGAATGCACTTGTGAACATTGGGAAGTTCACAACCTCTTGTACATTTCCTATTTCCTCCATTTTTTGCAATCCAGCTTTCCGTGATTTTGTTGCCACTTTATTCATAAGCGTTAAACTAGTGTACGTGCCATGGCTCAACATTTTCAATACATTAAAACTTTGAGGATGGAATGGTCACTAAAATTTTCACAAAAGTGTTTAATCCCTCCAAAGCTACTGTCCCTGTAGATGAGAGGGTAAATGTCGCATTCTAGTGTAACTTGGGGAATTCATTAAAGCTTTGAATTCTTGGAAACCTTGCAAAATTAACATGACAAAAATTCTGGCTTCAATTTATGCAAATTAAGCTTAAAAAATTAGAGTTAATTGCAACTTTTTAAACATACATTTATATAAGAATTTCAAGGGGAATTAATATTTATTCAAGTTATACAATACTTTGAATTATCCATTGTTGAATTAACCAAATTCTACTGTATTCTAATTATAAGTACATACAACTGTGATTAATTCTTGTATTACCTAACAAGATTACATAAAGTTCCTGATTACTTAAGAACAATTTACCATGTTTTGCAAATTGAACCTTTGAAAATTCGAGCCTGTCAGCCTTAACAGCGGGAATAGAATGTGACGTTGCTACATCTAGCCTTTTGCCTTGAAAAAAGGTCGTGGTATTGTTCATTGCAGATTTTTCAGTTTGATCATTAAAAATTAGTCAATAACTAAACACCAGAAGTTAACATCACTTAGTGCATTCTTGCTCATCGTAGATATTTAGTGTCTGCAGCAAGACCTAGAGGAGTATTTGGAATTTGACTGGATAGTTCCTAAATAGCTATGTGGATTAGGAAAAGGAAAGCATACCATCCTGGATTAGTTTTCCTTATTGAGATGTTTATAAGCACCAACAGTTTGTGGACAGATAAGATACCACAGGTAAAAACAATATGGGAGGGATGGATGTTATTTAATCCTGAGATGTGTTGATCTCCAGATTCCATTCCATTAGGTTTGTTGTGTTGGTATGCATGTGTACTGTCTTGTGCGCAGCACTGTGTCCGCAGCAGATAAGCTTTCTAATTCCTCAACAAGTGCTTCAAGTCTGTTAGCATTCGTATGTTAATTCAAAGGTTATTAACTTGTATAGAGAAAATAATGCAGTTCTTATCATTTTATTTCAGCATTTCACAACTGTTACTCCCATAAATTTAACCCTTTCACTGCTATGGTTGCGTATTTGCATCAGATCGCATTACTACTGGCCGTGCTATTGAATGAATATATATGATGCACCACTTTGCATGCTTATAGATGAAAGAAATTATCCTTGAGATCCATTCAAAGTGTGGCAGCACATAGTGTCAGCTGTTGTCTATATCCTGATACGATCGGTTCCCTGTTCTCTGCCTTGAGCTGCCATCTGTATCTAAATATTTCAGGCAATATACTGCACCACACAGTAAAATGAATTATAATGGTGCTGAGTTGTGATATCATGTGGGCTTTCCCAAGGCTGTGTACATCACTCTCTACTTCAAGTAATGGGTGCTGTGCACTTGTTTCAGAAGCAACTGACAAATTATTTGCATTGCTTGTCTGTCTATGATCAATAAATAAATTTGCAAATTAATTCAGCACCACCAGTTTTCACAGCAATGAAAGGGTTAAGAACATTGCTGTACCTGAAGTGATCATGCTTCTGAATGTGTTTTTCATTAACATACAGTGCATTCCACCAAACTTCTGTCATGCATAGCAAGCATCCTTCGCCGGGCATAGGACAACTGTTTGTCATAATAATATTTAAATATTGCCAAAGATTCAAATAAGAGAAAATCCAGACATCAACAACAAAAAAAATAATAATTTCAGTATTCCACTCACCAGATTAACCCATGTGTTACCAACTGCATTGAGTTGAGTTATATTTAATTTTCCTTTTCTATATATAAAATACATTGTAGAACTTAAATTCTATGACATACCCTAAAATTAGGAGCTGAAGATGAAATGCTATCTTCCCTTCTGTGGCATTTAACATAGTGCAATTTGTTAATTTTCAGGGGAGCTAAAGCAATTGTTTGATTTCATGTTTTGTTGATTGGTTGATTTTATGTTTGTAGAAACTTGTCAAAACGTGAAATCATCTGCAGAAATACAAAAGCTGATTTTATGTGAGAAGTCAAACTTGATTTTTGCTCTCCTGAGGAATTACCATTTTGCATTTTCGATACTTGGCCAAAGGAGGACTGAGAGGTTAGGTTCATACTCAATTTTAGTGGCGCTTATCACTATTTTAATGCTCTGTAGTAACCTGTTGTGGTGGTGATGATAAGTGTTATGCCAGAAGGCAGGTCCAGACCTGGAACAAAGCCATTGGATGATCACGATTTGTCCAGGCAAATCCATGGAATTTCCATTGCCTCATGGAATGAGGATGAAGGACAATACAACCTTGGAAGGAAATTTCCCGCTACTGAAAAATTCCCGATCCAGCCAGGAATTAAACCTAGGCATCCATGTTACCAACTCCCCCTTGGCAGCAGACAAATTTCTTCTACTCATGCTTTAAAAATAATCCTCTATAAAGATTTGTTAAATACAGTTTAAAAGCTTTCATATTACATATTTGTAAAATATGTTTTAAAAGCTCTTGGAGTCTTTTTGTAATTAACCAATCCAGAGTATTGACAATTCCAAGAATCAATAGTGATATTGTAGATTCAGATTTCTACTGCCCATCCAGTTGTGATGAGAAAAGAAGTAAACATTTGTTGTAACAGGACAAAAGCGTGGTTTACAAGCTAACAAAATGTTGAAATTTTATAGAATTACACTAGTGCTACTTTCTAAATTAATTATGCTAACACTAAACATACTTTTGGAATGAGAAATTCTGGAACTTTGTCAAATTTTTATTCACTCTGATGTTGCCTCATTCTCCAGTTTTATTATCAGTCCAATCTTAGTCTATCATTTATGTCCCGTAGATGAGTCTCTTCTGATGTTGTACTCTAGCTCATTAAGAGGAAGAAGATTTCCCATCTGGCAAAGCATGATAATATTTGGGTAAGCTGATTGATCAGAATTCATAAAAGGTTAGGTGTATTTAAAATCAGTAAATGCCAAACTTTAGAATTAAATATGCAATGCTATGATGTGACACTTATGTTGTTCTTGGTCTCCATCTTCCCCGTTCCCTTCCATCCTTGTCTCAATTACTTGGTAACTTTTCTTTTTTCTCCCATTTGTACCACATGTCCATGCCGCTTCATTTGTTTTTTCTGTACCTTCTCTTCTTTGTTGTAGCTCCTTTCTTATCTTTTCTTTTCATATTCTGCCGTTCTTATTTTTCCCTATTATTCTTCAGTAACACTATTATGTTCTTTATTTCTCTACTTTTCACTGGCCAAATTTCCTCCCATGTGGAAAATTGGTTCTATTACCGTTTTATATGTCTGGTATACAATTTTCGATACTTATATTCTATGTCCTTCCAGCCTTGCTCATGATCATGAGCACATAACAAAACATTGTTCCTCTATAGTGAAGTTACTGCCCTTTGAGTTAATGTATGTTCTGCAAGCGGAGAATTATTGGAGCACTTCTTTTTCTCTTTAGATTCAATGTAATGCACATCTTAGTGAATTAATCCTTTATTTTCTCCCAGTTGTATAATCGATACAATTAGGTTCTCGATTCTCATAGATGCAGTTTAATAGTATAGTTAACGAGTTACAATCATTAAGGGAAAAAAAATCAAAATCAAGATAAACATGAGAAATGAATGGAAAATAGTCTTTGAATTACCAGTTTCTCTCTTTCTCTATGTGCAACCGTTCAGGATAACGGTATGTCCAGTTTTCTTGATCAATATGCAGGCGTTTAAGTAGGAACATGTTCAGGAAGGACTGCTATGTAAAATTTATTGAAAACAGTAATCTAGAAGTAGTTCTGGTTTAAATTTTCCATGGAACAGCTATTAAGATTGATAAAAAAGTTTAGAAAGTTACAAGACAAAAATAGATTACCACTTAGGAACTTCCAAGAAGTTGCTCTGTTTGAGGTCAGCAATTAAAATATTAGTGAATTATGCTTGTATTTTAATAAAATAATATTGCCAATGAATTTAAATAATTTGTAGTGAATTTGAGATGTTATAAAGATAGCAGTCAGCTCCATAGCTCTGAACATGTTCTGTTATGAATGCAAGCTCTACATATATGTAGAATTAAATAAATAGTTTAGTCACATCTTTACAAGTAATTTTGTATTTATAAACTAAAAAAGTTAAGTGTACTTTTACATTTATGAGAATGTTATAAAGCTTGTGCGTGGACGTTGTGTTGTGGAGAATCAGAAGGAATAAGAAAGAGGGGGCAGTATTGACATTTATGTTTGTGATGGTTTGTATGAAAGATTGTGTAAATACTTTAGTTGTGTACATTTGTTAAGTTGATTTTTTTGGTACAGACATCATGGCATGATAAACAATGATTGTGACGCAGATAAAGAAAAAGCAATTAAAATATAGGCAATTAGGTATATGTTGTTGAATGTACCACTCCTGACTCCAAGTCCTGGACTTCCATCAGCCCGGTATTATATGACTAATGTGGGAAAATTTAGTACAGTAATGGTGAAGGTCCTTTGTTTTTCACACTTCTATAGAAATGTTCAGAAAACATGGTGACCAGGATTTTAATGAACACAGAATATTTTCACTCTGATAGTAGTCGTAGGCAAGTAATATGATGCCCAGTATTATGTGACTAATGTGGGAAAATTTAGTAGAGTAATGGTGAAGGGCCTTTGTTTTTCATACTTCTATAGAAATGTTCAGAAAACAGTGCGACCAGGATGTTAATGAATCCAGAATATTTTCACTCTGATAGTAGTCCTAGGCAAGTAATATGATGCCCAGTATTATGTGACTAATGTGGGAAAATTTAGTAGAGTAATGGTGAAGGGTCTTTGTTTTTCACACTTCTATAAAAGTGTTCAGAAAACAGTGCATACAGGATGTTAATGAACACACAATATTTTCACTCCGATAGTGGAGTCCTAGACAAGTAATATAATAGAGGAAGCAAAGAGTTCCCAACTTAAAATTTCACTGATAAGAGTCCATTAAGCAAATATTACAAGTTGGTTAATAAAGACATTGTAAATTCTTACTGAGTAATAGAAAACTGATTTTTAACCTTTTCACTTCTACTGATTATAATTTCGTCACCTCAAGAAAGTATGTAAAAAAATAGATGCTTTATGTAAAGGCTGAGGATTTTTATCCTCATGTTAAGATTGCCATCATGGAAACCAACTATTCCACTGAAATTTTCCTCATTGATTTCAAATTCTGTTCCCACTGTTGATTTCACTTGTTGATTGCTTACATTAATATTGCAGCTTTGAAAGGGTTAATATCCCACCAACAGTATTTTTGTAACTCTGCAAAATTTACAGTCTTGTGTAAATGCACACCATAGCTTTAAGCATTTGGATATTAACAACAAAGTTCAGCATTGTTTTATCTATCAATTATTTGAAGCAACGGTTGACAGCAGTAACCATAACATAATGAAATAACTAATAAGTTGCAAAATACAGAAGAGTCTTTCTAATTCAAGGTGAACAGGACCGAGACTAATTTGCGTTGTCAAAAAACTCAGACTTATGAAATTACATTAAAAAATGTAGTTATTTTAAACATTACAGCATAACAGTCTATTTCAAGACCACACAGATTGCCTTACACTGAAGATAACATAAAATACTTCTTACGTAAACTTTTAGGCTTATTTCAGCACTGAGAAAACAAAAAAACACCATTTCATTTTTTTTTTTAAATTGTCTAGTGTCTTCTATTTTAACGAACTGCAGTGTGGCCTCGGACCGTGGTTCCACTCTGTGCCTCTATCTCATCCTTGTCAAGTCTTCTTAATGCCTTCAACTCACTTTCAAGGAAGGAAACAATTTGCGCTTTTGTCAGTACTTGTAATTTATAAAAGAAAACATGTGCAAACCATAAGGTCACTGCCCTGACTGATTTGTTTTTGATGATGATGCAAAGAAGGGCATGGTAGAGAGGGGTAGGATCGGGATGAGATTGGGAATTCCCAAACTGTGTTCCAGGTCAATGTCTAGCCTCATATACAGGTCTGTTTTTAAGTAATGAGAATAAATCCAGAAAACAAAATTTATTACAGATATCGCTACAAACTTTTAATAGTCTTCAAAGTATGCTCCTTGAGCATCAACACATTTCTGCAGGTGAGTTTTCCATGCTTCATATTCTCCCTGAAAGTCAGCAACTGAAGCAGCCTTCAGAGCATGCGTGCAAGCCACTTTGACAGCATCCAAGGTTTCATGGTGGTGTCATTACCGAAGATGAAAGTTGGATCTTCGAGTACAACCCCGAAACAAAACTGCAGAGCATCAAATGGCACACCCCGGAGTCGCCTCAACAAAAAAAACCTCGCATGTCCAAGTCCAGAATCAAAGCATTGCTGATTGTGTTTTTCGACATGAAAGGTGTGGTCCACTCGGAATTGCCTGCCCCCTAAGTTGGGCCTACGTTCTAAGAAAAGTTTAAGAAAAATTAAATGTTTTAATTGGTTAGAAGGAAATTTGTTTCCCTAAATATGATTACAACTTCAGGTTTACTAGTTTTGCAGTGTATTTTATACACTTCTAAAGATTGAGAAGAGTTATTTTTTACCTTTTGAAGGTATAGAACTTGACCGTTTTTACTGTAACATATAAAATTCTAATTTTGCAACAATTTTCACCACCCCCCCCCCCCCCCCAGAAATTTCAATGACACACTCTGCATCATAACCCCCCTTGTGGGCACCCCTGCCTACAATCTGAAATGTCTAACTGCTAATCTGTCTGCCTGCCCTTTTTTTCTGTGCGGCCCTCTCTGGATATATGGTGCATTGTATTTGTACACATTTTTAATAACAAACTTGATTTGGATATTCATGCTTCCCCCTGAGTTTTGTTTCCTTTACTAAAATGTTATGACCGCCGGCGTGGTCTTGTGGTTAGCATTGCTGGCTACAGATCCGTTGGCCCGGGTTCGATCCCTGATACCTCCTTAGATTTTTCTGAGGTAGGGAGGTCTGGCAGGGGTGCACTCAGCCTTGTGATTCAAATTGAGGAGCTACTTGATAGAGAAGTAGCGGCTCCGGTCATGAAAACCACCATTAACGGCCGTGGGTGCGGCATGCTGACCACATGCCCCCCAATCCTGCCATCTGCCTGTGGTAGATGACACAGTGGTCCGGTGGTAGGCCAAATCCCTCTAGGGATGTAGCGCACAGAGTTTATTTTTACTAAAATGTTGGATTTTATTACTTACTTTCCTTTTAGAAGACTTGGATTTCAAAATGTCTGATTACAAGTAATACCAGTTTCTATGTAAAAATGAATTAGAAGATACCTAAAAACTCCGCATAAGAAATTGGTAGGAAAAAATATTTTTGTATAAAAACTTGCTTCATCAAGCCCGAGTTTCAGTAAGTTCATTAAGTCTCCTCAATCATAGGAGAGGGATTCCATCTGGCGCTGTGAATCAAACTCTGGCTCTCTCAGTTGGTAGAGCACTGGAACACAAACCTGAAGGTCATGGATTCGAATCCTGGTTGTCAGAGGAATTTTTCTCCTAAAATGTTCAAATGGAATGTTCAACAGACACAATATTCTGATAGTTTCATGAACACATATCTAGATCTTAGAAAAACCCCTTAAAGTCAAGTGCAAAGAGTTCTTATACTTTATACAATTTTTAAAGTTACTTTACTTTACAGTTTGAACTTAGAATGCCCAGGGAAGTACATCCATTGCATCTTCAGAGTCAACATTTCGCTTCACTTCTCTAGCATTCTCGTCTTCCACTGGTTTAACCTCTAGTTAGTGCCTCCATGAACTAAGAAGAGGAGGAGACTTTCTGGCCTATTTTAAGATCTTACCACATATAATTATGGAATATTGAAGAATACAGGCTGTCATTCCTTCATTCAGGTGGAAAATATTAAAGTAAGTAACAGTAGCCTATGTATATTTAATAAAAGTTAAAGTGTGTATAAGCAGGTCCCCCACATTAAATTCTGGGGCCAGGTACCAAGTGCAATAGTAGGCCCCCTTTCATGTTAAAAATGTCAAAGTCACTTGTTTTTATAACAAAAATAGAATAAATGTGTTTTAACTTATTGTAGAATAGTTTCCACATTCCTCAAAATTTATTTCTTCCATGGTTGCTCTTTCCATAGGCCTACTGCTGTTTGTTGTTATTCAAATATTGTACTGCAGAGTAAAATGTCAAAATCGCTTTTTTATAACAATTTTTCGCTAATGCATCCCATTGTCCCAAAAGGAGTCTTCCGGATGCGTTTTTGTCCTGTATTTTAATTTTTTACTCTCCAAGGACAGCCCAGAAAAGAACTGGGATAACAACACTGGTTAATAGTTGCCAGCTACATCGTGATTTCCAGGACCATTCGGGATACTCAGTGTGAGTATGACCATGCTTGGTCGTGTTGTTTGGCTTTGTTGTATTCAGAAACCTATGATGTATTTTTGCTACTGAATTCTGTTGCTCCAGCAATTGAATAAGGAAATGTCAAAAGGGAAATGTGAATTACCGGCACGTTAAATGCTCATTTTCTATAAAGACTTTGTGGAACTTTACACAGTGAAGCAACTATAATAAATTTAATTTACTATGTGAGTTGACATAAATACACTTTAATGCTTCACTTACCAAATTTTAGTATGACGTGTTTCAAGGAGCCTCCTCCCCATTTTCAGAGTGTTTGAAAATGGGGAGGAGGCTCCTTGAAACGCATCATACTAAAATATAGTAAGTGAAGCATTAAAATGGTCCGCCGGCATGGTCTTGTGGTTAGCATTGCTGACTACAGATCCGTCGGCCCGGGTTCGATTCCCGGTACCTCCTCGGATTTTTCTGAGGTAGGGAGGTCTGGTAGGGGTGCACTCAGCCTCGTGATTCAAAATTGAGGAGCTACTTGATAGAGAAGTAGCGGCTCCGGTCAAGAAAACCACCATTAACGGCCGTGGGTGTCTGCATGCTGACCACATGCCCCCCAATCCTGCCATCTGCCTACGGGAGATGACGCAGTGGTCGGGTGGTAGGCCAAGTCCCTCCAGGGATGTAGTGCCACGGAGTTTAGTTTTAGAAGCATTAAAATGTGTTTATGTCAACTCCTATAGTAATTTAAAAAGCTCATTTTCTATTTTTGAAAGATAAAAATTGAAAATTGAATGTTCTAGTGTCGAGCATGGAGCAAAGTCTAACATTACTCAACACATTGCCACAAAGAGAGAGAAATCTGCTTCTCAAGCTGCTACAAGTCAAAAAATTAGTGATTTCTTAACAAAGAAGGTGAATGATAAACTGGAGAAGAATCTAGTTGCAGATGATGGTATATTTGCCTATCATACGTGCTTTCACAACCATATGGTCAATGGACTGCACCTTGAAAGTAATACGTAAATTATATGATGAAAAGCACGTGGATCTAAGAGTCCCGTATTTTTTTCTCATGTTTCTGGGAATCCTAGTGTAGTAAGCACAAGATATTTTGATGCCTAGAAATTTTAAAGTACAGTACAATCTGATGCCTAATGCTTGTGATAAATTTGACATTTGCAGGTTTTGAGGTTAGTAAAACAGTAACCCCCCCCCCCTTTTTTTTTTTTTTTTTAACATTTCCCATTTGTGAGGAGTAAAATTTAAAGTCCCTGCATATTTAAAATAAGAGCAATGCATTTTAGGGCCTTTTCACGACGGCGGTTTTTGAAGTGAACGCACCTGGGTCACTTGTGACGGTCACCATTAGTATTGCCAGTAGTAGCTATATGATAAAACAATTTATCGCTTTTGAGATCCCAAATGGCAGGTCGACATTCCACTTCACTTATAAAATCTTCAATATTAATCAAATCTAAACTCATGGCTGGATAACCTAGTTTCGCTGAGCTCGATTATACAACTGAATTATGTATATACAGCTTGCATTGTTGGCAATCATAATAAAAGTGACTGTGCGGTGACCCAGTGTGAATGCTCCCATTTAAACCAATGCTTCTTCGCCAGTGTCCAAAGTAGACACTGCAGCGTCACTCGTGTTTGTGTGGATCACGGTGGTGACCCAGTGTGAATGCTCCCATTTAAACCAATGCTTCTTTGCCAGTGACCATCACAAGTGATCAAGTGTGAAAAGGCTCTTGGTTTCATTTTTAAGGAAAAACCAGCTTACAAAGAATAAATACAAATAAATAAGAATTTATATTTACTCCTTAATAGTGAATTTCTAAACTGTTGATCAAAATATGTAACCAGCATTCAACAAATAATTTAATCAGGTACCTAAGTAACAAATTATATCTTTGCCCCTGGCCACTTCAATGATGTGGTTCACCATAAAATGCTGCAGAGCATGTAGCTTCTGTATATTGTATGAAACACTAATTATTGCAAACTTATCTTACCTTGATTCCAGAGAAAATGCAGTCATCACTATCAAATTCTATTTCAATGAACACAAAACTATAAAGGATATAATACTGAGTTGGGTCTAGCACGTATACTTCACTTTTTGTATAAATACCTGAACTAGTTTTGAAGACCATCGTCGTTCATAATCATCACATTAACACCAACTGCCGGCTGGACGTTTGTGTTGCCCTCTCAGAAAAGTTTGCTGCATTTGGCGATGAGACATTCATCGATGTCGAAGTTCATGAGATGTTCTTTATGTTTATGGATGAATATCCTCTCCCAAACCGAAAGTTCCTTGTAGCCTTCGACACATTTAATTAATATTGGATCACGATTGATGTCATGACCTTCATTCCAAAAGTGGGCTGCAGATTTGTCTGTATTTCCTTGTTTAAGATGTCGCAAATGTTCTTTTGTTCTGACCTCTAATTTCCACTTGGTTTTCTCCAAGAGTAAATCAGAGGTTAGAACAAAAGAACACTTGGTTTTCTCCAAAAGGAAATTAGAGGTTAGAACAAAAGAACATTTGAGGCATCTTAAACAAGGAGATACAGACAAATCTGCAGTAGCGGCCCACTTTTGGAATGAAGGTCATGAAATCAATCGGGATCCAATATTAATTAAATGTGTTGAAGGCTACAAGGAACTTTCGGTTTGGGAGAGAATATTCATCCATAAACATAAAGAACATCTCATGAACTTCGACATCCCAACAGATGAATGTTTCATCGCCAAATGCAGCAAACTTCCCCGAGAGGGCAACACAAACGTCCAGCCGGCAGTTGGTGTTAATCTGATGATTATGAATGATGATGGTCTTCGAAACTAGTTCAGGTATTTATACAAAAAGTGAAGTATAAGTGCTAGACCCAACTCGGTATTATATCCTTTATAATATAGCTTCACTGTGTAAACTTCCAATATAATTATGTTTGAACAAATAAAACTAATGTTTCCACAGGGGTTGTAGCATGGGTCCAAAAAGTTTTGTCCATGTGCTTTCTTTCTTGGATGGTGGTTCATCTCTTTCTACTTGTAATAATTCCTATCGGCACAGATATAGTGTGTTTACTTTAGATGGCAGGAGTGCTAGCACTACTCATTGCAAGTCTACACAATAGCTCAGTATTTTGGCTGCATAATATAATTATATTTGCACTTTCGAACAAAAAGTATTCACCAGAAACTGTGTGCCATTGCAGATTTTTCTATTTGCATGAATTTTAACATTTCCAGTTTTCAAATTTCTCCTAGTTTGTCCACTATATATTTTATATATTTATATTAATGAATGAAGACAGCAATATAAATATATAAAAGTTCTTCACAGGCTAACAGCCGAGTCAAGGGTTTAAAAAACTCCGAGCTTTCGGACTCCATCTCTGAATCCTTCTTCTGGGAAACTGACTCGGCTGTTAGCCTGTGAAGAACTTTTATATATTATTCGCCGAGAAAAATTCAAACCTTTTATAGCATTATAAATGTTTAAATTCTAGTATCATCAGATCACCACTACGAAGATGGAGTGCAGACTATTAAAACTACCAGCCACAGCCGCATAAGCACCAGTCAACCGCCAACTGAGATGGTACAGAATCTTCTTGGAACTAGTCCAGCTGATGTAAGTAGAGTTGAACAGTTATTAACTTCACCATTTTACTAGTAATATTGCTGTACTGTTTACCGTATTTTACGAACCATAAGACACACTTTTTTACCTTGAAAACAAAGCCAAAAACAAAAAGTTGGGTGCATCTAATGTCCCGAAGTACACCAAAAATATTAAAATATTGCCGGAACACCATAATTATACACAAGGTGGCACAGACTCTACATCACTGCACTTGTCACAATCGTAAAATGAGGGTAGCTGGAAGCCAGGTGTACAATGCGAAAAGAAAGTAATGTTGAGTTCTTTTATGCGAAAGGAGTTGTCTCCACCGGGTGGTTTAAATGAAAGACATGGCCTCTAAGTAGCCTTGTCCCTACACTAACCATATGCTGAATTGACAGTCAGAGGGTGTGATTTCATGAGAAATCAGTTCAATTGTTAAAATTTACGCAATGCCACCTGTACAGAAGAGATTTTCGTACAACACAGGTTTTAAGTTAGAAGTGATTTACACTGACTCCATTGTAAAAGGTTATAATTTGGTTTATGCAATGAAGTACATTATCTCCTTTAAAATGTTTCGTTTAGAGTCAAAATAGATTTCTTTTCCTTTAAATTTCCATCCTAAAATCAAGGTGCGTCTTATGGTCCGGAGCATCTTATAGTCCGTAAAATATGGTATATTACTTTCTTTTAATTTACTCCACCATAATTATTATTATTGCTATGGTTCAATTGTACATCTGTTTTACTGGAGGAAAATTAAGTTAAAGGGATAAAATAAGGTTTAAATAAAAACTCTCATTACTGTTTTTTTCAATTATAAATGTTATTATTCAAAATAATGATAAGTTTTAATAATGACAACACAAATTAAGTGAAGTAAAACAATACAAATCGGAATCTGACAAATAAAGAATACCACAATATTTTACTTTGGAAACTGAATTCTAAAGGAACTATTACCAGTACTTATAAAGTTATATCCAACAAACTAAGCTACTATTTAACATAAAGCTATTTAATATCAAATAAAATCTTGCATAATAAAAAATGAACAACACTAAAGCCAGTTACAGAACCAGGTACACTAACATAATGTATGAGACTAGCGTACCCATTCTTCACATAGGATATGTTAACAAAATAAGACTCAGAATTATCTTCCAAAAAAATGAACTATTAAAAAATTGCTACATTTATGTGAACTCCTCACAGGAAATTTCTTTTTCCTTTTATCTGTTTTTCATAGTTTCATTCATGGTTTAAAGAAATCATTCAAACAAACAATTTAAGCCAATTTTGCCTAATCATCATTATAATAAGTTGATAATATATTAAATTATTGCGAATAATTTAGGGTTAATACAATGTTCTCAGCCCAGACAGAAGCAAGCGATCTTTCCAGCACTGGAATAATGCTCTTAAATAATGTAATTGATTATTAATACTACAAAGAACAGCAGATGATACAACACTACAAATAAACAGCAGGAACACATATCTAATAACATTCCAGCCATGCTGTGGCATGCAACAGCTGAGGAGTTAAAAATTTGCTAACACACAACTGGAGTTACGAGGTTTGCTAATTAACCCCTCAGTTTTACACTTGTCATAAGTTTCTATAGATTTTTTTACTTTTTTGTTGCCAAGTGAAGAAGTGGTCGTTTCTCACATTGAGTATTCCAGAATAAAGATCTAAGGATTAACACAAAATTAAAGGTGTACCAAGCTGTTGTTACCGGTATTTCTACAATACTCTACAGGTGTGAAACCTGGTCCTTATACCGTCATGACATTAAGAAACTGGAACGATTCCATCAACAAAAACTTATATCCATTATGAACACCAAATGGGAAGACCATATAACGATATAACTAATGTTGCAATACTCGAGAAAGCACAACTACATAGTACAGAAGCCATCATCATCGGGCACTGACTCACAAGGACCAGTTATGTCCATCGTATGAATGACGATAGACTCCCTCTGCAAATCCTGTACGGCAAAAGACTTGTGGTGTTCCATTGAAGAGAGATAAGGCCAATGTAAACAGACACTGAGAAGGGTAAATATCAGTCCAAATGTCTGGTATGCTCTTGCAGAGGACCATGCTCACTGGCATGCTACCATCTTAGTTGCAGTTGACCAGTGTGAGCAGCAAAAGCAAAGGCATGAAGAAGAAACTTGCCAGAGAAAGAAAATACTTTGAATACTACCATGCTCCCTCCTACCATTGGATGTAACATATGAGCCTGCATGTTCTATGCAAAAATTGGTCTAATAAGCCATTTGTGTCACCTCCATCGACTGGATCACTGGTTTATGGAACTACAGGAGAGAAGCATACACTCGGACATGAATACTGGCCGATGACAAGTTCACAGTAATATACAACTCTTGAAAAATATATTTTTTTCTTATTTTTAATTAAATAATCTTATGTGAAAGCTTTCTGCTAAATACAGTGCACACACATCACTGTAGAAAATAAATCTTACAAATTATTAACACAGGTAGAAATAGTAATTATTTGTACATAAAGTATCAATTTAGGTTAGTACTGGGCAAATCAGCAAATATGAGTATCCTGAACAGTTTAGAATTAGACTTAATGAATAACATTTTAACTATTTTAAATACAGGTTAGTTTATGTAATTAACAAAGTTGTTGACTATTAAACACTTTAGGCCTCACTTTTCCTTACATTTTTGCAGGACGTACGTTTCATGGGCTTTGCCCACATTTTAGTTAGTTTCCTTCATTACGCATTCCACTCATTTTTGCCCCACACTACATGCAGACTTCCATAGCAATGTTTGGCTTGAATAACTTTCACTGTCTGACACAGAGCTGACTTCTCATTGGTTTCCTGCTATCAGCACTGCCAATGCATTTTTTTTGTGCCATGATTCAAAGCACACATTTCCCATGTTTCTTTAAAATTTCCATACAGAAATGTGTTTGAAAGACTGCACAGATGATGTGTCTAGAAGGACAATCTTTGATTATATTATTGTTTCTCAACACCAGGAAAGCCTCAAGTCACACATAATCTTTTATTAGTTTTCCTATCTCTGAGAAGTGTGTAGAGGTACTTATTTCATTGTTATAAAAATTTGGTGACACTTGTTTTCTATGACAGCCATTTTATAAGTTATAAGTTTTATAATTTATAAGTTAGAAAAGTGACATCTTCATTATCATTTTCTTAGTGCTTTGGACACTTTCCACAAAAACTAAACTACTACAGTAGACTCCCTCTAATCCGGCCACCCCGGGACCGGACCCTCGACCGGATTAAAAAATGGCCGGACCATGCGGCGGTCTTTTAAACGTGTCAAGTATAACCTATTAAAGCAAAAATCAACTTTTAAGATGGTTTTTTCGATTTTTTAAAGCATACTTACCCAAAAATTAAAATACAGTATTACAATTACAATTTCAAAAATTAAATAAATCTGTTATTTTCTTCTGCTTTTTTAGTTGAACTCTTTTTTTGAAAGCATAATCACGCCACTTCTTCATGAACATTACATTGATAGCTGATGCAGCAGCCTGTTGCTCGACATAGGTAGTCGCCAGTTCCATTGCTGTGAACTGATGTGATTTGTTTACACTTAAGACTGAAAACTAAACAGGCATGTTTATTCAAGATGAAGGCTCCACGCGAGATTAGTAACATCACAAAAGGATCAATAAACAGTGGTGTGTGCTGCCCAATAATCTATTTATATTACGTCACATTCCTCACCATAAGAAGAATGTCATTCAGTAATAGAATGTTTATTCTAGTCGATTACTGCCGTGAGAAACCCTTCCCTGCGCAGATGACTCATTCCAAGAAGTCGGCCGGATCATCCGGCGGCCGAACCATCCGAGGCCGGACTAGAGGGAGTCAACTGTATAATTATGGTTTATGTGGAACACAAGCTAAAAATCACTGATTTTGAATTTTTTTCTGAGAATAAACACAATGCGTAATAATGGAAACCATCCCCCAACATTTCTTTGTAAAGTCTTGAATTGAAAGCAAATCTGGTCCTATAGGAGGAGCTTGAGATTACTCTAATACTAACAAAAATATATAACTTTGATTCAGAGACTTATGAAATTTAAGGGATCATTCACACCATGTGCAACGTGCGACCTGGATGCACATTGCATGTAACTCATTTAAAGTGCCGAATAAACAAATTGAAGTCTTCACACCAAAGTAGTGTGGCAATACTGCAGGTTGCAGAATGCGACAATCATTTCTTCAGATAGATCTGGACTTATTTTATTCTATGCTACTTGAGATGACGCAGGCGTACAATTGCCTTATCAGCAGTTTTCTAATTGTTAAGATAATTCAATGCATATTCGCTTGGTGTAGCTGTAGATTATGGCAAAGATGTTATGAAAACTGCTGGAAACTGTGGTAAAGTATCAATGCATAGGCTGTACAATATGACATTGAAACAGTATAGCAATTGAAACGAACAAGGAAAAAGGCTGGATTAAAATTGCTAAAACTTTATCCTCTACAGATAAATTACATTACTTTCAATGTGTTTTTCAATTGGTCAAGTGAAAACGTAGACTTTAAACTGCAGGTCGCATATGCTACTTTGGTATGAATGCAAAAGTCTTGATGTGCAGCCTGCATGTAGATAGTATGACTCGCAGTATGCCACTTCAGTGTGAATACTCACAACGGTGACAATATTCTTATTTGTTTGGTTTACAGGTGAAAATCTGTATGCCATTCAAAATTATAGCTACATACATAGAAAACAAAAAAAACAAACAGAAAATTGGCACAGTTCTAAAAGAATCTTTAATTGAATAATATGAAAATGAACAACCTTAGGTAACAACCCCCAGTAGTTACCTTATGTACTTGAATATTACCCGCACATTTTTTTTTCAAAAATCGCAAACAAGAAACTGGGGTACGGGTATTATTTGAATACTGGGATCCTCCCATCTGAATTTCGATATTTTGTACCATACTGGCTCAATATAGCATCACAGTAGTGAAGCTGTAATGAAAGGAAAATGAGACAAAGAAGATGCTATCTTATGCACATGGTCCACCATGATTGGCGATGAATAAAAACTTTACGCATACAGATGCCAAGCACGTAACAGTGCAGTACAAGCAGAACCACTAATTGGGAAAAAGCAGTGAATTTACACCTCGGGTCGGACGCACGTCATTACGTGTTGATTCCTCCTGCACTGCTGGATTCATGAATGGGGAGTGGTGGTGTTGTTGAAAGTGTTACCACAGTATAAGTATTAATACAGTACAGAAACTCAGTCCGTTTTTCTGCCAGCTGAGCATGCGCGCGCATTTACTAGCGATCGTAGCGGCCATAAAGTAAGACTACAGAAACTACTCCGGGAAGTATGTAAATAAATAGGAGTGTTGTATTTATCAGAACACGCTATATTCGAAAGGACCTTATTATTCTGCTGTAAATTTCTGTAATAATAAAAGACAAAATCCTGAATTGCATTTCTTCACTTTCTTGAAACATCCAGAAAGGTAAGAACGAAAATAAGTAATATTTATTGTAGGTCTACTGGCTTACTCGTGATTCTGGTGTGGTTATGTTTCAAGTTACTTTAATGTAATATTTTTATATTTTATTCTGTTGTAATGATTTCTGGTGTATAAAATAGGTCATTAATGGTCGACAAGAAAACCTAGTAACAAAATATGTAAAATATTTGAGTGAAAATTACCGTCTATGCTTGACACATGCCGAAAACAGACAGTTATGAATTCCTATAACAACTCGTTAATTAAAACTGCTGTACCGACGGTGTCTTCAATTCCAAATGCTCCTGAATTTTTTGTTTTGTTTAATGAAGTCCATCCTGCAGTAATTGACGCTACATAGACCTACAATAAATTGAAGTCGTATATTGCCATATAAGGCAAAGAATCAAAATACACTGTCAACAATGACGTGCAGGATGAACAACGTGACAGACCTGTAATATAATTTACGTAATTAATATGTAGGCTATTTATTATCATAATTTGAATTATAAATTAAAGGGCAATGATTTTAAAGGAAAAATACTAGGCCTAGGTACAGCCCTTAACAGTAGCCTATTTAGGTATTGTTTACCTCTTCTTAACTAGAATATAATACATTGTCTGTTTTATTATTTCTTAAATTTAAAATTAGATTTGCATTAAATAAAAATATTCTGTATTTTTCTCTTTTTCTCTTTTAACAAAACATATTTTGCGATGTGTTTATGTATTTTCCCAAGCCATTTCATATGATGAGAATATAGCTTTAATACTCAATCTCCGCATGGAGCGCTAGTGTCGTCCAGTCAACATGTTGTCATAGGACTTTTAACACACAGTTTCTTTACTGTATTAATACTTATACTGTGGTGTTACCTTGAACATATAAGATGGCAGGATTTCGGCTGGCTGTTTCCATGCACATTGTTTTTATAATAATTAAGCTTAGGCTATATATTAGCCTACCATATTTAATTCCTTTATGATATGTAATGTTAATGTAACGTTAATTATGACTATTTAATTAAGAATAAAACTGACAAAATAATTTTAGCCTATATATGGATCTATAGATTCTTTTATTTAAAATTTTTTTCCAAAAAATTTGGGTGTGGGTATTACTCAGAGGCGGGTAGTATTCAAGTATGTAAGGTATTTACTCAACATCTATAGTTGGGGCTTCCACATTTCTTTTATTTTGTGCTGCTTTCCTTTCCTGCTTATCGGGACACTTATGACCTTCAGTCAGCTCTTGTCTACAAAATCTGCAATCAACATACCATTGATGATCATTTGTGATGTGTGCACAATATTCTTCTTCTGGTAGTTTCATCTGGCACTTTTCACATTCTCGCAGTTCTTGCTTTATTTCCTCCGCAAAGGTTTGAAAACGTACATGTCCTTTCTGAGCCTGAGAATTTGTCTTTTTCAAACATGATTTTAAGTTTGGCGCTGCACTCGCCATGGAATTATTTGACTGTGTTTCAGCTTCCATATCATCTGAAACACTATTATCCCTTCCTGTTTGCCATCGAGAAAAGACGTTATTATCAGTCTGGAAATTATGACTTGAGGCTGCGGATGGTGAACTTGAACTTGTGTCTGTATTGGCACTTTCATCTCTTACTGCACTCACCATGGAATTATTTGACTGTGTTTGAGACTCCATATTAATACATTGTTCTGAAACACTATTATCTCTTCCTGTTTGCCGTAGAGAAAAGACATTATTATCAGTCTGGAAATTATGACTTGAGGCTGTGGATGGTGAACTTGAACTTGTGCCTGTATTGACACTTTCATCTCTAACTGATGGAAATGGCACTGCACTTGCCATGGAATTATTTGACTGTATTTGAGACTCCATATCAATACACTGTTCTGAAACATTCCTTCCTCTTTGCTGTAACATCCATTGAGAAAATAGATTATTATCGGTCTGGAAATTAGGACATGAAGCAGTGGAACATTCAGCGTTATTACTATTATTGGCAAAACCAAGACCACGGATTGGAGATTGAGCTGACGATGAGGCACTGCTGCTCATGCCAGAGTCAGTGTCCATGTCTCTACTGCCTGAAGTGAAATCTGACAGTCTATTGTTGTGCTGAAGACTAAACAATACACCCAAGATCCTAGTTAGTAGTGGGAATCCTGGGCCTATGTTCAAAGTCAGTAATGGAGCATTCATTTGCATTAAGTTTGCAAGTGCATCCACAGCCTGCAATAAAAACAAAAAATTAATTTGCACTGTAGTAAGAACCTGATGTGTAAACATGTGAAATTTTTTGTCAAAGGACGAACTATTTCAAAAAGATTAATCATACCACTAGAGAAAAATACAAAGACAATTCTCGTCCAGGTGTCCACTGCATTACCAACTATAGCATGAATAGGGACATGATTTTGTTGTGAAAATTGATGCAGAAACTGTTATTTCTCAGATGTGCTCAACAAACACACATATTATAAGGTTTAAATATATTGGATTTGACAAATTACACATCTATGCTTTGAAACAGATTACAATAAACAAACAAACAAACAAAACAAAACAAACAAACAAAAAAACCATCATGTAATTCAAGAGTTGCCTGCAAGGGGGGCATGTGAGGGGAACTTTGTTAGAAAAACAAGCTGTCAAAGGTTTAAACAACTGAATTATCTATACTACTTTCTGAATAATTTGATTAAAATTCCTTACTCAAAAATTCCACAAAAATTTATAAGATTGCAGTTAGGAAAGAAAATAATATTATTTATTTCATTTTCAGTATATTTTCTGTATTATTTTAACACACTGTTAAATGGCAACTTGACATTAACGAACTTGAGATTTATACGTAAATATTTTTCACTTCCAGCTCTGTAACTTTTTTCCTTGTAATAAAATTTACAAGGGAACTGTAGGGGTGCTGTGTCGAAACCTACCCTCAAATGTTGCATATCGATAGCTCTTCATTACAGATACACACATGCAAAAAATGCTCATATTAACTGTAAGTGGGTGAAAACATGATAGTATTGTTGCATAAAGGAATAATGGCAGGCACTTCTACAGCTTGCTTGAGTAGCCTGCATGCTTAGAACATTAAGTGACAGAGAGTGGGAGTTAGACGAACAAGCTACGTCATTACTCATCAACTGTGATAGAACATTTTTAGATAGTCACGATTTATCATTTCCACATTTTGAAACTATTTAATCTTTATGGACATTGAGGGGTTGGTTATGATTGTTAGTGTGTGTGTGGGTGTTATAGAAATATGACCACTCGATCTGAGTGATTAAAACAAAGATTTTTCCCCATGCACAGAACACTAGCGCTTCAATCAATCTGTTACCGATTATCAAGTTCAAAATTACCACCTTATTCCCTCAATAAATCAGCTTTAGGATTACATGAGAATGATATCGAGATATTTCAATAATATAAATCTATTTTATTAACTTCTTTGTAATTTGAAGTTATAGGCCTATATTAATTCCCAACACTTGATCAGAATACCTGTATTATGAGGCTATGTAATACGCTGTGTCAGTAATGGTTAAAATCTAAAAGACGAAACTTATTTATAATTAAAATTATAAAAGCTGTGTACAGTAAAATCAAACCTCACTAGATGATATTTACATGTATGTCAGGTTAAAACTTTGACAAGGCAATAATATTCTAAAGGAACTAGGACTATTATTAATTTAAATTCACAAGTTAAAATCTAATCTGTTACGTACAAAAAATTTTAAAGTTTCACTATAGCATAAATATTGTAGGCCTATAAGGAATGATGATTATCTTCAGTTTTATAATTGTAGAACACAGTTAGCTGTGAAGTTTCCAGCACTTTCATTCCCATTAGCAACAGCGCAACTTACTAAATTTTTCAACGGGAAATGATCCTTTTTAAAGGTAGGCGTAATTACTTAGCCTACTTTTGCATGTAACAGTATTTTCTACAATAGTGTATACCGTAAATGGTTCATTAAAAAAAAAACACTAGACCCTGGTTAGCACGATTTTTTTTTAAACATGAACCCCTCATTTTTCAGTCCCTTGGAATTCGCGTTAATGAGGTTTTACTGCGTAGTGTATTTGTATTTGTATGAATACTGTTAGATCAAGAGTCTATAATTTTTAGTGTTTAAATTAACCTCTGTGTTAATTGGCGCTAGCGCCAATTATTTGCCGCGAATTACTCATTACTTCCTGCAGGTGTGAGCTTGCAGCGTTACCCACGCCAGTTGCAGCGCAAGTTAGTTCAGATCGAGAAGTGATGGTGTATAGACCTGCGATGCAGCTGCGTCTGATTTAGGCCAGTTTTCGCGCTATATTACTAAAATTCATCTGTAACTCCGCGTATTTCATGCTCCTGTAGTGAAGGCAGCTTTACGTGTGAAATCCAGGAAATAATCTTGTATTTTAATGTTAGTTACAAGAATTTCTATTGTTCTAACCTAGAAGTCTCGTGCTGTGTACAGGCTGTGTCTAGCGTTACCTTCGCCAAAGGGCGGGAGAATAGTTTCTACAAGAACATTAACTGTATTCATTCTTTTATTATTATTGTGTATAAGTGCTGTATCCATTAGTTCAGAATTCAGGCTTCTTGAATATATATCATTGCAAATTACCCAGGTTAAAATCTCTGTCCCAGCAACCTACAGTCCATTGTCTCCCTTCGATTATTATTTAATTGGCATATGCCTGGTCCTCCGAAAAACCCTTTATTATACCTTTATTCCTAGTTACCATATCTAACATGGTCCTCGCGGGCACGATCTGAATATTTGCAATGATTTCTGAACAAAGAAAGAAGAGTGCGACTCATAACTGATTTTCGTGTATGACGTGCGTGCGGACTCGTCACGGCCACGTTGATCTTCATCTACTTGCTTCTCTTCGCGCGCGACAGCGGGCCGCCTCTCCACGTGTCTTACCGCCCGCAACAAGAGAATACAGCTGACTGCTCAATCACTTCTACGCTGTCTATGTTAATTGTTCATCATGGAAGAAGATATGAAAGCTTTATTACGACGTCGAGGTGTATGTAAAAGAAAGTTTACATTGACACAGAACTTTCTCAACGACGTACCTGAAGATGCTAGTATATTTTTAATCAAAGCACATTATGAAAAGCTGTTAAATGAAATTGAAAAGTTTGAGGCAGTGCAGACGCAGATTGAATCCATGGTAGAAATTGATACAGAACTTGATAGTCACATACAGTATGCAGACGAGGTATCAACAGTGTACATTAATCTAAAAGCTAGGTTAAGTGAGTTGATGCATGCTCGTGAGCCTACGTCAGTCAGTGTCAATTCAAATAACAGTGGCACGCGACAATCAGTGAACTCTAGTGCTTCACAGGCAAGTAATGCGATAAAATTACCTACGATTCAAATTCCAGTGTTTGAAAATGATGTAACTAAATTCAAACATTATTTTGACACTTTTTCGAGTTTGATTGTGAATAATAGCAGTTTGTCACCTATTCAAAAATTCCACTATCTCATTGGTTCGCTAAGGGGCGAAGCTAAAACATTATTGCAAAGTTTGCCAGTCACGAGTGAGAACTTCCAAGTGGCTTGGGACCTATTGTGTGCAAGATATAACAATAAGCGTTTAATTGCCATATCTCACATTAAGCATCTGTTGTCCCTACCTGTAGCGAGACAAGAAACAGTTGCAGACTTGCGAAATTTGTTGAATCAATTCCAGAACAATTTGCATGCCATTGAAGCGTTAGAATTAGAAGTGCCACTTCATGAAGTCATTCTAATGCAATTGTTATTAGAGCATTTGCCAGATAGTGTTCAACGTGAATGGGAATCTAGAATCGATTCTCAAACATTTACTTCATTAGGTGAACTTGTGTTATTTCTAGAAGCGAAATCTCATTCTCTAGAGGTGCTGTCGAATAATTCCTGCAACAGGGCCAGCCCATCAAAACCTAGAAATGAACATCGTGAGCCTAGAAATCAACATAATAACAGTCGTCAGTCATATGTGTCGACAACTGAACAGTTATGCCCTCAGTGTCAAGGCGGCCATAACCTGTTTAAATGTAAACAATTCCGTCAGCTGAGTGTTGAACAGCGATGGAAAGTTGTGAAAAGCAAGAACTTGTGTTTCAATTGTTTTGCTAATACTCATCGAGTAAATCAGTGCAAAGCATCTTCCTTTTGTAACTGTGGTAAACTTCACAGCAAGATGTTACACAACAGTGATCACAGGAGAACGGTTTCACACTCGAGTGAAAGCAGTGATACAGTGAATAGCAACAGGACTGAGGCTCCTGCAAGTTATTGTTCAGTGAAAATAAAGCCAGTGCTTCACGTCTTACTTGCGACTGCAAGAGTCGAAGTGCAAGACAAGCATGGTAATTACATACAGTGTAAGGCCCTTCTAGACTCTGCCAGCCAGGCCAGTTTCGTGTCTGCAGATCTAGCGAGGCGTCTGCAACTTCCAACAAGAACAGCTGATACGCCTGTCAAGGGTATTAATGGTACTTCATCGAATGCTAGTCATAGTGTAAACATAAATGTGAGATCTATGGTTTACAACTATCGAAGGAATCTAGATTGCCTAATCCTTCCTCGCATAACAGGGAAGCTACCCGCTGTCCGAATTGATCCATCCTCATGGAACATACCTTCTGAAATCCCATTAGCCGATCCTAAATTTAATATTCCTTCTGAAATTGATTTGCTGATTGGAGGAGCATTATTCTTCGAGCTTTTCCATGGTAAGATCCTGACCAATCCTGGTTTTCCTGCATTGATTAGTACGGAACTAGGTTGGATATTGTCGGGAACCATTCCTAAGTCCTCTGTGAAAGGCAATCTAGATACTGGTCCCCAGCACAACTTCTTCATCTCTACGGACAATGTGGACAAGCAGCTACGACGGTTTTGGGACCTCGAAGACTTTCCACAACAGATATTAACACAAGAAGAGAAAAGGTGCGAACAGCATTATGCAGAAAATACCACTCGCAATGATGATGGTAGTTTCACAGTACGTCTGCCAATGAAACAAGATAAAACTTCATTGGGTGAATCCAGGCAACAAGCAGTTAAGCGTTTTAGTTACCTGGAGCGAAAACTTCAGAACGACTCTACTCTAAAGGAAGACTATACTAAATTTCTTGTAGAGTACGAGCAGATGGGTCACATGAAAAGGGTTTCGCCTCCTCAAGAGAATGAAATATGTTATTACCTGCCACATCACGCAGTAATAAAACCTTCTTCATCTACGACTCGTACACGAGTAGTGTTTGATGCTTCTGCAAAGACGGACACAGGGTGCTCTTTGAATGACATCCTAGAATGTGGTCCTACAATTCAAGATGATCTGTCATCAATTATTCTTCGCTTCAGAACATATCGCTATGCATTTTCAGCTGATATATCTAAAATGTATAGGAGGGTACATATGCATCCTGAAGACCAGAATCTCCAGCGTATTGTATGGCGTCCAGATAAAAGTGAGCCACTACAAGATTATGCCTTGACTACTGTAACCTATGGCACTAAGTCAGCATCTTTCTTAGCCATACGGTCTTTGAGTCAACTCGCTCAAGAAGAAGAGTCTAAATATCCTCGTGCTGCAGACGCAGTAAGAACCTCTTTCTATGTGGACGATTGCCTGTCAGGTCATGACGATCTACAGGAAGCTCTACAACTGCAAAGTGAACTTATACTCATGTTAAACAGTGGAGGATTTCCACTACGCAAATGGTGTTCAAATACCGAGGCTATCTTGGAAGCAGTACCCGTGGAGCACAGAGAAACGCAACTTCCTTTGTCCCTCGACAACAGTGAAAATGCTCATGCGCTTGGACTTCTGTGGCATCCCAGTACTGATTTGCTACAGATACAATCACATTCCTCTCTCCAAGAACCTCCTTCTTACAAGTTTACCAAGAGAAATATCCTTGCTGTTACATCCTCTATTTTTGATCCTTTAGGCCTCATAAGTCCTATCGTAATCCATGCCAAGATGTTCTTGCAATCTCTATGGCTTGCTAAGCTTAGTTGGGATGAGGAGTTGCCATCTCACCTAAGGGAAAAGTGGATAGACATCTGTGATATTCTTTCTACAATTCATAATGTTCGTATTCCACGCCATGTGTTAACAGCAGCTACGGTTACCGACATACAGATACACGGATTCTGTGATGCCTCGGAGAAAGCCTATGGTGCCTGTGTGTATGTACGGTCTACTGACAGCAGTGGTCTTGTTACAACTAAACTACTTTGCTCCAAGTCCAAGGTTTCGCCATTGAAGAAGCAAACAATTCCGAGACTCGAGTTGTGTGGTGCCTTGTTACTTGCGAAACTGTATCATAAAGTTGTCAATGACTTGAAATTGCCTACATCACAAAATTATCTGTGGTCTGACTCCATGATTGTGCTTTCATGGATCAAATCTAATCCCCATAAATGGAAAACATTTGTGTCTAATCGCGTATCTCAAATCCAGGAGATGTCAGAAACGGCAGCTTGGCGGCATGTGGCCACCCAACACAACCCGGCTGACTTGATTTCGAGAGGTGTGGTGACAGAACAAATGTCAGACATTGATTTATGGTGGAACGGGCCTGTGTGGATTTCACAGCCTATTGAATCATGGCCCAAACAGCCTCAGCAATTTGAGCTGCAGGACATTGGTGAGCAGCGTGACACAGTTTGCCTAGTCACACATGCTGAAGAAGATTTTATGCTACGCTTTTCCAAGCTAGCGCGGTTACAAAGAGTTACTTCATGCATGCTACGTTTCATAAACAACTGTAGAAGCCAAGTTAAACGTCACGGCCCTCTCACAGTTGAAGAGTTACAACAAGCTTTGTTGCTTTGTATAAGAATAGCTCAGCAAGCAGCCTATTCACATGAACTGTCTGATCTGAAGAGTAAGATGCAAGTGAATAACAAGAGTTCGCTTCACTCCTTGGTGCCTTTTGTGGACAAGGATGGCCTGCTCAGAGTGGGTGGACGTCTGGAGAAAGCTGAATTACCACATGATGCACGACATCAGCTTATCCTCCCTCCAGGGCACCATCTCACCAAATTGATTATTGAATCCGAGCATCTACGACTGCTTCACGCATCACATCAGTTGCTTATATCTTCTCTGCGAGAACGATATTGGATTCCAAGTGTACGTAGAGTTGTGAAGTCTACGCTACATAGATGTCTAACTTGTTTCAAATTGAAAGCCAAAGGTGCTCACCAGTTAATGGGCAGCCTACCTAGCTACAGGGTGACCCCTGCTAGAGCATTTCTACGTTCTGCGGTTGACTACGCTGGACCATTCTTCATAAGATACGGTTCCCCCCGCAGCAAAACTCAGGTCAAAGCATACATTGCTATCTTCGTATGCTTGGCTACGAAAGCAGTTCACATCGAGCTGGTTTCCGACCTTACTTCTGATGCCTTCATCGCCGCCCTGCGCAGATTCACATCTCGTAGAGGACTTTGCAAGGAAATATTTAGTGATAATGGGACGAACTTTGTTGGTGCTAACAACAAGCTTCGCGAGCTGCGTCTCTTGCTTCAGTCCAGCACCCATCAACAAGTTCTCCAAGACTACGCCTCCTCTAATGAATTCACATGGCATTTTATCCCTGCTTCCTCCCCACATTTTGGAGGACTGCACGAGGCTGCTGTCAAATCCATGAAATTTCATTTACGCAGAGTGATGGGTAGCCAAGTGTTTACCTATGAGCAACTTTCTACAGTCCTCACCCAAATTGAGGCCTGTCTAAACTCTCGACCTCTCCTGCGCCTAAATGATGATCCTAGTGACTCATCCTATCTTTCTCCTGGACATTTTCTTATTGGTGAAAAGCTCACAGCCCTTCCTTCTCCTCCTATGGCAGAAAATGTCTCCTATGTTGCTAAATGGCATCAGCTACAAACCTACATACATCACATATGGCAGCGTTGGTCAGCTGACTACCTACATTCACTGCAGCAGAGGCAGAAGTGGTCTGCGTCCAGCGAAAACATCCAGATTGGTACTCTTGTGCTCCTGAAAGAAGATAATTGTCCACCTCTCCAATGGAAGCTGGGAATCATCTCATCAGTGCATCCAGGTGACGACGGCTTAGTGCGTGTTGTGACAGTGCGTACGTCCAGTGGTGAATACAAGCGACCAATTGTAAAAGTGTGTCCCTTGCCTATTCAATAAAGTGTAAATGTATTAGTGTTATCTTGATCTATCTGCAAGTGTTATGTAAAATCTGTCGATTTTAGGCGGGAGTTATGTTAGATCAAGAGTCTATAATTTTTAGTGTTTAAATTAACCTCTGTGTTAATTGGCGCTAGCGCCAATTATTTGCCGCGAATTACTCATTACTTCCTGCAGGTGTGAGCTTGCAGCGTTACCCACGCCAGTTGCAGCGCAAGTTAGTTCAGATCGAGAAGTGATGGTGTATAGACCTGCGATGCAGCTGCGTCTGATTTAGGCCAGTTTTCGCGCTATATTACTAAAATTCATCTGTAACTCCGCGTATTTCATGCTCCTGTAGTGAAGGCAGCTTTACGTGTGAAATCCAGGAAATAATCTTGTATTTTAATGTTAGTTACAAGAATTTCTATTGTTCTAACCTAGAAGTCTCGTGCTGTGTACAGGCTGTGTCTAGCGTTACCTTCGCCAAAGGGCGGGAGAATAGTTTCTACAAGAACATTAACTGTATTCATTCTTTTATTATTATTGTGTATAAGTGCTGTATCCATTAGTTCAGAATTCAGGCTTCTTGAATATATATCATTGCAAATTACCCAGGTTAAAATCTCTGTCCCAGCAACCTACAGTCCATTGTCTCCCTTCGATTATTATTTAATTGGCATATGCCTGGTCCTCCGAAAAACCCTTTATTATACCTTTATTCCTAGTTACCATATCTAACAAATACTATTAATAATGAGACGTAATACATTAAAGAAAGGAAAAATGAGAGAGACGTGACTGATACAAGCATGCAACATATGAAGCCGAATGGCTTCTCTCTGTCAGTCACTAGAACCACAGTGCAGCCAACATAAGTAGGCAGATAGGTGAAACTCGAAAGTGCAAAGTTACAACAACCCAGGTATAGATTTAATTGACAAAAACAATCATGCACCTAGTTATTTTTCATGCATGGGTTAATACATACATTTGTGATGGTTTCTGCAACACCCGTACTGTTACTGATTTCCATTTTAGGCAGTTCTGGCATTACAGGCGCTTCTGGCATGACAGGCGCTTCTGGTATGACAGGCACTTCTGGCATTACAGGCATACACGTCTCTGTAGATTTATCACACTACAAGAAAAAATACGTACATATATATTTACATACAATATTAGGTATATGCACAGGGCACGCTGCTTATTGTGATCATTTCAGCTAATCTGATAATATTAACCAATTAATAACGGTAGAAGGAATTAAATGAAGGTTATTTATTCATATATATTCATATAAGATAATACACTACAAAACAGAATTAAAAATATTTATTCATAATTAATACGTAACAGTGAATCATTGAACCACTCATAGGCTAATACAGTAATAGAGAGCAAGCAACTATTTTTTCAACCAGTAACAAAGCTTTTAATTGTTTTTACTTTCCTTTAGAAGTCCATTAACCAATACTCCATATTCAGTTACGACTTACGATATTTTTGGAAGTCAATACTGATCTGTGGTGAACGCCGCATAGCAAACATCTAACGGCTGTCTGTTCAAGTCTTTTCATTTTACACTAGCAACACTGCTATTTTCATAAATTAAAAGCTGTAGCTTAACTGTGGGGTGAAACACATTTTATTGCTTAAAAGAGAAAGTTAGGTAATGCCACCCCCTCAAACTGGTCATCCTGCGAGCTGGGAACAGAATTGCTGCCTCCAGCACAACACAATAGGCTACAGTTGAGTTGGAAAAGAAACCCTTAAAAACAAAATTTTGAACGACATACAGTACTTGGAAAAAAAGCTGCAAAAAGGAAAATGTGATAACATAAACAGAATCTTTGATCACAATAAACAGTAGTTTAATTTAATCATGATTCAATATGATACTTAGAAACAAAAAAAGAATGGAATAAAATCAGGTAAACTGATGTAAAAAAGTGCCAGTATGTTTTTTTTAATCAGTTATGACTGCAATTATGATATGCAGAATATGTTTTTTTAATTGATTTACAAGTTAAGCTCCAGATTTATTCATTAAGCAGGGCTTAGGGAAGAACAAAGGTCTAGTTTTCTTTTTAATCAGATTAAAATCTTCCAGCATCACAATCGCACACTCACATAAAAATACGAAAAAGAAAGTGAAATTGGCTGGTTTCGGGATTTGAACCATGGAACTCCATAACGTGAGGCCAAAACGTTACCATCTCGGTCACCTGGGTCAGTTTAACGGTCTAGTTGTAAGTTATAAGCG
The DNA here is from genome assembly GCA_964059195.1 of Ectobius pallidus. Lineage (NCBI taxonomy): Eukaryota > Metazoa > Arthropoda > Insecta > Blattodea > Ectobiidae > Ectobius > Ectobius pallidus. Next base: position 73,516,319 of record CAXKWD010000010.1, on the reverse strand, counting down.
CATGTAAAACAATAGTGTTTTTGGTCATAGCTAACTCTATTTTAATTTCCAAAGCCGTAAAATATCACAGTAAAACAATTGACTATGTTGTCATGATAAATGATTTGCTTTTTTTTTTATATAAATTCTTTCGAATACGTATATTATCATAAAATAGGCACCAAATTGAGCATTACTCCGAAACAGGTGAACCGATTTCATCCAGTATCAGTAGACCTCTTCCCATGAACACTATACATGTGTATACCAAATTCCATAAAAATCCGGTAAAGCGTATTTGAGTTACCGCGTTTTTAAAATAGACACTAAATTGGGTTTTACTCCGGTACCGGACAACCGATTTGGTCCAATATCGGTAGACGTCTTCCCATGTACATTATAAATGGGTATACAAAGTTTCAGGAAAATCCAATAAAGCATATTTGAGTTATCGCGACTTCTCATATATTAACATAAAAGGCAATAAATTGGGCATTATTCCGGTACTGGCCAACCGATTTGGTTGAACATCAACAGACGTCTTTCCATGGATAGTATAAATGCGTATACGAAGTTTCATAAATATCCGATAAGGCGTATTTGAGCTATTGCGCCTTTAAAATATACACTAAATTGGGTTTTACTCCGGTACCGGTCAACAGATTAGGTTCAAATTTAACAGAGTACTTTTCATGGATGTCGTAAATGCGTATACCAAGTTTAATGGAAATCCGATACAGCGTATTTGAATTATGATAATCTATTAAAATAGGCACTAAATTGGGCATTACTCCGGTACCGGTGAACCGATTTGGTTCAATATCAATAGGGTTCTTCCCATTGACATTATAAATGTGTTTTCCAAGTTTCATGAAAATCCGAAAAAGCGTATTTGAGTTAGAGCGCGTACAGACACACGGACGGATGGACGGACAGACAGACAGACGGACAGACATTTTTCGTCCCCCACACAATCTCATAAAGTACCATACTGGCACTTAATAAACAGATTAAAAAGCACTGCCATTTTGTAAATATATCAAACCTTATATCTGTCACGTACCTGAGAGGGTGATCTGTGCAGCCACATTTTCTTTGAGAGAACTTTCGTAGTTTTCACATGGTTCAACTAAAATAAACACAAAAAAGGGTATGTTAGTTAGCATTACTTTACTCTTTTTATACACCAGATTAACAATCATTATTAGAGCTAAGATAAATAATATTAAATCAAGTTAATATAAAGTTACCCATGATGAGACAGAGTACACATCACTAAACCATTACAGAAGTGAATGTGTTGTCAAGTTTTAAGCAAAATGAAGCTGTAACCTGTTAAGAACATATTACAAATTCCTACTTTTAACAAACAAGTTTGCAGAGAAATTTGGAAGTCAATATTTCTCAATGAATGGGGATAAATTTTATGAAAACTGTCATGCCAAATTTAAGGATTCTAAATGACACTGTTTCACATTGGCCTTGTGTAGGCTAAGGTGGAAAGGTGAAGTCAGACTGAAAAATTTGATGCCATAGCTGGAATTTGTACCAGGATCTTTGGCTTTCCATGTACGTAGTAGATTTATATTGCATGTTTTACTTAGAATCCTCATGGTATTTTCTATAAGATAGGAAATTTGAGAGTTCCAGGAAAACTTGGAATCAGTCCCGATCACTAATTCGTGGGTGCGCGGGCAAAGAAAGCTAAGTCCACTTTCTTGTTACTTCTGAGAATTAGAGTGACTTAACACACTTTACCCGCTCAACATCGCTTTAGAGATGGATAAACCCATGAGGCACACGTCCATAACTATCATACGTTTGTGAATATGACTTACTGGACTTAACACAAATGCAGAGAACATTTTTATCTATAACTCTAAGGACATATCTCAATGTTTGAGGATGGTGGACTTAACTCTCTTTGCCCCTGCCCCCGCGAATTAGTATGGGGAGAATAGAATAATATGTTTTCAAGTAATATAAAGAATCAAATGATTTATTCAAATAAAAGAGTTTGGACGCAGGATCTGTGAACTTGGAATGCGAGATTCGAAAATATGGTAATCGTGAACTAATAAAAACTGACTCGAGAACTCAATCATTATTCGAATTACGGCTTGGCAATTTTGTCACATTACAAGAACTACTGCTATTTGTACCTGCGATGGCTGTGTTTCATCCACCCTGCAAACCACAAACCAATAGGAGTCAGTTTTACGCAGCATTGTCAAATATTGCATTAATGGCATTCTACTACTAGCATTCACAGAGTAAAGAGCCATAAGATAAGAACGCAGTCTCCTCTGCCTTGCGATCTTCTGTTAAGAATCGGCAGTGGCAACTATGAACTACCCTTTGAGCACGGTAGCTGTGCGTTCATATATATGCCTTTCTTGCCTGCAAAACTTATACTGCATTAACAAAGTTAAATGAAGAGATCCGACTATGCAGGCGATCGGTATTCTTGAGAACTCAATCTCATCCTCATTTCTTGCTTCTTAGCATTCAAACACTTTAATACTTTTTAAGTGAATCTCAATATCTCGAAAACTTTCAAGAATTTAATAATTCAGATTTCTTTATTTGAGAACTCCCATCACTAATCCAATCAAATTCCTTTCTGAACAGCATTTCTAGATAGACCTGTAGCCCTTTCAGTTCTCAACTGAGCTCTCTCTAAGGAAATGCATAATTTCCTTACATAGTCCTGTTCCTTCATAACAGATCTAAGAACAATTTTACTGTTCATGGTAATATCTACATGGTTACAATAATTAAAGCATGTGGAGTACATTTTTGTGCTAACTTTAGCACTCCACGCAGGTGCACTGCCAACGACTTGTTCAAATTTTAGTGGGCGCAAACCTTTCAGACTCCAGGCAGGCAGTGTAATTTTACTAGAACTAAGGAATGCAGATTCCTTAGAAAACCTTGTGCATCAACTGTTCTTTTGGAAACCTGAATTTTTATCCAAAATGTTAAAAATTTATCAAAAAACATGAAATACCATTTTATTTCTAAGTAAAGAGTGGTCAATCAATTCTTACTATTGTCGAGGCACACGTTATGCTAGAGGAAATCTATTTTGCTCTGTCAAGGGAATCATATGGGTTGTCATGTTGAAACCTACCCTCAAATTTTGCACATCGGTAGGTCTTTATTGCATATAGACACATACCAAAAATTAGCTGGTCATATAAACTTTTAGTGGGTGAAAATAAATTGCAATTTCGTAAATTCGAAATACTGAGTAGCCTCTTACAACTGTCGGCAGGAGAAGCTGGTGGCCTCCCCCATGTAGTGCGCACTTGGCATCGGCTGTCACTGTGTTCCCGAATCCCACATCAGATTTAGACCAGATGTGTATTTGCCGTATGTCTCCTCTCCTCATCATTACGGGGGGAATAATGTTATAATAATGAATAATAATGCTTTGATACACATGTTTGTATTCCGGTAGTTGTCGTGAAGTAAATAGAACCTGCTTAAATTTTTAGGATTAGCTAAGTGTATCTCGTGTGCTGCTGACATTAGTTTATTTATTTTTTATTTTGGCCTATAATAACGAGTACAATTTATTATTTACATAGTATGTTAGTCCGAATTCTTAACGTTTAAATGCTTTTGTCTAGACAATAAATGTTAACATTGAGAATAAGATGATTGAAGCACTGGTATTGTGATTCGCAGTGCATGGGAAATATCTTCAAATATCACGCAAATTGATTAGTCATACTTCTATAACACCTACACACACTAACAATCATAAGCAACCCCTCAATTTCTATGCAGATTATATAGTTTTAAAATGCGGAAATGATAAGAACAAAATATAAGTTATTTAGTGAAACACATTCCGTGAGCAAAAAGGCAGCTCCTTCCCTCTATCATACTCTCCAACCCCTGCTATCATGAGAACCTAACATGCAGGCTACTCAACGAGCTCTACAAGTGCACCTTATGGAACATAACAAACACATTATCAACCACTTATGAGCAGCTAATTTTTTGCATGTGTCTATCTATAATGAAGACCTATCGATTTTAGGGAGGTTTCGACATGACAACCCTTACGGTTCCCTTATGAGATGCACAAGACACTCAATTAACATCAGGTGAAAGTCGTATAAATTTCCTCTCCTTCCAGTGAGATTCAACAGATGTGCTGCCACTATAAAAAAAAGAAATAAAGAAAGAAAGGAAGGAAAAAAAAACTCGAACAATTGTAAAAGCAGTTAGCCTAGGATGCTAGGCCATGCAATCTCGGATGATTTTATTGTAAGGTGAATAACATCACATATGATGCTGCATCAGTAACATAGGAAATTAATGAATCTTTAATCATGAGTTTTAGTCATGCCTACATGAAGTAACAGGAGCAGGTACAATAATATTCCATTGACAAAACACTACTTAAACCTAATAAATAGCTGACTTACATCATTGTACAGACTGATAGGAACCTCATTCCCATTAGTTTTGTATTGAAGTATGTCCTGCACCAATTCAACTTGAAGTTTATAACAGAAAAATCCATTTATTCGTGCTCTGCACCTTTCACATATTGCAAAATGTGGTTCATTGCGAACAGATGTCTGCAAAACAAAAAATCAATTTAGCGTGCTATTGCACATTATAATGCTGAAATCTAAATCTGTTGCACATGTTTGTATTTGGAGTCATCTTTATAAAAGTACAGTTCTGTAGACTAAACTGCTATGTGGCTCTAACTTATATGTGAGAATGGTAAGAGAACTCAAGACTGCATAAGAAATTTGTAATTTTTCTTTATTTTGAGAAATACCAGTGGGAAGAAAAAAGCAACAGCCTTTCTTCTCCTAAACGGTAACAGAACTGTGATAAATGAAGTAGGCCTACTAAAGAGCATACATTTTAATGCATGGCACATACCATCACTTAACGCCTAAACTTCGCTTAACTCACTTATCAGTATATCAAAACTTTTACACAACACCTTGTTTATAACTACGGTATTCCGGCAATATTTACTGTAATTTTAATTATTTTTAGTGTACTTTGGGCCATTAGACGCACCTAACTTTCAACACTCTGTTTTCAAGGTAAAAAAGTGTATCTTATGGTCTGTAAAATACAGTATATATAAATACAAAATTTTGATTCTACCATCAGAAAGAAGAGAATTAAGTGAAACTCTCATTTATGGACATGGAAGAGACATAACGATCTGTCTGTGTCTGGAAGGTATTCTTTATTGGGAGGGAGGGGGCCTTGCTCAGTTGGTATCTTGATTCACTTGTTTATGACTCACAAAGACCTGATTTTTTTTTTTCCTTTAATAGCTGGATAGAAAGGGATCATGAATGTACATCTAAATGGGAAAACACTGAATGATTTGGATGAAACTCACTATGCGGGTTTTTTGGGCTAGGGATCTCGAATTTTAGGTCATTTTTCCCTGGGCGGAGCACTTTAATCATGAAAGCACCTCAAAGCTGTTAGCTTTATAATTATCAATCGTTTTAATTGTTTTTGCAAGTAAGGTTCGTGAGTCTGTGATACAATTTAATCACTTTATTTTGAATCTGTATGCTCATATGATAGCAGAAGATTAATTCTATTTGTTTAATTATTTACATTTATTAAACAAATAGAATTAATCTTCTGCTAACCTCCGGCACTTTGTCAACTCACTGGCGGTGCACGGATATCATCATAAAGTGTGTAAAACAAAACAATACCATGAACCGGACGCCAACTGCGTGTGCGAGAGATGCGATCAGAACTGTGGCCGTTACCATGTACTTTACTGTGAAAGACGTGGAAAGCCAATAATAGAGTTCTGTATAAAGTGAACGACGGAGGGGAAGAAGAAGAAGAAATGGAACACCCACAAACTCTTTATGCACAACTTGTGCGCATTTCTCCCTTTATAAAACTTTTACACAAGCGATAACATCATCTTCATCATTATCATTATTATTATTATTATTATTATTGGGGGAAAACTGAAGAATCTGTTACACCCTAGCTCCCCACTCCTACTCACTAACGGGATCCTCATGGGAGGCATCTAGCAGTGACATTTGAACGTATACCGGTCGGGGTGTGAAATTTATTGTTGGAAAGGAGGTGGGAGAAAGGGAGGAAGAAGGAGGAAAAGGAAGAGAAGAAAGGACAAGTAAATTGTTTAATTTTTTCCCAGTTTCGCCTTTTGCATAATAGATGGTGTTGCTAGTAGTTAAAATAGTGAGACATCTAGGAGGTGACAATTGAAGTTACTCCCAAACTAAACCCCTCCTTCCCAAACAGGTCCCATTAGAGAGTTAGTGGGAGAAGTCTAGTGTGAGACCTAAAACTATTTTTCCCAAAAATCTTGGCTGACATATACATAAAGCTATTTTAGGCGAAACGGAAGAATCTGTGGCACCTTGGCTCTCACTCCACCCTCTGTTGCAAGTTGTCATGGCAACGGCCTGCTTCTCCTACCTTCCCCTAGCCTGCCATCAAGCTGCTCGCTGCTCAAGGCTGGCTGCAACCTTTCCCCTCTGTACTGCATGTTATACTGCACTATGCGATATTAATTGTAATTAAAGTACAATCACCCTTGCACCAAAATGGCTATTTTCAGAGCCAACATAATATTTAATAATATTTTATGATTATAATAAAGACCCTTGCACCAAAACCGCTATTTTCAGAGCCATCATAATATTTCCTGATTATAATAAGTTAATTATAATCAGGAAATATTAATATTAATTATTAACAATTCACCAAAACGGCTACCGGTATTTCTTATGTATTAAAGCTATCTAAACTTAAATAGATGAATTTACCCTTCACTGCTCAGCAATCACTTGTGGCGTAGTGGCTAAGGCTGCTAGCTATGATTCTAGTGGACCGGGTTCGTATACTGGTTGATCTGAAATTTACTGTTAGGAATAGGTCCCAAATAGGTAGGTAGGGTGAAGAGGGGATGAGAGAAAGGGAGGAAGGAGGAGGGAAATGCACCTTCTACCTACTAGATGGCGTTGCAGCCCGTTAGTGAGTAGGAGTGGGGGGCTAGGGTGCCAGATATTCTTTCGTTTTCCCTGGTTTTCTCCTATGGGAATGAATCCCTTATCATAAAAATATTGAAAACTCTTGGTTTCGAAATAATATTAAAAAATTCCCTACTTTAAGCTTCCCTTAAGCTCCACCCACTCTGGCCATTGCATTCCTATGGCAACAGCCTGCTTTTCTTGTAACAAAGCAAATGCACTAATTACTACAGTAAGAAAATAACCCTTGTACCAAATCATCACCAGAGCCTCTTTAGCGTTATTATCAATCTCTGCCAAATCATCACCAGAGCCTCTTTAGCGTTATTATCAATCTCTGCTATTTCATGTAGCTCTCTAAACTTAAATAGATGAATTCTCGCTTCACAGCGCAGCGATCACTTGATGGCGTAGGGGTTAAGAAGACTAGCTATCATGCTAGCTGTTCCATGTTCGAATCCTGTTAGGTGCGTAAATGAGTAGGGTAGGAATAGGTCCCAAATAGGTAAGGTAAAGGAGAGAAAGGATTAAATAGTAGAAAGAGGAAAAGAAGAAGAAAAAGAGAAAACAATTAAATTTTTCCCAATTTTTAATTCTGCTAGTAGTTCTACCATTGTTTCCTAGATGTCTCTCGTTGTGAGTTCTGTGGGAGGAGCTTAAAGGACGACCTGTTCTTTTTTTCCCCTAAACCAATGTCCAGTTATGTGTGTAGGCCTATATGGACTACGTATGACAACTATGAACGAAGTAACTCACCTTTATGTTTGGAAGTACTGAGTAAATCCTAGTCATCATCTCAGACTTACAGTCGATAAAGCAAACATCCAAGATGGACATACAGAGCCGACATCTCGCACCTCCCATAGCCCTTTTTCTTTTGACGTCGGGTTCTACATTCTTCCTCTTACCCGAATTCACGGGACCCGACACGTTCGAAGCCATATTTTACAACAACAAAATACCTTTGTTATGGTGGTTAGATTCTGAGCACCTGACCACGTTTTGACAAGCGAAGCATCTATTAGCCGAAGCCCGAAACTGCGAAACACTCCCTTCTTCAGTGTAATGGCTCGGCCAGAATTTAGCCATATAGCCAGTGTGATTTATTAAAATTCTATGTTAGTGCATTTATGTTTTGTATGTTCCATTGTTCTGTGTGTTTCATTTCATCTAGCATCAACTTAGTCCGGATTTCATAAATCTGATATTTTATTATTCTGTTTCAGTTTATAAGCTTCATGTATGAGCTCACGATTTTGGGATGCCATCACGCCACTGATATCAATGGAAGTGGGTTGTGGCTTGGAGTCGGGCTTCTATTTTGGAAATAGATTCTTTTTAAATATTACATTTTCGCACAGTACATTGTTCATGTTAAATTGTGGAGTTGGGTAAGCACATTTCCTTATCAATACCAATATATATGATAACGTTCTTATAAGTTGACTTAAATATCGATTTTAGTCTCTCTTTTAGGTTAAGTTCTTGAAATAACATGTAAATAATAGTATTTGAGTTGTGTATAGTTATTTTGCAGCACTTGAATTGTGTACTGTTTTAAGGCAAGTTAATACTTTGCGACTCACCCTGTTCCCCTTTCCACTCGCCTGCCATGTTACCTAATATTTCACAATAAAAAAAATGCCCTTGCACCTCCACATAATATTTCATAATTATAAAAACGACCCTTGCAACAAAATAAGCTATTTCGGATTGAGAGCAGGGGGTGGGGGACTCGGGTGAGTCGCAATGTATCATTTTCCCAGAAATTGTATTTAATGTACTTGTGTTTCGGTATTATCCTATTTTTTTAATTCACTAAAATTGTTTTTTTAGTTTTAAAATCAAATTGTAAATGTGAAATTTTGTTACGATTTTATGAGGGACGCCTTTTATGCTATGATCAGAGCTTAACTGCATGGCAAAAAAATGATCATTATTTCCAGCCTACTGTAATATCAGGGGGTAAGCGAGGGTAGCATACCCCTTGGAGACAGTGAGAGGTAAAATCATGTATACATTTATTTCTTCTTTCTTCTCTTGCATTTCCCTCCTCCTTCCTCCCTTTCTCTCATCCCCTCTTCACCCTACCTACCTATTTGGGACCTATTCCTAACAGTAAATTTTGGATCGACCAGTATACGAACCCGGTTCACTAGCATCATAGCTAGCAGCCTTAGCCACTATGCCACAAGCGATTGCTGAGCAGTGAAGGGAAAATTCATCTATCTAAGTTTAGAGAGCTTTAATGCATGAGAAATAGCCGTTTGATATGGTGCAAGCAAGTGGTTTTTTTTATAATTGTGGAATATTATGTTGGCTTTGGAAAGAGCCATTTTGGTTCAAGGGTTGTTTTTGCTGCATTAATTAAGTCATCTTGTGGTTTTATATTTGTGATATGGTGCAAGGGTCATTTTCGTAATGCGGTGATTTTGTTTTATTTTTATGCTTATATGATGAAGGGTACAGTAGTGAGCTGAGAAGCTTCATAGCCGAGATAAGGGGAAGTAGGAAGGTTTGCACGCAAAGCTCGAAAGCAAGGGAAAGCTGCCGGCAGGAAAAAGCTAGGCTGGTGCACGACCTAAAGTTGTCTTTCACCCATATGATCTCCATCATTTCCAGCCTACTGTAATAGCGGGGGTAAGCATACCCCTGAAAGATTTTTCCAGTTTCATATAGGAGAAAATCACTAATTTCCACAATTTTGAAGTCTGGAGAAGTTTGTGCCAAACAAAGTACAGAAACAAAGGTGACTGGTAAAACAGAAGAATCTGCTACACCCTAGCTCCCCACTCCTACTCACTAATGGGACCCGCCTGGGAGACATCTAGTGGCTGCATTTGAACCATTAGCAATGCCATCATTATGCAAAAGGCAAAACGGGAAAAATTAAATAATTCTTTTCTTTGTAAAAGTTCTTCACAGGCTAACAGCCGAGTCGAGATTTTAAAAAACTCGGAACTTTCGGACTCCATTTCTGAGTCCATCTTCTGGGGAACTGATAGAGAGAGAAGGCGGAAGGGCCTGTATATATGGGTGATTCTTCAAATACGGGAAAATTTGGAGTGTGTAAAATCCAAATTTTTTATTTTGTTTAAAAAATCTCAAAAAAATTACTAAAATACTTCAGGGGTTACTTGATTATAATATGACACCAGCAGAGCTTAAATGTTTATATTTTTATTTTTTTAAAGCCATGTGAATGACATCCGTGTATAAAGTGGGTGGCAGAAGGCCACATTAATGACTAACTTTGGCAACAATATGCTTTTCTTTATGTGGTTTCATATTTTTCTCAGTGTGCTTCAGTTGATTTTGCACCAAATTTGCAAATTTGTGTGCATACTCTGGAATTATGTAATTTTAACTAGACTGCGTTTTTATGGTTTTGGGGGGGGGGGGGAATCAAGCAGAAATCCACTTAATCAGTTTTAAGATTTTAAGTACAGGTCACAGACACTGCAGACACAATAGTACCCTACATTTATCATATACATGACTTGAGAGTCATCCACATACCGGTACCCCTTCATGAGGCATGTGGATGATGCAAAAATCAGGCATGTGGATGACAAAAAAGGAGTTTTAGTGGTCTCAGCAAGCCATTTCTAAACCTCTGTAGGCTCAACTTTAGTCAGGTACTTTGAATTGGAAGGTTTATCACAGTGCATAATCAAAATTAATTAATATTCACTTTCTGCCTACTTTCTACTGTAGAAGTCATGTTAATGACGGGGAATAAAAACGCTTTCCTTGAAAATGATGCAAAGTCCTTTGTTAATCCCAAACTGTTTGTAAGCAAGCAAAATTCAACGTTACAATTCAACCACAAGCTGCCCTGTTGGCTTTCTAACACTGTTGCCAGTTATACAAATTTCTCATTTCTCCAGAAAAAATTCTATTCTTTTCAGCCATGTGGATGACCAAAAACCCTTGGGACATTCTTTATGTTCATTAGGTGGGGTGACAATTTTATTTCATTTTATTTTTTAGGGGTTAATATTCTTCACACATTCATACTCATTGGCAGGAAAAAAGTTGAAAAGGAAATAACATTTTGTTTTGTGGAAAAATGCATTAGAATATACAAAACCGGGGTATGGGACAGGGCTTGTGGATGACATTTCATTGAATTAAATTTGATTTTGGAATATCAGAATTTAAAGTTAGTGACATTTCAAAGTGATAGTTGTAGTATGGAAGTAGTAGAAACAAACTTTTATTTTAATTTTTTTTTAAAGTTGAATTTGAAGGGAAATATCACTCCGGAACACAAATTTTCCCGTATTTGAAGAATCACCCATATATAGGTTAGAGCAGTGATTCTCAAAGTGGGGTCCGCAATGATGTTTCAGGGGGTCCGCAGGCGGTTTAAGAAGAAATAAGATATCTCGTAATTTTCTCAAATTGCATAGGCATATCTTATAAAGCAGCTTCACTGTTCACATTAAGGAGTAAACTCTGTTTGTTACCATTGATATTGTAATTTGGCTATTGAATTTAATACGTTTGAATCAAAGTACCAGTATTTATTTAATTTTTTTTTCCGCGAAATTTTAATGTTTTTCAAGGGGTCCGTGAAATTTTAATTTTTTTCAAGGGGTCCGCGGACTGGGTTAGAGCAGTTGGTGAGTTCCAGCCAATGGCAGCATCAGAAAAGAATTTGTTAAAAATTCGCCTAGTCAAAGGAGAAGGTGGACATCACGGGGAACACAGGTTATATAGGTCTCTTCTTTAAGATGTTGAGGGCTGGTTTCCAAGCTTCACTGAGAGGAAGGCCTTTGTCTCTGTTGATGGTGTTGCTACTGAGACTGATTTCAACAGCCTCTTTAACCAGCCGGTTCATATACCCGTTCGTCTTGTCCAGGATCTTGGTCTGGTCATAGAGAATTCTATGATCTTGCTCAATACTATGCTTTTTTTTTATAATTTATTTACAGCATGCTCCATTACAATATCTGTAACACTACATGCCCTATTGCCCTCAAAATAAAAATTAGTTGCATGTTCACTTATACTAACTTTACATTTTTCTACTTATTATTGATGGCTTTATCACTAGAATACTCTCAATTGTATTTACTGATTGCTATATACCGGAATACTATGCTGTGCTACTACAGACTTGTCTGGATAGAAAATCTAGTGCACCTATGATGTCCTTTGCATCTGTCTGCCACGGTGCGTCCAGTCTGGCCAATATATACCATCCCACACTCACATGGGATGATGTAGACTCCAGGAGGCTTCAGGCCTAGGTCATCTTTTACTGAGAATTTAGATTGGCCCTGAAAAGGACCGATTTTTTGTTACTGAAAAATCCACTACCCGGCCGGGAATCAAACCCGGACCACCAGGGTGGAAGGCAAGTATGCTACCTAAACACCCATGGCAGCAGACCTGAAAGTAGGCCTATTATGTTTTCTTTCATTTTCAATCAACAAAAATCAGTGTTAATCTCTGGAAGAACAGTTGGTTGGGGGACAGGTAGAAGATATTGCTGGTTCAATTACATTACAAGCTCTCTGTAAAAAAGCATATGATTTTGTAAGACAAATATCTGTTATCCTCTCCTCAGACATTACAAAGTTGCCTCCCTACCATAAAATTTAACTTCTAGGTTGTAGAAAGTTAGAACAGGATCTGGTTTCCCAATATTCAAATGTGGACTGGTCTGCTTTGAGGTGTTTCCTGGAGCTAGAAATCTCATTGGGATGAAAACTCTAAATATTGAAGTCCTACTTGCGAACTGCAAATCTGAGGAAAATGCAGAGGAAATGGCAACAGATGCAAACATGCTAAAAAATGTGAGAAATCATCTGTTAGATATGTTAAAAAGTGATTTAGGCCATATTGATCACAAAATTACACTATTATGTTGTGGGTGTAGTATAGTGCGATTTTTATATTTCCCCTTTGAAATTCATATTAGTGGTACATACTCTTTCATAGCCTGTACATCGCAGGACTTGCCTGCTAGTCTGAAAGTGGTTTGTAGCCTATGGTCTTTATACATATTGTAGTTTGTCACACATTCCTTTGGCATTATTCTGTTGTCTTAAGGCTATATTGCTTCCACTTTCACGTGAGTAGCGACGGCAGAATATTTGCAAAATTGAGGCATTAAGGAGTTTTAAGTGAGGTGTCATTGTTTTACAGTAGTTTCCTTTATTACTTTTAAAGTTTTCTCCACTTTCTAGCGGTTGCCTTGTAATCTCTGCCCCCAGCTATGACAATCTCATTGCTCCCATTATGCCTCCTCTCCAGATAAATCATGGACATCCCTTCTTTTTACATCCAGGTGGGGACAAGTTTGTCATTTTCTTGAGCCATCTCTCTAGTGTCATCCACTGGACGTGTCCATACCCCTGTAGAGGCTAATGCTCCAAATAATCAATCACAGTTCATGGTCAATATTTAACTTACATAGGATGGCGTTATTCTTTTTATGAATAGAATACTTTATTGATCGTTAGACAACACATGTTGCAATAGGTCAAGACTAAGATACAGAAGATAATAAAAATATCCAATTATGATACAATATACAATTTACAAACAAATAACTTTCAATAGCAAAAGTACAAAGTTAAATATATGTACACATTAAGGTATCACAGTTAAAATATAATTTCTTGAAAGCGTAGTCTTATTCAGATATATAGAGTAAGTTAAGTAACACCAATTATTACATCTTGAAATTCTGTAATATCTTAAATTACATTGTTCTGGAGTATGTTTTTTAATTTGGTTTTATAAGATTTCATTGAACGAGCTTGTATGTTATGATGTAACATATTGTAAAGTTTCAAGCCTATGTGTCTGTAGTGTTTATGTGATTTGGAAAGTCTTGTGTGTCCAAATCATTTGTGTTCCTTGTGTAATAAGTATGTATTTGATATTGTTTACTGAATTGGGTTATATTTTCTTTAATAAAGATTAAACAGTGGTAGATATAGAGAGATGGTAGAGTCATTATTTTAAGTTCTTGAAAAGCAGTTCTATATGTGTGGGAAGGATTCAGTCCTTTTATGATTCTAATGACTTTATTTTGCCATATAAAAACTATACTCCCTGTATGCGCATTTCCCCAAAATAAAATCCCATACTGAAGATGCAAATGAAATAGAGCAAAATGTGCTATAAGTAAGTTAGTTGCTTTTCACTGATAGAGTTTTTTTAGTTTCCGTAGTAGGCTACAAGTAATGCAATAATAATACAATAATAATAGTACCGGTACAAATAATAATAATAACAATAAATAATATTTAATAATAATAATGTAAGAATCCTTACTTTAAATATCAATTCGAGAGATACACAAACTCCTTCTTAGTCCATCCATTTCAACACCTCTTATCCAACTTTTCTGTCTTTCAACTAGGGTCCAACAATATTCTCAACAATAACGTTGAGAATAATCAATTTTGTCTCTTGTTGGATGTCTCGGGTCCATAAAATTCCATTGAGTTGTTTAATTGCTGAACGAGCCTGGGTTATTCTACTGTCCACATCCTTCTCACTGCTTTTAGATTTGCGAATTATTGACCCAAGATACCTAAACTAGTCAACTGCCCTTATTGTACCACCTGGGAGATGTAGATCTTGGTTTTCCACTCCTACCTCCAGATATTCAGTCTTTGCAAAATTTACTTTCAGACTGTCCTGATCATACATATATAATTGTAAGGTTTTCAGCCTTAAACATTCATGTAACTCTTTCAACAGGTAGAGACATACAGCTTGGTGTCTTTACTTGCAGGGATCTGGGAAGACACCTTTAAAGCCAGAGTAATCTTCTTTCTCCTCTCTCTCCAAAACCTATTATGAAGTAGGCTACTGAAGTACTAAGAAGCGAGAGGAAGGGTTTGGATGTGAAACACAAGGTATGTAATTAGTGTATGACCATACATTCCATACTAAACAATTCACTACCTTAGTGTCAGACTTATGTAACTACATGTTTCGCTATTTTTTTTTTTTTATGAACACTTCCATATTCAGCACTCTTAACAATCATATCTCCAGTGATTCATAATAAGGAGTTAAACATTCACATTTCTACAAGTTATTCACTTTTATTAGTGTCAAAGAAATGTACATGCTGATACGTTTATCTGACATCACTTTGTATTGTTATTCTCGAATAGAATGTTCTTACATAGCCTACATGTCTCACTCATACTGTACTTAAATAAAAATCAGCATAGTTTTCTGATAAAAGTCTCTATTATTACTCATGAATAACTCATGAATACTGCAAATTCTAAGAATAGCAAGCTTGAAGAAAGACTGACTCTATCAGGAATCGTACCTGGCTGGAAAGTTATTTTCTTTCATATTTTGGATCTCAACCCTAGCTCAGTTTTCAAGGACAGAAAAGGTATACAGTAAAACTTGCCTTAATGGACACTTCCCAGTAGCGGACATTTTTAAATTCCCTGCAAAATAACATTGGCCTTTATGATAAAATTCTTCCAAATAGCGGACATTCTCAAAAACGGACGCAGACACTGAAATGTATCCCCCAACAACAATTAAAACTTCCTAATAACGGACAGCGTGAAAGAAAAAGACTGTTGTAAAATAAACTGAATTCTAACGGAATTCTTTGCAACAATAATTATGAAGCTATGAAACATGCCGAACAGTTGAAGCAGTTTTTTCTTCAAAAGAAAGATGCACAGGGACTTAAAATGACTTCTGAAGTACTGATGCATATTGAAACGAAGATATCCAAAATTAACACTAAACAATCAACAATTCTAGATTTCTCTGGGTAATGTGAAGTGGTAGTGACAGATGTCATAGAATTCCGGAATAAATTTAATTTGCCTTAAAATGCATGTACTGTATTCTTGTACAAACTTTTTCTACAACTTAACTTTAGTTTTGATACTACTGCATACATAGACCTTTTTGTATAAATTTTCTTGACCGCAAACGCAAACAATCTCAGAATCTCACTGCCTATTGTACTGTAAACTACAATGTTGAATAAGATTTTTTTTTTGTACCAACAATTTTCTAAATAGCGGACACTTCTTAATAACGGACATTTATTATTTCCCCGGCGGTGTCCGCTATTGGGAAGTTTCACTATACCTTGAAATAGAGCCGAAATGTTGAAAGTAAACAACTTTCCATGGTATCTAGAATCCCAAGGAAATATCCTACAAAAAACAGCAGGAAAATCTTTAGAAATACTTCAAGAAGGAGCGTGATAGCAATGTAACAGAAAAAGAGAAACAAAATCACGATGAAACTTGTCTCAAATGTCCAGAAGGCAGAAAACAGGAAATACAGTGAGTCCCACGCAAGAGTTGGCCAATGACGCGGGTTTCTGCATTGCGGCTGGCACAGCTCCAATTCCCGAGCGATCGGGTGAAATATCTACGCAAATAATGCCGCGGTCATTGTGATGATTCAGGTTATCACATTTACAGTTAAAATTCCATTGAAAATAACCACGTGCCTCATCACAAGAGGTGTTGGAAATGTTCTCCTTTGCATCCACACAATACTGGTCCCTTTTTAGGAAATTTTCTTTCACGCGCATAAGTTCAGCTTCCGAGATAGGAACTCACTGTAGAATTAGCACACCAGCAATTTTCAATCCTCCCATCATATAATGCCAGGATTAAAACAAAGAATTTAAATACTCAAATTGTGCGAATAAAGAGAAATATCTCGACCAAAGGCATGTACCTGAAATGATGTGCCTCTACCATCAAGTGCTTAACATAGACTTTAATTTAAGTTTCCATAGGCCTAGAAAAGGCATAAAAGTAAGAAATTTAAAAAATATAAAATAGTTAAGGAGAAGGAAGCAAAACATAGAAAGGAACTGCTCCCAAACAATGCCAAATTACTAGGCTCCTTTGTAAAAGACTCCTTTATGTTTACAAACTAAATATTTTGAATATAAAGGAAAAGAGGCATACAGTAATATGTAGATAAAATAATGGCAAAAATAGATTAGACAAAAATTGCATTATTGGTATGCATTTCTTGACTTTCTGAAAAATGTTGGAATTAAAAAGAAAACTATGCAATGGGCAAAATCGAAATAAAAACATCATATGTGTTCACACATTGTATGATGGATTTTTAAAAGGAGCTCAAATTTGGGATATTCCCACAATAAATCAGGCAATCATAGTTGTAAGTGGACTCAATATTATGCTTAAAAAAAAATAAGAGCAAGCATGTTGGTATTTTCGATCCAACAGGATTGCCCTTGGTCCGTTGGCCCCGATAATTCTTGGGCGAGTTATGTTGCCCATGAGTGAAGATGTTAATCTGGATGAAATTCCTGGGTCCCAAATTTTTCAAGATATTACCCATATTTCCAAAATTTCTGCCATTCTTTTAAATTTGTTTTGGTATGATATTCTCATAATGGTCATATGAAATATTGAATGTTTTCATTAATGAACAATAAATAATCTAATCACTTGAAATAAGAGTGATGTAGGGGTACGCCGTAGCGTAGTGGTTGAGGCGCTGCGCTACAAACCGGAAGGTCGCGGGTTCGATTCCCGATGAGGTCGTTGAGATTTTTCAATTGGCCTAATCCTTCTGGTGGCACTATGGCCCTGGGGTCGACTCAGCCTCTAACAGAAATGAGTACCAGGAGCAATCCTGGGGGTGAAGGCGGCCGGTGCGTAAGGCTGACAACCTTACCACCTTCATGTGCCGAATGTCCAAAATCTGGGAGCCTCAACCTCCTGGAACCCTCTGGGCCTCCATGGCCTGTATAGGGATGACTTTACTTTACTTTACTAGATTGATAAAAGCTGTAGATTGAGCTTCAGGTTTACTGTAAATTTTGATTATAGTTGTAAAGAATTTTTCACTTTTGTAAAATCTGACAAAGTTATACAGAAAGGGGCACATTCTGTTACCAAATACCAGCAATAATTTAAAAGATAACAGTTTATAAATCACTTTAATCTATCAAGTGTTAAGCCCCTGTCCTCTTTTTTTTTTTTTTTTTTAATATATATATATATATATATATATATATATGTTTGTATTGGCAGGAATGTATTAGAGAATAAGTGACCATTCATTATGCTGTAGAAGTAGTAAACTTGGGGCACTTATCTCTTGTTTTCACTTCTGTTTAGACTATATCCCTTATTTCCACTTTCAAGATTTGGCGACCCTACTGTGGTAATAAATAATATAATTTACTGATAGAGGAGAAACTTTATGCAATTCTAATCCAAGCATTTCCAGTCATTTCAATTACTGTAATCGTTCAATGCCATATTGTACGATTACTGTAATTGTCATTGCACATATTGTATATTAAATTGCTCACTCTCTGACAGTTTTTGTGATGTATTTGCTATTTGCTATATCTACACCAAGTAAACTTGGACTGAATTTTTATAACAACTAAAAAGGTGTCAGTATGCATGAATTTTCCCAAGTAGTTTAACATAAAATAAGTTCAAATCTATCTGAAGAAATGCATGGCACACTTTGGGAGCTGTGCTACTGCTATGCTACTTTGGTGAGAATGCTTCAGTTTGCTTATTTGGAATTTAAAATGCAGCATGCAGCCTGGTAGCTCATCACACAAAGCGATGCTATTTCGGTGAGATGGCTCTTTTAATATCAGTACTGGTGACTACTTGTATTAGTATTGATACCTGTACCATCTGTGTAAAAAATCATGTTGCAGTTTCTATCATTAATGAAATTGAACAGGTGTCTGTTCTGTGATAAAAATTTGATTGCATGGGATTTCCAGTTTCCTTGGACATGGACTCAGCCAAGAAACAGGATGCATTTCCAAAAACTCGCAAAATTGACCGAGAAAGGAGGAGGTTTAATGAACAGTGGACAGAGGATTTCTTCTTCGTAATGCACGGAGATACTCCGAAGTGCCTGATTTGTTCACAGACTATTTCTGTGATCAAGAAGTGCAATTTGGAACGCCACTACAACACATTGCATCCCCGCTACAGTGATCTGGAGGGCCAGGTTCGCAAAGACACAGTCGAGAATCTGATTAAGAGTTTTAAGGCACAGACAGACATCATGAGCTCTTCTAGCTCGTCATCTAATTTGTCCTTCAGTGATAAGAAAGGTAAATAGCTTGTATTTAAAAAAATAATTTTCTTTGTTGTATTAGGATTTTTTCACTAACTAGAAAAAATTAAACTAGGCTAACTACACATATAAAGAAATGCTTCTTTTTTTCCTGTTGTAGTCTGTAATGAGAAACATTCACACTCTCAGTTGTTTGTTCAATAACAAAATTATTACATATTTTGAACCATTCCATACACTTAACAAGGAAATACAATGCCATTCCATACACTTAACAAGGAAACACAATTATATCACCAATTTTTCTGAGCTTCGGTGAAATGAATGTATATAGCAAACTCCCGATTATTCGTGTCAATTGGGACCATGACATGAGAAATAATTAAAAAGATTGATAATCCGCATGTTAGAGTTATTACTATCCTGGCTTCAGGCAATGTTGTTATGGGCTACACATATAATCTAATATGATTTTAATAGTATATAAATGGCAATAAATTTGTCATAATGCTCATTAAACTCTGAGTTTTCATTAACAATAATAGTATGTGTATGTATATAGATATACATACAATTAACTCCAAGCAGGAGTTGGCCAATCATGCAGGTTTCTGTATCGCAGCGGCCACAGCTCTAACTCCTGAGCGATTGGGTGAAATATCTATGCGAATAAACCCGCTAACAGTGTAACGATTCAGGTTCTCACATTTACAGTTCGAATTACAATGAAAATAACCACGTATCTCATCACAAGAGATGATGGAAATGTCCTCCTCTTGCTTCCACACAACACTGGCATCTTTTCAGGAAATTTTCTTTCATGCTCATAAATTCAGCTTCCAAGATAGAGTTAATTTCTCTTGTGATATTGTCTTTAAGTTCTTCTAATGTATGGGAAATCGACCTATACACTTTCTCCATAAATAATAGTCACATAATGTTAGAAGAACTTAAAGACAATATCACAAGAGAAATCAACTCTATCTCGGAAGCTGAAGTTATGTGCGTAAAGGAAAATTTCCTGAAAAGATGCCAGTGTTGTGTGGATGCAAGAGGAGGACATTTCCATCATCTCCTGTGATGAGGTATGTGGTTATTTTCATTGTAATTCCAACTGTAAATGTGAGAACCTGAACCATTACACCATTAGCGGCTTTATTTGCATAGATATTTCACCTGATCGCTTGGGAGTTAGAGCAGGGGTTGCCGCGATGCAGAAACCCGCTTGATTGGCCAACTCTTGCGTGGAACTCACTGTATAAACACACATAATTTTAACCCTTGGCGAGCGGAAAACGGATATGACTTTATGATACCATATTCTGCATGGAAAATGGTAGTCTGCTTCTCTGGAAGCCATATAACATTCTCTATGCACAATATGATGGAATTAAGTGTGGGAAGTCTGAAAGTAAGTGCACGAAATCTGAAAGTAGCAGGTGTCAGATGTTTTCAGTATTTTGCGTTGTTCTGCCGACAACAAATTATTTTGAATGAAGTAAGGCAAAAAAAATACATAACCCTTAGACATTTTAGGTTAAGAAGAAACTCACAGCAAAATTTTACTAGGTCCCCTCTTTGAGAATTGAAAGTATCCTTCAGATATTATTGCATTAGTCCATCGAGATTAGTGTCTCTCTTAGGTTATATATCTTTCTTTACTTGATATTGCAACTCATGGATGTCTTATGCTGTAAGGATAAGAAAAATAACCAGTAATATATTATAATGCTGATGATTGTAAAAATGCAGTATCACTTTTCATTTTATAAAATCATTGACGATCTTTTCAGACCCTAGTAACAAGGATTTAAAAAGAAGAGAACAATAAAGGCTACTATGATTAAATTAACTTTATTATTATTATTATTATTATTATTATTATTATTATTAATGATAATAATAATAATAATAATAATAATAATAATAATAATAATGATAATAATGAGATGATGATGATGGTGATGATAATAATTACTATAATAATATTATTATTATTATTATTATTTTTTTTTTTAATTTTTTTTTTATTTATCATCATCATTATTATTATTATTATTATTTTATAAATTTGAATATTATGTTAATTTATTTATTGCAGATTTATAAAGTGGTGCCAAATTTTGAAAAAACATTGAATGGGCTCATAGTGTAGAGCAGTGGTCTTCAACCCGCGGGCCGCTTGCGGCCCGCCGTGTATATTTTTGTGGCCCGCCGAATGATTTTGTTTCCAAACAAATAGGAAAACATTGCAGCACTGAAGTTGGCCAATTGCTTTGGCCGTAGTAGGGAATTCGTTAAGTGGCAACCCTGATGCTCAAGGTCACTCGTAGCATCGCAACCCACGCCAGTGTCATTGTCTCAGTCTGTTTCACCTATTTCTATTGTCTGCCCGCAAGTGAATGTTAGTTTAAGTTTAGTGAATAATGGCTTCGTGTAGTAAGAAACGGAAGATTACCGATGAGTGCCGAGTGTTTCAAGAAAAGTGGATTGATCTATACTTTTTTGTAAATATAAAAAACAAACCAGTTTGTTTGGTTTGTAATGAGTCTGTCTCCGTAATGAAAGAGTACAATTTAAAGCGGCATTATGACACAAAGCACGCTTCCAAGATGGACGCAGTACAAGGTCAGTTTAGATTGGATAAGGTGCGAGATTTAAGGAAAAAACTTGAGAATCAACAATTTACGTTTACTCGGCAAAACGCCGAAAGTGAATCAAGTGTTAAAGTTAGCTATATCATTTCTGAACAAATTGCTAAGCAATCAAAGCCATTCACAGATGGTGAGTTTGTAAAGCAGTTTATGGAATTGGCAGCTGAAATCCTATGCCCAACACAAAAACATTTGTTTTCAAAGGTTAGTTTATCTGGGGTCACAGTTGCCAGAAGAATTGAGGAGCTATCTCAGGATATTGAAATCTCACTTAAAGACCGTGCTTCAAAGTTTGTTTTTTATTCAGTAGCACTTGATGAAAGCACTGATGTTACAGATACAGCTCAGTTAGCCATTTTTATTAGAGGAATCGATCAAAATTTCTCTATTACCGAGGAAATGGCAGCACTATTTCCAATGAAGGGCACTACTAAAGGCACTGATATTTACAAGGCTTTGACTTCAACTTTAAACCGGTTTGGCCTAAATCTGGATAACTTGAGCGGTGTTGTAACTGATGGGGCCCCAGCAATGACGGGAAAAAATGAAGGTGTTGTAGCTCTGATTAGAAAAGATGCAAGTGAAAATGAAAAGTTCATACAATATCATTGCATTATCCATCAAGAAAATTTGTGTGCAAAAAGTGTTTGTTTCAAAGATGTCATTAAAGATGTGACTAAAATCGTGAATTTTATCAGATCACAAGGACTGAACCACAGGGAATTCCAAACCTTCCTTAGTGTGATGAATGCAGAGTATGGTGATGTAATTTATTACACAGAGATTCGTTGGCTCAGTCGAGGAAAGTTTTTAAAAAGGGTTTTTGATTTGAAAGAAGAAATCTGCATGTTCATGGAGAGTAAAGGGAAGGCAGTTCACTACTTCAAAGATCCCAGTTGGATGGCTGATTTTGGGTACCTAACTGATATTTCAATACATCTCAATGACTTGAATATTAGGCTACAAGGGAAGAATGCTATGATACACAATCTCTTTGATCAAGTTGAGGCGTTTGAGAGGAAACTTAGTTTGTGGAAGAATCAAGTACAACAAGGCGACTTCACACATTTTCCAACACTGTCACAATGTGAAGTTCAAAACAAAGAAAAGTACAGCGAAGCACTCTCCATGTTACAGCAAGATTTTAGCAACAGGTTTTTAGACTTCAAGCAAAATAAAACTATGATGAAGCTTTTTTGTGCTCCTTTCAGTGTTAATGTGGAAGACTATTCCGGAAATATACAAATGGAACTTATTGACTTTCAGTGCAATAGCGATTTACAGGAGAAATTTAAAAACTTTGGACTTCTGGAGTTTTACTCATTGTATGTTGAAGGTGATCGATTTCCAGCAATCAGATCTCATGCTCTGGCCACAGCATCTCTTTTTGGCAGCACTTACATCTGTGAGCAGCTATTTTCAAGAATGAAGAACGTGAAATCGAAACTGAGAAACCGTATCTCTGACACTCATTTAGAGAACTCTCTTCGAATTGCCACATCTGACATAAAAGCTAATGTTGACAGATTAGTAAAAGATAAACAATGTCAAATTTCTCACTAAACTACAAAAGTCACAAATTTGATGTTTTCAGTTTAATTTTGAGTTTTATAACATGTTTAAATATATGTCAAGTAGACCTATATTGTTTTCAATATTGATGTTTAATACAGTTATCAACAAATATAAAATGTTATAACAAATTCATGTAAATTATTTTAACCTGAGACAAAATTCACACACATACATATGTATATGTATATACACGCTTAATCAATGCGGCCCTCCAAGTCCTCCATGACAATAATTTGGCCCTTAATTAATAAAAGGTTGAAGACCACTGGTGTAGAGCTTACACCCCCCTCTGTACTTGAAGTTAAGTTGTACACTGTAAATGTAGATATACAGAGCTGTATATAGCTCACTAGTCAGGTAGATAACAGTTATTGATACAGGTAGTGTGACATTGACCTCTCATGGCTTGCCAGTTGACCAGTAGACTGTTATTAATGCATTGGCCATTCCTGGTCTCTTAATCATCTAGCAATAAGTACAGGGTTCCCACAAATGATCTTTCGGGTTTCGAAAATGTGTAACTTGTATTTAAATAAACTTACAAACATGTAACTGGTACTAATGGAAAGAGAAACTCAAAAAGTTTTGAGTATAGTACCTTACAGATGTTCAATGTGAGCTCCATTGGTAACACGACACACATCAAGCCTGTAGTCCATTTCCGCCCAGGCACGTTGTAACATGCCATGGTCAACTGTTCCAATGGCTGCTGTGATGAGTTCTCTTAGATCAAGGATGGTCTGTGGAAGAGGTGGCTTGTACACAAGATCTTTGACATAACCCCACAAAAAGAAGTCAAGGGGTGTGAGGTCTGGCGAACGCGGAGGCCAAGGAAGAAGTTCTTCATCGTCATTACCAACACGGCCAATCCATCGGTTCGGTAGTCTGGTGTTGAGCTCCAATCTGACTTCATTATGAAAATGAGGGGGTGCGCTGTCCTGTTGAAATATCACGTTGAGCATTTCCTGTTCCAACTGAGGCAGGAGCCATTGTTGTAGCATATCGAGGTACTCAAATCCTCCAATTGTTTTCTCTACAAAGAAGAACGGGCCGTACACTTTCTGCACACTTAAAGCGCAGAATACGTTTACTTTAGGAGAGTCGCGGACATGCTGCACGTAGGTATTGGGTTTTTCCGACCCCCAGACTCTAATGTTATGTTTGTTCACTTTACCTGAAAGATGGAAGGTGCACTCGTCACTAAACAATATGGATTTGAAAAACCCATCAGTTTCCATGAGAGTCTGCATATTCTCGCAGAAAGTACGACGCACCATTTTATCTTCTTCCTTTAAGAACTGCATCATCTGCAATCGGTATGGGAGAAAATTCAAACGTTTACGCAGAACTTTCCATACGGTGGATTTAGGGATCTGCAGCTCCCTACTAGCTACAATGGTTGATTTTTGAGGACTACGTGTAAAAGATTCACGAATCCGGTCTACAGTTTCCTCACTTACTGCCGGGCGTCCTGAAGATTTCCTCCTACAGTTGCACCCTCTTGTCGTAAAATCAGAATACCACTTACGAATTGAAGGGCCACTGGGTGGATCTTCACCAAATCTTGTTCGAAAATGTCGTTGAACAACAGTTACAGATTTATTAACATGATATTCGAGAACACAGAACGCTCGCCTATTCTCTATACCAGCCATTTTCTCGCTTTCGACAATGCGCAATGTTGAATGTCATTATACGTCATTGTTGCCAACTGTGATACTATAATCAAAACTTTTTGAGTTTCTCTTTCCATTAGTACCAGTTACATGTTTGTAAGTTTATTTAAACACAAGTTACACATTTTCGAAACCCGAAAGATCATTTGTGGGAACCCTGTATTTATTATCAAATCTCGTTAATTCTCTAATTTCTCATAAGTAAGTTATTCCACAACAAAAAAACCTTTAAAAACCATATTGAAGCCTAGGCTTCCAAAGTGCATTATTTTAACAATGGAAGTTAATTTACATGTAGTATATATAGGCTATATAGTATATAATTTATACAGTCAACCCTCGATATAATGCCACCATCCGTTCTCTAACACAAAATTTAATTGTTTAAATAAAAATGGCATAATACAGTGCTGTATTAATTTACTGTACTGTATTACGAAAGAAAAATTAAATAAAAGGCAAATAGAGAACTTTAGCACAAAATAAAATAATGTACAGTAACTCAATTTATTACAGTAGACTATATGTCCATTACTACATTACTTGAAGGAGTTCAAAATCATGTGGGTCCATAATAGTGATTAACTGTAACTTAGTCACTGTAGTGTAGAGTAATAAAGTGAAAGTTTGGAATGTATCATTGTATGAAGGTCTTTTTCTACCTGCTCCACCCTTACGCAGTCTTTCTGTCCGACTTCTTAACATAGCGTCCTCATTCCAGGGCACTACATTTACAGTTAGTGGTAGGGGAACACTTTCTTCTTGTAATACGTTACAGTATTTCTTAAATAACCATCCAGGCTAGTTTTAAAATAATTCTACACAGTGCTTTTTTTCTAACTAAAAAGGTGGCGGTACTCTCAGAAACTTTTTAACTGAATCTCACGGGAGCTCCCACACTTCTCCCAGACGTCATTTTTCTGAGTTAATGTCCAACAATCGGGCCTATCATGGCCAGAAATGTTTCTCCCATGAATTGCAGTAAAATTACTGGTACTTGCGACATACTCTTCGGATTCAGTTTATTCACAGTTGGCAGGTTTATGAGATACTTCAAAAACATCGTCATGCTTTCTTTTATTATGCACCGGTACAAAATGATTACTTATTTTACTTGTTTCACTTCTCTACATGTGAACCATATGCACCTCTTGTTCCTACAACCGTACTAAATAATTGAATACTATAAATTAGAAAAGGTCTAAGTGCCAAAATAAGCAAATTTAAGTTATATGGTTTAAAGAGGTCTATGTGCCGTGCGGAATACTTTTATAAAGGGTTTATAGCTTCAAAGAATTTCTTGTAGTTTTTAATGTCCCCGGAAGATGACAGAAGCTGTATCTCCAGCTGTGTTGAAATGAAACTTTTCTCGGTTTTTCATTTTTGGCACATAGACCCTTTCTAATTTATAGTATTCAATTATGAATTCACTTGTCTGTGCAACACAAACCAAGGGTTTTCTTTTCAAATTATATGTTAAATTTAAATTTAAATGTGCACTAACCCCTGATTAACTATGATAGTTAGCTACTTACTACTTGTTTGTTACTACGTTAGCATTAACTGCACTTGGTGCAATACTTATACCGTTAGAATGGCCTTGACCACAGGAGCAGTTTGCTGAGGCCTGGAAAACTCACCCCAACCCTCTTGCAGTCCAGTAGCCATGGCAATTTACAGAAACTATCATGTGCTCGTATGTAGGCTATTATGTATGCAGAAATCTAACAAAACCAACAAACAAGCTTGATTTTAAATAAAACATAATTTTATGGGAATTGTGATAGAAATATTCTGAGTAATATCCAAATTTTATTTTTAAAAAAGGTGCTGTTACTGCATTCCGTTGCGTACCGTCACAAAAAAAGCACTGATTCTACAACTGAAAAAATCCATGCAAGCTACTTTTTGTAGTAATCTTGTCTTATATTCACTGGCACTAAATGAATTGGCAGAATAACGAGGTTTCTTATATACTTTTTACTGAAGAAGATCCGTTCACTTGCATTTATTGGCGCAGTGTGAGGGTGGCACTGTAAAGAGGGGCATTATATGGAGGGTTGACTGTATAAACTTTGCAAAATGCTTAAGTTATGCTGTAATTTTAGAGAGTTCGGGGATTGAAGTACATAGTTTTTAAATTCCAAGAGTTTAGATTATATTTTAACTGCAAACTGCAAGTATTTAAATCTTATAGAAAGTTTGGTTTATGTGCAGTATGAGTGAGCCATGCAGAAGAACACAGAAAGATACAAAAATGACTATAATAAGCAATTGTGAAATAATGAGATTCAAATGTGAAACTGGTGACTTTTCATCAACTTCTTTCAACTGAGGCTGTAGAGTAGGGAAGAAACCTTTCTCAGAGAAGATTGGATAAATTCAGTATAACCCTTTTTTCACCTGCTGAACCACCTCTGAAAACTAGCCAAAGTACCATGACGTACTCATTATCCTGCTTCATCCTGTCGTTTGACAAACTAAAACTGTGAGGTCAACAAATGGTCATGCAATCTAGGACCCTAGTCATGTGATGACTAGCTCAACAGTAAAAGTCCTCCCTTGTCTTCTTCCTTCTCCTCCTTCGTCTTAATTATTATTATACTTTATTCACTATAAGGGATTACAAGCGTCCTAGCACATGAAGGGGAAGTTACAGTTCTATAGCATATGTAATACTGTAGTTGTTAAATAGCCATCACAAACAAACATATCTTGGTGGCTTCTTACAATTTTCCAGGATCATATATAAAAACTGGCACTGAAATATTTTGTCGCTTTTAAAGTTAGATATCTCCTGATTTCCAAACATTATTGAATACTGGAACACTTTATGTATAAAAGAGAGAATTTGTGTTCATGAATTAATCTGTTATAGCAAACTAAAACTGTGTAATCTATAATATGTAATTCTTCTATGTAATTAACACAAAAATTACGATAATGGTATATAACTCTTTTTTTTGGTTTCAGACTTGCCAGAATCATTGAACTTCAGAGAAATCTGTCGACTTTGCATGGAGCAGGATGATAAGTTTGTTCCACTTTTTGAAAAGGGGGATTGCTTAGTGCTAAGGATACAGACTCTGACTCCAAAAGTGAAGGTGAATCTCGGATAATTTTTTTTTCCTTTCAGTACATTTTTTTACTATTACTGTATTTTAAGTTTACTAAATTGAATTAATTATAACTGCTTAAGGGGCATTTTCTATGTCCTGCAGTTTGAACCATTTTCAGGAGTTTTTACTTACTAGAAGATATCATGCCCTTTATGTCACCAAGTTAATTAATCTTTGGTGAAATGAACGTACACTTCCAGTAATTTAAAATGATATATGATTTGAGCCCCAAATCCCTTGTTTTCAAAATATTCCTGATTATTTCAAATGGTGTGGTTCAATTCAGCTAAGTTACTCTTATTAAAACCAATTTTACTGTTAGTGAAATAATATGAATTGACTAACACATCATTTAAGTATTCCATTTATCAAGTTTTTGGCAGAACATGATTCATTGGCCTTCAACTGCATCTTGAGCTGCTTGACAAGTAGCTATTTGCAGGAAAAGGCCTAT
The DNA here is from genome assembly GCA_964059195.1 of Ectobius pallidus. Taxonomy (NCBI): domain Eukaryota; kingdom Metazoa; phylum Arthropoda; class Insecta; order Blattodea; family Ectobiidae; genus Ectobius; species Ectobius pallidus. The sequence continues at coordinate 73,487,771 of CAXKWD010000010.1, read as the reverse complement.
GAAAGGAGATCTGCCAAAAACTTAGTAGTGGAATACTTTTGTGTGTTAGTCAACTCGAATTATTTCACAAGTATTATTATACTTCACTGTATATACAAATTTAATTTTTCCCAGTTATGGTGTATTAGTTGTAAAATCTTGATAAAAACACAGCCTTATACCCTAACTTTGCCTTGCCTGCATCAGGTTCGCAGTTCAGCACACAAGTGTAAATACATTCTACAGGAACTAATTTTAACAGTGTTCAACTATTAAATTATCAAACTTTTATTGTACGTATATCCATAAAAACAAAAACAAATTAATTTTAAATAATCATGTGCACTCTTACAATACTAGAAATACTGAGAAAGTGCAAGTTCTGTTCACAAGATTAGAAGTGAAATCCAGCTACCTTCTTAATATTAGTCCCGATTTGGTCAGGACTTTTTTTTTTACACAACTGTTCCAAATGTTTTGCACCTTTGTTGGGATGTAAAAGGTCCTTTATAAAAAAAAAAAAAGGAAGTATGGATTTTGTCTCAATTTATGAACATGGCCTACATTATGTAGTTCTTCAGTTAAATAAAATGCTGTGATTGTATGATGACTAGCAGGTCCCATGGCTTCGCCCGTGATTATTTACTCAACTGCTAGATGTTTTGGTTAAATCATTTATTTAACAGAAAAATAATTAAAACATTATACTTATTAACATTGACATCGTTTTACATAAATTGCAAATAATTAAAGAACAAATTGAATATTATGCTGCCATTATGGACATACAAATTCAAAATGAAACGATTAAAATGAACTATAGATTCATTGCCCTTACCCAAATCATGCATAAACAATTTTACTATAACGATTGATGACTAAAAAACTAAAAATCCAGCTTTTAGATTCATTTCACGAACAAAGTGCGCTGTCTGGGGAAAAAAAGACCTCAGATTAGAGTTTCATAGCCCAAAAAACTTGCATAGTGTATTTCGTCCAAATCATTCAATGTTTTCCCATTAAGGTGTGCATTCCTTCTCCCCTTCTGTACACCTATGTTAAAAAAAAATCAGATCTTGGTGAATCGCGAACAAATGAATCAAGATAGCAACCTAGCAAGGCCATCTTGAATTAATTTCACAATTGAATACTGTCTCGCTAATAGGAAAGTTTTCCCCAACAATCGAATTGTTTCTATGTTTCTTATGGAAGGTATTTCGTCTCCTAAAAACATTTTATTTTTGGCATTAAAAATCAAAATTTTGCGAAATAATTTCTTAATGTTCACTTACATTATGAAATACAGGTACTGTCAAAATTCGTAAGCCCTACCTATTATAGTTTAGGCTCTACGTTGATTCTCTGTCAGTCATTGAGGACAAACCTGTTTATATGGATAGAGATTGCACTGTAACATGTGTTTCCTATGACAAGAAAGTGGATCTAAGTGGTCAGGCTTACAACCCACAAATCCTTTGCTGCTGGTTTCAACTTAAATTGTTATTGCAATGAAGTATGGGATATAAGAATATTTAAGGACAATAATCCTTCTGGCACTTTGATTTGGACCTACTACCTTCGGCTTTATGTGCTGATGTTTTCCCAACTGAGCTAGCCAGAGTTCGATTCACAGTGCCAGATGGAATATCTCTCCTATGACTGATTACCCCTGATGGTCTACCTCACTGAAAGACATTTACATCAGATACAGTATTGTGAGGCATACTAATTTTGTGGTTTTGTGATTTTCTACTGTTATTGTACATTAACATTTAAGATGCAGATATATATTCATGAAACCAGAATATTGTTTCTGTTGAACATACATGAGAATATTTTAAGAGAAAAATTCCTCTGACACTGGAATTTGAACCCATGATCTTTGGCTTTACTTGCTGATGCTCTACCAACTGAGCAGTTAATTAAGGTAAAAAAATATAAATAAAATAAATGACATCAAAGATTGTATTTAGGTCTATGATATCATTACATGTCCCAATTTTTATTAATAAAAATGTGGTCACCTTATGTTAATAGTGTAAGACTGTACAACAAAGTACCCCTTAACTAACAGAACTAGTTTTAAAGTAAAGATTAACTTGTCTCTCAGAATGAACTCTGTCCATGTCCATGTCTCTCAGAATATGATGGACTCTAGTTTTAATGCATAAACTGTAAAGTACATTTTAACTTAATTATTGACACTGCCTATTGTATAATGTATAGGTCTACTTAATGGCCAGAACATTAATGATACAACAAAAGACAGTGCTGGTCATTATTTAAAAAAAATAAATAAATAATAATAATAATAATAATATAATAATAATAATAACTTTTTATGAAGCTGTTGGTAAGTTCCATTATTCTAAGACGTATTCCAGATGTGCGATATACCGGTATTCATAAAGATGCATTTCAGCGTATATGATGTGTCATCTTTATTTTTTTAGGAGTTATCAAGATAATCCTCTTGCCATCACTTGTATAGTCTACTAGCTGAAAAGGCCCGGCGTTGCCCGGGCTTTGTATTTTGTAATTTGAAATTAACTTTTGGAGGACTTTCGATTTTGAAACTCTAGGTGCTTATATAATATGTATGTAAAACTTGAAATGAAGAAAAAGATTTATCACACTCAAACTATTCCATCAGAAAACGCTAGATATAGCTTTTTATGGCTCATAGAGGATGTCGAAAGCTGCATTCTGTTGCTTCTACACATCATGCTTTGGAGGATTTGAAATAAGAAGAAACATAAATTAAATAAGATTGTATTGACTTGACGAAAAATTTTATTTCTCATTCTCATGTTACCATACAACCGTTTCGGTTCTGAAATAAGAGAAATGCAGTATCACTTTCATACTTTCCTCCCCTAAAACCCGGGACATAAAATACTGCGAGCATAGGACTCAAAATGTTCCATCCCATGCTTAGGGCCTATGATAAACATCCTTATTTCTCAACTAATACAAAGCATACAGCTATGGATAACGTATAAGCGGAAAGGATTGTTTACCTACTTCTGATATAGCATACTCACACACTTAAGTTATCCCAGCAATACGACCTCTTATTCTACATCAAAATGTGAAGTGAGAAAATATTTCTTGTGTCGAGGGTAGAGAAAGTTATGTGACTGCATTACAATGTGCTTTATTCTCGTGGATTTTATTCAAGAATTATTTTCACAAAACGTTAGCATCAGAATTCGTTAAAGTCCAATAAATTATTATGTAGTGTCCAGAGCCCCATGTGAACTGTGTAAAGAATACACTGTTGTCTTGACAACTGAATGGGATTTCATTTTTTTTGCATAATATTCTCAGAAATTATATAATTTTCAAGGGAAGGAGTATTTTGTTTGAATTTTAATGTTGACCGCTATACTTCCCGGGCTTAACTGGGTATGTGTGCAAAATTCCGTGTAAATTGGTAAAGAAATGTAGATTTGTATAAGGAACAAACATACATACATACATACATACATACATACATACCCACAAACACACATTCGACTTTATATATTAGACTAGCTGAAAAGGCCCGGCGTCGCCCGGGCTTTGTATTTTATAATTTGAAATTAACTTTTGGAGGACTTTCGATTTTGAAACTCTAGTTGCTTATATAATATGTAACTTATGTAAAACTTGAAATGAAGAAAAAGATTTATCACACTCAAACTATTCCATCAGAAAAAGCTAGATATAGCTTTTTATGGCTCATAGAGGATGTCGAAAGCTGCATTCCGTTGCTTCTACACATCATGCTTGGGAGGATTTGAAATAAGAAGAAACATAAATTAAATAAGATTGTATTGACATGACGGAAAATTTTATTTCTCATTCTCATGTTACCATACAACCGTTTCGGTTCTGAAATAAGAGAAATGCAGTATCACTTTCATACTTTCCTCCCCTAAAACCCGGGACATAAAATACTGCGAGCATAGGACTCAAAATGTTCCATCCCATGCTTAGGGCCTATGATAAACATCCTTATTTCTCAACTAATACAAAGCATACAGCTATGGATAACGTATAAGCGGAAAGGATTGTTTACCTACTTCTGATATAGCATACTCACACACTTAAGTTATCCCAGCAATACGACCTCTTATTCTACATCAAAATGTGAATTGAGAAAATATTTCTTGTGTCGAGGGTAGAGAAAGTTATGTGACTGCATTACAATGTGCTTTATTCTCGTGGATTTTATTCAAGAATTATTTTCACAAAACGTTAGTATCAGAATCCGTTAAAGTCCAATAAATTATTATGTAGTGTCCAGAGCCCCATGTGAACTGTGTAAACAATACACTGTTGTCTTGCCAACTGAATGGGATTTCATTTTTTTGGCATAATATTCTCAGAAATTATATAATTTTCAAGGGAAGGAGTATTTTGTTTGAATTTTAATGTTGACCGCTATACTTCCCGGGCTTAACTGGGTATGTGTGCAAAATTCCGTGTAAATTGGTAAAGAAATGTAGATTTGTATAAGGAACAAACATACATACATACATACATACCCACAAACACACATTCGACTTTATATATTAGATACAGGTCCCATGTACTGTATATTCTGTACAGATGATTCCAAGAATTCAATAAAGAACTGAAGATTGCACAACATATGTGCCGAAATTGATATTTATGAATATACAGTACGACACATCTGAGATCCATCTTACAAGAAAAGAACTTACCACCAGCTTCATGACAAGTGATTATTAAAGAATGTAATCATCATTGCTTTTAACGTATTTAGTATGTGTTATACGAGGGTCATTTCAAAAGTTCTGCACACTGTAAGATAAAATTAAAGAAAATAATTTATTTTACAAAATACCTTTACAGGCCTTCAATATAATCTTCATTCTTGCTTATGACAGCTTCCCAACGTTTTGGCAATTTTTTTATTCTGGATAGGGCACCTTCGTTGTTGAGCTGTCTGATTACTCAGGTCGCCTCACTGGAAGCTTCATCAATTGTAACAAAATGTTTTCCACGGAGTGGTTCCTTCAATTTGGGAAACAAATCAAGTCTGGTGGGCTCAAATCAGGACTGTATGATGGGTGGGGAAGTCTTTCCCATCCATAGACCTGGAAAATGTTTTGTTACAATTGATGAAGCTTCCAGTGAGGCGACCTGAGTAATCAGACAGCTCAACAACGAAGGTGCCCTGTCCGGAATAAAAAAATTGTCAAAACGTTGGGAAGCTGTCATAAGCAAGAATGAAGATTATATTGAAGGCCTGTAAAGGTAGGTATTTTGCAAAATAAATTATTTTCTTCCATTCTATCTTACAGTGTGCAGAACTTTTGAAATGACCCTCGTATTTTATTTATGAATGCCAAAATGTGAACTGGACGCAGACAATATAAAGTTAAGGGTATAAGGGTATACATCAAGATTTTAACATTCACATGTAAGTTCTATACTGCTTTGACAGTCACAGTGTGTTGCAGTATCTCATTGGTAAGGCATGAGGCAATTAAATAAATATAATAAATAAAAATAAAAATAGCCTTCAATCCCTAAAGGGCAATGGCCTCTCCTAAAAGGAGGGTAGTACTGATCATAAATTATGTATTTGAATATTACATAATGAAGTTTAATAATGTTTAAAATCACAGTATAAAAAGTAGCATTGGTTACTGGTACTAATAAATTTCCATTTTCCTCAAATTAGGAAGAAGAATATTATAGAGTAAGGAATTATTTTTCCTTACAGCTTACTTCTGGTGATGGTCTCCCTGCACAGGTATGTCGACGGTGCGTTCGACAGGTGAACTCTTGTTATTACTTCAAGCTTCGTTGTGAAAGCACTGATACAACACTAAGAGAATACATGTCCAAAACATCACAGGTGTGTGTCTTCCTTTCGTTGGTACCCTTTCTAGTTAAGAGCATTTTACCCAGTTCAGCTAATAGAATATTGTGGCTATGCTTATTTTTACTTCCTCTGCCCGTACCATAGGTACTATAGGTAGAGGAAGTATTGTTTTCGACCCCAAAATTCGAAGTTGAGTTTTTAGCATATATACACGTTTCAAGGCCCCCTGAATCCAAAAATACCATTTTTGGAAACATGTCTGTGTGTCTGTGTGTCTGTGTGTCTGTGTGGAAAATATCTGTGAACAAGCTAGCTCCAAAACGGAAAATCGTATGAAAACAAAATTTCGTATTTGGGTCAGGTACCTTCTGAAGATGTGAGGATAAGATTGGCGACTATTTTCTCTTATTTTTAAGGGGACTTTACATGAAGAAATTTTCGTTTTTCGCGATTTTCTCGAAAACGGCTCTAACGATTTTCTTTACATTTTGCACATAGGTTGCTTATACTAAGAGCTAAAACTTTTATTTGAAACATTTTTTCGAGAAAATTCTCTGAGGGTAGTTACAAGCCACCCACTGTTCACCCACTGTTTGTAGAAAGTTTGTCTTACGTGATGAACAACTGAATTCGCGCTCTTTCACGGCCTCTTATTTTATATAAGAATGTGAAGTGAGAAAGATGTATTGTTGGCCATGCATAGAGTAAAGATGTATCTGAGGGAAATATTCGATAAATTTCGGAAATTATATTTTACGGCAGAAAGTTCAATAAACGTCTGCGCTTTTAGTCGCATCATTGAAAGAAGAGGTATTTATAGGATAATTAGCGTAAAATTGTGTCTTGCGATTCTGTACAAGGATATGTGAATACTGCTAACTTTTATTTGGGCAGAGGAAGTTATGTGACTTTCACATCAGATTTTTTAACCAAGGAGAAGGCCTTATTTCCACATGAGGCTACTTAGCTATGAACTAAGGTATTACTGGGACAAAACCCGTAAAAATTTTGCTGTAATTAATTGCCCTTGGCCAGAATTGAGCTTGGACCCTTGTCACAAGGACCAGCCTGCAACTAACTTAGCCACAAAGGACATCCTCTATGAGTTATAAAAGTCAATTAACCCTTTCACTGCTAACCTATTATTCACTGTGCTAATTGGTGGTGCTGAATTAATTTGAAAATTTCTATTGTAATCATAAATAGACAAACAATTGCAAATAATTTGTCACTTTCCTCTTAAACAAGAGCACAGCACATATTTCTTGAAGTTTAGACCGATTTATGCAACCCTGGTGTATCCTGCAAGACACAACACAGCATTAGAATAAATGGTGTAATGCATCACCTAAAATATTTTGCTTCAGATGGCAGCGAAAGTTAAAAAGAACAGGGAACTACAGTGTCAGGAATTAAACAACAGATGAAACTATATGCTGATTCACTTTGAATCACTCTCACGGAAAATTTCTATCGTCTATTGGCATGAAAGTGGTGTGTCATAGTGTCAGTAGCACGGCCAGCAGCGATGGATGCTGACACATACTGTATATATGGCTGTAGCAGTGAAAGGGTTAATTTTATAAAGAGTAATCAGGGTGAACAAACCTTGTACGGCAGAATCCTGCTAATAAGAACTGTTCGGATTGACCAAAATTCAGATTAACGGTGTTAATTTATAATTACATAATTAGGCATATATGGAGTCTACAAGTTAATTGTACTCAGTTGTTGTAACGTGCAGTGTTATTTTTGTGATCGAATGTTGTTGTTGAATCCAGTGTTGGGAATGCAATGATAAGTGATTGGAAGAAAAATTGACTCAAGATAGACCAATTTTGCAAAATTGTAACTGAGAAGGTAATCGAGGAGCGCCATACATAAAAAATTTCAGACTTTGACAAAATTTGACAAAGCAGTTTTTGTATGGTTTTCACAAGAAAGACAAGTGTTCCACTGAGTAGTCCTATAATCCAAGAAAAGCACTCCAGCTCAGTAAGATGGTGAATAGTGATTCCAAACTTGGGTTCAGATTATCCGGGTTTTCACACTAGCAGGGTGCTGCTGTATTGTACTCGTATTTCCTGGGAATTTCCATATTTTAGGTATTTTCTATTTTATCTCAGGGCCTGTATTTTTCAGTATCATTCTTTGTCGTTAATTTCCAAACTTTATTAATTTTAGGCTTTGATTTAAGTATTCCAGGCTCAAATGCTCATACTGCAAGAGTTTGAACAGTAAATGGATATAGATCAAAGTCATATTACCTTACGGTTATTTTAATCAGAGCTAATAATAGTGGTCAGTTTTAATTATGATTCTAAAGAATTCTTGTAGTTTGCACAACCAAGACAAGAAAATCAAAACTGCTGCTGTATCTGTTTTAATATATATTAATAACTCGAGTAATACTTTTAGTCAGGAAAAGTAAGTTAATCTAATAATAAATAGACATTTTAGTTGTAATTGTATTAAGTACTGTATCACAACAAATATATATGAATATTTCAAATTATGTTAAATGGGTTTATGTGCTATAAGTATATTAATATTATAAATATGAACCATCTGACCAGTTGATGTAGAATTTATGCCCCAAGTATTCTGCTTAAAATTTGCCGTGATATAATCTTCCTTATTTTCATGTGCAGAGGTTGAGTAATATAATTAAATTCCAAGCTGGTTTTCCTTACTGTCCTTTGCATATAATTTACAGCTACGCAAGAAATGCTCTTACATCAGTCTGAATAATTAAATATAAAAAATAAATTAAAAAGTGAATTGGGTCAACTTCTAAGGAATAAATAATGCAGTTTATCATTTGTTATTAACAGTGTTCTGTATTAACATTTTTTTTTTCAGAAAGCAGAAGCTGTTAGTCCTTCACCAGATTCGCCCAGACATTTTAGTGATTTTGATGATGATGATGATGATGATAAAGATGACGACGATGACTGGGAAAAAGTTTCTATTAAGGTTGAATTGAAAGAGTAAGTATTTTCACTGCGTTCTTTATTCTGGTAGTAGGCTTAGTAGCTATGTTTTAATGTTCAGAGATATTCTTTAATGAGAAAACCAGGCCAGCCTTATTTTACATTTGCTCGGGTTGTTACAAACTGGTTCTGTTTCACGTCATTTTTTTTAATATTATGAAGGAAGTTTAGGCACAAATCTTGAATGCACCACTTGTTGTAATTGTTTTTCTGTAAGGTAACATTCCACCAAATTAATTAATTTATTATTATTATTATTGTTATTATTATTTTTTTCTTTTTTTTATGTTTTTAAATTTATTTTTAGTTGTGTATGTCATTTCATTGTGTATGTCATTTCATTGTGTATGTATGGCGGACGGAAAGTGAACATACTTAGATACGCGGATGACACCACCCTCCTAGCGGATAACGCAGAAGAACTACAAGACATGATCACAAGCATTATGAATATTAGTGAGAGATATGGCCTTCACCTAAATCTATCCAAAACTAAAGTCATGTGCATTCGTGATGATATCAATATCAGAGTGAACGGTCAGACCCGCGAAGTTACAGAATTTAATTTCCTAGGCTCACTGATCAATAAAGATGGTTATATCAAGCACGAAATTAAAAGAAGAATAGGTCTGAGTAAAGCGGCAATGGTCAAATTAACTAAAGTAATGAAAGACTCTGACATATCAAGGAATACGAAAATGTCCATTGTAAAGACCATGGTATTTCCAGTCGTGCTCTACGGTAGTGAAAGTTGGACTCTTCATAAAGAGGACAAAAAGAGACTAGACCGATTCGAGCTATGGACGTGGAGGAAAATGCTGCGTGTATCCTGGAAAGACAAAAGAACGAATGCATCAATTTTGGAAGAAATCAATCCTGGAAATTCCCTAACTGCAATTGCTATTAAAAACAAACTAACATATTTCGGTCATCTGCTCAGAAGAAATGATTCGTTGGAAAAAGACCTAATGATAGGCATCACACAAGGCAGCAGGAAACAAGGCAGACACAGAATTAGATGGACTGACGGGATTAAGGACACCCTTAAGTTGGAATGGGCACAGATCATTAGGCTTGCAGAATCTAGATCTGAATGGAGAGATGCTGTTCAACAGGTTACGAAACGCATAACAAGAGACAATGTTAGGCTGGCACCCTAAACTGCTGTGCATATCCTATAAAAGGGGATCTCCAGAGATCGTTCGCGATCTACGGACCTACTACCTATGTCATTTCACTAATCAACACAAACCATCAGCTGCAATATTAAACAGAACTGGCCTTTGTATTGCAATAAACACTACCATAAGCAATAAGAAAACTAATGATTGCATCTTCCAAGACTATGACAGTACTGACTGAACAATAACCCCACTATTGCCCACCAGCTTGCACTGTTGTTGGTTCCCATATTTTATACAAATAAAATTGAATCACCATCCAAACAAATGCTGATAAGTGTAGTGTACAGTCGAGTGCATGGAAACTTTCCGATGCTTCTGGTTTCTTCTAACGTTTTCCTTTATTTGAAGTTGACATTGAATCTTCTTATCATCTGTGTCCCACACTTGCCTTGGATGAGCCAATCTCTTGTGTGAATTCAAGCACAAACACACACATTATCCTGTGAACAATATTCCTCACAACGAATGTCCACACCAGCCCCTAAATGAATCTGACTTGTATTGGTTTGATGTCAAAAGTCTGCACTCAAACATTAATCTACGAACAGACATCGGTTTCACGTTCAGGAGGAAAGGAGGGAGGTAAATAAGACAAGTTAGGCCATTCGGTCTATTGTCATCCGATCAACAATTCTGAAAGGTTCTAAAACAGAAGGAAATCCTGCAGACACTAATCTATCTTATTATCATTTAACATGAAGTGCTGTGAAAACCTGTCAGTCTTTTTTTTTTCTGGGGGGGGGCAACTTAAGCCATGATGTCCATAAGCATACACAATAACATCACATAAGCATTTAAGCTGTAGCCTATACAGAATTTAGAACCAAGACAGAGTAATAGCGATTGTAAATGATGAGTTGTCCATTAAGGTTCCAATGTTGAAAAAAGAAATTTTATTAAGCCATACTCCTGTTTCCTTTTCACTTATTGCAAGAATTCTGGCTGTATCTGCATCAGATGAACAAGAAGAGCATTTCTGTTTGATGGCAATTAACTTATCTGTTCGATAAAACACTTGACAAATTGTTGGTAACCTACTTCTTAAAAAAAAACAAAGAAAAAATTACTCAACTTCACTTTTAAGTGTTTACTTATACATAATGCGTTTCACAAGCGATTTGCATCCTCAGATGAGGTCCACTGCCAGGTCCGTTGGGCTGATAGATGTCTCTTTAGGATGGATCATTCTGGAGATAAGGTCTCTTATTTCTTTGGATGAAGATTTTTCCCATCTAGTCAGATCAACTGGTTTATGTACAACTATTAATAATTTTATGTCATCAAACTCATGTTCATAGGTCCAATAGTGGTGGGCAACCGCAGATTTTTCCAATTGTTTGTACCTTCCTTGTGCTTTACAGTCAAATTTCTTTTTGTCTTGCCAATATAAAATTTTCCGCAGTCTGCATTTTAATTCATAAATGCCTGAATTCTTGTTGGGGGGGAATTTTATCTCTCTGTTCTGAATTAAGTAGAGTTTTTATGCTTGAGTTGAGTGATAAAATAAGGTTTTTATAATTTGACCTCTTCGCTGTGATTCCTGCAAACATTATGTATGATTATTTGTTTGACAACCTACTCTTTGCTTTATTAGATTTGTTACAAAACGATTGGTTAAAATATTCCATTAAATCTCAGTTTTTAGAAGCTGCACATATTAATGAATGCCTGTCCTGTTATAAAATTCTCTGGTTCTCCTTGTCATTAGTGCTGTATGATAATTATGATTTTACCTCAGTTTATCTATTATACCGGAGGTCATATTTAAGATGCAATCTTTCCTCCAAGTGTGCAATTGAAGTCATGCCTGCAAAAACAGGCTAACCCATATTTTTCCCCACTGTTTTTGCTATTGGTCTTGTTCTGGGCTTTAATAAAGAAAAAAATTATTCAATATGTACCTTATGTACCGTACGCTTGAAGCTTATGAATTATGGAAATGAACAAAAATAACTTTAACAATTTTTCATGCCACACTCATTCATGAAACACTATTGTTCTCTACCTTACAAAAATGTGGGTTAACCTGTTATTGCAGGCATGTCTTCAATTAAACATTCTATGCAAATTTCTCTTTTGTTCTCATGTAGGGTGGAAGATGATTCAAGGACAGCACCTCCTGATACATGGAAAGATCCTCAGCCATCCACTTCAGACGTAACTTCAGAAACAGTAAAATCAGAAGACTTTGTAGATGAATCCAAGATAGAAATTAGCAGGGGAAAAGCTGGAGCAAAGCGATTTGTTTGTCGTGAGTGTAAGAAGGCATTCCCTCGCAGACAGAAGCTGATTCGACACTTGAGAACCCACATGACAGAAGCACCACAGACATGCAAGGAATGTGGGAAGACATTCCGCAGGAGCAACATGTATGCAAGACACATGCGAGCACACGAGATTGGACTGGGACAGAAACCTTTCATGTGCACCGAGTGTGGCAAGAGCTTTTGTCACAGTCACATACTTAAAGAACACATAAGAATTCACACAGGGGAGAAACCTTACTCGTGTAAAAAATGTGGTAAGAGCTTTGGACAGAGTGGAAATCTAACCAACCACATGCGTAGTCACACGGGTGAAAAGCCATTTCTATGCACAGTTTGTGGCCGAAGTTTCGGGTTCAATTCAACTCTCACAAAACATATGATGACTCACACTGGAGATAAACCTTACCTCTGCAATGCTTGTGGGAAAAGCTTCAGTTTAACTTGTACTCTTAAAAAGCATCTCCGCATTCATACAGGTGAAAAGCCGTTCTCTTGCCGAGAATGTGGGAAATGCTTCAATCGCAAAGACCATCTCAAGTGTCATATTAAGACACATTCAAATGGTGCTGCTGTTGCATCTCCCATTGTCCCATCTGCACCCCCTCCCCCTCTACCGGTACCCTTACCTCCTCCCATCAGGTATAATCTGTTGAACTTGTAGCCTCAAAAATCAGAGAAGTGGCAATTTGTAAATATTGCGTGTGACTGGTTCTGGTGCAAATGACAGAATGTAGCAGATGTGTAAATAGCCACAAGTGATGTGAAGTGCGATGATGCAAAGGAAGGAAGTGACAATGACAGGCAGCTTCTTCTACAGGGGCCAATCACTCATCACCCAATGAAGCAAGGTAAGTGATTTTGATATCGGTCACTCTGAAGGTATTGAGAATGAACAACAATGAGTTAGATCAGTTCATCTACCCCTGCTTCTGTTTTTAGGTTGAAATTTCATTAACATGCTCAACAGGATTGAAATTGCTCAGGCAGCAGGTTGAGTTGGCAGATCAGTTTATGTGCAAACAGTTGCCGTCGATCTGAGAATAATATGAGTGATGAACATAAGTCATGGCAACTTTTTTTTTCTCAAAGTAAGGCAATGGTACCATGAGGTGGTGTAATGTAAAGGACCATTATGAACATATTTGGTAGCATTGTGATGTAGAGTTATAAAAACAGAGGCAATGGTAATTTAGTTGTGAGAGACCCGCCATGCAGAATGGATATGACAAGATGTGAACATCATTCTTATATCAAATTTTTTTCAATATTTAACTGTTATTCTATGTCATTAATATCTTCCTATATCAAAATAGATGCATTAGTACTTAGTTTTTCTAATTCCTTTTTCTTTTTCAGGGCCATCAAATATTTTGTTTTGGACACTACTTAGATGTTTGGAATGTGATACTCAGAAGAATATGCTGCAGGATTCAGGTAGAAGTAGGATAATGTTCCTTTCAGTATATAAATTCAACAAGCTGTTATATAATATTTTGTATCTTGTATACAGACAGTTTTGAAATTCCCATTAGTAACACTTAGGATTTGTGAAGTAGATAACCGGTCTTATGGACTAATGGTCAGAGTTTGTGACTGCTATCATGGTGTTCTGGGTTCGATTATCATTCCGGCCAAAGAGAATTTTATTATCCACAGTTGGGAACCCTTGCAGGGTATCTACTGATTTCTGGTGGACCAAATCCATTACTTTTTCATTGCCTCTTTCTAGTCAAATTCATGACATCTGGACAATGTGGACAGCACAACGATAAAGGTTTTTTATAGTGAACCCCTACCTGAAAGTCAGTTATCATGTGAATGATTAAGATGCTCCACAAATTTTCAAAATAACAGTTCTAAAGTATTAAAATTCCTTAGTAATGGACATGTAGTATATATATTCAACATGTCAAATTGTTATGAGTATTTTACAAAGGACTTATGGATTCTGAGAAGAAAAAAAAATTATACCAGGGAAAGGCATACTTCATTCCTTAAGTTTCCTCATTCATTTATCATCATTGGAAACAATTACGGTATGGCATAAAAATGTAGTAAAACTATCAGTAAATCAATATCTAATTCAAATTCAAATTATTCACTGTAGATTCTGTACAGAAATTTAGCTTCGTCAATATAAAACATGTGGAATAGAAATATTACAGCCGTTCATTATTCTGTCCTAACTCCATACAACCATCCCTCGCTAATCCTACTTCCCTTAAATCTATTCTAATATTGTCCTCCCACCTGTGCAGTTTTTCCAGTCCCTGTTTCATCTCTCTTAGGTCCGAATATTTTCCTTAACACTCTGTTTTCCAACATCCTCAGATTATGTTAAAATAAATAATTTTACGTATTGTCATGATCATACATACAATTAAGAATAATGCTACGTTCATTCTGAGGAATTTGTTGCAGACAAAAACCCTACATACAAGTCCAAGGTAAATGTGTGGTGATACTTATCTCAGGTACATGTTCCTGAAACAAGCATCCCATGTGAGTGTTTACACTGAGGGATTTGTTATCAGGCTTCAGATTCAGAACGTTTGTGCAGATTATATCCATACCATGTTGGTAAGCAAACATCCTTGCTTTCAGAACCAGCTTTCTTGGAAGTCAGTAGTTTGTTGTGTTCCCTTATAAACTGAGATTTCAGACTATGAATTTTATTTGCTATGTCTTTATATCGAATATTGAACATTGTCCTCATCTCTATATAGTTGTCTCGTCTCGTTATCCGGTTTTTGTAGTTGGGGCATGTAGGATCGCATAAGTATCTTCACATATGGAATTCCTCAATTAGGCCTTATTAAAGTGTGTTCTATTTAGACCACTCTATAGTAAATTATCCATGATTTTATGAAATAAAAAGTGTGAACGTAGCAATATGAAGCTTACCTACACGGAGCAATGCCTCAATACACAACAGCTGATAGTCATCGGGTGTGGTCTACGAGGCTGTCTGGGTCACCTTGGCATGCGCGCGTGGGCTATCGAAGCGAAAAAAAAGAACTTCTAACAGAACTTTGTTTCTGGTACATTTAATTCATCTGTTTATGCCTGGAGACTAGGAACATGTTGGAATGATGTTCTTTAGTTGTGATACATATCCCTGCAACAAATTCCTCACTGTGAACGTAGCATAAGTAATTTTTTCATTTGACATTTAAATTCATTGCCAGGTAGTGATTTTAGTACTCACATTGATATCTTTAGCTGATTTTTTTTTCTATGTACTGATTTATGATAGCCAGTTTTACTTCTACTGTTGTAGGAATGAATTTCATTATTCTTAATTAACTGTTCATCCTTAGCAAGCAGAATCACACAATATGCATATAATGAGTAAAGCATTAATATTCGGTTATTGATAGATGTTTCCCTACATGATTCTTGCATTGATAGATAATCTGTTTAAGTAATCACCTTTTTTTTGTAAAATAAATTCTCTCTTTGTGTGCTTCTTCACCCCATTCTTCTCTACCATATAACATATATGGATAGATAACTCCACAGTATAATACATCTTAATACTTGCAATAGAAGTTGTGGTCACCTCTGGAGAACCACCTATTTTAAATAAATAGGAACTAAATTATACAGTTTGGGGCTGGGTGGATTAAAACATTCTGCATCTATTCCATGAATTTTAACAAAACAAGTGAATTCCAACAAGCTGTGCACTGCATTTATTTCTCTTGTAACAATATTTTTAGCTTTAACTAAAATTGATTTTGAAACTTCAAACACAATGATATAACTAAGATCCTTCATAAAAGTGATACTGGAAATACATTAATAATAAATAGAAAGCCATAGAATAACACTAGTACACATTAATATTTGGAGATAAAATTTTGCTATGATGTAAGAGCAATCTTGTAAAGGGGCTGTCACACTGGATAGATCGAGCAACAGTAACCGACCGACTGACATAACGAACCTATAGACAGCAATGGTACCAGTCACATAGCATCGATCGCCAGCGATCAACATTCAACTGGTCTGTGAAATCAAACCTGTCCGTTTTTCAAGCAACAGTCGATGGCAAATGGTGGCAGCACTCTGAAGCTTCGTACCCACCTGAATTTCAGAATTGATGCTGGAAGATTTAACTTACACAATAATGTCATTTTAGACTCATATTTGAATGAAATAGAATTGCACGAATCATTTAAGGCACTTATAACGATATCTTCTTATGTAATTTTATTTTACAAATACAAATATACATCGAGTTGTAGCACCTAGCGGTGGGTGATCGAACTACAACAAACAACAAACCTCTTCGCTCGGCCGACTGATGAAGCTTGAAGTAAACAGATGTAGCCTGAGATAGTAGGTATAACATTAACCCTACATCCCAACACATGTAATGTGATATTGTGCAGGAGATAAGCAGACGTAGGCCTAATAGGTAATATACTTTACCTCTAATATATAGTGATGAGTAGACATAGTAAAATAACATAGGTACATAACCTATAATATTTCCGTTGATTGATGACGCTCGATGCAGTGTGACAAGGAACAGAAATTTATTGAGAGCGCTTGATAGCCGTTGGTTGGTCTTGATCGATCGAAGCTCATTGTGACAGGCCGCTAAGACAGAATGCCGAAATTTTCCATGTACAAAGTATGTGAAACCTTCAGTGGCCTCATTCGATATTATGGACAAGGCTTACACCTCGTCCATAAACATCAATACTAGGTCATTAAAGATTGGTTTCATGTACTTGTTACATAAATAACTATTACTTTACTTGCTTTATAGCATGTTCTGGATTTGACTTTGTATCAAAAATCCCATTTACTCAGCTGACTTGGGTGGTGCAGTCATTAGGGATGTGTGGCTTTCTGTGCCCTAGGTTATATGTTTGACCAAGGTAGATGGTATTTTATGTATGCATAAATGTGAAACCCATGTCTGTGGATTTATAACTAACCAACTCCATGGCGCTACATCCCTGAAGGGACTAAGCCTGCCTTCCTACTGCTGGGGGCATGTTGTCTGCTGTTAACGATTGCTTTTGTGACTGATCTGTAAATTTATAGGCATATAAAACAAGAACTCCTGTGAGACAAAATTATGGCACTCCACTAAATGCCTAGTAGCTATACACATCATTAAACAGCTATTAAACCAGCCAATCAATCCAATTACAGTAAAACCTCCTTTTTACACTTTTCAAGGGACTGATTCAATAAAGGGTAAATTGCAGGAAGTGTAAAAGCTGCAATGCTGTGTATTGCAAAATGTAATATATGAAAATAAGTATAGGTACCTATGTACACTACTTAAATTAAATGGTGCAAAATATGTTGTGTTGTACAAACTTTCTCACATATATGTGTTCTTTTGTAATATTGAGGTTTCAAGGTTGACGAAAGAAACAAGTATATACCATTCAAAAATTAATGCAACATCAGGTTAATTAAATTTAGGAATTTTACCAAATTTTTTGATAATATTCTCCATGTAGCATCACACAATATATTAAAATGAATAAATAATTCCTCTGACTACTCAATAGATTTAGATGGTATTTAGAGTTGAGACAGAGAGTCCAAGCTCTTTCACCAATTGAACACGTGTTCTGACATGTGAATCAATATGATATTTTAAGGAATATACAGCCACTAACAACTTCATGGCGGAGAAAGTTAAGCTCACTTCTTCAGAATGGACGGCCCTCTTGAAGTTAAATATCAATTATGCCAACTTGAAAGGAGTTCCTGGAAATCATAGAGAATCGAATGGGACATCCCTTTGTCGCAGATGTGCAAAGGAGACTGAAACACCAGGCCATGTGCTCGGATCTTGTCCCTTCAATTCTCTCCTGATTACCCAGAGGCACCACAAGTTGAAGCATGCACTTAACGCCATGCTAACAAAACAAGGATACGAATGCTTTGAGGAAGTCCATGCTATTGACGGGACAGGATCCAATCGCTTTGCCGACATCGTGGCTTTTAAGAAAGGATCGCATGAAGCTTACATCCTTGACCCCACAATAAGGTATGAATATATTGCTGCTGACCAAGCAAACAACGTAGACCGTGAAAAAAAGAATATATATGAAAGCTGTATTCCTTTCTTTAAAGAGAAATATAGGAGGAGTTTTGGTGATCAGCATTTTATTGTCCATGGACTTTTATTTGGAGCAAGAGGTACTGTATACCGATCGGTTGCTGACGTACTTAGGAAGCTGGGACAGGACTTATCGTCCTTAAATCAGATGGCAGAAAACATCATTGCTGACTCAGTGGGCATATTGTACCACCATATATATAAGAATATATAGTAAAAATTGTTTAGATGTTTTGTTCAAACTATTGTTTATCTGTTACCCATAATTTTTTACCATCATATGAACCATTGTCCAAAGTGATTGATTGGTATGCTGTGTCTATGGCAACTTGCAAAGAAATGCATTTTCTATTGTTTTTCTTCATCTCCATGATATTGCCAAAAATCATGCAATACAAAAATAACAGTGTTGCTTTAACTCATGATGATGAATTATGCTATATGAATAACTACACTTTAATAATAAAACACACCCGCACAAAATAAACCAACTTCACCTGGACTAATGCAAATAGCAACTGTCACCACATATAAGAGAGTTGGCAACATAGCGGAAAATTAGTTAAGCGAAAGCGGTTCTTCATCGAAAATCAATGCTGCCAACAGGGAAAATATGTAAAAGGCAGGAAATGCAACTGTTTAAAAGTTGCTAATGGCAGGAAAGCTTGGTATAGGATAAGAGATGTGACCAGCGGAAAATGATGTAGCCTCAGGTGTTTGTAATGGGAATTTCAAAACACTGTAGGAATACTATATATCTAATACATAATGTTGTATGTAATAGTACCTTTAGCTGTACATATGTACTCGCTTCGCTCATTGGGGGTTCTGCCCCCAAACCCCACTGAGGTTCTCGGGAAAGGTTTTTTTAAAAGATCTATGGTAGATAGAGTGTGTGTATTTAGTCTGCTGTATTGGCTATTACCTGTTTTGCCACAATTAACCTGAAAAAATAAATGTGGGAAGACTTTGGGATTTTTTCGGAATTTTCCCGTTGGTTGCAAGCTAAAAGGTATCAGTTTGCCAACTCTAAGTTTTCTAGATCAACTGGAAGTGTACATACATTTATGGTGTATTTTATGGAGTAAATTTCAACTGATATTAATTTAAATGGACATGATATAAGATGAAACAGCGATTAAGATCATGGTATGTAAATATTCAATTTGGCATTTGCCTTTACGACCAGGGAAATCCGGAAATCATAGAAAAACACAAGTAAAATTGGTTATAATATGTTGTAAAGAATGTGAGACTTCATCTACGAGTTATGATTAAAGAATTAAATTATGAAATTTCTTTAACAGATAGAAGAAAATTTTGTTAGTTCTGGACAAAAATATGTTAATTGGATTTAATTATTATGAACCTTCCAAGACGTTACTATCTCGACCACCCCATTAGATTTATGGAAATAATTATTTCTAAACTTTCAGAGCCTTATGTGAACACTGTTTGATAATACCGTTGCCATGGAAACCGAGCCCTTTTTCGGGGTTTTTAGGGCTAAAAATTAAAAAAAATAAACTTTTTGGAATTGTCCTGTAGTTTACAGCCTAAAAGCTATATGTGTACCAAATTTCAAGTTTCTAGCTCATCTGGAAGTGGGCAAACATTAATGTCAGTGAGTGAGTGTGTCAGTCAGTCAGTCAGCCATGAGGCTTTATATTATAGGGATGAGACGACATGAAAAATTATATGATGTCCAAATCTCTGATATGGTGGACGTTAAAAGAAAAACTAAGAGAATATAATATACTTGTTCCTTTCGTCTGTATTTTGTTCCCTGTAAATGTTCGAGAATCATAATTCTTACTTAATAGTAAAGAACTAAATTAAAGTATTGATTTTAGAATTTAAACACCTCTGAAGTGAAAGAGAATTTACTGGAAAGGAGCAATTTTTATTATATATTCTGGAATATTTTGGAACTTGTGTTAAGGTAATAAAAACTGGTTTAGAGAAATTCCTCTCCTCTTATTATTTGTTTCTCACTGTTACCAGATCTTGATAGGACGATCCCTCAAGAAATGAGTAAGCCGAAGTTTTAGTGTTGGAACAGAAGAAGAGGTATACTTTATAACTTTCTGCACCACAACAGAAGATCAAGAGAAGCTCTTAAGGAGAAAGGTAACTGTAGCATAAAGAGAAGAACATAGTATAGAGCGTTGAGGGTTTTGTTCCTCGTGTTACTTTTATTCAAGTCCAACATTACCAAGATCCACGAAAACATTGGGCTGATGGGGGGGGGGGGGCTAAATAACTGAAAACTGAAATTAAACAATTATTAAGAATCCCTTTTGAATACGTGTAATCTCAATTTGACAAAATTTTCTTCTAGCTGGAGTTTGAATTAATTCTTTCAACATTTCCCACAGCAGCCATGAAATTTTAGTATAAAATATTTAACCACAAACATTTCTAATTTTCAGCAACCAAAAGTGCAATGTAACACGTTTTATTGGGCTTGTAAGTGATTATTACGTTAAACAAGGTGGAAGTGCAGATAAGCTTTGCCTACTATCATGAAATTTTAATGCAAAATATTTATGTGAAAACATATCTGATGTTCGGCAACCAAAAGTGCAATCTACAGGGTGCGGTAGAAAGAACGCCCCGATTTTGGAGATAGATATCTAAGTGGTGGGTGGGGGTAGAGGGGTGGGGTGAATATTGCCGAACAGCAAATTAGGTGCCGTTTTAGTTTAGACCCTGGCTTGGTCAGGAGTGCATCGCGCTTATGCCGTAGAGCAGTTTATTCAATATGTCGAGTTGCCGACAGCAACGCAGTGCAAGAACGCAGCGTGTCTTTCGCGTACATTTTGGGCTTCAAAGACGGGACGTCTGAAAGCCAAGGTGTACCAACATCGTCTCCAAACTTTGGAAGCTCTTAAGGAGGCAATCCAACAGGAATTAGCTGATGTTCCGCCCGAAATGACAATGAGAGTCATGGACAACTACCGAGAGAGGCTCAATCAGTATATAAACAATGGAGGCTGCCACTTGAATGATGTTCTCTTCAAAACATGTTGATGTAAATGGCATCATGTGTACTTTCAAAGAATTACATAAGTTTTTTCATATTTTATTGGGTTTGGATATATTTGCCTTCTGTAATCGGGGCGTTCTTTCTGCCGCACCCTGTATAATAAATAATTCTTTATTAGCTGTCAGGATACAATGTCCGTAGCTTAATTCTGTAAGCATATTTTTTGGTTATTACAATACATATAATAACAGAATAATTAAAGTACATATTTATAAATCTCTTATAATTAAGTATTGATACGTTTTTATTCAATACCAGTATGTTACAAGAATGTCATTTAGGGTTCTGATGACATTTTCACAGAGTTAAGGAATTCATGTTCATCATAAAATAAATATTTCAGATGTAGAGTTTTAAACTTGCTTTTTAAAATCTTGACTTTAAGATTGTTAGGTAGTTCATTATACATAATAAAACCTATATGAGAAATGCTGTTCAAGCTCCTGCAAATTGAGGAGTGTCTGTTCAAAACGCGTTAAGTCCACCTCCAATCATAATGTAGTTTTTTGCGGATTCGCATTCTCTACATAATGTTATGATACTACATAACGTTTTTGTCTCAAATCGCAACCTTTCCCCGTTAAAATTCAACCTGAAATATGGGGTTTGATGCAAAACGCGTTCAGTTCAGAACTTGGTTCGGTGCAAATTACGTTGAGTCCACATTTTAGATGCAATCTCGTGCGAAACAGGTTATGCGTTGAACTTTTATGACGTCTCTCGTTGCAGGTATTCGTCTAATGAAAGCGGCATTCACCAGACGCCGAAAAAGATATCATTAGCGGTATATAATAAAAGAAAGAGCATGGATTTTCCATGATTTAACATGCTTAAAAAACATAGATTGTTTATATTTTGACAATTTGGTACATCGGCAATAGTTCACTTTGTATAAGTGTGATCAGATGTGATTGTAATTCTTAAATAAAATACTAACTTTCATCTTTTTAAATGGTTATTATTATAGTGTTGGGTCAAAACGCGTTAAGTCCATTACTTTCGAAACTTTAACTATCAATAAAAGATGTAAATGAAAAGAATGTTTGAATAAAAACACTTTCTTAACGCAATTTATTTTACCTTAGTAAACTTCCGGACGGCCGTTTCGCAGGTGGTGTTCCTGCATCATCAGCAGGAACACCACCTGCGAAACGGCCGTCCGGAAGTTTACTAAGGTAAAATAAATTGCGTTAAGAAAGTGTTTTTATTCAAATATTTGTACACAACGCTAAAGTCGGACTCAAGAATGAATGAAAAGAATGATTTGACACACCCAATACATTTAACTATATATTAATTACTGATTATGATCAGAAAAAATATTGCAAATTCGTTTGATAGTTTGGCCACAAACAGTTTTTTGTAATTCCTGAAAAATCATTATTTGTGGACTAAACGCGTTTTGAATCGACGCTCCTCAATTCTTCATGAATAGATTCCTATTTTTGTATATAAACATTAAGGTTTCTAATATATAGACGGATGACTGGCAATTGGAGCATAGACAAAAGGAATGGAATTATGAGAAAGACATTGAGCTGTTTAAAAAAAAATAGGCTTTTTTTTTCAATGATGTTCTGAATAGCTAATGCATTTAAAATAATACAAAATATATGAATAAGTTAAATACTTAAAAAAAGAACTTCAATACATGGGGGCCCAGCCCACTTACAAATTTTCAATGGAGACTTAAGGGGCCAAAGCATCCCAAGTTCTGGCATGACTGAACATTCTTAATTTTAAATATAATCTGTTATATGCAGTGAGGGAAGTGAGGCAGAATGCACCGGTATGGAATACCATCACTGGTTTTAAACATCCAATGGCATACCGGCACTGGTTTAAATTGTTAAACAGCATACCGGGACTGAAAATAGGTGGCTATTTAATACAAATTGTTAATGTCCCTTTGAGCTGTAATATAATTACTTTTCACGATTATTCAACCACTCATACGCTTTCATTGGTAGCCACTGTCACTACAGAAGGCTGCGATGATAACTTGTGATGGTCTTTGTTGCTATCTTAATAACTATACCACTAGATTCAATGTTTTAAAAATATTTCTCGGTAAGAATATGTTGTAAATTTTTTATTGTTTAAATAGGTCTTAAATACTTAAAACTATCTCTATTGAAATTAATAAACTAAACTCCATGGCACCACATCCCTGAAAGGACTAGGCCTGTCACCCAACCGCTGCTCATCTACAATAGACAGATGGCAAAATTGGGGGCAAGTGGTTAATATGCCGACACCCACGGCCGTTATTGGTGGTTTCTGTGACCGTGAAATAAATAAAGGTCAGTCAATCAACAGTACAAGATGTTGAAGTTTTGTGTTGTGCTCCTACTTGGAAATATTTTGTAAAGCATGGTTGGTTATTCATGAAGAAAGTTACTTAAAAACACCACCAAGTGTATATCTCATATCCTGCACATCACATAACTAATATGTTGTAAGGGAGGGAATGTGCATTTTTAAATTCAGGTATGATAGGGAAAAATTTTGGGATTGCATACCGCCTCTGGATTTTTCCCACTTCATTCACTGGTTATATGAGTTGACTTATACATACTTCATTGCTTCACTTGCCATTGTTTTGGTATGACATATTTCAGGGATCATCATCCCCATTTTTAAATACACTGTCTACTTATTTAAAAATTGGGATAAGAATCCCTGAAACATACACCAAAATAATGGTAAGTGAAGCAACAAAATGTGTATAAGTCAACCCATATACCTGTAATAGATTAAATTTATTATAGTCACTTGACTATGTAAGTTCCGTAATATCAATAATGGTAGGGCAGCCCAAGAGGGGATTTTGGGATTTACTCGAGTGCGTCAGATTAAGGTAAGGTGGGTTAGTTACATGCTGAAAAGTGTGCATTTCAAAATTCTCACGATTTGAGCGTGACATAAAGGGAGTGGGAGGGTCACAATCTTGGGGGGGAGGAAGTCATCTTGACATTCTCGAGTGCCGTCAAATTTTTTTCTTATTTTGAAGGAAATAATGCAAGAATAACGGAAAGAAATATAATCTGCCTGCAAATTTTACAGGATGGGGCAGTCACCCCCAACCTGGAGGACCAGGGTATCCCTTTTCATCTGGCTCTTCCCTCAAGACCTGTCCGGCAAGGGAGGCCCTGACAGTAGCTATGCTACCGCTGGCATAGCTCTTGAGATCGTCAGAGCACGCAAACCCCACTGCCACGATAAGGCAGACATACCATCAGGGGGACAACAACTACTACTAATATTTATTTATCAAATAGCTCCTCGTGATTCAAACTGAGGCTCAGATTCAATAAGCCATCAGCAACGGCAGTGGGAATCTGCATGCTGACCACATGTCCCCAACCCTGTCATCTGCCTATGGTAGATGACACAGCAGTCGGATGACACGCCTTGTCTTTCAAAGGATGTAGCGTCATGGAGTTTAATTAGTGTAGAAATGTATATCTTTTTAATTGGGTTGAGTGGAAGAGAAGGCCTCAAGAACTAAACTTTGAATAAAACCAAGGAATAAAACCTTCTATAATAATAAACATAATTTTTTTATTAAAATTATTATTTTATTTTTATTAAGGAATATTCCACAATACAATGGTTTTCCTTCATCCCACAACAATCTTTTGCCTCCAAAAGCCCCTGTCCGCAGCATCTTCTTCACTTAATCCTTAAACATAATAATAATAATGATAATAATAACACTGTATTACCAATATCAATTACTGTACAATTTCATGGCAAATGAGGGAACCATAATTGTTTTCTCACGAAGTTACTACTGTTGGAATAACAATTATTTCTGACTTAGAAGATTGCTACGTGACAGCATGTAGAAAACCGCTGAAAATTTTCATCTTCTACCTTTCAGAAAGATCACAATTTAATTTAGTTTTTCTCTTTCGAAATAAGTGTCTCCAATTACAGGTATTGTACCCATAATTGTTAAGTCTGAAAATATCTTCTGTTAAATTTGTCTATAAAATTATAAATAATCTAAGTTTTAGTAACCTAAATTTCCCTATGAATAGAGAAAAACATAATTATTCTACAAGGAATTCTAAATTATTTTCAACACTGCCAGTTAATACTACTAAATATGGCCTGAAGGGTATTTTAAAAATCATAATATCTGAATTCAATAATTTACCAGTAGAAATCAAAAATAATTTGTCATTATTTTCATTTAAAGCAAAATCCAAGCAATTTTTCTTAATAAGTTAATTATTACAATAACTGATTTTTATTTTATCTTTCTTCATCTGTATTATGCTCTAGTAATGTTGTGTTTAGGATTAGTCTGATCAGTTTACTTGCTCAGATTGTATTTGCGATTACTGTAAGATAATTTTTGTTTTGATTGCTATAGGCTACTGTTCTATCTTCTATCTTCTCTATTTTGATTTACAGTTTGTGTTTGTGATTTAATTACTTTCATTCTTTATTACTCTTACTGTAATTTAATTTTTGTAAGGTTTATATCTAAGTTTGTCTTGATTACTGAACTGTTCTTTTTCTGCACAGTATATAACTATGTTTGTTTTAAGCACTGTACTATTAATCTTCTCGTTTTGATTCATTCTATTGTAAATTAGTAATTGTAGTTGTTGCTCCTTTGTTTTTGTAATATTTATTGTCCATAACAATGAGCCTTGATGGCTCTTTGGGACCTACAATTGGAGAAATATATAAATAAATAAAATTAAATAAAACTACTCAGAACACTATATAAAATGCAGGTTGTTTGTACTGAATAAGCACTCGATTACTGAAAAATACTAGGTCTCTGCCATACTCGTGCAGTTCTATATTATTTACAAATTGAGACTTAAAACTTCACAATTCTTACGACAACAGGAAGAATGACGTATCGTCAAAAGATTCTTCTGGACCAATAAAGAATTTGAATTTGAAAAACAAAAACCACTAATTATTGCTATTTTACGGAGACCACACAAAGTATTCAATTGAATAATCCGCCACTATCGTCAACAATGATAATTATAATAAATGAAGATCACACAAATGTGTATTGTTTGCTGAGTTCCAGTAATCTGTCAAAATTTGTTAATATCCCGGCCTGGGTCGTGGTAAATTTTTGCTTTGCATACTTCGTGGTGGTAACCATGTACTGCTGGGCATGCTCACTTTGTCAAATTTTCTGCGCGACGTATGCGTAGAATGTAATTTTTCAACGTTCTCGCATGTGCGCAGGCGCGACGCAACATAACTGTCCGTTGTTTTCTTCTCGCTCAAAAATTTTGCAACCTTCGCGGTGAAAGTTGGTACGGTGTCACGTGGGGGGTATTGTCAGTGGTTGAACGTACGTTTCAGCTTGAAGGTTACTTTCTCTTCACTGCATTTAACAAAAGTAGAAGAACAAATTCAAGAAATAAATAGCGAAGTAACTTTTTTTACGTTAACAGGTAGCCAGCAGAATTCCCCAAGTAAGTATTTTTTTTATTTCTGATTGGGCAAATAAGAGTTATTCCTGATCCCTTTGCCTACAGGATGTTGCATATGGAGGGAAACAATAAAGATACAGGAAACAGAGCGAGAAAACAAAGATATACGTAAACCTTATTTTCAGGCGTACTCTTAATGACGGTGGGCGGCCCAGCGGGTTTATTTGGGAAAAGAAATAATGGGTATTAGGTCGCTACTCACACCAACTCTCTAACGGGACCCCCCCCCCCCAGGAGAGTTTCGGGTGGGGAGTAATTTAAAACATTGGCAACTTACTAGGTGTCTCTCTGTTTGAACTACTACCAACACCATCTATTGTGGAAAAGTTGACACTGGGAAAATTTAAATAATTAATTTCTCCTTTATTCTCTTTTTCTCTACCTTTTCCGGGACGCCAAAAATCGAATGCTGTGCATAGGCTCCTCCCACCAACTCTAATGGGACCCGCCTCGGAAGGCGGGGTTTAGGGTTTCATCGCAGAAGAGATTCAATGTGAGACATAATAAACCTATTCAGTATATTGCTCCTAAACTAATTTAACGAAACCTGTCACTGACCTAGAGTTTACCTATCGTTATTTAACTAAATGCATAAGCTTTTTACCCTTCCACACCTTTTATAAAACATTGTTACAACTGTCAAGGAAGCCATGGTACAATAGTGAGGTGCATGCGCAGGGTCGGAAGCGAGGGGAAGGAACTAGCGAGGAGATCTTTCCTGGTGTGCGGCATAAATCTATCTTTTACCCCCTTTTCCACCCTCTTCTTCCCTTTCTCTCACCTCCTCGCCTTACCTATTTGGAACTTATTCCTAACTGTGACTTTTGGATAGACCAGTATACGAACTCGTGACCACTGCAGCCAGTAGCGGCTCGTGGCTCAAAACGAAAGTGTGCTGCAAATACTATTTCATACAGCGAACTTAAAATATTTTTAAAAATTATTAGTAGGCTCGTCTCTTAATCCATCTCTGGGAACTCTCACGCGATTTTCTCTGCCCTAATTATTTTTTTGCTAATTTCTCTCGTCTCGTCGAACGTTGTGTGAGTTGTGTGACGAGAGAAAATAGCAAAAATTAAAATAAAAAATAATAATAATAATAATGATAATAATATAAATAAATAATAATAATAATTAGGGTAGGGAAAATCGCGTGAGAGTTCCCCGAAATGGAATAAGAGACGAGAAAATAGTATTTTTAATGATCGAGGTAGAGGAAGTCGCTTAGTGTTCCCATTGCGACAGAATACTTAATCGGGGTTGTGGAATCCGGGTTTTTCTGAATTTAACACATTCGAATTTGGCGGTGAAGATGAAAAGCATTGCTTACTCGCTACATCATGGTCCCCTACCGTCAGATGGTGGTGGAAGATCTTCTCACATAACCGGTGAGACGTGAACCTCCCTCAGAATCCCACTCTGGGCTGCCTGCTGATGCAGCGCATTTTGCAGGTTAAAACTCCCATATACGCCAAGCAGTCAAGGTCGAGCATGACGTCACATCCTACGAACGCTGCGCTGTTCACAAACTGCATTCACGAGGCGGAAAAGATAATATTCACATTATCCCCGACTCTTGACTCCCAAGCTACCAGCTAAGAAATTCTCGCGTGGACGCGCCAAGTTCAAAATCTACGCAAAAGAAAATATAATATTGCGTTTGAAAATAACATTATACGACGAGCAGAAAACAAGCTGTGTGCTGCAGCACACAGAAACCGTCACTGACTGCAGCACTGTAACCAGCAGCCTCAACCACTACACCGCAAGCGATTGCAGACCGGTGAAGGAAAATTCATCTAAGTTATCTAACTTTAGAGAGCTTTGATACATGAGAAATAGCCCTTTGATATGGTGCAAGGGTTATTTTCATAATTTTTTTTTTCTTCTTTCGTATTTTCGATGCGGTGATTTTGTATATTTTTATGTGTATGTAATACAATTGTGTACAATAGTGAGCTGCAGTGTGTGCATTGAGAAGCTTCATAGCATAGGAAGGTGCACGTGCAAGGCTCAGAAGAGAAGGGTGGCAGGCAACAGTGGGCAGAGTTTGGCTGGTGCATGACCTAAAATTGTCTTTTGCTGTTTAGTTTTATACATTTTATTGATATCATTCGCCGAGGAGATTTGGAAGTCTACCCTACATTTTCCCCACTCCCTAGTTGCGAAACCCTCATCCAAAACTGTACAGTCTGGCTGGAATGGCATGGGCAGCTCTCGTATACGTTTAATGAAGTCTATCCCAGGTGAATTCCATTTGAGAATGTGCAAACCCTTGTATGCCCGCATTTCCCTGCGCCATTTGTGGATCTTCCTTGAACAGGATTCTAGGGTTGGCATATAGATAGTGCAGAGTGAAATTGCAGTCTTTCTGAACAGATTTGTAGATTAGAGAGTAGACCTATGTTTCATAATACAAGAAGTATTAGACACAGTTGGGCAACAACTTAGGATCCTGGAACCAGATGTAAAGAGGATATCCACAAAGCCATTGGAGACAGTATGGAGCTATTGTCTAGACATAGGTGATACAAACTTCTATACATAATGCAGCTGATCTTACATTGCTTTTCACTAGTCTTCTGTTTGTAGTTCCACTACCTGGCGTGAGGGACTACCGTAGTAAAGAGAGCAATGTTTTTCATCTTTAATTCTTCCTGCCACTCTTGGAACACTCAAGCGACTTCTCAAACTTGATCATGAAGAATACTATTTTCTCCTCTTATTCCATTTCTGAGAACACTCATGCAACTTTCACTATTTTACTGGCAATAAGACTTTAGCTATTCTCTTCCATTTCTTGGAACTTCCTAACCGTAATAAAATTTTATGCTACTTTCTGGAAAACTCATACGACATTCTCTTTCTTAGAATAAGAAGCCAAAAAATAGCAAAAAATTTTATTACAATAGAGAAAATCACATGAGAGTTTCCAGAGATGGATTAAATGGCATAAATTTGTATTACGATAGTGAAAGTTACGGCAAAAGATAGATTTATGCTGCGCACCAGCCAAGCTCTGCCGTTTTGTTAGGTTAGGAACGTTTATGTTAGTTTAGGAGCAATATAGGCTACTGAATAGCATGAGGATAATTATGTCTCACATTGAATTTCTTCTGTGACGAAACCCTAAACCTCACCTTCCCAGGTGGGCCCCATTAGACAGGAGCCTAGTGTGCAGCATAAAACTATTTTTTCCCGTTACATGAGTGTTCCAAGAGCAACAGGAAGAGTTAAAGATGAACGAAAAACATTGCTCTCTTGAATATGGTCATCCTTCATGCCACCCTACATCAGACAGTGGAACTACAATCAGAAGGCTAGTGAAACGCTATGTACAGTCAGCTGTGTTATTTAGGTTACATAAGTTAGTGTTCAAAGCATACCTCTTGGATCTTTTCCTGTATTTATTTTTCCCGGATCCCCTTTCCTTTTGGCAAGCTCCCAAACGCTCCAGAAATCCTTGATATGAACCAAAGATCTTCATGCGTTTTTATATTCCTGCCTGGTTTAGTATAGAACTTTACTGGATTTTCACACAAAGTGTTCAGAGCAGTTATGTGACCGTGGAATTACAGTAAAGTGCTGCTTTAAACCCCAGAGGTATCCCAGATTCCCTTTTTTGAATATCTTAATCCTGTTATTAAGATAATTATTATGAACTCTAACGGTGGAACATAAACCACAATTATTATAAACAGTAAGGGAGAATTAATGAATTTCATATTGTTCCTATGAGGGTAAAGTTATATAATCACGTTCAATATCACCACCTTACTCCCTCAAAAATCAAACTTAGGATTACTTGAGAATAATAATAAGATATTTCAGTAATTAATCTATTTTATTAATTGTGTATTTGTATATGAACCAGTGACCCCCAGTATGACAGGGAAAATCAACCTGGAGAATCTCTCGCGGCAAGTTATCCCGAATATTGCACTGTGCATAAGCAAGGGACATATAAATGAGGCTATCGACAGATTAAAGGAGTGCATAAAGAATGCGGTATCACAAAACACAGTAGGCTACAGGAGAGCAAAACTCTGGTTCACCAAAGAATGCTATCAAGCGAGGAAAATAACAATCGCAGCACTACAGTCAGTGCGTAGCAACCCTACTGAAACACAATTGAAGAACTATGCTGCTGCCAAAAGAGCATACAAAGAAATCACAATGAAAGCCAAGGACGATTATCAGCTAAGAAAAGAAATGGAATTAATAGAGGAAGCTGAACGTGAACCGTTCAAGGCCCTGAGCCCAAAACAGCCGCACTTCCCTAGGGATATCCCAATGCAGATATGGGAAAATCACTTCACAAGAGTTCTGCAAGCTCGGGAGACCAGGCCCGAAGAAGACAAGACAAAGCCTAGCTCAAGCCTGAACGAAGAACTGTTCACAGTAGAGGAAGTAGAAGAGGCAATCCTAAGGCTAAAACACAAAAAAGCATGTGGACCTGACCATATATATAACGAGCATCTAATGAGCACTGTCCCTGTACTGAAGGAAATATGGACAGATGTAGATGTAGATGTAGTTATCTCGTTCTGTAGATCCTGTGTTGAGTGGGACTCAAGGATATAGAACACGTCAGATTACAATATACAAGCAAGTAATAAATAATGATATATAATACCTATACTACACTATAAACTTATTCAAACTGGAAATACTCATCCATATTGTAGAAGGTGTGAGTCATTAAAAATTTCTTGAGAGATCCTTTGAAGGATTTGCTTTTTCTTTGAATACATAATAATTTAATGTTGTTTGGGAGCTTATTGTATATCTGTATTGCGGAGTAATAAGCGCCTTTCTGAAAAAGTTTTAATGCATTAACTGGTCTATGTAAATCATTCCTGTTTCTAGTAATATGTTCATGAACACTGCTATTAGTTTGGAATCTCTCAATATTATCTACCATATAACACATAACAGAGTATATATACTCCCCTGTGAGAGTGAGGACTTTTATTTTTTCAAAGAGCGGTTTGCATGATTCTCTCCTTTTCTTTCCACACATTATTCTAATTGCTTGCTTTTGTAGCTTTAATATTTTATCCCTATGGGTCGAGTTACCCCAGAATATGATTCCATACTTCATTATCGAGTGGAAATTTGCAAAATACACCATGCGTAAGGCGTCCTGTTTTAATACCTGATTCAGGACTCTTAAGGTAAAGCATGCTGAACTTAGTTTTGGAATTATCATTTCAATATGTGACTTCCAGTCGAGATGTTGATCAATTTGTAATCCTAAAAATTTGATATTACTAATTTCTTCTATGCTTTGTGTTTGGTAATTAATTACAAGGTTTTGGGTACATCTTTGTTTTGTTCTGAATTGAATAAAGTGGGTTTTTTCGATATTAAGCGTCATTTTATTGGCTTGGAACCATATATTTAATTCGTGAAAAGCCTTTGTAGCTACTCTTGCCAGTTGTTCCTGGGATTTTCCTGTTAGAAAAACACTAGTGTCATCCGCGAAAAGCAATACCTTTGTTTCGTCACCTGTTCAACGAATGCCTACGGCAAGGAAATATCCCGGATTGTTGGAGGCAAGTCACTCTTAAAGTTTTATACAAAGGCAAAGGAGATGTAAGTGACCCTAATTCTTACAGAGGCGTTGCCTTAGAATGTACGGCTTTTAAACTTATGTCGTCACTCATCACGAAGCGACTATACAATAAAGTAGAACATGCACTCCCGGAAGAACAGTTCAGATTCCGAAAAGGAAGTTCGATTCTACAGGCAATAAAATGTCTAAAAGAAGACATAGCAGAGGCATTGAGACAACCGCGAGGAAAACTCTACTCGGTTTTCATAGATTATACCAAGGCATTTGATCTTGTCAACAGAAGGCTGCTGATAGAGAAGCAAGAGAAGGTAGTTGGGAGAAGCTACATAACTAGTCTTCTCCGTAACATACTGAGAGACAACAAGATCAGCATAGATGACTCAGTTGCCAAGTCAAGGCCTATTGTACAGACCAATGGCGTGCTACAGGGCGACCCTCTCAGTCCGCTACTGTTTATAACTGCCACTTCGGAAATCCCTGACGTAGTGGCTTCAGAAAATGTGAAGTTCTACGCATATGCAGATGACATGGTGCTAGCATCTACGTCAATCGACCATCTGCAAGTCGCATTTAATCGCCTAATACAATGGGCAGATAGGAATGAATTACAGATGAACAAGACTAAAACAGTGATGATAACATTTAGAAATGGAGGTAGACAGGCTACTAAGGACGTGATAGTACATGGCAAGGACCCGATCCCAGTAGTACAAAATTTCAAATACTTAGGAATTACTTTGCAGACGAATGGTAATCTCTTCACACAGCACATCAAAGAAAAAGTAACCTCCGCCATAGCAGCCCTACACGGAATAAAGAACGTAACTCAGTTATCACTAGTTACAGCTGTGAAATTATTCAACCTGAAAATTCTCCCGATCATAACTTATGGACTAGAAATTATTTGGAATCACTTAACAAAAAAAATTTAAAGGATATAGAAAGAGTGAAAGCTACATTTTTAAAACGAACAATGAGTCTTTCAAAATATACCTTGTCAAGGCTAACATACGTACTTGCAAAAGAAACATTTGTCATCGAAGACATACGTCATAGCCTGTTACTACAAAGCACTGAAGCCTACCAAGAAGTTCTTAAAGAGCTAAAGTCGAAGCGAGAAGAAATATGGTCGGATGTCTACGTTACCGATGCCATGATTAACAGAGAATGGACCCGGGCGAACTATGCATTACGCCATCAACTAAGTGATCAATGTGAGTGTAAGCTATGTGGGAACAAGTGCGGCAGATACCATGTGATGGAATGCAAGAACAGACCACAATCACTGACGAAGTTTTGTCAGGAATAAACAAACATGCACATTGTGCGAATTTCCTAATATTATTATTTGTATATGACGGTATATAAAAGCCGAAATGCATCTTCCATTAAAGAAAAACGACAAAGATTCAAGAGAACAATAAGATATTTCAGCTGTGTAACTTCAGCCAAAAATACCGAACTTCAGCTATATTAGTGTTTTTCCAGTAATGTACTTTAGTTACAATTAATAGTGAACTGACTCATCTTATATATAATTAAGGAATCGCGCACAATGTGCATTATCTTAGCCTAAGACTTAACCTACCCAGTCCTGAACCCGGGAAAGGGATGTTTCACTACTGAAAAATCCCCGACCCGGCCAGGAATCG
Organism: Ectobius pallidus; assembly: GCA_964059195.1. NCBI lineage: Eukaryota > Metazoa > Arthropoda > Insecta > Blattodea > Ectobiidae > Ectobius > Ectobius pallidus. The sequence goes on along the minus strand of CAXKWD010000010.1, from coordinate 73,453,650 downwards.
AACCCGGGCCGCCGGAGTGGAAGGCAGGCGCGCTACCGACTCACCCACGGCGACGGATCTTATATATAGCATTCATCATAGCCTAAGTACATATTTTACATATGAAGTGACTCAAACTGTGAATAGATAATTTACTTCACAGCATACAGTGTATATGTTTTCAGGACAACATTTTAATATATATGTAACTCAATAGATTTTATTTGTCAAAAATCGTTTAGAATATTATCACAGTATACGTATTAATACAGTAAAGAAACTCAGTCCGTTTTTCTGCCATACGGACATGCGCGCGCAGATTCCATGCGATCCTACCGGCCATTGAGTAATACTACAATCACTACTGCGGGAAGAATGGAAATAAATAGGAGTCTTGAATTTTTATAGCAATGCATGTTTGGAAAGGATGTTATTGTTCTGCTATAAATTGCAGTAACAATATAGGAAGAAATCCTGAATTGCATTTCTTCACTTTCCCAAAAGATCCAGAAAGGTAAGAAGAAAAATACGTAATATTTATTGTATGCCTGCTGGCTTACTCTTGACACATGTTCTGGTGTGGTTATGTTTACATTTACTTTAATGTAATATTTTTATCTTTAATTATGTTGTAATTTCTAACAGTAGATACTAATGAAATGAAAATGTCAGCAGTCTATATCACGGTTAAAGATAACAATATTTAGGATGTCGTATTGTGATCGCTTAAGATAACACAATATTTGCTGCGGTGCAGCTTGTTTCCTTTGTGCATTGTAATGTATATGTCAGGGCCGGTTATGTATACAAACATGTGTGCCGTGTTGGCAGTCAAGAATGGCTATGTGAGCTCTAATGCACATGGCCATTTTGCAGCATGTAGCCGATTTTTTTTCTTTGCTTGCACAAACCTGACAATCAAAGATCCACATGCCCGGTTGTAAGGATCAGTGCTAAGGAATATCAGTGCACATAACTCAATTTCGTAAAAAAAGTGCACATAGCCGATTTTACAGGCGGTACGATATTTATTTTCTCGAACACGATGTAGGCGTAAAGATGACGAAAACATAATCTTACATCATAAATTCTCGGATACATGTGCCATTAAGGTGTTTGCGACAGTAAACTAACATGACATCATTATCCAAACCTAGGCAAGCAATAGGCTTACCTAAAATAGGCTTACCTAAAATAGGCTACTGTTAAGAAGCGTATCTAGTCCAAGGTTTTTCCCACCTTTAAAATCAACGTTTAAGTTATAAATTATATTAAAGAGTGACCTTTGAATATAGGTTTGTCACACTGCTCGTCCTCAACTTCATTGTTGAGATTGTATTTTGTTTCTGTATCTTACGGCTTCGATCTACCTTCAATTGTTGTAATGATTTCAGGTGTAAAAAATGGGTCATCAATAGTCGGCGAGAAGACCTACTAACAAAAACTGTAAAATATTTAAATGTAAATTGCCGCCTATGTTTGGAACACTTCGAAAACAGCCAGTTTATGAATTCCAATAAGAACTCTTTAATTAAAACTGCTGTACCGACTGTATACTAAAAGCAGTTTTGGAGTATTAGAAATTGAGAAATATTGATAGAAACCTATATTTTTATTTGAATTTTGTATTGTATCTTATGTAATATTGTATTATTTTTGTAAAATGATGACATTTCTATTCTAATGTAATATTAGGCTACTTTTAAAAATAAAAATGAGTTATAATTGGTTTTCCAAGAATCATCTTGAAGTTATTAAAACTTGTAATAAGAATAGCCCTAGGAACTGCAGTGCAAGTTACAGGTAAGTGGCATTTAAAAATTGTGCCTGATCATAACTAAAATATAATACATGCTTCATTGTTTCTTAAATTTAAAATTCAGTTTTGAAAGAAGATTTTTTTCTCTTATTATAACATATTTTGTTATGTGTTTATGAATTTTCCCAAGTTATTTTATATGGTGAGAATGCAGTTTTACTCAACCGCCGCATGGAGCGCTAGTGTCGCCCAGCTAACAAGTTGTCATAGGACTTTTAACACACAGTTTCCTTACTGTATTAATACTTATACTGTGATATTATTGACAAACCAAGTTTTAACATACCATATTTTATAAATCATTTGGTGAAGATTTTTATGTTAATACTAGTGTATATAACTTAATGGATTTTTTTTTTGTGTACTATAATAGGCCTAGATCTGTTTTTTAGAATAATATTGACAAGCCAAAGTTTTAATCTATTACATTTATACATATCACTTTGGTGCAGTGACGTGGAGTGGGTGAACCATAATTGTTGCCAGTTGCTTCAGACTTCATTTGGGGAATGCCAGTCGCGAATTCCGAGGGTTTCCAAGTTAATATTATACAGGTTGTATGCAATTGTATAAAACAAAACAAACTCAAATATATAAATAAAAATTATAGTGGCATACCTAATTTAAAATGTATTTACAATCTCTCGAATTTACAGTGTCTATGTGTACTTCAGTTCAATCCGCCGATTCGTCTCCAAAAAACATCAATGACAAAATTTTTAAATATTGCTTGCTCTTGCTTTTGAAGTTTATTAAGCAACCCCTTTTCCACTGATAACAGAGACATAGATGAAAGTCTATTCTGAGTTTGAGTGTTTCTGAGATGTGTGTATTCTGCGGAGCGCTGAATAATGTCGTTCTGCTGATGGTAGCAGGAATAGTAAAAATTAATTCATGAAGTTTATACACCTGAGGCAAAGCATCTTTAAGTTCCATGGCATAAAACTCTTGGTGAACTTCATAGACGGCTTTGTTAAGAAATTCAGGGGAAGAGTACAATTAACAGAGTTCGTTTCTTAATCGCACTGTGTTGACGTACTCTCCATAGTAAGTAAGAAAAGTCTTAAACGCATACTCTGGGAAGTCTTGTCATATTCGACGTATGCAGCACTGTCCAACAATGATAGGAACTGTAGTTGGTCTATATCCGAGAATCTGTTGGTTATTTGACCAACTATCGTATCTATGATCTCATAAAATATTCGTCGATACGATGATTTTGTGTCATTTTCTCTTTTATCCAGTCTCGATCTCTTTGAAAGTATTGGTGTTTCGTGGCAATCTTGATGAGATTGACCAAATCCTTGACCAAATTAATTCATCAAGATTTTCACGCAAGTCGTTCGTACTGTTTTTGAAGTCATTAATTTTTTGTTTGCAGAAAGGAATACCAAAAATCTTTTTCTGAAGGATGTTAAACAAAGAATCAGACTTAGGAAATACATTCGAAAACACCAAAAATAAGAATCTGAAATCAAAGCTTAGGAGGTTCTGGTAGTAGCCCGTTGCACAAGCTCTTGTTTCAGCATACCATTCATCCTCATCTTCTGCCATTAATTTAAATAGGGCGGCAAGGTCAGTCTTCAAGCTGAAAATGACATCAAATCCTCAAGGTGTGAAAACTATCCATGTTACTGATGCCATCTGTTGTCCACGCATTCTTTTCATTAGAAAAAAGCAGGTATGGCCAACAAAATAGTTTCAATAATTTGTAACAACCACACAGCCAAGGAAACTCCTTGTACCAAGAGCTACTAAAATGTCTTTCAAAACTCCCGTGTGATTTAGTTTTTAAAGGTTTAAGATCCGGAGTTGGCCTTCCCGTTGAAATTATGTGACTTTTTTGCCAAAAGAACGCGAACTGAAGGACCGTTTTAAAAAGTTTTCGATCACACAATCACAGTCACTTTTACCCGCAAAATGAGATGCCATTCTTCTTACTGTACTACTAACATTAAATCATTCACCATACTATTGGTATACGTGAAGAATTAACACTAAAACTCAAGGTTTGCCGTTTCACTGCACTGGCAACAATAGTGCTACAAATAACGAAGTGGAGTCTCGCAGGGTCACTGACATCACCACGAGACTATAAGCTTCGAGTTTGCCGGTAAGCGCCATTGGCAAAGTAACGAGCTATTTAGAAATGGAGGGTGCTGTCATCGACCGATCTCGGCGGATCGATCACAAATGAAGAAATATGAAATCTGAAAGTGAAATTACTTAGACCTTCCATTATTATTAAAAAAATCATGTAAAATTTAGACACACTTTATTCATTTTTATTAGCTGTTGCCGGCGGCAACAGAGGCAGGGTTGTAAAAAAGCCGGCTAAAATTGAAAAAGACCTGACCAGCGGTTTTTTTCAATTTTAGCTGGCTAAAATCAATTTTTCCTGGTTGGGGGAGGTGGGAGCGGGTTGAAATTTTGAAAAAATATATATTTAGGGCCCTATGGGGTTTAGAGGGAAACTTTGTCTGCATAAATTAGACACCAATGATTCAGTGGTTGTGGGGGTGAGGGTGGAAATTAAAAATGTTTAAAACCATGTTTGTGGGGTATCGGAAAGCTCTTGATGAGTAATCTTTAAATCAACAACTAGTTTCTCAATAGCGCTCATATAAGGAGAGATTTGAATTTTTGAAAGTAAAAAACACTTTAAAATATACCTCAGCCAATAGGCATGCCGAAATGAATTCATGAGGACCAACTGAGGCTAAAATTACCAATGAAATAAAGTTTGAAATATTAAAAATAATAGTTAAATATCTTTAGAACAATAATCCTTGGCCAAATTAAAAATGAAATAATAAAAGATATCAATTAATACATAATTAACAACTCTCTTTTTATAAAAAAATATTTCAGTTTTTATTCTACACTTACCCCAATAAATTCATAAAAATCACTATGAAATCTACCTCAGCCTGTGCCCTGTAGGCCTACCTAAAGGGATTTTTTATACTTATTTCTCCATCAATTACACAAATCTGAAGCGTAATCACCTATCACTGGAATTTTGTCAAGCCATAGAATCTTTACATCGTATGCCAGCCAGTTCTGCATCAATCGAAAGAGTATTTTCTTCATTTGGGTTAATACAAACAAAATTGAGAAACAGACTAGGCAATGAAAAAGCCCAGAAGCTTGTATACATCAACAGGCAGATTAAAGCAAATATGCAAGAGTCTTATGATGAATGGTGAATTTACCATATTTACTTGAATATAACATGACCTATTTTTGTCCATTTGTAGATTTCAATACTGAGGTGCGCGTTAAATTCTAGTACAAATCCGTTTCGTAGGTCGAAGGTAATGATGATCTACATAACAAGGCATTGCTATAATTCTCGACTTCGTTCATTTTATCGTTAGCCTACACCATATGAAATTTAATTTCTGAAACATAATGAAAAAATAGTTTTTGTCAGTTCTATAGTGCAAATGTGGAATATTGTGCATTGTCGATTTTAAACTCATTTAAGAGTGGTATCAGCTTTTATTGTGAAACATGCATTTAACATTTTGTTTGTCCATTTAGCAATAAAAAATAAGCACCTCCGAGGATTCCAGTGATGAACACATTAGTGAATATTGATGAGCCATGCCTATAGGCCTACTTGTAGGCCTAAAACTGGCAGTTAACTGTAAATGTTTATATATTGGTTCATTATTCTATAAATACTAAGACAAAATTCCAAATAAAATATCCTCCTATTGATGCGCATCACATTCGCTAACAAACTCTTTTTTTTTTTTATGATTTTAAGTTTCAAAATCAGGGTGCGCATTAAATTCGAGGGTGTAGCCTATTATATTGGAGTAAATACGGTAATTAACTATTGCTGGGAATTACACAGTGAAGTGGTACAGTGAGTCCCACACAAGAGTTGGCCAATGACGTGGGATTCTGCGAAGCAGCGGGAACAGCTCCAACTCCCGAGCGATCGGGTGAAATATCTACGCAAATAAAGCCGCGATTGGTGTAATGATTCAGGTTCTCATATTTACAGTTAAAATTACAATGAAAATAACCACATACCTCATCACAAGAGCTGCTGGAAATGTTCTTCTCTTGCATCCACACAATACTGGCACCTTTTCAGGAAATTTTCTTTCACAGGCATAATTTCAGCTTCCGAGACAGAGTTAATTTATCTTGTGATATTGTTTTTAAGTTCTTCTAACAGTATGTGACTATTATTTATGGGGAAACTTCAAAAATAAAGTGTATAGGTCAATTTCCCATACATTAGAAGAACTTGAAGACAATATCACAAGAAAAATTAACTCTATTTCGGAAGCTGAACTTATGCACGTAAAAGAAAATTTCCTAAAATGGTGCCAGTATTGTGTGGATGCAAGAGGAGAACATTTTTAACATGTCTTGTGATGAGGTACGTGGTTATTTTCATTGTAATTTTAACTGTAAATGTGAGAACCTGAATCATTACACCGATCGCGGCTTTATTTGCCGTGCCCGCAGCGACGCAGAAACCCGTGTCATTGGCCAACTCTTGCATGAGACTCACTGTATTAAATTACACTAAATACAATTTTAGGTTTCTGAGCTTGTATCTTTTAAATTTGTGATGTTTGGAAATAAGAACATGAAAGAAACTTCAATTATTTTTACTCAATTTGATTTTATCCAGATAAAATGCCTGGCATTTTTCAAGTGGATAAAACTGGTAGCTCTGCATTTGCACTCAGTAGGCCTAAGTAGGCCTACTACAGGTTCTGAGCTTGTAACTTTTAAATTTGTGATGTTTGGAAATAAAAACATGAAAGGAACTTCAATTATTTTTATTCAATTTGATTTTAGCCGGATTAATGCCTGGCTTTTTTCAAGTGGATAAAACTGGTAGCTCTGCATTTGCACTCAGTAAGTACTCAGGGTGTCTACAAGTTTAGAAATTCCAAATTTCTTGACCTTTTCTTTACTTTTCTTGACTATTTTACAAATTTTCTTGACCAAGTACTACAGCATTTTAGGGTAAAAAATAGCTGATCCCGCAGAAACTCTTGGACCTTTTCAAAGTTCTTAGTTTGAGGAGGCTTTTTTCGGACAACACTCACATACTTCCTAGGAATGGCTTTTGAGATTTCCAGCCACCTGATTGCACAAAACTTGAAAGGAAGTCTTATGGAACCAGAAAAGTGTTTGTAATCTGCTTGCCTGGAAGGATAATCATTGAACAGATAAAAAAGAGAATGAAGAAACTCATGAACTGACCACCCAATCTTGTTATGAGCAATTTTGTAGGCTCCATGTGCAATATGCAAAGAACATGTTCCCAAGTCAAAAATTTCTGGCTGGTCTGGGTCATCTGCTTCAATTTTGAGATGTTCCTTCAAATCAAGCAAAAATTTTAGGTTCACATTGGAACCGTCCATTGCAACTTGCATAACACTCTCAAGTGACAACCCCAGTCTTGAAATACCCCTGGTAAAAGTATCCACCAGTCATTTGCTGTAGCACGACAGGGAAATTCTGACATCAACTACCTAGTTGACACTGTGTTTGATTGTTCATCCCAAAACTTAATCACAAAAATCCATATGACATCTTTGAGCCACTTTATTTAAGGTCTCATCAAAGGAGACTGCAAAAAAAATTTCTCTTCTTTACTTCACTTCTTTACAAATTCTTGACCTACTGTGCCATTTCTTGACTTTTCTTCACATTCTTGACCTAGTGTTCGATTTCTGGACTTTTTCTTGACTTTCTTGACCTGTAGACACCCTGGTACTACAGGTTCTGAGCTTGTAACTTTTAAATTTGTGATGTTTGGAAATAAAAACCTGAAAGGAACTTCAATTACTTTTATTCAATTTGATTTTAGCCGGATAAAATGCCTTGCTTTTTTCAAGTGGATAAAACTGGTAGCTCTGCATTTGCACTCAGTAGGCCTAAGTAGGCCTACTACAGGTTCTGAGCTTATAACTTTTAAATTTGTGATGTTTGGTAATAAAAACAAGAAAGGAACTTCAATTATTTTTATTCAATTTGATTTTAGCCGGATAAAATGTCTGGCTTTTTTCAAGTGGATAAAACTGAGGCCTACTACAGGTTCTGAGCTTGTAACTTTTAAATTTGTGATGTTTGGAAATAAAAACATGAAAGGAACTTCAATTATTTTTATTCAATTTGATTTTAGCCGGATAAATGCCTGGCTTTTTTCAAGTGGATAAAACTGGTAGCTCTGCATTTGCACTCAGTAAGTACTCAGGGTGTCTACAAGTTTTGAAATTCCAAATTTCTTGACCTTTTCTTTACTTTTCTTGACTATTTTACAAATTTTCTTGACCAAGTACTACAGCATTTTAGGGTAAAAAATAGCTGATCCCGCAGAAACTCTTGGACCTTTTCAAAGTTCTTAGTTTGAGGAGGCTTTTTTCGGACAACACTCACATACTTCCGAGAAATGGCTTTTGAGATTTCCAGCCACCTGATTGCACAGAACTTGAAAGGAAATCTTATGGAACCAGAAAAGTGTTTGTAATCTGCTTGTCTGGAAGGATAATCATTGAACAGATAAAAAAGAGAATGAAGAAACTCATGAACTGACCACCCAATCTTGTTATGAGCAATTTTGTAGGCTCCATGTGCAATATGCAAAGAACATGTTCCCAAGTCAAAAATTTCTGGCTGGTCTGGGTCATCTGCTTCAATTTTGAGATGTTCCTTCAAATCAAGCAAAAATTTTAGGTTCACATTGGAACCGTCCATTGCAACTTGCAAGTGACAACCCCAGTCTTGAAATACCCCTGGTAAAAGTATCCACCAGTCATTTGCTGTAGCACGACAGGGAAATTCTGACATCAACTACCTAGTTGACACTGTGTTTGATTGTTCATCCCAAAACTTAATCACAAAAATCCATCTGACATCTTTGAGCCACTTTATTTAAGGTCTCATCAAAGGAGACTGCAAAAAAATTTCTCTTCTTTACTTTACTTCTTTACAAATTCTTGACCTACTGTGCCATTTCTTGACTTTTCTTGACATTCTTGACCTAGTGTTCGATTTCTGGACTTTTTCTTGACTTTCTTGACCTGTAGACACCCTGGTACTACAGGTTCTGAGCTTGTAACTTTTAAATTTGTGATGTTTGGAAATAAAAACATGAAAGGAACTTCAATTATTTTTATTCAATTTGATTTTAGCCGGATAAAATGCCTTGCTTTTTTCAAGTGGATAAAACTGATAGCTCTGAATTTGCACTCAGTAAGTATTACAGGTTCTGAGCTTGTAACTTTTAAATTAGTGATGTTTGGAAATAAAAACATGAAAGAAACTTCAATTATTTTTATTCAATTTGATTTTATCCGGCCTGGCTTTTTTCAAGTGGATAAAACTGGTAGCTCTGCCAGGGGCGTATCCAAGATTTATTTTCGGGAGGGGCTGTGATAATCCTAACTTTACTGTCACTAGGGTTCAGAAGTTGATGATCTAAAAACGCCTAAAAATGACCTATAAATTACCTTAAATTTATGAAAATATGACATGAAAAATTTAAAATATGACAATATTTCTAAATATATATCTAAAAAAGGCAATATACAGTAACATATTAATATAATAATAAAATCAGGTAAACTGATATAACAAAGTGCCAGTATGCTTTTTTAAACAGTAATAATTGCAGTTATGATATACAGAAAATAAGTTTTTTTTTTTTTAATAGATCTCCGAGTTAAACTCCAGATCGATTCATTAAGCAGGGCTTACGGAAGAACAAAGGTCTAAAGTTTGATTCTTAACCTTAATTCATATTGGTATACACTGATATACTAATTCTTAAAATATGTAAACATTTTACAAAATGCATTGACAATGAAATAGTACAGTAAGCCAATAAGAAGAGGATAGTTCCACCTAGCGGTATGCAGTTTTGTTCTGAGTATAGGCTTATGCAATTTTAACGCAACGCAATAACTTTAAAGCTAGTTTCTGTTCGTGAAATAACATTTATAGGCTTATGTTATTTTTTAGGAATGATGTAGGTCAATGAAAGACAATGAATTCCCAGTTTTTTTAAAAGAAAAATGTAATACTTATTTAAGCACATTGACAAAATAGGACACAAGAATGGAATAGGCTCAATTTAACACAATTGATAATAATACAAAAAAAAATTTGCTTCAGGGTGGACTCGAACGTGATATCTCTTGATTACTAGACAAGCATCTTACCCCTAGACCAAACTACACTGCGACTTTTGAGTGTCCAATACCAAAGAATACTATCTCGTCGTAGCTCACAGAAAAGAAAAATCACCGGATTTCGAAATTAGGCTATATTTCGAGCCTTCTAGTTTTCTTATGTTACAATATAGAATAATTTCATTCATTGGTAACATAATATTCGCGTTATTCGAGTCATAAATGCGAATTTGGCCCTCACTAAAGCAGAGTACCAACTTAAGCAAATTCTCAGAAGTTAATGTTTTTATTTATTAAGAGGTCAGGGATTATAAATCTGACATAGGCTGAAGTAAAATTCAATGCTTTAATCTAATTGTAATCAATTTTAGCAAAATAATTAGTCATTATACAACAGCATTTCGTCTATAATCGTACATATGGGAACATTTGTTTTTCATGTAGGTGTCAACTGTCCATGGCAACTGAAGGAAGCTTTATAAGCTGTCATTAATTGATGACGCTATAAGAAAGAACCGAGAATTTGATTTTGCATTTGAAGAAGGTGCCTTCTTTTTACCCTCCTTTACTAAAGAAGGTTTCGACAGGAATTGAAGGGTTAATCCAGAATTCCCCTTTATTTACCTTAGTTACGGGACTCGCCCGCTGATTGGTTGGCCGCGAGCCAATCAAAATGCTTCGAAATGAACCAAAATATTATAATAAATTTGACTGATAATTACTCTTTATTTCGGTACTGGACAACCGATTAGGTCCAAATTCAATAGGCTTATTGCCATGATTGTTATAAATAAGTATACGAAGTTTCATGAAAATCCGATAAAGCGTATTTGAGTTACCGCGCCTTTTCTTATATGATACCATTAAAGGGCACTAAATTGGGTTTTACTCCGGTACCGGTGAACCGATTTGGTCCAATTTCAATAGGGTTCTTCCCATGGACATTATAAACGCGTATACCAAGTTTCATTAAAATTCGATAAAGCGTATTTGAGTTAGAGCGCGTACAGACACACGGACGGACGGACGGACAGACATTTTTCGTCCCCCACACAATCTCATAAAGTACCATACTGGCACTTAATAAACAAAGGACAATATTTTAAGTATGTTATTTGACTACTTTAATATTATGTTTACTATATTAATTAATTATGAGATTGCTTTGTGTACAATGGTGGAAAAGTTCATTCTGAAGACAAAATAGGAAAAAATGTAACGAACGAATGGAAATTTCCTAAAAATGACTGGTAGAAAATAAAATGCAAAATATGAGTAAGGTATTATTGTTCGTTTTGACGGAAGACGAACTTATACTACATCCTGCATTGTCTGTGATGTCTCAGAAAAGAGATGACATATCATAAACCTCTGAGCCCTAATTATCACACACAATTATACTGAGCACGTTAGAATAACGCATTTAATCTTTTATAAGTCAAAATGTGCAATTTAACTGTCTACTTTCTGAGAAATTAAAGTGCCCTTATGTGCAACATATTAGCATGACTTAAGGGTATATGTACGTGAATTATTTTGAAATTTATGTTTTTTTGTTTATAGCACTAAAAAATTGTGCTGAATTTTCTGCATCCATTGATATATAGTTTATGTAGGTTTAGAAATTATTTGTGGCATTTAAATCGACATTTAAATATGTTTACATGCTCTGAGCCACTCCCTTAGAAAGGTCAAATGAGAAATTCACTATTAACTTAAAATTGAATTTCCCGGTAACTCTTATTTTACACACATATTGTTAGGTAGCTCCACAACCATTAGAGATAGAAGGCTGAATTTTTTTACACTAATTTTACATGCATATATGCATAAAGTAGACTACAATGATGTCCATAGGTATAAAATTAAAGAAAATGTCATGAAATATTGATCAAATTTCAAGATATTTTATATGCGATATATAAAAATTAATTGCATTAAAAATAATAACTTTAGCTGTATAAAATTAGTCTACTTTGTAGAAAAATATGTTCATTATATGCATTAAAAAAATAAAAGGCGTCAGAGAAACCAGAAAAATGTTATGCCTATAAGGAAGTGCATCTGAATTAATTTGTTCATGCTCCTATAAAACGTGCAATTTAAAATAAACTTGGTCAACTTTTTATACTTTTATCTGCTAGTTATGTTCTAGTAAGCCTTGTTATAGGATCCTGTAATTTTTGTCCACTTCTGAGTTCATTTTCTTGTAAAATTTTAATATTTTAGAACCTGCATTTTTTTTATCTTTTTGTGGTTGTTCACGTATATATACCTTTAACGTTTCGGGGGGGGCTGCAGCCCCCTCAGCCCCCCCCCTGAATACGCCCCTGAGCTCTGCATTTGCACTCAGTAAGTATTACAGGTTCTGAGCTTGTAACTTTTAAATTTGTGATGTTTGGAAATAAAAGCATGTAAGAAACTTCAATTATTTTTATTCAATTTGATTTCATCCGGCCTGGCTTTTTTCAAGTGGATAAAACTGGTAGCTCTTCATTTGCACTCAGTAGGCCTAAGTAGGCCTACTATAGGTTCTGAGCTTGTAACTTTTAAATTTGTGATGTTTGGAAATAAAAACATGAAAGAAATTTGAATTATTTTTATTCAATTTGATTTTATCCGGCCTGGCTTTTTTCAAGTGGATAAAATTGGTAGCTCTGCATTTGCACTCAGTAGACCTACTACAGGTTCTGAGCTTGTAACTTAAATTTATGATGTTTGGAAATAAAAACATGAAAGAAACTTCAATTATTTTTATTCAATTTGATTTTATCCGGATAAAATTGCCTGGCTTTTTTCAAGTGGATAAAACCGGTTAAAACCAGGCCGGCTTTTTTCATAACAACCCTGAACAGAGGCAACATTAACGCCACGCCCCTGCTTTGGTGAATTTGATTTTTTAATATAAACAGCTATATAATTTCAAATTTCATTTTTATAACTTATTGACATGGCTTTTATATACTGTCATATACAAATACACAATTAATAAAATAGATTAATTACTGAAATATCTTATTATTATTCTCAAGTAATCCTAAGTTTGATTTTTGAGGGAATAAGGTGGTGATATTGAACGTGATTATAGTAAGGGAGAAACCTACCATATACAGTAAATTGAAGAGCTCATTATCACTGTGTATGTAAAACTGTTGGTAGCATTGGATAAGCCAGTTCGAAAAAGACCAATGAGATGTAGGCTAAGTTCATCGGCAGCCAGTAGGAGTGTTAATGGCCAGTCTACTGTATGTGTAACTGTGTGAAACACCTCATGCAGAAACCCATCAGTATAGGCATACTAAACCCTTCTCACCCTCATGAGGTTCTGAACACAGGTAAAGAGTTGGCTTTCAGTGAATTTTATTTTCAAATCGAGGGCTTATATACTGCAGATGTGGGTATGGTGTGTTGTTTCAGTTTTAGAAACCTGAAAAATTGCCATATGATGCTAATCCTATAAATTATACTTTAGAACCTATAGATTCAATACATAGGCATATTCACTTTTTGTGGTGGAAAAATTCTATATGTCAAATATTCTACAGTGAGTCCCACGCAAGAGTTGGCCATGACACGGGTTCCTGCAGCGCTGCGGGCACAGCTCCAACTCCCGAGCGATTGGGTGAAATCTCTACGCTAATAAAGCCGCGATCGGTGTAATGATTCAGGTTCTCACATTTACAGTTAAAATTACAATGAAAATAAACACGTACCTCATTACACGATGTTGGAAATGTTCTCCTCTTGCATCCACACAATACTGGCACCTTTTTAGGAAATTTTCTTTCACGCGCATAAGTTCAGCTTCCAAGACAGAGTTCATTTCTCTTGTGATAGGCCTATGGGTCTTTAAGTTCTTTTAACAGTATGTGAATATTATTTATGGGGAAACTTGAAAAATGAAGTGTATAGGTCATTTTCTCTTACATTAGAAGAACTTAAAGACAATATCACAAGAGAAATTAACTTTATCTCGGAAGCTAAATTTATGCGCGTGAAAGAAAATTTCCTAAAAAGGTGCCAGTATTGTGTGGATGCAAGAGGAGAACGTTTCCAACATCTCTTGTGATGAGGTATGTGTTCATTTTCATTGTAATTCTAACAGTAAATGTGAGAACCTGAATCATTACGCCGATCACGGCTTTATTAACGTAGATATTTCACCCAATCGCTCGGGAGTTGGAGCTGTGCATGCCGCGCTGCAGGAACCCGCGTCGTTGGCCAACTCTTGCGTGGGACTCACTGTATGTGTCAAAGTTCGCATTGTCCCGCCTCATTTACGATCTTGGCCAAGTTGCTGTCACTGCTCTCTGCATTACCACCAGTGTACAAAAACTGGTGAAAACAGAATATCTGCTACCCGCTAGCTGTGCCCTCAGTTACCTCACCTGAGAAAACTTTGATGGTTTGACATTTCTTTCCTTGTTGAGGAATAGCCTATTTCATGCAAATTGGTAAAAGCATGTAGATTTTTACAGGGACAAACATACATACTTTCAATTTTATATATTAGATTTTGAATTCTAAGGCCAGGTTCCTCAAAGCCCCTCATATTTTCTTTACCATCACTAGGCCTTTTTAGCAGAACAAGTGGATCTATAAATAAAGCAGATTCTCAAAAGAAGTTAAGGCAGACTCGACAAAATAAATTCTCAAAATAAAGCAAGAGTGTGAAATTAATTAAGCACAAATTCTTGAAAGCAACCGAGAGATCCAATTTCATTATGAGTTTGGACCTTGGTACCACAGTTGTTTTGCAACTTATGAGTTTTAAATTTTAAAGTCTGGTTTTCCCATAGCCCTTCATATTTCCTTTACAATCACCAGAGCATCTTAGCGTTACTACTCAGGTTGATTTGGGAGAGGTTATAATATTAGTTAAAGCAAATTAGACTCCTATCAATCTCACTATAGAAGTTTGTACATCTAGAGTATAACAAGGATGAATAGAACACTAATGCTTATTATTATTTTTTCAGCGGTTTTAGGTAGTAATAGGTTTTAGTCTTAATCTCAGTTAAGATATATTGATCTAGTAGAAGATCTACGCAAGAGTTGGCCAATGACGCGGGTTTCCGCGTCGCGGCTGGCACAGCTCCAACTCCCGAGCGATCGGGTGAAATATCTACGCAAATAATGCCGCGGTTGGTGTAATGATTCAGGTTCTCACATTTACAGTTAAAATTACAACGAAAATAACCACGTACCTCATCACAAGAGATGTTGGAAATGTTCTCCTCTTGCATAAGCACAACACTGACACCTTTTTAAGGGAATTTTCTTTCACGCGCGTAAGTTCTGCTTCCGAGATAGAGTTAATTTCTCTTGTGATATTGTCTTTAAGTTCTTCTTGTGTATGGGAAATTGACCTATACACTTTATTTTTTAAGTTTCCGCATAAATAATATTTACATACTGTTAGAAGAACTTGATGACAATATCACATAGGCCTATCACATTTCCATCGTCTCTTGTCATGAAGTACGTGGTTATTTTCATTGTAATTTTAACTGTAAATGTGATAACCTGAATCATTACAACGACCGCGGCATTATTTGCGTAGGTATTTCACCCGATCGCTCGGGAGTTGGAGTTGTGCCAGCCGCGACGCAGAAACACGCGTCATTGGCCAACTCTTGCGTGGGACTCACTGTATAATGGGACTGGGTTTCCTGTGAGAGCACAGTGGTCTAGGCATCAGCCTACAAAGCTGAAAACCCAGGATCGATTCCTGTCTAGGACAAACTCTCCTCTATGGAATTTAATGTTAAAAAGCTGCATGTGCTGAATTAATGTGTTTTTTATTTATCGTGTTTACTTGCTAGTACATAGGCCTAGTTTAATTTTAACGCTTCCTTCTCATTAGGCCTAATCGGATGCCTGACTTGAACGGTAAGATTATGTAAGTATCTTACGTAATATTTTTGCTCACTTTTGCAGAAAATGCAGAATGATGATCCACTCCTTACTTGTCCCTATAACAAGGCGCATCAAATATTAAAATCAAGAATGCAAAGTCACTTGATAAAGTGCCAGAAAAGCTATCCAAGTGCAAACAAGAAGGTCTGCCCATTCAATGCTATTCATCATGTTGACAGTCCAGACTACCAGTATCATATTACCCATTGTCCAGATCGTCGTATTATAGAAATACATACATATGAAATCTCAGATGGTATGCATGGTGACTTGAACTCCACTCCAGTGTACCAGCCACCTGTACCACCATCAGACGAGGATTGGGATAACGAGACAGTGGCAACGTACAATCCCTTGGAGCATGTTCAAAATTTGCCCATATTGCGCAACTTGGCTGGAGCTTCAAGGTAAGTTGTTAAAGATTTCTTTAATTGTTGTACAATAGATCAAATATAATACAGGGACCGGCAGAATAATCTGACGATTTTGAAATGCATATAAAAATAATAAACATGACTGTAATGCAAAGTTTAATGATCTCATTTGTTAGAGCAATAATTGCCATTTACAGTTCTTCCATTAGTTTCTGTTTGAATTGAAAATTGTGTCCGATAAATGACGACCACCATTTTGTAGACATTCGTGTAGCGTTGCCTTGAAGTTTTCCGTCGCTCTCATGAGCATGTCGTTCGGTATTGCCGCTATTTGTTGTGAATAGCTCATTTGAAGTCATCCAGTTTATGAGGTCTTCCAACATACACTTTTGACTTGAGATAGCCCCAGAGGAAATAATTACACATTGTCAGATCCGGGGAGCGAGCAGGCCAGGGGAGATTACCATTTCTTGACAGAACACGTTCAGGAAACATTTCCCGGACCATGCCCATTGAGAGTTTTGCTGTGCGCGCCATCTTGTTGGAAACAAATGTTTGAAGCATTAATTCCACGTCTAACCAATTCAAAACGAAATAGCAGCAATACTGAACAACATGTTCATGAGAGCGACGGAAAACTTCAAGACAACGCTACATGAATGTCTACAAAATGGTGGTCGTTATCTATCGGACACAATTTTCAATTCAAACAAAAACTAATGAAAGAACTGTAAATGGCAATTATTGCTCTAACAAATGGGATCATTAAACTTTGCATTTCATTGATGTTTATTATTTTTATGTGCATTTCAAAATCATCAGATTATTCTGCCGGTCCCTGTAGTATAAAGTGCCATCCAGACGTCTTTGGTAGGATAATTATAAGTAAGAACTTATGGTCTCTACATAGCTACATAGTCCAGACTTAACAGTGTGCGATTTTTATCTGTCGGGTACCCTAAAAAACAGTGTATGTAAGCAGTCCTCACACATTAGATGAACTGAAACAGAGCATGAGGCATTAAGTAGAGTTTATCAGTGTTTAAGAACTTGTGCGAGTTAATAATAATTTCATTAGAAGATGTGAAGTATGTGTATGGGGGACATTATCAGCATCTTCTATGAGCATGGTAAGTACAAATTCTAAGACGTCTGGTTAAAGGAAGTGCAGCACGAGGCGATGTACGTGCAGCCACCCTGTTACGTGAGGCGCAGAGGAAGAATGTCCCTGTAGATTATTATTATTATTATTATTTTGTATGTATTATTTATACAATATATGTAAATATCTCCTCATCTTGTAGTACTGGTAGCTGAAAAGATTCCCCCCTTTCTTGTACGCATCATGTCGGACTAAACATTTTCTGAGGAAATGCTTTATATACAGCCCAAACGCAACAGCATCTGGGTTTAAAGTAAGATATTTCTTCCAACCAATTTTGCCAAAACAAAGAATACCATACCAAATTATATTCGATAAGGTGTTAATATGATGATTGATCAATTTTAAACATATCTGATTAGAGAAAGTGATGTCTTATAATTTGAACAGAATAGAAATAATGGCCCACTTTCAGAGTAATTTCTTTAAGAGGGAGGAACCAGATCAGAAAATGAAAAATTATATAAATGCAGACTTCCATATTATATGTTAATTAACATTTAACAATTACTGGTAATTAACATACTGTTATGTATTGCTTCACTGTATAAAAGTTTCATTATTATATTTTGTTTTCCATATTAGAATTTTCCGCATTCCAGAGACATAATACGAGTCATGTTGACTACTTCCTCAGCTCTTCTACAACTTTTTTCTTGCTCCCTGTAAACCGTAAAAAGATGTGAATTTCAAAAGTTAAATGAAATGCTTTGTACTGTGATGTGTTAAAAATGGAATATCAAACTTTTTATAAACAGTAGGTCAGATGGAAATTTGTGATGATGTTATACAATTTGATGATGATGATGATGATGATAGGTAATGTTACTGATTCATTATACAAAGAGTTATTTGAAGTAAACAAAGGACATGGATAACAAACCAAAAGTTATTTCCCTTATCGAGCAAGGTTCGTTCTTAACAAATCCAAAGACTTTTAGCTTTATCTGCCATTGTGAAAAAAGAGGAGTGTTGCAGGGATGGGACTGTACACTGTTGTGTTGTGACTTCATGCGAGCTTCCCCAGGGTTGAGTACGTCGGCCTCTAATAAATAACATGTCAAGATTAACTAGTTGACATTGACATGTATATTGCAATTTCACGTTCCAGTTGATTTGACGTGCAAACCCAGCATGTTAAACTTAACATTTTCAGATGTTAATTTGTTTTCCGGAGAAAATGGACAACATATCAAGTCAATTGACTAGTTTTTCGATATCGGCTTTGTTTCAGAAATGTCCGTCAAACAAAAAGCAATCTACAGCTTAATCAGCTTTCGTTCGGGAATTTCCGTCTAAACAAAAAGTAAATGACAGCTTCCTCAACATTGCCGGCATCCATTTTGTTTTATTTTTTGCTAATTCGCGATGGAATGGTCAAATAAAAAAACTCTGGAACTTGTATTGAAAAGATCAAGACATCTGTACAAAGTTGTTATTTATTTATTGTTGGGTTAAGAGAGTCATAGACAGTTAACAAGAAGATAAAATAAAATAAAATAAAATAAAATAAAATTAGCCTGTAACATCCCATTAAGGGCCAAGGCCTCCTGCAGTGCAGGGATAGCTAGGGAAGCTCCTTAGGGGTGCTATTCCTAAGGAGGGTGTTAGGTCGTCTCGCAGTTTCTACATAGATCACTTTCGCACTACTCTTTTCGCACTTCACTGATTCCACTTGTGAGCTTTTTCCACTCCTGGCGGTCTCGTGCTCTCCTCGACCATTGATCGCCTGCCACTTTCTTGAATACGTCTGCCCACCTGGTTCTTTGCCTTCCTACGTTTCGCTTTCCAACTCTCGGGTCCCACATGGTTGCTCTATATGCCCATCTTGTGCTGTCCATCCTTGCTACGTGTCCACCCCATTGCCATTTCAGTCTGTCTGCTCTCAGCGTTACCTCGCACATACCTGTTTTCTTCCTTATCACTTCATTTCTTATTCTATCTTTTGTCGAGATGAACAAGATTTTTCGTTCCATTTTTCGTTGGCATATCTGTAGTGTCTTCCTCTGCTTTGATGTTAGTGCCCAAATCTGGCAGCCGTATAGTAACACTGGTATTACACATTTTTCTAGTACCTCTATCTTCAAGCTTATTTTCTGGAATTTGTCCATTAATATAAATTTCATGCTCCAAAATTTCTTCCAAGCCTGACTGATTCTTCTTTTCACTTCTTTTGCCATATTGTCCTTTAGTGATATATTTTGTCCCAAGTAAATGTATTCTTGCACGTATTCTAGTGGCTCATCGTTGATCTTTATTGGTTCTTCCTCTGCATTGGTCATCAGTTTTGTTTTTGATTTGTTCATAGTCAGTCCTGCCTCTCTGCTGATTCTATCTATATCATTTAGCATCCTTTGCAATTCCGGTGCTGTTTTTGCCAGTAGAATATCATCTGCAAACCTTAAATGGGATAGGGTGACTCCATCTATCTGAATGCCATGATTGTTTGTCCAGTCCAGTTTCCGGATTTGGTGTTCTAGCACACTTGAGAACAGCTTCGGTGAGAGGGGGTCGCCCTGTCTGACTCCTCTGTTCAATGCGAATCTCTTCCCATCTCTCTCTGTGCGTACTTTCGCCTGGCTGCCCTGGTATATTTTTGCAAGTAGTCTGATATAGGTTTTCTGTATGCCTTGGTTGCTCATTGCCTGCCATACGCTTTCATGCTCCACAGAATCGAAAGCCTTATGATAGTCCACGAATCCCATGTATAGCTTCATGTTGAATTCTTGTGTTTTTTCTAGAAGTTGGTTCATCGTCTGAAGATGGTCAGCTGTGCTGTATCCTTTCCTGAACCCTGCTTGTTCGCTTGGTTGTTGTTCGTCTAGTGATCTTGTTATTCTCTTGGTTATTATTTTCATAAATGTTTTGTAGAGGTTTGACATGAGGCTTATTGGTCTGTAGTTATTGATCTCGTCTCTCGGGCCTTTTTTGTGTAGTAAGATGATAGTACTGTTCATCCATTCTTCTGGTATTTCCTCTGTCTCTAAGATCAGGTTGAATACTTGGTTGATTGCTGTTAAAATGACCTCCCCTCCCATTTTTAGGTACTCATTGAGGATGCCGTCTTCCCCAGGGCACTTATCATTTTTCAATTCTTTAATAGCTGTTCTGATTTCACTATTGATGATTGGTAGCACTTTGTCCTCCTCCTTGTCTGGTAGGGTGAACACTGGGTCGCTTATATTTCTGTTCCTGGTACTGGCATATAGTTCTTTATAAAATTCTGTGGCTTGTCTAGTTATCTCTTCTCTGTCAGCTTCTCTTTTTCCCTTGGTGTCTCTAACTCCTAACATCCATTGTTTGCCTTCCGTTAGTTCTTTTTTTGCCCTCTTTGTCGATTTTGTTGTCTCGATAATCTTTCTAACCAGAGTAGTGTTGTATTCTCTTATGTCCCTTCTTATTTCACGTTTTGTGTGTTTGTTCTTTTCTGCGTATTCTAGCCTCGTCTGTTCGCTGTCTTCTGCATTTCTTTTCAGTTCTTCCCTCTCGTCTATGAGTTTCCTTGTGGTCTTCTTCAGTTTGTTCCTTCTTGTTCCTTTTTCCCCCTCTATCTTGGACTTTTGAGCTGCTAGTGTTATTGCCTCTTGTAGCTGTGTGTACCTTCTCTGTGTGTTAGTTTCATCTTGTTGGATTGGCTTTTGTAGGTTCTCTTGTAGTTCCGTCTCGAATTTCTGGTGGTCAATATGTTCAGGTTTTATCGTTTGAGGTTTGTTGAAATAGTGTCTGATCTTCTTCGTTTTCATTCTTAAGCGTATCATTCTATGGTCTGTGTCAAACTTCAACCCGTTCACTATTTGAATGTCCGATATCTCCTTTAGTCTGTTTGTGAGCACAAAGTCAATTTCATTCCTTACTGTTTTGTTCGGTGCTTGCCACGTCCATCTGTTGGTCGGGCTCTTCTTGAAAACGAGTATAAAAAATTACTCTCATTTTGCAATGTTGGCTGCCCTCTTCAAAGGCTTTTTCTTTTTGAATGTCATTCATTATTTATTAATTTCTATTTGTAACCACGCCAACCCATGTTGTCTATAACACTGTAGTAGAGACAGTTGTTAATTGGTAAACCACTTTACTTGTATACTTCAGGGTCATTCCATATGAAGTGGTCCAAGGGCAGTTGCTTGACCATTAAAAAAAAAATTATATTTTTTCTCTTATTTCTCTTGTGTTTTAGGAGTTCAATACCATTTTTTTTTTCAAAATTTTATCTTCACCAGTTTAGATGTGGCGGCCATTTGTGTTCCAGCCTACACACGTTTGCTAATTATACTTCACTAATTGCTTTAGATTCTTAAATAGGCCTAATGTTAATTACCGTTAAAATGAAAGTATCAAAGACTGGACCTTACAGAATTTATTTTATCGGTATTTAAATTGTTCAGTGCTAATAATATAATTTTTTTTTTTTTTTGTATTTTTTTCCTAAGGAAATTAATTTATATTTATGATTTTAATAAGTCTTATAAATGTTCAGCACTTACATACTGTATTGATTACATAATTAGACCATTCTTCACTTAACTACTGACTCAACAACATTACTGCTTTTAGCGAATTTTACCAGACCTTTGAGAGTTCATAACTTTTTTACTTGTGCAATATACAAGATAATCTTTATTTGCCATATACATACCTAAAAGCACTGTAAGTGGTGTACATTTCAAAGTTTTATCTCCAGTCCCATAAGAGTTATAAAAGGCCAAAGTTGGAAAATTTTGAAAAAAAAAATACAGATTTTGAAAATTTGTAAAAATTAAAGCATACAAGTATAGGTTCTGATATTAATCATATTAACACTATAACTGTACACATTTCTCCCAAAAAATACTCAAGCTGTATATAACACTCCTTCCCTTAGAAAAAAAATTACAAAAAGTAAAATTTCACCAGTTTTGATGCTTTGTTTTGCTTGTCATTTTCTCATAGAAATGTAAGAGATAGGGAAAAACGTAAGAGAACCACTCCATTAGCTTAAGTTATAATCAACAAAATGGTTTTTGTTTCATCCTTCTAGGACAAGTATTTTCAGAGTTATGGTTTTTTTTGTAAATGCTCGCAATCACAAAAAAAGTGTTCAAGCTGGAACAAAAATGGCCGCCACATCCAAACCGGTGAAGATAAAATTTTGAAAAAAATGGGTTTCAACTCCTAAAACATAAGAGAAACAACGTAAAAAATTTAACTTTTTTTTAAAAATTGCTCAGCAACTAGCCTTGCTTTATTTGGATCGTTTTGTATGGATTGACCCTTCAACAAGTTGATGATAAACATTTAACATAATACGTTAACTGCAACATGTTGGTGTTAAATGTTAAGTAGTGGGGACCTGGCTTAACACATATACTAAACATGTAGTAGGAAATGCATGAAACTTTCATTAGAAGTTAGTATCTCTACCTTTTATAAAAATGGAGATTGCTTCATATGTACTTCCTAATTAATAAATACATTTTTAGGTGTTTTAGTTTGTACTTGCAGGAATTCTACACTTCCAAAACTTTGTGTGTTGTTTTCTCAAAATTGCATTTTACCGCCAACGCTTGTGTTGCACCCAGGTACTCAATTGTTACATTTATGGGGTAGTCATTTAAAAGTGAAAAAACATACTTTTGCCTTTTTAATAAAGTTTCAACATTCCTTGTATCTTCCATAAAATATTCACATTTATACTTCAGGTCTCAGAGAAAACAATTCCGGATGAAGGAAAGAGCAAGGGTGCAAATGATAGAAGATGGTGGGTTGCCTAACTCCGGTAGTTCGACTGGTGATGGAAGTTCAGACTCAGCATCAGGGTCCAATGTTAATAAGTGTGCTCCAGCACGCCTTCCCTATACCAAACCGGAAGCACTAGAAGGCATTGCTGATATGCATTTGGGGATGGGACGTGGAGGTGGCAGGCCAGGAGGTGATGAGCCTGTATGTGTGGGCTTTGGGAGAGGAGCTTCTTCGAATGAGATAAGTTTTCCTATTACAATAGGACGAGGTCGTGTGCCAGCTCCCTAACTCCTCAGACTATTATTGTAATTGGTAAACGAAGGCATTGTGTTATTGTGCTATGCTTTTCTTTTTTCTACCTTTTACTTTTACTTTTACTGACATAACAGATTTCCGTATTTTATGGGAGAGTCTGTTAGTTCCACCAAATTAATTAATGTACGATTTTTTTTTTTTTTTTTTGAGAAGGGAATAAAATTTAACTCCATATGAATCTGTTCTAATTTAAATTCTCACTTTGCTGGTATTTAAACGGCCTTCCATCCTGTTCTGTGTAGTTTTACTAACAGTGTCGTATCACAAAAATTCTTTGCAGCCTTGCACATGTAATTCTATCTTCGCTTCTTTTATCACTCTGAATTTTTTCTTATTTCCTGTACTTATTACGTGGACAGTTTATCGTATGGAAAGTTATCTGAATTATCGTCACCATCTAGCTTACTACCATTGTCATAGGATCTTCTTAAAATTGCTCTCAGTTATTATTAAAATGTGTATGGAAATAATGTATTGGTGTTAAGGCAAGCAGGGGATCCAATCTAGTTCATGATTTAAAATAAGTTATAGGAGATCTGTTTTATGTTTTGTAGCTCATGATCTGAAGTTTGTTTTTTCCACATAATTGTAAGAAATACAGATAGAAGGGGGAAAAGTTAATGATTTTTCTAAGAGATGACACTGAGCAAGATTCTTGAGTTGCTGCCAGCATGTAAGTACATTCTTGGGTTCCCAGCTTAGGGATTACGGATTACAAATGCTACCTTGAGTAGGCATAATTTATGAGAAAATTAGTTTATTCATTTTATACATGTTACATTACAAGGTTTGGAAAAATTAAGGGTGGGTGAAAGGCTATTGTGATTATCACATGATATGCTGAGACCTAACCTCCTATTACTTTCTGGTTTCTTTGAACTTCAGTATAGTACATTTTACTATACTTCACATTATTTCTGAAGTTTCTTTTTATGATTGTACTGTCTGATTTTGTACAAAAGGAACATTAATGCTTTCCTTGTAATTGTAGATACAGCAGGTCAGGAAGGCCAACTCTTCCACTCACCTTAATTTTTAAGTTAGTTTCATTGCAAAAATGAGACTTCTTTGTTAATTGTTTTATGATGATAATGTGTATGCTGTCATTTGTTACTAGTGAGCAGAGGTATATGAATCATTTGTGGAGATGATTCGTGTTGAATTTCAATGAACAAATGTGCAAGAAGTTGCTACGTACAGGAAAATATGAGTCAAATGTTTCCATAATTCAATAAAAAAGTGAAAAAATACCAAAGTCTATCCTTAGTAGAGTTAGCAAAATGTTTGTTTATTAACTTTAT
The DNA here is from genome assembly GCA_964059195.1 of Ectobius pallidus. Classification (NCBI taxonomy): domain Eukaryota; kingdom Metazoa; phylum Arthropoda; class Insecta; order Blattodea; family Ectobiidae; genus Ectobius; species Ectobius pallidus. Next base: position 73,428,892 of record CAXKWD010000010.1, on the reverse strand, counting down.
TCAGTCAATGGTATAAACATCCAATTCAGTCCCTTTTTTTCTTTCTTTCTTTTATATTTTGCTACATATGGATGAACACTTCAAAAAAGGTGTATTGATAAAACAAAAGAATAAGGTATTTTTTTTCATAATTCAACCAATAAATTAATAAATATTAAGTAGCTATTTTTGATGTCAGCCAATTTCCATAGAATATATCAGCCAGTGAAATGGTTAACTAGGATGACTTGCAAAATCTTTCTTTGTATTGTATTTTGTCACATAGATACAAGAGTGTATATCTAAATATAAAAAATATGTATTGGAAATACTTGAACACTGGTTTTCATACAGAAAGTACGAGATCAGCGTTTTTGGAAACATGTGCTAGATTATCATTTTAAAATAGGTTAGTATAAGAGTCGAATTTTAAGATCTTTTGCATACTTACTAAACAATGAATAATATAATTGAAGACATGCCCTGAAAAACGCATTTTTGTATTTCAGTGAACATAAGCTTCAAGCACACATACACATTGAATCAATTTTTTATTTATTAAAGCCCAGGGCAGTGGAGAGAAGGCAAGGGCCCTAGGGACAAATTTTCCCGGGCCCCCGTCGAATATTAAATTCACCACTGAAACCCAACCTCGTCCTTGATAATGTATGCAACAAAAAGATTATGTGAAGATATTACATAATTATTATATATGGAATGTTATGTAAGTAACCTATTACTTGAAGACATATATTTTTGTTAATCATTATTTATTTTACAAAAAATTAAAAGCTTTTCAGTTGTGCTCATAAGAGGTAATAATAATATATATTTTGCAAAATGCTATCAATAATCATAAAAACTAATCAGTGTACAACTTGTGTCTTGGGCTTTTCAACTAGAAATAAAAACACTTAAATTATAGATCCAACTATGTAAAAATAGCAAAACAAAAGAAATCCTGGGGATGACTTTGGACAGGTATGTACCAATTTTATCTCTATGCACCAAAATTAATCTTTTGAAAATCGTTATTTTAAATGCCGAACATTAGTGAGGCCTACTGTTCAGTCCGAAGGGATTTCTGCTTCTAATTTTAAAAATTAGCCATTTTTCTTCAAGAATAATCCATTTCAGATTAACTGATGATTCTGTGTCACCGTTATACAACAGGACAATGCAAATAAAAATAAGCACATAAAACATAAATTGATCTATTTATTGACTTATAATCCATTTTATGTTGGTGTGAATTTAGAAGGTAAGACAATAAAGCCTGGTCCGTCTGGCCTGTTAAAGCCCACAACAAGACAAACGGGGGGGGGGGGGGAATTTGAGTGTTGCCCTTTTTCTGGGCGTGTCTTCAGTTTGATGTTATTTATCATTTTCAATTTCTGGTGAGCTATAATTGTAACAGTCATATTGCTAACAAAATTTCCATTGCCTGACTTTAAAAATATAAAAAACTTCTAAATATAAAGAAAGATCTTATACTGCAAAAAAAGTTTTTGCAGGAAATCTTATTTTGAGATTTAAAATAGTTCGACTCTTGACTCATTTCTGCACAGTGAACATTCTAACACTACCAGCTAATCTACCACATATAAAAGTTGCATCATTTAAATTATGAGGAAAGATTATTTTTTTAAAAAGGCTCTGTTGATTATAATGTGAGGCCACCCTATGCTGTTATCGTAATAATGTTTATTCTTGTATGTCATGTTGTATTAAGTTTACCAAAGAGCATTCCTTATTTCATTACTCTAATGCTTTTTCTCTATTACTGTAAGAAGTCTTGTAATTTTAACATCCCTGATTGGTAGAGGTCTGTGAAATTCGCAAGGTGCAATTTGACAAAATATATTTGCTGAATTTCATTTCATTGCCTCCTATGGCCCCAAAAACAACACTTCAGAATCATAAAATAATACAAATTCACATAATAACGAAAAAGAATAAACATAATCTCATTTTTAAAACAAATTTCTGCAAAAATTGTTTTATTTGGACGAAACTATACAATTAACACATTTTTAAACAATATTTTTGTAATTTCTGATATCTTCTTATATTGACAGCAAATGGATGCATCAACCATGATGGAATAGAGGAATATTTCTCATGGTAAGGTGCTCTGACAGTGTCAGAGTCTGCTGTATAAATTCTGAGCTCTTTGCCAATAATAATAATGCCAATCTTTCTTTTTCCTTGTAAGTTGAAAAATATATATCAAATTAAATTTTCTAATTAATCAAGACTATTAAAAAAATCCACAACAGCAATTAAATTTTCAAGTAATGTTTGTTTCCTAAATTCATTATCAACTTACCAAAAAAATTTCCTACAATAAACAATATAAGCGGCGGAATGTTCAAATTAAGCTGATAGTGAAATAGAAAAAACTTTTGTAGTTCATAATAATTACTACATTTTCATGCAAAACTTTTGATCTGATATTTTAAATGTTTCTGAGAGAATCAGAATGCGCTAGCCCCACATTCCACAACCAATGAAACCCTTCTTACCATAAACAAGAACATCTTGAGGACTAATGAAATGTCTGATTAGCATATTGAGATCGAACTGAATACGTGGTTGTGTTTTCATGGCATATGCATACGTTCTCAGTCCGATCCGATCCTACTTTTTAGAGGGATTGACCTTGAGATTCAGGTCGATCTGAATTCCCATTTTCATGACAATTTCAATACATTAAGCATATTCAGATCAATAACTACTTTCACGGACCTCTATTGATTAGCATATTCTTCTTTTGGATTATCTAGTACTCAGGATTGTTCCCCAGATATATGCTTGTTGAAAAATAACTGGGGACAACCTAGTGAACTGTATGAAGCTATGTCATAATAAGACTATGGAGGTCTAATCATTAATTTAGACTAATTATGACAGTTTATAATTTTATTAGAGAGGACATGACACATTCTTGACAACTGTTTATATATGAAAGAAACACTCAGGTTGGAAAATGTAATTTTTTTGTTGTTGAAAATATTAAAATTTGATACCCATGAGCCATTATCTACCAAGCTGTTTTTCCAAGCATGATGTACAAATCACATTGAATAGCACTTCTATTTGACCCTGCGCCGTCAGTCAAGAGGGCATCTCTTTCCTCATAGCTGTTAAACAGGCTTAAGCCGATTTCCCACAATCCAAATTTTTGGTTGAAAAGGTTGTGCCTAGTAGCATTTCTGTACAATTATTTCTGGCCATGCACACAAGAGTGAGTTTTGGTCCAATGTATAGCGTCAGCTTTTCTTCAAAGCCGAAAGTCAGTAACTACTACAATTCCGGGGTGCGTGGGCAAAGAGAGTTAAGTCCACTTTCTTGTTACTGAGAATTAGAGTGACTTAACACACTATACCAGCCCAACATAGCTTTAGTGATGGAAGAACCCATGAGGCACACATCCATAACTACCGTACAATTTTGAATATGACTTACTGGACTTAACACAAATGTAGAGAACATTTTTATCTATAACTCTATGGACATATCTCAATTTTTTAGGATGGTGGACTTAACTCTCTTTGCCCGCGCACCCGGAATTGAAAGTTGGTCGATATGCATACACTTGACACTGAAAACATTTTCTATGGAATCTTTTTAATAATTTATAGAGCACCTCAACATTTATGTTGATTGTAATAATTGTTATAGTTAGTATTTTTGTAAATTCAAAGACTGCCTTAGCGTCTGTTAATCTTCTTCTTCACTCTAATATATCATTTTATCTTTTTGGTTATGTTTACTGATCGAGCACTGGCAGCAGAGAGAATCACTGAATGGAAGAAGCCGTAATGTATCTACCTCATATAGGTTATGCGAGGAGAGAATGACGCTTGTTGGTTGATTTCATATTTTTTGATAAAAATTATATGTTTGTTTTGGCATGCAATACAATTGTATGGAACATATAGGATGGAATTTTGTGCATTGGCATTCGACAATGTCACACAATCCAATCTGATGGTTTGTAGATATTTGGATGAAAAATTGGATTGTGGGACAATGGCTTTAAACATTTTTTTCTGTATTTTATTAATACATTTTTCTCTGTCAAATTAGCACACTGTTTAATAGCAGTGGCGGCTCGTGGCCGGAAAATTAGGTGAAGAGAAAAAAATGCCACATGCTTATGTTAATAACGGAATTCACCCAATAGCGGCTCGTGTGCGAGGGTGTGCTGTAAATACCATTTCATACAGCAAACTTAAAATATTTTTAAAAATTATTAGTAGGCCTATCTAAACTGCTCGTCTCTTAATCCATCTCTGGGAACTCTCACGCGATTTTCTCTGCCCTAATTATTTTTTTGCTAATTTCTCTCGTCTCGTCGAACGTTGTGTGAGTTGTGTGAAGAGAGAAAATATAAAAAAAAATTAATAATAATAACAATAATAATAATAATAGTAATAATAATAATGATAATAATAGTAATAATAACAGCAATAATAATAATTATTAGGGCAGGGAAAATCGCGTGAGAGTTTCCCGAAATGGAATAAGAGACGAGAAAATAGTATTTTTAATGATCGAGGTAGAGGAAGTCGCTTAGTGTTCCCAATGCGACAGGATACTTAATCGGGGTTGTGGAATCCAGGTTTTTCTGAATTTAACACATTCGAATTTGGCGGCGTCAGACGGTGGAAGATCTAACATGCCCACCTCTTTCACCGACCTGACAGTATGAGGTGCTGGGGAAGAATATGGCTGAACAAGAGGGACGGCTTCGTGGGTAGTCTGTTCGCGTCGGTATGGGGACGTGGGATAAGCGAGAAAACTGCTGCTTGCATATCCTCAGTTTTAGTTGACCAGATTACCCATGCAACGGAGGGCGTGGTTTCCAGTACACCTTCACACGGCCGACTTGAAGCATGCTGCGCGCTCAGGATCTCAGTGTCTCCTAGCTTTGCCACCAGGTGGTGGCGTGGTGGGCAATTCAAAAATATAGATGCATTTATAGTAAAAACCAACATTCATGGTATGGAAAATATACTTTAAAAATACGTATTGTAAAGGAAAAATACTGGTGAAGTGCTACTTCACCTACTTCCCCTGAATAGCCGCCACTGTTTAATAGCTGTCCAACTGAAAATCCCACTACCACAAAGTAGTAGCAGACTGACAAGGAGCTGGAGAAAAAGTATTTTCTTCTCTGTAAGGTTAAAGTACTTGAAGGCTAATTTTTGCTAACTTTGTTTTTGGCATTATCATTTTTAAAGGGTAAATACTACCCAATTTTGATTATATCTTCCTAGAATGATCGTAAGTCATCTTATAACTATCGTAAGCTATACATACTCAAGTGCTCTTGTTTTACTTAAGAAATTTTACCAAGAACTGTAAATGTCATTGAAAAAAATTATATTATGTCGACCACATGTTTCGGACTCAATTCTAATTCATAAAGCTAGCAAAGCTGCTTACCTGTCAGAGGACTATTGATCTGGGGGATAATGACTATATGTAGAACTGCCTGAAAGTAACTTCTCCAATCCCTTAGTTTTTCTGTAAACTTATTTTTTGTTTTCCCACAAACTAGGAAGTTGGAATGTTATTCTTTTTCCACTCACCCATTCATTTAGTGTATTTTTTGCACGACTTAACTAGTTAGTGGTACTTGCGAATATTGTTGCCGTGGATCGTAAATTGACATTCCCGCACGCAATCTTGTTGCCATGGAAACAAAACAAATTTCCGTGCGGTAAGAATTTACTTACGGCACTCATCATAATACAAGCCTTTATGGACAAGGCCCCCCAGGACAAATATTCGGTTCCCATAACAACAAATACATGCGAATCCCTTTCTGAAATATAACATCCATCTTCAATAGTGTATATACATAATATTTTCAGCTAATATCTCAATTGATATAAATAATCATCGTGCAAAAAATAACATGCAATACTCGTGCCATAAGCGCATAACGGATCTTGGAAATTGAAAAAACTCGGTGCAAGCGCCTCGTTTTTTCAAACTCTTTCCTCGATCCGTATGCACCGCTTATGGCACTTATATCGCAATATTCTATTGTGCCATTGACACATGATGTGTACCTAGTCTGAAAGCAAGTTGGTGGGTCCAAATTATAGCAATTCAGATGACTGTCAGGGTGAGGAAATGAAGTGACACTCAAGTCTTAGACTACATAAAACAAATTTTATTCCTGTATTGAGCCAATACATTTTATGCACTTCTCTTATAAGTTGTTATGGCAAAAATTTTCATAGTACTAAAAATATATCACTTGCATTCCTATCCCAAATAGAAATTTTAGTTCTAATTCAGTATGAAACTATTACAATATAGTCCTGCAGTTTTGGAAGCATTTTCTATCATCTAGTCTCATGATTTTTAGTATATAGGTCTAATTGAATATCTCTCTTTGCCAAATATTCTTACAGTATATATTCATGTTAGTTAAACTTCAAATTTGTATAGTTTTAAAGCAAATTATTAACTTGGAGTTATGTATATGTTAATTGCATTTTCAACTATGATATTGCAGCTTTAGAAGTTCACACATTTTCCCATCAATCTTACTTTTAATTTAAATTTTCCTTTGGATTAGGAAACATTGCCTGAAAAATTACCTACCACAAGAATGCAGGACACTATTATAAAGTAAATAGAATGAACGTTTTAACCTTATGATTAGAATTACTTAAATATAAGTTTAAGATTATTGAAAAATTCTTAATCTGTTTAAAAATATGCAATACAACAAATGTTAAACCAACTTCAGTAGCTTAGTTCCATTTATCAGAGAAGTGAACTGTTTCTGCAAAACGTACCACTACTTTTCCTTTTAAAGGAACTGGGCAGTTTTCTTGATAGAATTCTTAAACTCTGTTCTTTGGCACTGTCCTATAAAATTTGGGTTATTTTATAACAAGAATAAACATCTCTCTATATCCAATCTCGATATAAATGTTCTTAAACATACACAATGACAGTTCTATTCTTTAATATCGTCATTATTATGTATTGTTTTTACTGATTATTTACAATATGTACGTGCATCACTTGAATATATTATATTTCCACTTACTGAGATATTTGCAAATTTAACTAATGAACACATCCATTGATGAAAATTGCCTTTGAAATGAAGAAGCTACTGCAGGAAAAATATGTGCGAATAATCACATGGCATGAAAAGCATTCAAGGAGTGGAAAATGCAAAAGTTTTAGGTGCCTTTTACAAAATTGTACAGGAGAGACAAAAAATCCTCACATTTGTTTGTTTTGATTTCCTATTATTTAATCATCATAACTTAAGAAAAAAACATGATGCTGCATGATAGAGCACTTTATGCAAAACATATTGTATTAACGAGTTAGTACTGACACGAAAGTTATAGAAGGTTCTAAGTGCCGTAAGATATTATTTTGAAAAATACTAATTTGCTATAGGTAGACTTTTGGGAAACAAACTATAATAAATAGGGATTCTTACATCAGAAAAGGGCTTTCCTTGTTTCAAGATGTTTACTTGCTTCCCGTCCTCAAATATTTTCTTAGTAAGAAGTTTACGAGGAAAGTCCTTCTATATTTTAATAATGGTCAGTTTTGAGAACTCACACTTTACAGTACTTGTAACGGAGACTTGCAGCACCCCCTTCATCTGTTCATGGGCATAGCAACTACTGTAATAGTGAATGACACACAGAACTTACATGGATTATTGGCATTGGCAGAAGGAACCACAGGGTGCTAAGAACATTTTCCCCAAAAAATGACACTTAGAACCTTTAAAATTTCCATTCCTTGTTTGTGCTTGTATCTTTGCTGAGTTTTAGTTCTGACATGAGAAAGAGCAAGCTATGACTGAATATGAATACCCATTCGCAGATACCATGTATTGGGAACTACCAGAAAGCACTGTTGTGAAGATGTTAAATTCTCCTTTAATGAACTATCCAGTTTAACCCTTTGCTGCTTGTGACTTAAATTCCCCTGCATGATCTTAATAACCATGTTTTTTAAACTGGAATTTTAAATTTCAAATACAGCTGCCTAAATACATCTCTTCAAGAAAATTAAGATATTAGTAAAATAAAACTAAGCATATAATTCCTTTTGCACTTCACTTCTGGTGGTACGTTTGCAAGACTTGAAGATTCCCAATCAGCTATACTAAGTTCAGTCTGAATTTAGAGACTCGCCTAACCCTAATTTGTTTAATTTTACTCCCGAGCAGCTTCAATCGAGATCTGGGGTTGCACCAGGGAATGGGGAAAATTCTACTGAAATCAGGGTATCTGGCAATCGTATTTGCTATTGTAAGCAGCAATTATAAAGTATAATTTATATAAATTTTTATTAAAATGATTGTAACATTTAATGTAGGTTACAGAGACTTGAATTGTCATTAGAATTTGAATATGCTTTTAGAAAAATTTTCTCAATTTGAACTCTGTCTGAAATATGTCCTTGCCAAGGGAATTACTTTCAGCAGTACTATATATAGTTTATTATGAAGAGACCAAGCAAATTGAAATCTGTCAGTAACAATGGGAGAGAATAACTTAATTGACTTTATGAAATGGAGGATAAAGAAAAAGTATAGAAGCTATAATTTGTTGTGTAAAGATTGTGTTGTTTTCAACCCCATTCCAAAAAGGATGTTTACTTATGTTTGGAAAATTTGCTTCTTTATATTACATGCAGTAGTGTCATTTTTATGACAGTTAACTGAGAGCTACTGTTGTCAGTGGTTATGAATAAATGAATAATGTGTTGATGTTAAAGTGCAATAATTATAAATTTACGAAAATAAGCAAAGTTTATCGAGGGTCACTGTCTTTTCTCAGCTAGATGTGTGCAATTTTTAAATTAATTCTAATAGCCGCACCATTCACTGGTTCCATCTCTCAGTTTATATATGTTCATAATTTCCTTGTCTGTTTTCTGTAGTTCAGGAAAAATATAAACCTTTAATTTTTCAATTCAGTGCTCCCCCTCCCCAATAAAAACATTGAAACAAAGTGAGATGGCTGAGATGGTAACGTCTTGGACTCTCATTCGGGAGGTCCCAGGTTCAAATCTCGTGGCCGGCCAATTTGACATAAGTTTTTTCATGGTTTCCCCAGTCGTAAAGACACATGTCGAATTGTATATTTATCATGAATCATCCTCACTATTTCATCTTGTATCATATACATTTAAATTAATATCAGTTGAAATTTACTCCATAAAAATATACCAATAATAGAAACAATTGACAATCAATAGTTCCATCGCCTACCCTCCTGTATTTTAGGCACACATCCCGAACTCCTGACATGGCCTCTTAGCTAAAAGGAGTATAAACACAGCTGAAATCTCGCTCCTGACAAGAAGGCTCATATATTAGGTGAATTAGTGAATAATATTAAAACAGAAATCGATTGACCTATTTTCCTTTCATAATAAACTTCTCAAACCAGTAACTTTAGCATAAGAGATGCTAAATGTAGAAAAAATTCTAAATGGAATGTGTCATTCCCATCTTTCTTGGCACTATATAAATAGCTCCAAATCCTTCAAAGGCAATTTTGATTCTCTTTATATTATTATCTGTATTATTAAAGCTCTGTTCATAAAATACATATAAACTTAATACATATCAACATTTTTAACAAAATCATAAAGCACATTTTGACTTAATTTCTTGTTAGAAAACTAACAGCACATCTTGATAAAACTTGTTAATACTGATCTACCGCCCCTTCTAAAATATGTTTCAACAGAACATTGTTAAATTCAAATATCAGTATAAGCATACACCACAAATGTGTGGAATGGTTGGAAGACATGAGATATTGTGACGAAGGACTCTTCTCCCTCTTATAGCACCTTCGCTTCTACTGTAGGCTGTGGATTCTCAATGTCTGCTTTACTTTGTATGAGTCGCAGCTCTAGTTTGGACTTTGCTGAACTATCCGAGGCTGTAAATATGAAAATAGAATTTTGTAAATCATTATTAGTTTAAAAAATTCCTTTTTTGTTACAAATAATCATAAAGGAAAATTTGGTGTGTGTCAACCAAACTGTGTATTATTTATTAACAGTTACCATGTTGTGAGGTGATACTTCACAAACTTATAAGGAGAAATACATAGATGTAAGATCTGTATGTCTTCTTTAAATTGTTAAAGTTACTATTTCTACATGTACATGACATTTCTGAAATTAGTGCCACATAAAGGTCAAATGTTTGCAAGAAAGTTCTTGAGACTATTCAAATTTGTTATCCAGAATTAATTTTAATATATTGTAATATGAGGGCAAATAATAAATATCTGAACACAATTTGTAGAATTTATTTAATGGCAGTGGAGGCCTTACAATATTGTACTATTTTTCAACATAGTTATCAATCAGATATTCGGAGGATATTATTTGTGCATTGGCTTTCTGCAATGTGTTCTGCCATTTTCAAACTTCCTTACGATGATGAGAGAGTACTTTGCTGACTGTTTGAGGTGTGCAGGGTTCTAGCTTGAGTGAAATCCCAAAAACATCTGATTTGTAAGAGAGATTTAGATATCCATAAAGTTTTTCTGCTTTGTTCACCAGTAGGCATACTAAAACATCAAATCAGTAAATATAAGGATATTATAGTTTTAAAAGTAAATTTATAATTTTGTTGTGGTAATATTACCTTTGGCATGTGTGAAAGTTTGCTTGAGGACAGCTTGCAGTGTTGCAATTGTCTTCTCAAGAGACTCCTTCAGTTGATTATTTGTAAGTGTCAACCATGCAAGCATTAGGGCAGCAAACAGATCTCCAGTACCAGTGAATTCCGCAGGAATAGTGGGAATATTTATTATCACTCTTGTCTTTTCATTGCCTGTTTAAAATAATGTTAGATTTAGTATGAACATTAGAAGTAGTTTAATTTTTTTTTTTAAATATAACATTTAATAATAATAACTTTATTATCACATACGTTTACATTATGAGCCATGCTCCCAAACTGGTGATTCGTCAAAGTTGCTAATACTAGTCTTAAAACTAAAATTACAGATCTTAATTTAAAAAAAATTAATATGTAGAAATCAAACTATGCTCCATTTGAAACAAGCTGGATCAAGTATAAATGACCCTCTACGTGACCTTCAGCTTGTTGTGTGGATTTCATTGGCTGAGATGGTCACATGGCCTCCGGAGTATGGTTTCCATGCTTTTGCTAATCTTGCCCCAAGACAATTTGTACTGTAAACAGATATCTTCTAAGCAATGTTTCAACATTCCGTGATTCTTCCAGAACTGAATGATTTGTTATTTTGTTACGATCTCATTCTTCTTATTTAGAATTTAACACTGTTTTCACAGGGGGGGAGGGTTAAGACGCAGACTGCGTCATTGAAATTTCTGGGGGGGGGGGGCAAAATATTATCAATTATGAATTTTCTGGGGGGGGGGTTAATTGTTGCAAAATTAGAGTTTTATATGTTAAAAATAAAAACAGTCAAGTTCTATAACTTCAAAAGGTCTCTTCTAATTCTTTATAAAGATAAAGATGAAGAATTTCGACAGCCATGGGCGCCCATACCCGGGGGGCGGGGGGGGGAGGGGCACAAGGAAAAAATGTATATTAATAATTATTATAGTCAGGTGTTTTTCTTTTAAGACAATTATTTGAATTGCAGAAGTTTTACCAAATCGACAACATGGAAGCAGAATCCACAGTGGATTAGGAAAGGGGGGTTCAGGGGGTTTGGACCCCCAAAAGTCAAAACCTAAAATTCTATATTTGTATTTTAAAAATATATTTATTGAATTAAACAAGATTTGTTGGTGTGTCAAATATGATATAGCAGTTATTTTCTTTTCATAACATAATGAGTAGGCCTATTATGTCCACTGTTCCATGGGTTATTCAACTTTTCTTATAAATAGTAATAAGTATTATAACTTAGGTTACAATTTCTTGTTTAAGTTGCCATGTCTTAGAGTATAGTAAAAAAATTTGCTAACTAGTTTTTCAGTGCTAAAATAGCGTAAAATGTGATTTTCATTAGTTCAACATTTAAAAATTTCCCGGGGGTGGACACCCGACTTAGGTAGCATTTTCTTGTCTACATTGGCATGTCTTAGAGTATGGTAAACAAATTTCCTAACTAGTTTTTTAGTGCTAAAATAGCGTAAAATGTGATTTTCATTGATTCAATATTTAAAAATTTTCCGGGGGTGGACCCCCCACTTAGGTAATGATTTCTTATGTACATTGGCATGTCTTAGAGTATGGTTTTCATAACTAGTTTTTCAGTGCTAAAATAGCGTAAAATGTGATTTTCATTGGTTCAATATTTAAAAATTTCCTGGGGGTGGACATCCGACTTAGGTAACATTTTCTTGCTTACATTAGCATGTCTTAAGTATGTAAACAAATTTCCTAACTAGTTTTTGAGTGCTAAAATAGCGTAAAATGTGATTTTCATTAGTTCAGTACTTGAAAATTTTCCGGGGGTCGACCCCCCACTTAGGTAATGATTTCTTATTTACATTGGCATGTCTTAGAGTATGGTAAACAAATTTCCTAGCTAGTTTTTGAGTGCTAAAATAGCGTAAAATGTGATTTTCATTAGTTCACTATTTAAATATTTTCTGGGGATGGACCCCCGACCCCTTTTTGCGGGGTATTCTAAACTCTCCCGACACTTCCGACCCTCCCCGCAATTATTTTCTGGCTAAGTCATTGTTACACTTATTATATTATTAATATAATGTTACAAAGTGGCCCAAGAAGTTAAAGCGACAAAAAATAAATTAATTAAAAAAATTGCCCCCCCGCCCTAGAAAATATTATATGAGCGCCCTTGTCGACAGCCAATTGGGTTGGGGGTGGGCACCCCTGGTTTTCATGTTTCTCTATTAATGACGGATGAAGAGAATTTCTTCTTATGATCTTTGATTTTGACTTACTCTTACCAGTGTTTACTTTGCTCCCATTTTGTTTCAAATAGAGTATAAACAACATAATTTAGAACTATAGTTTTAGTCCTGGGGTTGTATTCTGTAACTCTACCAATGCTTACATCAATGTTACTAGAAAAAGCAATTCTAAGAAATATTGGTGTCTAAAATCGATCTTGAAATCACACCAATATATTGATGAAAATGTTGGTTACTACCGTGGTCTCCTGTACCCCTCAGTAAGTTTGACGACTTGGAGGTATTATAATATCACAAAAGTTGCTGAAATACCCTGTATTGTCTGATTTGAATTACAATGGTGGGATATATCCTAATAAGATAAGATATAATATAATGATGTTATTCGCTATATTTGTGTTTTAACAGAAAAGGTACAGTATATCATTTACTAAACAGTTTCTTAGGATTAATATGCACTAAGAAACTGTTATGTTTTCATATAACTACTAATAAATTTCTGTAGATCATTCTCACTCAAGGCTCAGTGATGCGGGGTTGGCCTACTGCCTATGAAAGGACCCTAGCAGAGAAAAGTGTTACTAATATTGCTCTCTCTTTCAAGCGGTTTTTAACAATTTAGAACCTTTGGCTTTGTAAATTAGTAACATATAGATGAGTAACTTTTTAAACTTGTTGAAAAATGCGCTGATTTACAGTCTGTTTATGTGATGAGTAGAGACCGGATTTTAAAGGGAAAATTTTCACACAAAAAAGGACGAAAAAAGGGAAAATTATTGCCAAAAAAAGGTGGGAAAAAAGAGAAAGTTATTGCCAAAAAAAGGTGGGAAAAAAGAGAAAGTTATTGCCAAAAAAAGGTGGGAAAAAAGGGATATAAAAGTAAGAGAGTGTAAAAATTCAACAGAGATATACATGTTTGTTTTATGTAAAGCCTTTGCTTGCTCTACAGCTGCTGATTCTGTAACATCTAATGACTGAAGAATTTTTTTGATCTTGTTGAAATTCTCACAGAGGAAAATAGCACACGAAATCCATGTTCCCCACCTTGTTATAATGGGAAACTTAAGCAATGGCAAGCCTGTGATTTCCCTGTAACGCTCTATTCTGCTGGGAGGAATTATTTTTTTAATGGCGAATCAGTGAAAACAGTTTTTAATGTTTTCATATTGCCAAATACTGGATAATTTACGAATTTTTCAAAATAAATTAGCAAAAACGGTACTGGAAAGGGAGAGTTCCTAAAAAAGGGAGATGAGCCTAAAAAGGGAAAAAAAGGGAAGTTAAAACCAGGTCATTTGCAGTTGAAACTTACTCAGTAATGTCCTGTTCAATTTTATCACGTTTTGTGATGAAATATAAAAAAAGGAATTCCCTTTAAAATCCGGTCTCTAGTGATGAGTTTTAAATGCACTGTAAATCTGTTGGATCGTTTTAAACAAGCCATCAGTTCCATCAGTATCAAAGACCAATGGATGTGTTTGAACATTGAAATTTAATGCGCTAGAAAGGAGAAGGAGTTGATTGAATTCAGCAGTGTGTGATTGAAGTTTGTGATGTAATTTTCACAAAAATGCACAGAGTTAAAAACACCCAATATTGGAACTCGTGCAATCGGATGTATACACGTACTTAACCCATTGAGGTGACCTTTTTCACTTATCAAATGTTTTAGCAGAACATGCTTCTTGAATATTTGCCCACATCCTCAGCTGCTAATGAAGTGTTCGATTTTTTTATGAGGACCCTTTGTGCTCCTGGTGTAGGCTACGTTTTATTTGGCTTTGCTGTGAACCTTTCTTTTTGCATTATTTCAAAATTAATTAGCCTATATTAAAACTTCCTTCAGTATTTTTTTTTTAAAGACTTTCAGATTTTGGGACTTTTGTTGTGATTTTATAATTTCATCTTCCTCCAAATTTCGTGTTTCCACAATGAGTCTTAATTTTCTCCTGAAGAAAGGCATTGTGCGGGTTTTGATACATGAAAACCCTACACCTTTAGCTTGGTTTGAACCTGAAAACCTTAAGCCTAATGTGAAGCATTCTAATTATTATCTGACCATGAGAAAGGTCATAAAAATTATAATAATAGAAAATATTTATAAGTAAGGTAACGAACCTGATTTGCTGCTAGCTAATGCCATGAGATTTTTGTCATCTCCAAGAGCAGTGGAAGAAAGAACCACGGTTTTACATCCTCTTTCATGAAAATGTTCTACTGCTTCCCATGCATCACTTACTGAGCTGATTGTCCTTTCTGATAGCAATCTAGAATAGAACATTATTTTAGCCTTTCTGATGCATTTGTAGGTATTTTGTTTTTCAAATGGAAAAAGGTACGATACTTACTCTGCTTCAAACTGGTTGGGGGTAATGATATCAGCTAGAGGCATTATTGCTTCTTTGTAAATTCCAACAAGCTCTGGGGGCACATAAAGCTTCCCACAGTCTCCCAAAACAGGGTCACAAACTAAAATTTACAAACAAAATAGATTATAAAATGCATCTGAACCATAGGAACAAATCACATTATATTGTACAAGATTGTCAGATAAATCTGATATAAAGAACATTTTGTTAGCTGAGTATTGGAGCGCACTAACTCCACTTTTTGGGAAATGTCAGTGTATTTCAAACTCTTTGTTTAAGTATGCATCATATGGATATACTGCAAAACTAATTTTGCACCTCTAAATACCAAAATAAGTCATTCTATGTCCCTTCAAGCCTGAATCTCAGTGTTCATAGCTTTTTCCTTTGATGTCTCACACATTACCTTGATTGACATAGCACACTCCAATACTCAGGTAATATTGAAGAATTGATTGCCTAAATTCAGATTTGTTTGAATAAATTACCGGTAATTGGGAAAACATTGTGAAGTGTCAGTATTAGGCCTATATATTAAACTTTAAAACATTCAACTTCACTTAATTGTAAGTAGAAACTTATCAAATTATAACATTTGTTTCGATG
This sequence comes from Ectobius pallidus, assembly GCA_964059195.1. Lineage (NCBI taxonomy): Eukaryota > Metazoa > Arthropoda > Insecta > Blattodea > Ectobiidae > Ectobius > Ectobius pallidus. Next base: position 73,413,023 of record CAXKWD010000010.1, on the reverse strand, counting down.
GGTTCAGCTGATGATAATGGGGAAGATACATACATTAACACTAGAATTCAGTGAACTGAGCAAAAATTGATCAATTTTGAGAGGGGAAAATCCCTTACAAACTACCAAAGGCATTGGAAAGTACATAACAAAAAATTCAGTTACTTAGGCATCATAAAATTTCTTGAAAATCTATTATGCACTTATGATCAGCAATATCAAAAAATCTGGCAAAAAGAAAAACTTAACTGAACTCTTGTAATTATACTATATGTTTGTAAATTCCATTTAAGGTATATTATGAAAATATAAACCTTATGTAAGTTACTGGATGCTCAGAAAAGGACACTTGTGATGAAAGGAAAAAGTAAAACAAAGGAAGGGTAGGCCGACAAAATAGTACAGTCTATTAAGACCCTACTAGAAGAAAAATGTTGTGGAGAAATTTAGGCAGAGGAGATTATGTGATGAGAAAAAAATTAATGGACAGCACAGAATAAAAACAATCATTTTTTTATCAGGAAAATAACACATTTCCTCTAGAATAAACATGCATGTTTTATGTTCTTGTCATGTATTACTTACCATATATAAGATTAGGGTTAACTTTTCGTAACTGCTGAACAACTTCGACTATTTTCTTCAGGAAGGAAGAGGAACCCACATAGCCAGTAAGGAGGTGAGTATAGTGATCCAATTCGTTGTGATGAAGACCATCCATAAGGTCACCTGGAAATAAAGTTACAAACTGTGTATTGCTGCTCAAAAACACTGTCAAATAATGAAAAATAAGTTGAACAGCTGTCAACGTCGAGACCAGTGAGACAGTCACTTCTGTAATAATACTCTAAGATCGCCAGTGGCTTAACGACCATCTAGTGGAAAGTAAGTTATTTGGGGCATGAAAGAGCCAGGAAATTTGGTTCAGAGGCTCTAATTTAGGCTTGGAGTTCTTTAATAAGCTATAAATCCACAACATAGAACCCACTAGCTTTCAAGTACTGCCCATTGAAACCATGTAAATGAGTACATTTTCTGTTTGTAATCCTATTATTTTTTACTAATAAATGTAATTGCGAAAACTTAGTATATATATGAATTTAATAAGAACTGAAAGGAATAATAGACTACAAAAAGGGATTACTGATATAGAATGAACGGCTGTCGTCACAGGCGCCGATTTATATATGATTCTACATTTTTAACTTCATGATTTATAACTTTCTTCATATTAAGGAATCATTACTAGCAATCCAACTATTTGTCCCCCCCAATAATATTTTGAAATCGCCGCCATGGCTGTCTAGATTGTGCCCACTTTGAAAAATTTATATATTTAAGTTAAGTGCATGTTTCCCCTATTTTAGAGCACATTTTGCATGCATATTTTCATGATTTTTAGTTATCTAGGTGATTTGAAGAAAATCGTACTAAAAATAAATTATTATAGCCTGACAGACTATACGAATTTAGTACTACTGTTGAATCTCGTTGTATAATAGTTAAAACCACTTAAAAACCTGCGATAAAATTGCAGTATTTATTACAACCTGTAAAATAAATTATTTCAATCTTACTAATGGTTTCTAGACTTACCAAGATCATTTTCATTCAAAACTTGTCCCTTCCAGTAGCCATATCCTGTGTGATTAGAGAACTGTACCGAGTTAATTGTGTCAACTTCAAATCCCAAAACCTGGAAAAAATATTTGTCTGATGTCGGTCATCCATAATACTGATAACTATGTGCCGATTTATAAGGTAAATATGTAATTTTTATATTCTCCACTGGTAACATCTATAAATTTTTACTTGACGTGATTTCATATCAGACATAACCTCTATTGATACGTTAGCACATGACGTAGTTAAGCCTTCATGTTTTGGGTGAATAACCTTGACTACTTGTATACATTATTCAGTGGTATATTATTTACCTGTAGTGGAAAAGTAGCACTTTTATTTCCTACATATCCTGAAACTACGTGGCTTTGAATTGAAAGTACTCTGTAATTCCCACTATTCCCAGCCATTTTGCTTTGTGCCATAATCTCTTCACTCTACAGACTAATTGCGTAACGAGAAAGTTACAGCAGAGGCAACCGCAATAAATGTCATAACAGATGTAGATTTGAAGTACAGTTGCATGCATAATAATGCATCTGCAATGTTATGAAGCTACACATGTTTGACAAGCAAGTTCATGTTTAGCAGTACATAGGTTACTGAAGTAGTCAGTGAGTGCATAAATTATTAATCATTATAATATTGTTCCATTTCAGATTAAAAAATGAATCCTGAAGCCTGTGTAGAAGTCGCTAATAAATCACGGAAACAAGCAGAATTATATTTGGGGAAAGGGAATGTTGGCCGTGCCTTTGCACATTACTTGGTGGCCCTGAAACTATGCCCTTCCTGGAAAAGAGAATTGAGTCAACAGTTTACTTCAGCACTAAGTAAGAATAATTAGTATTGTGATATCAATGTCATAATATTTTGTGTTTATTTCTCTAATTTCGTTACCAGTAGGCCTACCGTAGCCTGTGGTACTAAATTGCCATGACACTACATCCTTTGAGGAACTAGCCCACCATTTGCCCGCTGCATCATCTACCTTGGGCTAATGGCAGGATTGGGGGCATGTGGTCAGATGCCGACACCCACGGTCGTTAGTGATGGTTAATATGACTGGAGCTGCTGCTTCTCAATCAAATAGCGGCAAAAGATAGCTTTAGGTCGTGCACCAGCAAAACTCCACCCACTTGCCCGCCAGCCTGCTTCCCCTGGTTTCCGTGCCTAAGACGTGCCGCCGCATACTTCCCCTATCCCAGCTATGAACCTGCTCAATGCCATCACTGCAGCTCACTATTGTGCCCTTCATCATATACGCATAAAAATATACACTTTCACTATCACTAACGACCGTGGGTGTCGACATCTGACCACATGACCCCCAATCCTGCCATTTGCTATTCTTCATTTATTATAGTGTAGAACTTTGTCAGGGATTTCTGTCTTTCCTTGCATGTCATAAAAATAACAGCATCACAGCATTATGAAAATGACCCTTGCACCATATAAAAAGTACAAAAAACAAAGATTATTGAAATATAGGCTAGATACAGAATCACATTATTACGAAAATGACCCTTGCACCATATTGCTGCATTTGCATATGGCAATGACATCAGTTGAGACACTTACGGAATGCTTCCACAGCATTAATAAATATTTTAGGATGAAGCCACATATGCATCATACTATGAAATATTATTATAGTATTGGGACCAAAGCAGGGAAAGAAGAAATAATAGGTTGTATTATGATATTGTCCAGCGAAGAGTTTTAGACTTGAAGGGTATGCCACCCGCAAGATGACTTATTTAATGCAGCGAAAACTACCCTTGCACCAAAATGTCTCTTTTCAGAGCCAACATAATATTTCACATTATAAAAAACGACCTTTTGCACGAAAGCACTATTTTTCATGTCTTAAAGCTCTCTAAACTTAAATAGATGTATTTTTACTTCACCGCTCAGTAATTGCTCGTGGTTTAGTGGTTACGGTGCTAGTGGTCACGGGTTCGTATACTGGTCAATGCTTAAAATTTACGGTCTGGAATAAGTCCCAAATAGGTAGGTAGGGTGAAGAGAAGGTGAGAGAAAGGGAGGGAAAGGAAGAGTAGTAGTAGTAAGTATTCTGCCTTCCGGCAGGTTTTCAAACTTGGTACGCGAATTTTGTTTTCCAAAACTGTCTATCCTCTGCTTCCTCCTTCAGCATCCAATATTTCCGCTTTTCCCTTAAATCGTCCAACAGCTGAATTCTTCTTCTTCCAAGTCTAGTTGTACCCTCCAATCTTCCTTCTACGACATCATGTAATAAGCAGTTCCTTCTGAGAATGTGCCCAACCCAGTTTGCTTTCCTCTGACGAATTGTGTGTATGATTGACTTCTTCTCACCCACTCTACTCAGAACCTCTTCGTTTGTCACCATGTCCATCCACTTTATATTTTCTATCTGTCTCCAGCACCACATTTCAAAACTTTCTAAATATTTCTTCTCTAATTTCCTCAAAGTCCATGTCTCTGATCCATACAAAGCAATACTCCAAATATAACACTTCACCAGGTTTTTACGTAGCTCTAGGTTCAGACTACTAGTTAGCAGAGTTCTCTTCTTCATAAATGCTTTCTTGGCCATGGCAATTCTTGATCTTATCTCCTTGGTGCAATAGGCATCTTTCGTCAGTACACTTCCTAAGTATTTGAACTGGTTCACGTTCTCTAATTCTTGATTTCCCATGATAATTTGAAGCGGCTCTTCTCTCTTCGATATCCTCATCACCTTCGATTTACCTATGTTGATTTCCATTCCATACTTTCTTCCTGTTTCCACCAGCCTGTCAGTCATTCCTTGCAATATTTCTTGTTTCTTTGCCAGAATCACCAGGTCGTCCGCATATTTGATGGTGTTAATAGCGTATCCTCCTATCACAAAATCCCTAACTCCTTCTAAGGCTTCTTTTGCTAGCCAGTCTCCATAAAGGTTGAACAAGATGGGTGACATACAACATCCTTGACGCACACCTCTTCCTATTTCTACACTGTTGGTCACTCCATGTTCTAGACACACTTTCACTTTTTGTCCCAGGTACAAATTGCGGATTAGTCTCCTGTCCTTCCAGTCAATGCCAATTTTTATGTGTATGTCCATTAACTTTTCCCAGTTCACTCGGTCAAAAGCTTTTTGCCAATCAATAAAGCAGTCACACATTTCTTCGTTGACCACTAAAACTCTCTCTGATATAATCCTTAGCATTCCAATTGCATCTCTAGTTCCTTTTCCTTTCCGGAAACCAAATTGGTCTTCTCCTATTACGTCTTCTATTCTTCTTTCCAGTCTTCTAGTTAGTATCCGTGCCACAATTTTTTCTACGTGAGATAGCAAGCTGATAGTTCTGTGATCACTACACATCTTGGCACATTTCTTCTTCTTTAGTGCAATCATAGTTACCTCTAGGAAATCTTGAGGCCATTCTCCAGTGTCATAAATTCGGTTGATAAGTTTGGTAAGTTTCCTCATCCCATTTTCTCCTAATTCCTTCAGTAGGTCCACTGGTATGTCATCGTCTCCTGTGGCCTTTCTATTCTTCATTTCTTTTATGGCCTTTTCTACTTCATTCTTCAATATGCTAGGTCCTATATTATCTTTATCCACTAGTTCTTCTGTTTCCATCTCGATGTCTTGTGGTCGATTTTGCGTGGTCGATTTTGCTTGTCGTAAAGCTTTTCTATGTAATTTTCCCATATTGTAAGAACTTTTCCAGGGTTTGTAATTAAATTTCCATGAATGTCTTCTATTCCAAAAGTCCGTATTCCTTTATTTTCTTTAGATTCTAACTCCATCGCTTTCTGATACATTAAATCATATCTTCCTTTTCGTCGAAGCTCCATAATTTCATCACAGCTTTCTTTAAGGTAATTTTATTTTGCTCTGTCTGTCTCTCTTCTTAGTTCATTATTCAATCTCTTATATTCCACAGCATTAGTATTTTTGTATTTCCTTCTTTCTTCCATCTTCTGTAACATCTCTTGTGTTACCCACGGTTTCCTATTTATTCTGTCTATTTTTCCAACTTTGTTCTTCAACGTGTCCAACAAAACATTTTTTACACTTTCTCACTCACTTTCTACAGATTCACCAACATTTTTGATTTCATGTAACTGTGTTTCCAATGACTCTTTAATCGAGTCCTTGTCATTTCGCAGTTTTTCTAAGTTCCATCTTGGATTTCTTTTACATGTCCGCCTAATCCTTTTCAGCCTAGTCTCTATGTCTGCTACAAGAAGATTGTGGTCTGTGTTGATGTCAGCATTTGGAAGAGTCTTCACATCTTTCACACTGCCCCGGAAGAAAGGATAAATAAATTATTTAATTTTTTTCCCAGTTTCACCTTTTGCATAATAGATAGCGTTACTAGTAGTGAAACTAGTGAGATATCTAGGAAGCGACATTTAAAGTTACTCCCCACCCTTCCCAGACAGGTCCCATTAGAGAATTGGTGGGAGGCAAGGCTTTGTAAACTATAGAGGTTGTGTATTCCGGCGAGTTTATAGGACAGGGGGCTGTGGTGAGCAGGCGGTATGTGTGACAAAATCTGTTTCCAAATCAGGCTATTCCCGGTATTTACTCAGTCTAGAAATGCTCATACCGGTACCTTATAATTAAACTCGCAATCTTTAATTAACCCTTTGTCGGATTCCTGTGAAATTTGTGCAGAAATAATCTACACACAACAGCCCTACTGATGATTAAAACAGAGCCTTAAAAAAGCAGGCACATATCTTTTTATTTCATTCTATAAATAAAATTCATGGAGGGTGAAGCAAATTTGACTAGAGGACAACAATTCCCCCCCCCCCCCCAAAAAAAAAGAAATAAAACTTCAAGTGAGAAAATTTTAGTGAAATAACTTACTTGAATTTTATTATAAGCGAAGACCACCTTCACATTTTGAATGGTTTTTGAGTAATTGAGTGGTAATTATTCTGGGTTCTTTCAGCTGTCTGAATGATTTGGGACAATCGTGAAATATCGAGGGTGAAGCAACTTTGACTATTCGACAATTTTTTGTTTATTTTTGTATCACTATTGGACTTATGCCTGACTTTTGGCTATTAGATAGGAAATATTATGGAGTCTAGTGTTTTGACAACCAAGCACTTTTGGTATATTTTTGTAAATCCAAAAGCATGCATAAGAAATTATAAAAAAGAAATACATACCAGAACTAGAACTACTATATTATTATGTTGTAATATGTCTAAATTTTGTCATTTTTACATTAAGTTACTGACATTAATGCTCCTTAAATTTGATACCATTTTTTGAATTGAGTTTGTATTCGCTGTTACCCATAGTGCCTATAGCAAGACACAAAATTATTTTCATAATTTTTTCTTGAAAAACCTGGTTTAAGTTCTTTGAAATTAAACAACGGAGTGATAGGCTTACTGGGATATGATTGCAGCATTATGACTGTTACATAACTAGAGAGTCGTTGATCTGGCAATTAAAACAAAGATAAGATATGCAGAGTAGGATTGACTGCCTTTGTTCCAGTCTTGATAATCAATATAGTAATAGCTACAGTAGAGTGCAACAGAATTTCAGCATTGACAATTTAAACAATAAAGCAATCACCATAATTTCTTCCAAAAGTGATATTCATATTGATCAGGGCCCGGATTCTGATGACCTAAAATTGTTTGAAAAATGACCTATAAAATGACCCAAAAGTTTTAAGAAAATTACTTAATTATTGTAAAGAATTACCTAAAAACTGATATTTTATTCATAAAAATTATTATTGTAAACAAAGTTATGGACTAATTTGTACATAATTGTAAAAACTGTGAACGCAGAAAGGATGTTGTAGGTCTAAAAAGTTTCAGACTGTTCTTTGTTCTTGATTGGAGCATTTGAGAAGAAAAGTAAGAAAGTAGTTTTTAAAATAGATCCTACAAAAAAATGTTGCATTATACTAACCTAGTAATTTATTTAAATACTACCCTATGAGAAAAAAGACAACAAAAATTTAATATACTCAATGTAAATGTATGAAAATGACTAAATAAGGAAGGAAATGACACGAAAATGACAAAATAATTATGTAAAATTGAAATAAATGCCCTAAAAATATAAAATTGCATAAAATGACAAAAAATGACCTAATAAATATGCATTTCTATAATTTAGAGGCCTTGATTAGGATTTATCTACAAGTTGGCAACGTCTAAGTAGCATCAATAAAAAGATGACATGTCATTAGAATCCGGGCCCTGATAATGATAAAAACTAATCCAAACTAACTAACTTTGGGCACTACATCTCTTTTTGTGACTGGGTCTATCATCCGACAGCTGCATCATCTACCATAGGCAGATGGCAGTGATTGGGTGTCAAGCTTGCTGACACCCACTATCGTTAATGTTGGCTTCCATGACCAGAGCTGCTACTTCCTAATCAAGTAGCTTCTCAGTTTTATCGTGAGGCTGAGTGACCCCATTCCAGACCTCCCTACCACATAAAAATCCAGGGAGGCACCTTAGATTGAACCCGGGCCTGCGAATCCATAGCCAGCAATGCTAACCCTGAGAGCTGCAAGGGGTTCATAAATAAAGTAAGACAAAAATTAAAGAATAAAATAGTTCTTCTCCTCCTCTGTATGGTTAACTAGTTATCCATGGACAAAATTTCATTTTTAGAGTTCTCTAAATATACAATTATGGAATCCTATTGCTGCTTTCGCTTGATTGTCCATCAGTGCTTCAGAAAACAAGAGGTACTTGTAGTACTTGTAGTTATTATATATGATATGATATGATTTATTTGTTCTAAGACACTTTACACTGGGCCTTAAGTTATACACTTTCGAAAAGGAGCCGTACCTACCTTCCGGTTTCTGGCAGGTCCTTTTCCATATAATACATGCATACATAATTAACACACGGCAGATAGTTCAACATCATCAATCACATTAGTTTTCGTACTTAAACACTACTTTTATTGAACTGCCGATCGTATATCTTCATAGGGCACACGCTATCATGGACGCTGGAGACGTGTGATGGATGTGATACTAGACACTAAATTATTATTTGATCCTCAACTCCCTAATCTTACAATAATGATTTGAACTATTCTACTTTCTCCCTATACTCCTTGGCGATTCACTCTTAATGAACCTTAATCCATTTAAATTAACACTTCTTCACAAGTTGCTATTTGAAAATAGTTATTATACAGACCTTCATTTGAAGGACACATTGTCGGCTTAACGAGGATTTCCTTGCCTTGTGCTGTGCTGTTTCTAACTGGTTCTTTTCTCCCTCCACTTTCCCTCCTCTCTGCATGTGCTGTCATTGCTGTTATAGTGCCAAAAAGTCCATATCCTTTAGAAAGCCGAGCTTAATGTATGATTCCTGTGTGATAATAAATTCTTGTAGAGAAGTGAGACAGCTATTTAAATGCCGATTCCTACTGTTCTTGTACCTCATGGAAAAACAGTTCTAATTCTTGAATAGATTTAGGAAATGGGATCTGTTCTTGATAAGAAACGAAAAGCACCATGTTCTTACAGAGGAAAAACTCGATGGCATCAGACAAAAGTTAGAACAAAGTCCATAGAAATATGAGGTTCATCCAGAAAGTAAGTTCCGATCACATCTAGAGATGGCATGACTAGTCGGACGCACTTACGCATGTGTAGCAGTAGAGAGCGGGTATGTGGGAATGCTACGGTACAGTTTCAGTCTTGTGATGCTAGTAGTTGTTGAACAGCGCTAGGATTAAACTTAAGATAAAATCACGACATCCATGCCAATAATATAAAAACCATACAGATCTTAACACTTACAGATTACTATAAGCTGAACATTGGAATGACAACAGTGCAATGGAACTGTAATACTGTAACTCATGTATTAGATGACTATTTTGCTTTCCGCTTTGAAATAATAAAGGAAGTTATTCCTCTGGGTCGCGAGCGACCCCTGGTGATCCCATAAGGGGATATTCACAGCGGATTTGATACCGGGGTGCGCCAGTCCCCTACCTACTTAAACCTAAGGACACATACACACACCCAGTCCTGAACCCGGGAAAGAAATTTTTCACTACTGAAAAATCCCCAACCTGGCCGGGAATCGAACCCGGGCCGCCGGAGTGGAAGGCAGGAGCGCTACCGACTCACCCACGGCGGCGGACTTTGAAATAATACTGCTCCTGAAAGATATGGTTTCCGTTTACATTGAAATTGCATAGATCACAGACACATAAGTCATAGAATGAATTTGTATTATTGACATAACTATCGAAGAGCTAAAAATTGCAATAGTCCGCAGCCTCTTTAGGAAAGGATGTCCATATAATGTTTATATAAAAAGGGGCATTTAAAAAAATTTTGGGAAAAACTTGGGACAATTAAGGAAAAAAAGGGGACAAAAATTATATCCTCAAAATTCAGCTAACATTTGAAATTTATCTTTATCTCATGCATACAAATTACCACAAGTGGCTTCTTAAGATTATTCTGCAGACTGGTGTAGATAATTTATTCCACAGAAGTAGATGCCTCATTGTCATTGTACTTTTAACATTCATGTATTTTATCAAGAAGTTCATTTTCTTCTTTTGCTTTGTTGTAGAAGTCAGCAAATGATATACCCTATTAAAGTATGAGGATGGATAAAAAAGTAATGCACATTAATTTTTTTTACAGAAAGTTTAGTAGGCACAGTTACAATCAAATGCCCACATGAAGGGACATCTTTTGTGTATTTTTCTATATAGTTGCCAAGTTTCTCAACACATTTCTGCCATCGTGATACCAGTTGCAAAATACCCTGTTCATAGAAGTCTGTTCTGTTGGAGTATAGCCATCTGCGGACTGCTGTTTTCACTTCCAGCCAGGTATTTCTTCATGGTACCAAACAAATAAAAGTCCAATGGTGCCAGGTCTGGACTGTAACATTCATGCTGATGGTGTCAAACTTCTTCATGACAATGCTCGCCCCATGTTGCTGCAGCTGTTCGTGAGAAAATGAACAAATTTGGTTGGGAGCTGCTCCAGCATCCTCCATACAGTCCAGACTTTCATTTGTTTGGTCCCATGAAGAAATTTCTGGCCGGTAAACGCTTTGATGCAGAAATGAAAACAGCAGTCTGCAGACTACTATACTCCAACCGAGCGGACTTCCATGAACAGGGTATTTTGAAACTGGTATTGTGATGGGAGAAATGTGTTGAGAAAATTGGCAACTGTAAGGACATGCCCTCGTTTTTATTTCTGGTTTTCTGCCCTCGAACAAATTTTTAGTCTTCCAAAATTTCCTCCTTTCTTGTAATAGTTGGATGCCTTCATTGTTTGAAATGAGTGCCTTTGCTCAATCTTTTGTTTTTTCTTCTTCTTTTCTACCAGATAAAACTATTATTATTATTATTATTATTATTATTATTATTATTATCATTATTATTATCATTATTATTGTTGTTGTTGTTGTTATGATGGTGGTGATGGTGATGATGACGATCAGTGATGATGATCATAAATAACTCAAAACACATGATAGGCAGTACCGATTATATTTCCATATTTATCCTTATTTCATAGCATTCCTCTAAACAAAAAATGTTTTACAAAAATTGTTTTATGTATCCGTTTCAACACAGCTAACGTTCAGCTTGTGTAGCATGGGATGTGCTAGTATTGCATCAGCTGTCAAAAGGATGCATTTTTTATGTAGGTAAAATGTACAGAACTTTGCGCTGAATGACTTAATAGACTAGCATGACTTCACTATAGTTGAAATGCATATAATTAAAGTTGTATTTAAAAAATGAGTGAAATAATTATTGAAATTTTGGAATCTCAAGATGATTTGGACGGATTCCCAAAAATGCTCAGTGAACAAAGGAATAAGATTTATTTTTCTTGTGTGATATTTTGGGCCACCTAAATGACCTTAACTTGAAACTGCAAGGTGAATACTGTATGCTTTCTTTTAATTCCTCTTGTAAAAGCATTCAAGAGTCTGTCTGCAATCATGCTTCTCAAATTTCTTAACATGTCAACGTATTATCTTGCTGGATGGAAACTCACTTAATGATAATTGAAAAATGTATTTTTTTTAAAAATGACACTTCTAAGTGATGACTTTAACAATTTAAGATTGCAGCTGAGTTGAAAGTGATTAAGAGCCTGTTTTCTGTCGAACCAGGAGACATATCTGAAAAACTCTTGATTGATGCTGCAAGAACCTTGCCAATAAATGATTTGAAGGTTTCATGGTGCTAATTACTTAAGATGGCTTCTTGGGTTATCAGCCATGTAAAAATGATTAGGCTCTTACTTTATTACCACAACCATCTCTCCATTGCCATTTTCTTGAAGCTATTGTACAATACAAGTTCCGTCTTCTTTTCCATGCTTGAAGAAGGTGTCTTTAAGACAACCCCTCGGTCTCTTTCCCACTATTTTTTCTTGTAGTACATTTGAGAAAAATTTGTTAATGCTGAATTACATTTCAATCAAGTTTGCTCTTCTTTGCCCAATTGATCTTTATAGTGACTTGTTTTCATTCTCTTCTTGAAGAACTTCTCTATACCCAGCTTGTCTTCATTAGATTCCTCCAGATTCACATTTTCGTAGCCCCTAATCTATTTTTTTTTTTTTTTTTTTTTGATGGGAGGGGGGGGGGGTGTTCCAGGTCTCACAGACTTAACATTAATACACTCCATACACATGCTTAGGGGCTAATTTTTTTCTAGCTGCCATCCTAGAAGTGTTTATGAATAAAGACATTAAATAATAAATCTCCTTTGTGTAAGTTAGTTCACATTCAGTTAGTGCAGTGAAGAAGTGAGAAAAATCCAGAGGTGTTATGATATCCCAAGGTTTTTTCCTGTCATACCTCAATTTACAAAAGCAACATAATTATTATGAGGTATGCAGGAAATATTGTTCTATACACTCAGAGAGTTGTTAATTATCTCCCTCAATTAATATAGCAAGCAGGAGCACAAAAGTCACGAACATAGTGTATTGTCGATTGACAAAACTTTATTCATTTCAATAAAGATACAGTATAAGTACCGGTATTTAATAACTATTTAAACAATATCAAAGTTACACTTTATTGTTATCTAGAAATAATTTAAAAACTTCAGATCTAGCAGTACCTTATAGCCATTAAGGTGGCAACATAGGCCATCAAAGTTACCAGACATAGCCTTCTATACTGGCAATGGCTACTGGTGAAAGCTTACCAGTGGATGAATGCTCATGAAAAGTAATTATGTTATGACTAGGGTTCGGATGTTTATGACCTAAAAAACTGGAAAATATGACCTTAAATATGCCCTTAAAAATGACTAAATATGACCCAAAAAATCGTAAATATGACCTAATAAAAGAAAGTATTTTCTAATAATAAATGTTCCACTTTTAAACGTTTAATGAAACTAAATTACTACATCGCATGAATGCAATCAGGATCGTGTTTTTAAGAATTTTACATATTATTCACAGTTTTGCTTGTAATGGACATCTAATTTTAAAGCATTTGCTTCTGTGTGATTGCTTCATCACTTCAATATAATATTTTGTAGTCCATGCGTGTCCCTATAAAACGTGAAAAATTGCATTAATTTAAAAATTAAATTTCTGTTAATTGGGCATAAACATTAAATTAATGAAATAAATTTCAAAGTAGGCTTTTTCGTACCAGTTTTCAGTCTCCTTTTTTGTCTGCATTACACTATACAACCACGTGCATTTTAAGATTATCGAATAGAAATCTTCTCCTGTTGTCACTTAATATCGTCTTAAACCGCGAGAAGCTCCTTTCGACGTTACAGGATGTCACAGGTGCATATTTGAAGAACGTCATTAAATCGTTTTGCAGCCGTCACTTTAATTCCACACACTTTGCAATACAAAATTTTCCCGTCGGTGCAGAAGTGGTTTTCTCCAAACTCCTTAACAAAACTTTTTAGTTTTACACTTTCAGAACACTTATTTTTCGGCATTTTGATGTTACCCGATACCACTGCAAGTGTGAACTGAAAATCTTTTAAAACTGTCTCTATTGAAAGTTGTTAACAACAAGGAGGAAGGCGGTAAAACCCCGTGCATTGTGCTTCAACTACCTACACTTGTTACATACTGTCCCTTCACATTCCAGTTACAGTCAAACCAAAATATTAGTAACTCTTTCTCGAAAAAATTTTAACTCTACGATTTAGTGCCTACAGTATACTGTGCAATTGTGCTCTTTTACCGAATTTATTACTGAAATATGACGTTAAATTAAAAAATGACCGAAATATGACCAAAACTATAAAAATGTCCAAAATATGACCTTTGCAATTGTGCTCTTTTACCGAATTTATGACTTAAATACTGTATGACATTAAATTAAAAAATGACCGAAATATGACTTAAACTATAAAAATGTCCAAAATATGACTTTATATGCAAAATAAAAACGGTCCAATTAGGATAACAAAAGTGCAATTCGTGTTTAATTTCAGTTTGCGGCAAGATTAGACGTCAGGATAAAAATATGATATGTCATGAACATCCGAACCCTAGTTATGACACAAACGGATAATAGGTTCTACTCTTTATTACAAAGGAAAGTTAACATATTTTTAAAGATCCACTGATTTTCAGTGGTGGTATGCTATTTGACCATTGAAACCATCACAGATATGCTAATGGAACTTTGAAACCAGTGCCGGTATTCCATGCTGACACGTTGTGATAGAAACTAGGCCAGTGTCTTATTTTATTAATTATTTCAGCAAAACAGTCAATAATCTTATATTGAAGAGTCTCGATAATCCAGACTAGACGGGACCAGACCCTGTCTGGATCACCAAAAGTCTGAACTGAACAGAATTTTTTTAAAAATGTGCATACTATAATGTAATAAAAGTTTTAGATTGGTAAAACTATTATATAGATTTTTTCCATAAATATAACTTTTCCTTCAACTTAATTTTAGTTTTAATACTACTGTAGACCTAAGCACTTAACCTGAGAACTGTTGTAGGATTAACAAAACAAAAGTCTTTGTGATTAAAATTCAAAATTGATTGATTATTCAGTACAAATTATCCGTCCGGATTAACCGGATGTCTGGACGAGTGGGGTCCGAGTTAGTGGGACTCTACTATATATGATGAACGAATCTCCATTAAAAATAACATTGCAGCATGTGCCCTGGGGTCTATTCTATGCTGTGTGATAATAATGTTGCTTGTCTTTTTCTTAGGTTCCTGGGGTGATGCTCTTGACCAGCAGTTGCGGTACAAGGACCTTTTCAGCTGCTATGAACAAGCATTAGAAGTTTTTCCAGACAATGAAGAAGTTCTTAATAACCTTGGATCTCATCTCTACAGGTTAGATTCCTCTTCTCACTTGTGTCTTTCTGTATGATTGTGTGCTTTTAGTCATAAATAATTAGTTTTGTGGTTGACCTTTTTTTGCCTCTTGGTAAATCACTTTTCATATTACGATAATATGAATTCTTTGAACATTTCTGTTTGGAAAGATGTCCTGAAAAACAATTTATGTACTCGCAAAAGATTTAGGATGCGGCCACATATAGTTATGAAAGTCATTATTAATTTGGAAGCTGTGAACAATGGACTGAAATCAGGATTCTTATGGGACATCAAGGAAGCTCCGATGGGTAGTTCACAGTTAATAAATCTTGTGGCAGAATTGAAGCAACTTGGACTGATTCATTCTAATATTTTTGTTGCAATTGTTGAAGAAGAGTGCATCATTGCTGATCTGAATATTGTAGAAAAGAGATGCTCCAATCAACAAAATTGTTTCATCAATGCTAGCCAAAACCTAGAAGCACCTGTTATCATAGAAACAATTTCAGTGGAATCTGCTCATATTAATGGCATGCTAGAGTCTGTTCACTCACAGACAACACGGTTTCTAAGAGGTTTAGAAATTAAGACAGTTACTACATTTTCAAAATCATCTTTTGATTCTGTAAATAATGAAAATCTCGAAGAAACTGCCTTAGGTACAGAAAAGGTATGTTTGAGAGGACAGTTTGATACAGATAAAGGAAAAGCAATGTCTGCAGCAGAAGATATCCAACATACCCCTTTAAAAAATGAGCCATATACATCTCATTTTATTCTAAATATTGATAAAAGCTGGTGTATCCCAACGTTACTAGGGATATTTCTAGGATATCCTGTTGTGTACTGGTATGATCGAAGTTCAACAAATGGTTGTGACACTTGTCTTTCATTTGAACAATTAATTGTATTTAAAGTGCTTATTGACACCAAGTGTTCAGATTTTAGTGAAAAGAATAGACATGAACTGTACTCCTTCAGTGTTCCATGCAGAACTGTGGCGGGTTTTGAAAATACCATTCAGCTTTGGTATAAAAACCTATTAGATTCAGTTAACAAACAGTCAATTTTCAAAAAAGTGAAACTTACAAAAGAGATTGTAACATTACCATCTGTTATTTTGTAGTTCTCATTTATAAAAGGGTCTTATTCCATTTTTCCTATTAAAAAAACATGTGAACATGTTTGATTTTAGTTGTGGTGAAAAAAAGGGCGAAGAGAGAAGGTCGAGAAGGTTGTTTAACCTTATAATATGTGTGCATTTATGTCCCTGCTTATTGGAAGAATCTTAGCGGCCTGTCACACTGAGCTTCGATCGATCAAGAGCAACAGACTGCCATCGAGCGCTCTCAACTACATTTCAGTTCCTTGTCACACAGCATCGAGCGTCATCGTTCAACGAAAATATTATAGGTTATGTACGTATATGATTTTACTAGGTCTACTCATCACTGTATATTAGAGGAAAAGTATATTACCTTATTAGGCCTACGTCTGCTTCTCTCCTGCACATTATCATACTACATGGGTTGGTATGTAGGGTTTAAATATTAGGCCTACTATCTCAGGCTACATCTGTTTACTTCAAGCTTCTGCCGAGCGAAGTGGTTTGTTGTTTGTTGTAGTTCGATCGCCCACCGCTAGGTGCTTCAGCTCGATGTATATTTGTATTTGTACAATTAAATTACATAAGAAGATATCGTTTTAAGTGCCTTGATGGATTCGTGCAATTCTATTTCATTCAAATGTGAGTCTAAAACGACATTATTGTGAAAGTTAAATCTTCCAGCATCAATTCTAAAATTCAGGTGGGTATGAAGCTTCCGAGTGCTGTCACCATTTGCCATCGACCGTCGATTGAAAAACGGATAGGTTTGATTTCACAGACCAGTTGATCTCTCTCGCTCGTTGTTGATCGCTGGTGATCGATGCTATGTGACTGGTACCATTGCTGTCTATAGGTTCATTATATCGGTCGGTCGGTCACTGTCGCTTGATCGATCCAGTGTGACAGCCCCCTTAGAAAACAGTTTGGTCTGCAGTGCTAATATAAAGACTGATTTGAAGATCAAAGGCATCACAAGTAATTGTGTTGTTAAGGGGGCTTTTACAGTAGCACACTCTCTTTTTACATATTCTTGAATAATTTAACTTTATCTGGACAGATTTTCATACAATTTTGTACACTTATTCTAATGAAATTAGCTGTAATTTGATATATAACATCTACTCTTATACAATTCATTAGCCCTATATTGCGTGCTTGCTCCCTCACTTCGTGAAACATCGGGTATACTCAGTCTAAACTCAGTCTAAACTTTTACGAAGATTACAAAATTAGGAAAACCGTTTCTTTATTATATAAAGACAAATATTCTAATTTTATTATGGCTTACAATTTTTATAGCTCTGAACCACAAACATTTTTAATAAAGTACCAGTGTAAATTTCTTAAAAATCCTGGAGCCAGTTAATAATGGCGGGTGAAGCCGTGGGCACCAGCTATAATATATTGATAGTTTAACCCTGAAAGTATCGTGGACAATAAAGATCCAATCAAATTACTCCTTCCCTTGAAAAATTACATAATTTATGAAAATTACATTGAATTTATCAAATTAAATTCACATCATATTCATCTGTCAACAAACAGTTGAGAAACAATATGTGTTCACAGTTAGCTTTGGAACTGCGTAATCGAATCTGAGATCGTTTTCCCAGGCGGCGCTTTCTAATCGTGGAATGTACTCTAAAGCCGGAATTTTAGCTGTTTCATTAATTATTAATGGTTTAGTTTGTGAATGATTCACGTGCAAGTGTTAATAAATATAATGCTTTAATAATTATTATACTCTTAATTTTTAATTTTTCAATTAATTATCGTGGGCGAAGCCGCAGGCACCTGCTAGTATCTAATAAACTATCAATATGAGTGATGTTTTAAAAGTAAAACATCATATATGAAACGATATCATCTTAAGTAAGGAATTTATTGCAAATTTGATTTTTTCCTTTAAATCTGATCTTTTCTGAAGGATGGACCTCAGTGAACATTCTGTGTACCTTAATATTAAATCTAGAATTGCTTACAATTTGCATTCAATTTTTACTTTATTTTCAAAGATGTTTTAATTTTCCAGTTAATCATTTTTAATCAGATCTTAACCATTGAAGTTCATCCTTTGACCATTAATACAAAAGACAACTGTACCAAAACTTGATTGAAATTGGACAAATGGTTCTTGAGATATTACTTTTTTGTAATGAAAATATTGAAACTATCAGATAAATGAGTCTAAAGATATGACATGCACTTGCATGTACTCAGCTATAGATAAAGATTGAATAATACTATTATTAATGGAATTTTTGTCTGAAAATTTAGAATTGTATACAGAATAACATACTCTATCACTTGAAGTGATAAAATAAAAGTTTTAAAAATATTTTTTAGTGTATAAGCCCCCTTTGATTGAACTTAGGTCAAATTTAAACATTTCCCCCCATGCATTTTGTATTAATTTTGAATAGTTTCAAATCACTAATCTCTTGAAAAGGCTTGTTCATTACTTTTCTGGTGTTAATGTACTCAACATTCCCCCTTATTTAATGAAACAGATGTCTCTTGGAGAGGAGGTTACCCCACGCCTAGAAAAAATGAAAACATTCATTTTGGGTAATGACCAAGGCCAACATTCTTAACATTTTAGGCAGCCATTCTCTGACTCAAATATATACAGGCCATTAAAATAACCAGCAAAACTGTCTTCGTTCCTCTTGATTTAAAGAAAAGAAGCTTTCCCTTATTTAACAAGTGAGGAAAAATGAATAAATAAATAATTAAATCAGTATCCCAATTCAAGCATTCAATAAATTGTATTGGCATAAACATAGTCTTGACATTTAGAAATTTTGAACTTAAGAAATAAATTCCATAATAATAACTTTTTATATTTTCCACGACTAGAGGTAGACGCGAACGCACGAACCTTGCATCACAAAGCCATAGCTTAGTCCACTAGACTACCAGCGCCAGTTGAAGGAAGCGAGTTCAGATGAACTTCTTGTACGATTGCTTCTTTTAACAAGACGTAAGTTTTACTGTCTTAACGATGTCTTTAAACTTTTTTTTTTTTTAAGGAAAAGAAACAATTTAGATTCTACACTATTAGTTGTGTATATTACTTTCCTTATCGCCTCAGGGTATCCTAGAAAAACCATTAAATTTTCCCAATGAACATACCAAGATTTAGCAATTTGTGGATACTGTTTACTCTATTTAGCTTCAAAAGATTCTAAAGCAAGATGTGCTTCTTCCTCTGTGCTAACAGCAAGCGAAGTTTCAAACATGCACTTCTGATACAGTTGCTGTTATCTTTGCTTTCTTTACGTAGAATCATCGAAAATGACTGAAAACTGAGCTCATTAGTAGTAAACTTGCAGAACTTTACTAAAAAATATTCTATGCACCACCTACGCAAAAACTGCAGACTTTAGATTCGTCCGCTAAAGCCTTATTTTGCATACTTGATATATAAACAGGCAGGTCTTAGTTCTGTTTTCCTGAAAACTTGCATTATTGGAACAAGACCCTTTTAAAAGGAGTTATGCATTAAGAATGCATTTTTAACTTCAGGCATGTTTGCAGTAAAGTCAGAAGAAAATATTATGTGTGATGAGGGTGATTGTAAAGAAAAGCATAATAAAGTGACATGCCATATCCAATTGAAAATAATTTACGGTCCTATTCTTTCCACTATACTTTTATTAAAAAATAATATAATATAAACAATGACACTTATTTATGATAGTGGATAAAACACTCTTTTACAACACACAACGTTTCAACCTGCCCTCCAGGCCTTTCTCAAGTGTACTGAATTGAATAAATCGTAAACATCCTGCCGTAACTATGTAAAAAAAAAAAGTGCTACATAGTTACGGCAGGATGTTTACAATTTATTCAATTCAGTTCACTTGAGAAAGGCCTGGAGGGCAGGTTGAAACGTTGTGTGTTATAAAAGAGTGTTTTATCCACTATCATAAACAAGTGTCATTGTTTATATTATATTATTTTTTAATAAAAGTGACATGTTCTGTGTTACTGCAATAAGTAAATTCAGTAACCTTACTCCTAGCATTACCTTTCCTATTTCTTCAGGAAATTGGAGTAATCATCCTTCATTTTTTTCTGATTAGTGATTTCATCAGATTGATGAAGCAACTTTCAACTGAATGTAAGTATGGCCTTGGCTACCTGGGTACCATAAAAAGGGGTAAACTGGATGCCAATGCTGTTGAAATTAAAATCTTCAGAATCGTCATTAAAAATAATCTGTGTCTTGAAAACCACTTCAAATCTCTCTCATTTTCTATCTCTCTCTTCCTCTTTTTCTTTCTTTCTCTTTTTCATTTTCTTTGTCTTTCACTCTTTTTCCCATTTTCACTCTCATTTTTCTTTCTGTCTCTATCTTTCTCTTTTCTTCTGTTTCATTCTCTCCTCTCTTCTCTCTCTCTCTTACTCATGCTCATGCTCAAACTGTTGCACTCTTTCTCTCTTGCACTTTTTCTCCCCTCACTCCCCTCCCCACTCTCCCATAAATTCATCTTCTCTTTTCCATACCCCTCTACCTCCTCTAACACACTATCTCTGTCACTCAGATGAACCATTAAACTACTTCTCTGGGTTTGCTAATTGTGGAAGCGGTATTTCATAGTACGTAAAAGAACAATTTTCATAAAATGATTGGCATTTAGCTTGTAACAGATTAGCATTTAACTTTGTTTATTTAGTTCCTAAAAATAATCAATTTTCACTTTTTTCTAAGGTTTCCTGACCTCTAAAAATAAAAACAGAAACCTTGTAGTATATTCCACGTTAATACAACTTCTTCCTACACCATCGGTTTTCTACAAAAGAATACAACAATAATATGAAAATCTGTGCTGGTTTTGGGGTAACCTCTTTGCAATCTCCTAATAGTGCAGCTATTTCTTTTCTTTGTAATTTCTGAACTGAAGTATTTACTGTGGAATACTAACTACTACACAGCTGGAAGTCATTCTGCATTGGTGTTAGGTTCACATGACGACCAGTTTCTTTGTGCTTTAGCTAGAATAGTGCAAATGTGCCCTCGAACTGAGAAAGTAGGATCCGTCTGCTTACTACTAATTGTGTTGCTGTTTATTGATTAATAGGTCTAAGGGGATGGGTAAAACAATGTAAGCAGCATTACTAGGAAAAGAGATCGTCATAACATGAAAAATTCTGTATCTCTACCATTGATCTGGTCTTTCGTACATCTTTTACAACCAGAATGGAAAAGAGCCATCCCTTAGAATTTTTAATAGGTACCAGAACAGAGCTTATTTGACCTAATATAAAAATCATATTCACAGGATCTAAAAGATAGATTTCTATCTGGCAGATGGGGGGGGGGGGGGGGGGCTTTTTTTTTCTGTCACTATTGTATTAAAATTACTTACAGTTGTGAGATTATTAGATGATTCAGTAGATTATGGCCTTTCAAAGGGGAAAAATTGGGATATAATTATTAATAATAATTTTAAAATGGTGTAATGAATCTAGAAACTGTGGAAAAACTATGTTTCTCCGGTTTTCTGGTTTTACCATTTCTACGGTACTGAAAATGGCGAATGAAGGAGTTTAATAGTGAAGTATATTACATTATACTTTGTAAAGTATAGTACGATAACTAGCTGTGTCCGTGGATCAGGCTGCATAATTATTGATTAGGTTTTATGTATTAAGATATATGTTTAGTGTTAACTATGATATAAGTAATTGCTCACTGCAGCTCTCTCCAGGGTTTCATTGTATTTCCCTTATACTGTAAGTTTGCAATGTTACATATAGACTAATAGAAGTTTATATATTTATCTTTCTTCTTGGTTACCGGTACCAAAGTTACCTAGGCAACAACCAAAATCTAGCTGATTCCTAGATTGGATAATTAATTCTCTCATCCGTGTACAATCAGCCGGCTATAATTGAACTAAAATCATCACTGTTGATTCAATTTGTTACCAAGATTAACAAAACATATACTAAAACCTGGCCAGAGAACCAGTCACATCTAGTCAGTCCAGTTGGGTCAACAAAAAAATCCAACATGCAAAATTCAAAATTCCCTTTATTTTAGGTGAGGATGCATATACTCTATTCACATGAACCACAGGTCATTAAAGTCTGGTTTATACCAATCCTATTAAGTGGAAAGGGAACCACACCATATTTGACTTTGATGATTCCAGTCTAGACTTTCTCTCTTTGTTACACCACGTGTAACATCGTGAAAAGAGTAGTTTTGAGTTTTCCCCTTTTCCTTGTGTTCATAAATCCAGAAAAATGAATTGTGAAAACTAATCAAACTTTAGTTGTTTGTCCTTAGGATAATTAGTTTTTGCTTTTCAATTTCCTCCCAAACCAGGTCCTTAAGCTTCAGAAAACTTTCAAATCTCATTTGGAAAAAATATCTAAAATTTGAATGGATTGGGAAACAGATAAGTCAACACACCATGAATATTCCTCCTCATATTAATCAAATGAACCCACAATCAGGATCTTGCTTTATTTTTTTCAGTGAACTATCAGGGGCAGTACTATAAATATAAATTTAACTTGCTCACTAGCTCCATAGGGGATTGGTTTGTTACATAAATTGATTGTTAATATTTTTACTGAAATATCAAATGGAGGTAGGAATTTTCTATTAGTTCCTAAGTCACTTCTGGTTCAGTCATTTCCGTTAAAGGTATCTACTTCTTCCTAATTATTATAATTTAAAACGCTTCCATCTCCAAGACGGAAAGAAAACTCACCAGCTAGTAGACAGATACCTATTTTATAAAATGTAGGGATGTACATCATAAATTTAGTTAAAATAACATTACAGAAAACCACTAATCAAATACAATGTAATGGTAAAAGATCAGAATGTTTTGAATCTAAGAGTGATTTAAGACAAGGGGATGTGTTGTCGACATTGCTGTTCCATCTGGCCTTGAAAAAGGTAGAAGTATACAGATTAACCCAGGAGGAACTATTATGAAAAGATCCATACAATATTTAGCCTACGTTGATGATCTGGTAATGATAGCTAGATTTTTATCAGCACTTAAAAGGCTAATGAACAAACAACGAATCTAACAAAATAATTAGGTTTAGAAGTTAATGTGGAAAGAAACTGCATACATGAATACAAATAAAATAAAACAAGAAATGAGGATAATGAAATAGTGATAATTAGGGTAAAAAATAAAGCAGTTGAATAAATTTAAATATTTAGGTTCATTGGTCACTTTTGATAGTGATTCTAGTAAAGATATAAAGAAATAACAAGAGCTTCTTTGCCTTGGCTAAGGGCCAGTTGTATAAAACTCTCAAACTGATGGTTGTTTTTAACTGAAAGTTTGAAAATAACTAGCTACTTATGTTGTATAAAAATAACTGTAGATTGTGTAACTCACAGTTTTAAATAACTGGAGAAAATAATAAAACATCTGGCAACAGTGCAAAAGTTGAGGGAAATTTGCAGGGAGTATTATGCTTATATCTTTGGTCTTTGATTTTCAGTTGTTTAATTAAAGACAAAGCACCATGTTACACATGTCTTTGGTATTTATTTCAATTGCTTAATAAAGATTAGTTTTTTTTATTATTTTTTTAAAAATAATTTCATTGAGGCCATGTATATTTTTGCTTCAAACTGCTTTAACCTTTCTATAGAGGTGTTTAGGTGTGTAAACGCAACCTACAGTACCTATAATGCCTGGAATGTTACAAATATTGTAGATATCTAATATTGTTTTCTTAAAACACTGTCCTTAGTTGGAATTGAAATAAACCGAGGCCTTAAAGTATAATTTTCCCTTGTCAATTTATGAATGGTTCTACTGGCTGTTCCTTTGGCCTCACAAAGGTGACAATAATTCGCAAAGGACCTCAGGGGTGACCCTGAATATCATAAACATATCATGAATTTGCTTTGTACTTGATTGTAATGGGAAGGAGACATAACCTCTGTCTAGTTGTTCTGCCCAAATTTTGGTAGCATGTCATGCAGTACTAATAAAAGATTATGACATTCAAGAGATACATGATGGGTTTTCATTGCATCACCAGATGGGGTATCAGAATAATCAGAAATCTAGAAATAAATGTTGCTATTTTGTAATGTGGGGCTACCATAACCAACAACAAAGCCAAGGTACCGGTGTCTGTATTTTTAATGTCATTAGACAAAATGAAAGCAAACTGAATCTAAATGATATGAAAATAATAATAACTCACACTGTACTTATAAAATGGATTTCTAGTGTCTTTTTCACTGTTTGAAATGTATTTAAAATTTCCAAATCATCAGTTAATGTTTTAACTTGCAAAAATTCACCAGTTATATTAAAATGTTGGTTAAGATGAGATAAACTTAGATTAATGTTTATACAACAAAAAAAGGTAGTTAAATGTAACTGAAAGTTAATTTTGCATGATAACTACAGTTTACATGTTTATACAACTGGCCCTAAAACTATGAAAACATGATACCTGTCGAAGCAAACTAAATTACAGATCTATAATACAATTATTAAACCTGTGGTGATGTATGGATGTGAAACTTGGGTGATGACGGAAGGTATTAATGGCACAGTTGGCAAGATGGGAAAGGAAAATATATGGACCGATAAAGAGGGGTGGAGAATATACTCAAATTTGCTATATAGAAAACCTAACATTGCAACACCTGTTAAAGCTAAAAGAATTGAATGGGTTGGGCATGTGATTAGGATGGTTGAAGGCAGATCTGTTAAAAAAATTTTTGAAGGCAAACCTGAAGGGAGTAGAGATAGGGGAAGACCAAGATTAAGATGGTTGGATTGTGTGGAGAAGGATTTGCATAGTATGGGGATTAGAAAATGGAGGAGAAAGGCAGAAAGCAAAGAAGAATGGGCTATCATCATTAAGGAGGTGCTACAGTGAGTCCCACGCAAGAGTTGGCCAATGACATGGGTTTCTGCTTCGCTGCAGGCACAGCTCCAACTCCCGAGCGATTGGGTGAAATACCTACGCAAATAAAGCCACGATCGGTGTAATGATTTAGGTTCTCACATTTACAGTTAAAATTACAATGAAAATAACCACGTACACGAGATGTTGGAAATGTTCTCCTCTTGCATCCACACAATACTGGCACCTTTTTAGGAAATTTTCTTTCACGCGCATAACTTCAGCTTCTGAGACAGTTAATTTCTCTTGTGATAGGCCTATGTGATATTGTCTTTAAGTTCTTCTAACAGTATGTGAATATTATTTATGAGGAAACTTGAAAAATAAGGTGTATAGGTCGATTTCCCATGCATTAGAAGAACTTAAAGACAATATCACAAGAGAAAATAACTCTATCTCGGTAGCTGTACTTATACGCGTGAAAGAAAATTTCCTAAAAAGGTGCCAGTATTGTGTGAATGCAAGAGGAGAATATTTTCAACATCTCTTGTGATGAGGTACGTGGTTATTTTCATTGTAATTTTAACTGTAAATGTGAGAACCTGAATCACTACACCGATTGCGGCTTTAATTTCGTAGATATTTCACCCGATTGCTCGGGAGTTGGAGCTGTGCCCGCCGCGACACAGAAACCCGCGTCATTGGCCAACTCTTGCAAAGGACTCACTGTAGCTAGACTGTAAGAGCTGATTGCCAGAAGAAGTAGGGTTGTACATCATACATTTTATTTATGTTAATCTGGTAGAGTTATAGATATTGTATTCTCATGTTTTAGCTCTTATAGTTTAAGTCAAGGGTTTTAAAGTGCACTCATTCATCACTGGCTAGAAAGTTGTAGGTTGTTCCTGGATCCTTATTATCATCAAGTTTTTTTATTAATATTTTGTTTCTTTAAAACATTGATGGACAGCTGTGCAGACTGATCAACACTTAAGTACAGTTAATTAAGTGAGATGGTTGACATTTAAACACTGTAGACTTCACATTTACTTATATTTTTGCTATGTTCTGCAAATATATAAGAAAAGTGAAGTCTCAGGTGTCAACCATCTCAATTAGTTAACATAGTATATTGCTTCACTGTATAAAAGTTCCATTATTCTATGGTGTATTAAAAGTTAACTACAGTTTTGTTTTGTCATTACAGTCTGACTGAGAAAATATGTGTTTTTGTTCGACTATACAATAATATCCTTAAAACGTGATGTAACAGTATGAGAATGGTATCCATTAGGCTCTTTTCACACTGGGTCACTTGTGACGGTCACCGGTGATTGCAGTGAACACACGCCGGTCACTTGTGACGGTCACCCCTAGTATTGCCAATAGTAGCTACATGAAACACAATTTGTAATCGCTTTTGACAACCCAAATGGCAGGTCGACATTTCACTTCATTTATAAAATCTTCACTATTAATCAAATCTAAACTCATGGCTGGATAACTGGTTTCGCTGAGCTCGATTATACAACTGAATTATGTATATACAACTTGCATGGTTGGTAATCATTAAATGCGGTGACTGTCACAAGTGACCCAGTGTGAATGCTCCCATTTAAACCAATGCTTCTTCGCTGGTGACGGTCACAAGTGTTCGGAGGAGACACTGCACATCACTTGTGTTTGGGTGGGACACCACGGTGACCCAGTGTGAATACTCCCATTTAAACCAATGCTTCTTCGCCGGTGACCGTCACAAGTGACCCAGTGTGAAAAGAGTCTTAAAGCACAGAATTGCATTATAACACTGTTGTACCGATTAATATCGAACACTGAATAATCTTGAACCTTGAGAGCAACAAATCATACTACATAATAAACAATCTTTATGTAAAATAAAATCAATTCTGTTCATGTTCATTTTAATATTGTACTAAATTGAGTTAATTTTGTGTTTTAAAGTCCATTGGATTGAAGTTAAAACGCCGAGAGAAGCTTTGAGTTCCCTGCATGCCATTAGCTGCCATCTGTCACAAAGGATTAGTATGCCAAGGTCAGCCGTCAGGTTTGATGAATCTAAAAACTCAGATCTTAAACATTTGGTCAAACAAAAGCAGTCTTATGCAACTTGCCTGTAATGGTAAGACACTCGTGACTTTATAAAACTGTAGTCTTACGAGTAGTTTGTATGAATGTGAAACATGGCCACATACATTGCAGGAGGAACTCAAGTTGATAGTATTTGTCACTTCTTTTCGTTTCTTCATTATTAATTAACAATAAGTAAACAAACAATGGAAGTATCTCTATATACCGTATTTTACAGACCATAAGACGCACTTTTTTACCTTGAAAACAGAGCCTTGAAAGTTGGGTGCGTCTAATGGTCCGAAGTACACAAAAAAAGTAAAAATATGGTAAATATTGCCAGAATACCATAGTTATAAACAAGGTGTTGTAAATAATAGGATAATTACACATTTTTGCACAGGCTGCACATTAGTGCACTCGTCATAATTGTAAAATGAGAGTAGCTGGAAGGTATACAATGCGAAAAGAAAGGAATGTTGAGTTCTTTTATACGAAAGGAGTTTTCTCCGTCGGCTCTGGTTTAAATGAAGGTAGTGACCTCTAAACAGCCTTCTCCCGTTACACTTACCGTATGGTGAATTGAGGGTTAGAGGGTGTAAAAGTATTTTCAGTCTTTCATGAGAAATCAGTTCGGTAGTAAAAATGTTACGCGATGCCACCTGTACAAAGCGATTTCCGTACAACACAGGTTTAAAGTTAGAAGTGATTTACACTGATTCCATTGTACAAGGTTATAATTTGTTTATGCAATAAAGTAAATTATTCCCTTTAAAATTTGTCGTTTAGAATCTTATTCAATTTCTTTTGGTTTAAATTTCCATCCTTAAATCAATGTGCGTCTTATGGTCTGTAGCGTCTTATACTCCGTAAAATACGGTATATAAAAGGCTTTGTCCTGACTGACTGACTGACAGGAATCAACGTAGAGCCTAAACTATAACAGGTAGAGACTTGGAATTTTGACAGTAACTTCGTTTCACAATGTAGGTGCTCACTAAGAAAGGATTTTGAAACATTTTGATTTTAAATGCCAAAAATTATATGTTTTTGAGAATACTTAATCCCTTTTTACACAGAATTATCAAATCCAAATCACAGTTCATTTGACAACAGTATTGTTGGCAGTCTTCACATAAGGCTTTGGAAATAAATGAAACAAGACTTGACAAATTAGAGAACTATCAATATAATCCATGTTATAAATAAATATTAAAGAATGAAATCCACGAAAATAATGCAGTCACATAACTTTCTCTACCCTGGACATAGAGAAAACAATATGAGGTATGGTAATGTGTGTATTATTATATCGCAGGTTTTTGGAGAGAGAAGTATGAAAGTGATATTACATTTCTGTTTAGTTGCATCCCCAAAACAGTTTTATGGTAACATGAGAGTGAGAAATAAAATATTCCGCAAAGACAATACAATTTTATGTTACCGGAATTTCTGTTTCTTCTTATTTGAACCCCTACCAGGCTTGCTGTGTACAAGCGATGGGATGCAAAATTCTACATCCTCTATGAGCCAAGCGTTTTCTGAGGGAATAGTTTGAGTGTGATAAATCGTTCTTCCTATTTCAAATTCTAAATACCTATATAATGACCTATAATTTAAAAATCGAAAGTCCTTCATAAGATAATTTCTAATTTCAAAATAAAAAACCCGGGCAACACCGGGTCTTTTAAGCTAGTACAAAATAAAGCATAAACTATTCAACAACATAAATATACTGTACTTCAGCTTATACAAGCTACTGACAGTCAGACTGGCCTTGGATTCCCCCAATAGCAACTGGGAAGGCATGAGGCGACACATCAGGACTGCAGAAATATAATTATGCGGATTCAAACACAAGTTTACGCCTTAGGGTAAATGGGGTTGCAGAGTGAAAGGCATGTATCAAGTATAATATTTTCTGTATTCTAGAGTCCACTATGCCTTCGTTTCAATTGGTGAGATATAAGCAATATAAATACTTCCGAATACAGATGTAAAAAGGTGCATAAAATTTGGTGTAATAATTCGCGTTTATAGCTTTTTTTGTTTTTTTTGTTTGTTTGTTTGTTTGTTTTTGTTTTTTATTGTTTTTTGTTTTTTAAGGGAGTATATATCCCCTTGATCCCCCTCTGCATTCGCCACTGTGTAGATACTCTATTGTAAATTACATAAAAAAATAATTGCGCTAAATATGAAATGAAGGAATTAAGACTTGAAGCTAGTCACTACGTGTAATGGATTTTTCCATATTCCATTCGCAAAGAATTAAAGGTATTATATCAATTGATAAACATTACAGTTGAGCAAATGAAGTACATATAATAAGTTTTATATAATTTGAGGCTGATCATGTTTAGGACCTCCTGGGTAACATAATATTTTTTTAAATTATCTAACTTAATATGGATAAGACTTCATGTTGGTGAGGGAGGATGCAGCCCATGTGCCTGCTCTAATCTAATGAAATCTAATCCTGCAGTATATATTTTTGCTATAAGCATTAATCTTCGAGAAATGCAGCATTACCTACAAATTAGTTTTATGACCTGCAAGCCTCCACTTTTCTTATAATTGGTTAAATTCTTACCATAATTTGCAGATGGGGTCATGTCATAGAAGCTTGTAACTTTTTCCGCCGAGCTGTGGAATGTAACCCCAGTTTTCTGCCAGCACGCCGTAACTTGCAAGGATCATGTAATTACCTGGTGGAGCGGTGGCACTATCGCATGTTGAACGACAGTGTACGCAATGATGCCTACAGAGCTGCCATCACCAGGCGAGTATTGCAACAAGGAGAAGGAACTTCAGTGCTTGATATTGGTTCAGGCACAGGCTTGCTCAGGTATGTATGGGTTGCCTGGTATTCTGTTGATAGGTACAACATTTTCATAGTATAATACACAGCTTAATTTGCAAGCATTTGCAACATATTAAAAATTGTTCGGCATGGTTGGCAGCATGCCTGACTGCCATGCCAGCAGCCCTGGTTTGTTTCTCAGTAAGGGTGGGTTTTTAATCTGACCCCAAGGGCTGGATATCGAAGTGGTGGCAGTGTACAGCTTGTAATCTCTAGTCTGTGCATTCAATTGTCTCGTCCTGATGCAGGCTGGAGTTTGTGCAAACGATAGTTAGAAAGTTTAGGTATTGATTTCAGTAGTCTGTAAAAAAATCTCATCCACTGACACTTTATTTGTTGCAGTAGGCTTTGAATTAGTTGAGAAAAAGGGATGTTGACAAAATAAATTATATATAGTATATGAAAATTCTAAACGAATAATGTGTTTTAACTTAATATGAGAATATGCTATGCCAGAAGTCGGCATAAGATCCTTTCCACTGAACCTTTTCATTACAGTAGGCTTTGTGTTAGTTGAGAAAAGACTAAATCATTTGAGGGGAAGAAAGGTTGATTGTGCGAAATTTTCATTTGGGTATTAGGTTTGGGAAGCCTGAAATATTTATTAAACACCTGTAAGATCTAATAAAACATTTTTAAATCCATTGTTCCTAAAAAAAAAATTCTTTTGACATCTGAATTGAGTCGAAATAATGACGTCCGATGGGCCTGTAAAAGCAATGTATCCTTAACATTCTTTGCAAATGTTTACTTTTATTTTACAATAAACTCTTCCTTTAAAAACTCAAATATTTTGAAAAGCGCAGTGAATTTTTATTTTACCAGATTTCAAAATTATTAATTTCCCCCAAACTTTTCCCAACTTGCACCATGATTTCCCCCTGTGGGCTGCCACAACTGAATTATGTGCGACCCCACAAGAAAATCCATCGCATATTCTTATACAGGCTGTGATTTGAATCTGGTTTTAGTTTGTTTGCTGCTGAGACTGGGGCAGAGAAGGTGTTTGCCTGTGACTATTCCCACACTATGATCCAGATCGCTTCACAGGTGCTGAGTGCCAACAGAGTTGGTGAGAAAATTACTCTTATCAACAAACTGTCAAACAATATAGAAATCCCAACAGATATGCCAGCAAGGTAAGGCTCTATACTAATTTGTGTAATCCAATGTATGTATATATATTATGTATACGTATATCCAAACTTACATAAACCAAAACTGATTTTTTTTCCCCACTTGTAAAAATTTATAACTTTGGGGATTTTTTTTTTTTTGGGCAGCCTCCAAACAGATGTAACGTAAGATGGGAACGAGGCTATAATGGTAGGCTGCTGTAGTTTCTTGCTGTAAAAGTTTCACTTCCTTCCAGTGGTGATATTCAAACAGTTTAACAACCGGTTCTCATCAGGGTATTTGATGTTGATTCAAAATAGCCCAATGTGCTATATGGGCCCGTGGGTCTCAAGCGCACCCAATAATTTGCTGTGAATTGTCTTAAATATTTATTATAATAATTATTAGGCCTATTATTACTAAAAAAATCATGTTTAGTCGGTGCAAAACCAAAATCAGGCTAGCCTGTAGGTTTATACAAGCGTTGACACAAATAACATGATCTCCCTTGTTTCAACGATCGCGATCGTTTGCAATTGTTTCTGAATCTTTCAAATGTATAGCCTACGACAAATTTACTCTGTTAATGCCAGTTTTCCCAGCATTTTCCGAAATAATTTTTTTCCGCTTTGAAAAGACTGAAGACATTATTACGTTCGACAATATTATAGAAAAGAGTTAATTTCACACATTGCTGTTCTAAGTGTAACCCTACATACGGATAATGGGGAAAAGTTGGCTTTTGTTTTTGCTTGTTGAAGAATTTATAGGGAGAAGTACTGTACATATAGGCCTACAAAATGCAGTGCTACTCAATAGTTATTGCATGTTTTACTTTATTTTAATTTATAATATTTGTTACCTAATATCTTTCCTCCAAAGGTCCCCATAATTATAAACTTTGAAGAATTAAATTAGATTCCCACCCGGGAGGTGTTGGTAGCACGGTTGCCTTCCACCTTGTCGGCCAGTGGTTAAAAATTTCCAACTTAACCGCATGCCCGCTACCTATGGTGGTAGTCCACCGCTGGCGAACATAAATGGCGTGTTTTGGTTCTAGCAAATTCATATAATTAATGTATTATCACTGTTGTGGATTGGCGTGAATCTGATCTTGGAAAAAGGCAATCACTCATTGTGAAGCTCCCGGTTCGGAGAACCTACAAGATATTTAACAACCGGTTCTCGCGAACCGGCTGAATATCACCACTGCTTCCTTCTCAAAAGATCATAAATATGGCTCATCCTTTAGTAGCAATCTTTTACTGAACAAAGAGAGAGAGAGAGAGAGAGAGTGAGAGTTTTTTACTTCCAACTGTATAATAATGACAGGATGACAGGAATCAACGTACAGCCTAAACTATAACAGGTAGAGACTTGGAATGTTGACAGTACCTTCGTTTCATAATGTAGGTGCTCACTAAGAAAGGATTTTGCAAAATGTTGATTTTAAATGCCAAAAATTAAACGTTTTTGAGAATACTTAATCCCTTTTTACATAGAATTATCAATTCCAAATCACAGAATATATTGTTGCCAAATATGGTATCAGATGGGCTTGGAAAAAACAAATGAAATGCACTTTTGACAAATAAGAGAAGTTATCAAAATAATTCATGTTATAAATAAATATTACAGAATGAAATCCACTAAAATAATGGAATCACATAACTTTCTCTACCCTGGACATAGAGAAAACAAAACGAGGTATGGTAATGTGTATATTATTATATTATATCGCAGGTTTTTGGAGAGAAAAGTATGAAAGTGATAATGCTTTCTGTTTAATTTCATCCCCAAAACGGTTTTATGGTAACATAAGAGTGGGAAATTTCCCGCCTCGATATTAAAATTTTATGTTACAGGAATTTCTGTTTCTTCTTATTTAAACCTCTACCAGGCTTGCTGTGCACTGTACAAGCGATGGGATGCAAAATTCTAGATCCTCTATGAGCCATAAAAAACTATATCAAGCGTTTTCTGAGGGAATAGTTTGAGTGTAATAAGTAGGGACCGGATTTTTAGGTTTTTAAAAACACTGTTTTAGGTTTTCCATTAGGTGAAATAGTTTTTTTTAGGTTTTTTTTATCTAAAATATCGTTTTCGGGTAGAATAATTGGTTTAATGAATTTGAATGTGCTACATAGGATTCAATGCATCATTAACACGTCTTCTTAAAACACAGTGTGACCACTCAGTGTGAATAACAAGACAGTACTAAAGGCAAACAAACGCTTTAAAACACAGAATTCTATACCCTTGTTCATACACGGCAACAATGGTTGTTCGTACGAATATTTTAAAAGGAATACGCCGGTACTCTACACTTCCTCTCTTGATACTGTCCATCCTAGACGACAATGGGTTGAACGAAACGCTAGTGGTATTAATTTCAACCGGACAAAAATTATTGTCTCTCCACAAAATATCGATTCCTCAACTGACAAGCAAAAAAGACAAAAAAGTAGCCTAAATTAGATATTTTAGGTTTTATATCCTGTTTCGGTATATTTAGGTTTTTATACCCCATTTAGGTATTTTTAGGTGCCACATAATTAATGTGGGTGAATCCTACGGACATGATTCGAAAAAGTGTATTAGCGCTTTTTGTTTTGGAAGCAAGGAAAAAAAATAGGTAAAAACCTAAGAATCCGGTCCCTAGTAATAAGTCGTTCTTCCTATTTCAAATTATAAATGCCTATATAAGGACCTAGAATTTAAAATTGAAAATCCTTCATAAGTTAATTTCCAATTACAAAATACAAAACCCGGGCGACGCCGGGTCTTTTAAGCTAGTAATATAATATACAGAGTGTTAATGAATAACACCAAAATATTTCACCTGTGTATAGAGGGGACATAGATCATAGCATTAAAATATGTATGTTTAAAATTATGGACTGTGCCAGTTTTGATGTTTTTCTTTTGTACAACAAATTTGAATAGTTAGATAAGTGAAAAAAAAAAAAATGAAAGAAAATTCTCACAAAGTAGAAAAGAAGTTATTAAAAGTATGCCAATAATGTATGAGTAATTTTATTTATGTTTCAGAGTATCACTTGTGGTTACTGAAACCGTCGATGCAGGATTGTTTGGAGAAGGCATACTGCAGTCTCTCTTACATGCCTGGGACCAACTTTTACTTCCCCAAAATAAAAATGGGGTATCAAGAATCATACCTGAAGCTGCCAAAATATGGATTGCACCAGTAGAGTGTTTATACATTGCCAGAAAATATAGATTACTGCAGAAACAGGTAACATTTAAAAGATTTCCCCCGAAATCATATGAAATTAAGAATTTTTAATTGTTCATTTCTGTTGGTGTTATTTTTTATTGTTGAGTAAAAGATGGAAACCCTAATGTGTTTTAGATGGAACGAATGGTTGAAGAACCTGAAGCAAATGATGTGAGATTCAACTTCCAAAAACTTCAGTTGACAGCACACTGCAATGAACCATATGATTCTGAAGATCTAACCATGATACCTGGAGGTTATAGGTAAGTTCTTGTAGTAGGGCTATGGGTATTTTGTTCTGAACTGCACAGCTAACTATACTAGTTCCAACTAAAGAATAAAGTAGATGTAAACAAAACCACATGACATGATGGGTTCTGATTGGCAGTTGGATGCACAACCCCTCCAGGCTCTTGCTTGTCGTCTTCTTCCGAGTATTAATGTAGTTTCTTCAAAACATAAAAAGTAAGTAATGTATTTGATGTAAGACTAAATTAAGCACGTTTCTCAAGTTTGTTGCAACACTTTCTATGTGATTTAAGCAATACCAATATTATTATTTCATATTATCGGTTGAATGTAATGCGACGCGCATGCCTGAAGACAACAAAGGTATGAAAAAATAACACAGTCACTTGTCATGTATTCCTCGAAGACAGTTAACGTTCAATTCATACGGTGAAAACAAGCTTACCACAGTTATTATAAATAATAAAAGACAGCAATACAGTTCAATGGCTGAAGCTAAACAGGCCTCACCACCTCGTGTTGTTAAGCACAAGCGGGGAAAGCCGTTAAATAGTGGCGAAAAAACTGTGATCTTGAATGTTTTTAATACGTTTTGCAGTAGGTAGATTTTCATTATGACATTGAAATATTACAATGCATTAGCATTTTAAACGTAGGCATATGTAATATTTGTGAAATCCAGCTTTGTTTCTGTAGATACTAGCTTACTTTGATCAATATTAACGAGATCCTCTTGCATTGAAATTGCGACGTCTGCAATGTGTCAACGAACACGTGGTCGCGGAGTAATACATATCAGTGTGTTCGTTTACATCTACTTTATTCTTTAGTTGGAAATAGTATAGATTTAATGACAGGTTTACTGTCTTGTCTCACTGAGAGATTTATACTGTATTATGTTCTCTACAGAAATTTTTGGCCTGGGAGAGAATTGAAGCCAGATTTTCAGCTTGGTATACTCATGCCAAGACCAATAAGCTCTCTCAGGATGTACCCTGTCTTATTCCAGATACAGTAGAACTTTATTATAACGACATTAGTTTCAGCGTCAATTCGGCTATAGCATCATGTTTTCTGTGGTACGGACTTATTCCTCATAAGGAACGTGTTTTTCAGCCTTGCTTAGTACTACAAACGTACATGTGTCTACCTTGCTTATAACATCATTTTCAGCCTGGGTTTCAAATAAGATTTTCCAAGATACAACATTTTTTGGGAAATCTGTTGATGCAATCTGGCAACTTGGAAAATTCTTTTCCCTCCCATTCTGTCATTAGTGTCTGGAATGCAGGTAGATTCCTTGCCTCATTGTAATCCTCATGCATTCATAATGGTGATAATAACCACAGAATGCGATAACAGTAGTCTACCTGATGTCAGTTTCCATAACAATTTTTCTTGGAGTGCATGTATTTTAGCACAGCATGTCCAGTAATAGAAAAGTTTTAACGGAAGAAAAAATTAAAGAAATTCATTAAATTAAGAATGGAATTTAAATGGTTATTTGTAGGGTTTGGATGTTTATGACATTTCATATTTTTGATGTGACCTCCATTCTTACCGTAAACACAAATTAAACATGAATTGCATGCTTGTTATCCTAATCGGGCCATTTTTATTATGCATATAATGTCACATTTTGGTCATTTTTTATGGTGTTGGCCATATTTTGATCATATTTATAATTTAACATCACATTTCGGTTATAAATTCCGTAAAGGAGTACAGTTATACAGTATATTCATTAAACGGTTGAGTTAAATTTGAAATTTATTTCATTAATTTAATATTATGCCTTATTGGGTAAGTTAATTATTTTAAAATTAATGCAAATGTTCATATTTTATAGGGACATGCATGGTCTAAAAATATTATTTGGAGCTGATGAAATGAGTAAACAGGAGCAAATTCTTTAAAATTAGAAGTTCAGTACAAGTAGAACTGTAAATCACCTTTTACTGTTAAAAAGTGGTTACCTAATTGAATTCATCTGGTGTAATAATTTAGTGTCATTAAACGTCTTAAATTTAAACACTTATTTTTAGAAAACACTGAATTCATCTGGTGTAATAATTTAGTGTCATAACGTCTTAAATTTAAACACTTATTTTTAGAAAACACATCTTTTATTAAGTCATATTTAGGATTTTTGGGTCATATTTAGTCATTTTTAAGGGCATGTTTGCTGTCATATTTTCCACCTTTTTAGGTCATAAACATCCGAACCCTAGTTATGTTTCGTCAATTTGGCCTAGTTAATTCTACAGTCCAAATGATTTGGAAGAGCAAGGATAAAATTCTTGCTGGATTTGAACAGAAAAGATTGAAAATTAAGTGGTTACTCTCAAGAACATTTTCCACCATGCGAGAATCATATCAACTGATGAAATAAAGCCACAGAAACTGAAAATATGTTCGATTAAGTGATCTACCATTATTTACATTGCTGCGAGAAACCGTGATATTCTTGATCAGTGCGACTATGAAATCCGGGGTGCACAGGCAAAGAGAGTTAAGTCCACCTTCCTAAAAAATTGAGACATGTCCATAGAGTTATAGATAAAAATGTTCTCTACATTTTGCAACGCCCCCTCCCAACCAACCCCTCTAAATTCCTCTTCTTCTGCCTTGAAGATCAAACGTGGAAGAATGCTGCTCTCAGCTCGGCCGACCCTTAAATAAAATACTAGGTAACTACGGGAGGGAAAGGCGTTACGTAACGAAGAGCATGTAAAATTATTTAGATGCACTTCGCAGCTGAGAATATAAACTTAGCATGTGAAAGCTAAAAGAATTTTATTATTTAAAATTTAAAATTCTTTTCTGCCTGATGGGCAAGACATAAATTTCATTTAGTATATTTACAGATTTTAGGCCTGATGACCAAATATGAAGACATACAAATTAAAATAATAAGATTATTTTATATACACATCGGGCCTGATGGGCCTGTTTCAATACAAGAGTTGTTCTTTAAATACTTTCCCAGAACATGGGTTAAAATACATGCATGTTATTTTATAATTTTAACACTTCAAACTTGTCTCGGCCGAGTAATTAAATTCATTATTGGTTAATATCAATGATACATGCAAATGGCCGGACAAACATATAATTACTTATTTAGCATGCTTTTCACAAATACAATCATGCGGAGTGCATTACATACCTTTTATCTTATAAGCAAAACTGCCAGACATTCCTGGACAGAAAATACATTGGTTCCGGATTGCAAGCTGGTGTGGCCTATATGCTATCAGGATAACGTGTATCAAACCCTACTTAAATAGAATACAACCGAATGAAAGAAATAAGTACTCCAGATTCTAAAAGACTCCCCATATAAGTGCAATACATATTTGATGCTGCACAATGCCTTATTTCCACTCAGCAAAACAATAATAAATGAAAAGAAACACGAGGGAGAAGCCCTATATAAATAATTCCCCTGAAACTTGCATGTATACTGAAACTACAGCACTAAACTTACATGAAATTAAAGTAAAAGAACCCATCCTTAGTAATCACTAATAAGTTTCTAGTAACACTGGAAGATTAATTAAATAAATTCAGATACACGTACCTGCTCAAATCCTGACATGGTTGGCCTCGCGGCCACCATATTGTGTTCTTGTTTACCCAGTCCCATGGCCACACACCAGGCTTGCAGCCC
This sequence comes from Ectobius pallidus, assembly GCA_964059195.1. Taxonomy (NCBI): domain Eukaryota; kingdom Metazoa; phylum Arthropoda; class Insecta; order Blattodea; family Ectobiidae; genus Ectobius; species Ectobius pallidus. The sequence goes on along the minus strand of CAXKWD010000010.1, from coordinate 73,374,900 downwards.
GTTCACAAAGGAAGTAGAGAATGGAGAGAACGAGGCCTATGTTGCCTCGGCTTTTATAGTCAAGCCCCCCTCTCTTCTCATAATTGGTAATAAGGTCGTACCAATCGGATTGTGAATAATAAAACAAATGAACTGTTCGACGAATGACAAATAAGAGAACGAAGAGCGCGAAGTTGCTCCCCTCACTAGCGCTGACGCGCATCTGAGCTGCACATCAGCACTGCAGATGAACTGGGAACCCGTTCCCCTCAACACGAGGCGACCTCCTCTACAGAGCGAGCGCTTCCGAAGCAAAACGAAGTTAAATACCATTCAAGTTACCAGACTTCATACGCAACAAAGATCACGTGATTCTTTACTGCTATATTCCTGAGTAAAACAGATACTTCATTCCCATACTACTAATTAAAATTCCATTCTAATTTAAATCTGTTTTATCCTACTTGAGCCAATGTCATGCCCTTTAAAAATTGATATTATTTTTAATATTGGCTCAATTTGTGCTAAGTCCAGTAAGTCATAATCAAAATTGTACGGTAGTTATGGATGTGTGCCTCATGGGTTTATCCATCTCTAAAGCTATGTTGGGCTGGTATAGTGTGTTAAGTCACTCTAATTCTCAGTAACAAGAAAGTGGACTTAACTCCCTTTGCCCGCGCACCCCGGAAATGTATGCAACAATAAATTATGACCTAGTTAACAACTGAAGATGAAATTGCAAGTGAAGTGAAGAATAAGAGCCACATGACCAGGGTTGCCAGGTGTTAAAGCTGAAAATAAGGGACATAATCCCAGTTTCTTTTCAGTAAAATAATGCCTATTGCTCATGATCAAATTTTTCGTTAAATTTACTGTACACTAGTAGGTGCCAATGGCTTCACCTACATCTAATAATTCAAACCTAGATGTGTTTTAAATAAGTAAAAAATCCAACTTCGAGGTGCATTTCACGATCAGAAATCACCGCTCAGGGAAAAAAAGGACCATGATTCGAGTTCCAAAAAATATTCTGCATAGTGAGTTTTGTCCAAATCAATCAATTTTTTCACGTTTAGGCCTGCCGTTTATCAGGTAATCCCACGAGAGTTGACGAGTTTATCGATAGAGGAGCGAATTTTTCTGATGAAACTCATCAACTCGAGTTGGATTTATTAAGACTATTCCATGAATAAAAATATTATGGATTATACAAATATTAATTACTTTTGTGCTTTGTTGTATAAAAACAAAACTAACAGCTGCAAGATCATGGCATACTATGAATCAACCATCCATGAATCTATTTGAGTTACCATGTTGTGATCAGTGCTACCAATGGTAGGCCTACATATAAGACATAGCTAACTTCATTTAGGTAAGCTAACAGCAGAACAGAATAAAATTACACGAAAAGGCTTGCACCTTATCGAAACTGTGTTTTTAATCAATGTACATTTCTATTATTTCAATTTCCAAACAAGTTATGTTGTATAAAATAATCTGTTTTCGTGCTGCTTAGTGACAGCATATGACTATTAACCACTGCACACAAATACTTACATGTCCAGTAACGAGCAGACAATTTTACCCTGATTAAATGGCATCCTTGCGATTCGTACAAGAATATTGCAAGATAAATGGCCGTGATTGGTCTGTATCCGAGGAATTGCTAAACGTTATTGGTCAATATCAAGTACGAGTGGAATAGTCTATGTAAAAAAATCAGATTTTTGCATGCCATTATGTTATAAACAAATGAATCAAGCAAAGAGGACTAATAGTATATTGCGATACAAGTGCCGTAAGGCATGATTACGGATTGAGGAAATAGTTTGAAAACACGAGGCGCTTGCGCCGAGTGTTTTCAATTTTCCGAGATCCGTAATGCGCTTACGGCATGTGTATTGCATGTTATTTTTTGCACGATGATTATTTATATCAATTTAATTATATTAATTGTGATATTACGTGAAAATATTATGTATATACATTCTTGAAGACAGATGTTTATTTCAGAAAGTGATTCGCATGTGTTTGTTGTTATGGGAACCGAATATTTGTCCTGGGGGCTTTGTCCATAAAGACTTGTATTATGAAGTGTATCGTAATGAATTATGACGTGGCGCAAGCACCGTAAGTAATTTAACCGCATCACAACGCTCTTAGCAACAAGATTGTGTGGGAATGTCAACTTACGATCCACGGCAACAACGTTCGTAAGTACCACTAATTAGTTAAGGAGTGCAAAAAATATTTTAAGCAATTGACAAATTGATGTGTTATGTTGGAAAAATATATATTTCAGCAATTCTCTTCTTTCTCGGTTGTTATGACAGTAGAGCAAGGCTACCTGCAATTCATTTTACAATTGAAATATTTTAGCAAAACTGTTAGGCTACTTCGATAATGAACAAGTCACATTTTCTGCCAGTTTTTCGCTCATAACTCGTGAACAATAGTGAAAATTAAAAATCGGCTTTGAGGTGCATTCAGACATCCTTAAGACCATCTCTTTAAAAATTTCCGATCTCTGCGTTCCATAGATTTGACTGGGGATCATACACAGAAAGACAAACACTTCCTCTTATTATAATATAGAAGTATCAGTTTTCATCAAATTTTTTTGCCCTCGATGCAATTTCCCTTTGGTTAAACACTTTGTCAAGTGTTTCAGCAAATAGCACATGTTCTAATTCCAGCACATCTTATGTCTCATATTCTTCTTCTCCTAAGAAATGCAACTCTATAATAAGATCCAATAAACTCCTGAGACAATGTTCTCTGTAAGAATTGTTGTCCTATTAGTAATACTGAATATAGGCTTACTAAACTTATCTTGACTTTTGTGGAATAAGGCAGACTAACTTTTAAGAAATCAGCCTGATGTTTTTTCTATAGATTTCGCTGGCCGACCGTTCTTTAGTTTTCCTCGGATTGTCAGCCAGTTGTTTTAGAAGCATAGTCCTCTGAAACGCCGCAGTATTCTAAACTACCTGTCCGACTGACCTGACAGTATATTCAAACTAAACATCAGGAAATCTTTAAGTCATTTATCATGTTCTGTGGTAATTTATAGTGTACTGAATTTGTATTTCAGGTTCTTAGCCACACCGCTACCAGCTTGCCATATCAAATTCAACAACCGTGAGGACATGTGTAGTTGGCTGAGTGGCCAGAAATCTGAGTGCTGGCTTGCTTGCAACACGTCAGGTCGGATAGATGCTCTGGTTGCATGGTTTGATCTCCACTTGGATGATATTACTACTATTACGTCTTCTCCTGATGTTGACAGAGACAATGTGCACAGGGCAAATTGCTGGGACCAAGCTGTGTTTCCTCTCCAAACCCCTCTATTTCCTGTTACTGGAGACAAGTTAAAAGTCTCTCTATCCTGTCAAGGAGTAAAAAATTCCTCCAGGGTGTCCAGTCAAGATCCAATCAGCATTTTAGAACACACTTTGCAATCCAGCAGACTTGATTCTGGTGACAGTTCTATGGAAACTCTTGAAAATGCTGCAGGATGTGCGGTTTTGGACAATCAGAGAGATGAAAGCAGTACAGTGACTAACGCTTCTGTGAAGAACAGCTCAGAGAAGTTGAGGACTAGCAATCAGTTAGACAAAGTGCTGTGTGTAGAAATTCAGGAGTACGAGAGTGGTGATTGTAGAGAAGGTATCAGCAAGGAATGCAAAACTGATTGTGGGATATCTCAAGAAGCTGTGATGTTTCTGAATGATGAGCTTTGGATGAAAGCTTTAGAAGAAGTAGCAGAGCATCTTGGGCAAAAGGTAATATTATTTCCAGTGCAATGCAAGTTGGTTATTGTGACCACTTTAAGTATCCTGACCAGATTTTTTATGATCCAGCAGAGACAAAGGCACTATCACGAATATGGTTATTTAACAGTCACAGCATTTTAAGTGTGGTTTTTTACAGTGAAATAATACCACACTAGAAATGGAATGATAGTATATGGTCTTTTTTTTTTTCATATTTTCTAAAATGAATTTCCAGTTTGAATTTCCTACTTTAAATTTCTTTTGTCAAAATTGTTTAGCTGTTTTAGTTTATGTACTGTATAAAATTTGAATGTATATTTGTGTATAATAATTATACGAGGGTCATTTTAGAAGTCAACTATTATTTATCAGTCAGTAAAGCTGCAGGAAACAAAAGTCAGGATTTACGATTGAAAGTCGTTGGAACGTTCTTCGCAATGCTGGTACTAAATTGGGATCCGGATACAAGGCGCTATGGGTAAGGGATATTTAAAGATGCGTAAATAGAGATCATTGTTTTGTTCGTATTACATATGCACAAAACAGTAGGTGTAATACTCGTACTCTTAAGTGCTAACAACCTTCAAAATAATCCCCCAAGGCATCCACACATCTTTGCCAACAATGAGGAAGGTGCTGAATACTATCAGCTGTGTGTGATGCATCTATGCACGCCACCTCTTGGTTTGATAGGGCAACGCCCTATCACCCAATGCTTCTCGTAGCTGGGCATGACACTCACGAGCATTTCTGCCATGCAGAAATGCAATTTTTATATATGCTCGCTTTTCAACTTTAGTGTCATCCATTTTGGAACACGGTCTCTAGGATACTAACATTTACATGTGTTATTAAAAACAGGTCCTTTTTCCATTACGTCGTGAATCATAAAACACAGAAATTAAAACATTTATTGCAATGGATCACTCCGAAAAAGTTCTCATAACGTTTCAGCCCCACCACGGGGTCTTCCTCAGATGCAACTGAATACTGCTGTACTGCAGTATTCAGTTGCATCTGAGGAAGACCCCGTGGTGGGGCTGAAACGTTATGAGAACTTTTTCGGAGTGATCCATTGCAATAAATGTTTTAATTTCTGTGTTTTATGATTTACATGTGTTGTCTACTGGACACAAATGCACTCAGACATCATCTGGTGGTCGCATCCCGTACTGTGTACACCATGTTTTCAAATGTATATACCTGGGTAGTGCAATAACCGCATATGCGGTTATTCGGAATATATAAAATAGTTGCCATGACTTCTGAAGTGACTCTTGTATAAGAGTTCAATTTTACACAAAAACTTCACTTTTGGTATAGTTTACCTGTACTAGTTCCGGCACCTTCGCTACCATTGTCAACAGCTATACTTCAACTGCTGTGGCACCCTCCCGCAGATGTACAAACTTTGAGATGAGGTCCTCATTGGTTGGAATATCAAAGTTCATCAGTTGGTTCCCCTTCTTGTGAATAAAAATCCTCTCCCAGACCGAAAGCTCCTTTGACGAACTTTGATATTCCGACCAATGAGGACCTCATCTCAAAGTTTGTACCATGTCTGTGGGAGGGTGCCTCGGCAGTTAAAGGATAGCTGTTGACAATGGTAGCGAAGGCGCCGAAACTAGTACAGGTAAACTATACCAAAAGAGAAGTTTTTATGTAAAATTCAACTCTTATATAATTATTATGTTATATAACTACACTGTGTTAACTTCCAATACAATTTAATATGTATATTCTCTCTTATTTACTGGATGTAATAATTGGAGCCCATAAACATGAGCTTTGCTTTCATCTGGGGCTTTCACAGGTTTTGCAATGTACAATAATTTTGTTTATTTGTCTGTTTGATAATTTAATTTAATGATTGATAACATGCATCTAAGGGAAGTAATTTCCTATTGCTGTGCTGCCAAACCTTTTTCAACTTACGGCACATAAAAGGTTTATCTTGAATTCAGGTGTCACACTCATTGATCTTACACATTATTCTCAATTAAAAGTAACATTTTTATTTATTTGTAAGTTTATGATCTAAATGAAATTGTAATTTAATGAGATATAACTATTACAATGTAATATAAGCGTATTGAATCACATTTTGGAATTTGTTTATATGGGTAACATATGTTAAAATTTGTCAATAATAATCTAATATTATATTAATCAATTAACAAAATATGTTACAAATTTTCAATAACAATTCAAACCATACGGCACAAGAAACAAAGTAATGTGAAACTTGAGCTGGATATGCTTTCAAAATCTTCTTTATTTCTGGCTAAATAGTTTATAAACATGCCCCCGTATCGTTTTTCAGAGTTAACAATGATGACCTGTTCTTACATTTCACTGTGTTCATTCCAGAACATCCTGCTTCACTTAAATAGGATGTAAAAAAGGGAAGGAGAACTTTTACAGCCTTTGTAGAAATAGTTGGATATTCTTTCCAAAGTGAAAACCAGAATGATGCCATGTCTTGCGTTCAGTGCTCAATAATAACAAACAACAAAGAAATAATGGGATATTACTATTATTGAACTTTTCTCTTATAGTTTGGATTTGTATCGTTAATTAAGGATTGATAACTTTATTTATTTTTTAATTTTAATTATCTCGTGGCACACCAACACCTAATTCACAGCACACTGGTTGAAAATGCTGCCTTACTACAACGTGGTTCTTCTCTTGTCTATTTTGATGAATTTTCATCAGGAATGTTTGTTGCTGTTTTATTTGGACTCTCCATACTTCCACTTTTACTAACTTCACCCACATTAGCAATGCTCTTCTTACCCAGTATGCTATGGCAACCGAGCAAGGCCATTTTCAATTAATTTCACAATTGAATACAGACTACACAGATACACCAGCTCAAATATCATATTAGATTTATTTAATTTTGCATATTCAAAATGGTTATATGGTGTAATATTTTATTTTAAAGAACAAATAGAAGATCTTCATAATTCCCAAAAGGTGAATTGCTATACCATTAAGTTCCAAAATTGATGACTAAAAATTATAATTATCTATTGTCTGCAAACTTGAATTTCTTGCCCTGCAACATAACTAGGCTTTATAATGAGTGTAACACGTCTGATCCAGATATTTTGTTAATGGAAGTGTTAAACAGAAACTACATTGATTTTAATTAAACATTGTATGGAATTAACCATTGTATGGAAGTTTACACAGTGAAGCTATATTATAATTTTATAATACTGAGTTGGGCTTAGCACTATACTTCACTTATCTTATAAATACCTGAACTTGTTTCGAAGACCCTCATCATTCATAGTCATCAGGTTAACACCAACTGCCGGCTGGGCGTTTGTGTTGCCCTCTGGTGGAAGTGTGCCGCATTTGATGATGAGATGTCAAAGTTCATAAGGTATCCTTTATGTTTGTGGATGAATAGCCAAATGCAGCACGTTTCCACCAGAGGGCAACACAAACCCCCAGCCGGCAGTTGGTGTTAAGTTGATGACTTTGAATGACTAGAGTCTTCGAAACTAGTTCAGGTATTTATAAGATAAGTGAAGTATAGTGCTAAACCCAACTCAGTATTACAAAATTACATTTATTTTGTTTGAACCGCTGTTGCAGCCTGGAGTTGGAGTAATCTCATCAGTTCTGGATCTCTCTCCGTTTCCTGTCCTTGGCTTACACCTGCTCAAGAACCATGGAGCAAGCATTACCTGTGTCGTGAGAACATCAGGAGATGAAGTAGCTATCAAGAGATTAGTCGAGCTGAACGGCCTGGACCAAGCTAGAGTACAGTGTATTGAGGAAAAACTGATACCAGATTTTCTGGAAAAGACTGAAACTCGCTACGATGTCATTTTGATTCACCTGGTTGACCGTTCTGGAGAACTGAAAGAAACAGCATTTACCCACTTACCATTGCTTAGGTAACGTAAGATTTAATTTTTTAAGAAAATTTTGTATTAAAGAATCTGTATAAAGTTCTTGAAGGATCAGTGCATCTTATGTTTATCTAATGTTCTAATTTATTTTTATTTTTAGATCACTGTTAACGGAGAATGGGGTTCTTCTGCCCCAGCACATATCAATATGGGGACAATTGCTGGATTCACCATGGCTCAACCATGTTTCCAGAGTTCAAGATAATGCTTACACATGTGGTTTTGATATAGCTCGTTTCATCAACAAATATCAGGTAAGTTGAAACTGCTCCATACAATACAGTACCATATTTATTGATACTATTAATTTGAAACAGAGAAAAGTGTTAAATTCCAAACCAGTAAATTTCAAATGTTTTGAAAAAAAAAAAAATTAATAATTTGCTTTATAGTTCAGTTTGTTATTTGTACATTTATTGTGAATATTTAGCAAATATTTGCATAATTAATCATTTAGTGAATAAATGAAACCACGATAATTAATAAAAGACATCACTAATAAGCTAATAAGTGTCATTATTAGCAACAAACCTAGATGATGTTTAGGTAACCGAACAGGAGTTATATTGCATGGTAGCATTGCCATCAACACTTTTCTTTAAAAAGTTAGACACTGAATTTTTATAATAAATTTTACTGTTTGACTGTATGAACTGTTGCATCACAAAGTACACACTCAGGCTACCTACTTCTTTGTGAGGTTGGTAGGGAGGCCATAGACATTTTTAGAACATTAAAATGTGCATGATAAAGTCTACAGAGTGGTTGATAGGTCAAATTTACATGGTTTGACAGTAACTAAAAATAAAAATTCAAAGGATCATGCATGGGCATTGTGCACAGTAGATTATACAGGTATGGTTTTATTCACACTATGTTGCAATACCACGTTATAGTCTGTTTTTCCTAAGGAAGGAAAGATCCCGCCACTATTTTCAAACCGTACAACCTTCCCCTTCTACGGCGGAGTTAGTGGTATAGGACGTTTCACAACTAAGACTATACAACTACAACTGCATTGAAGATTGAGATCATAATACGTGGTTATAATACCCATGCACAAAACTATATTTAAATTATAGCTTATAAGAACAAGAAATAGTTGAACATGTAATTTATTAGGGCCTATAGATAATAATTAATTAACCCTATACATACCAAATTATGGTGTGGCTTGAAACCACATTTATCATGTTTCTTGGAAATATATAGTAGCCTGAGTTTAATCCTCTCAAAATCCTTTCCACTCCATTAAGGTCATAACTCTTCAGTAGAAATTATTTTCTTTTCCCAGAATGGTAAAATAGAATTGTCAAAGAAGGAGCAGTTATTGAATAGAAGTTTGTTATGACAATATGTCTCATTGAAAAGGGATAATTGCTGCGAAAACCCACATTATACCTGAGTGGTCCTCACTTCTCCCTGACAAAGAAAGAAACCATACTTTTGTCAGAATACCTGTTATAAAAGCGAATGTTACTTCAAGTTAAAAAAGGGTTATATTATGTAGCCTGAGTTTTAAATGTACAACCTTACCTCAAACTATATTTGAAGTACTTGCATGAGGATTATCGTCATCAGAGTGATTCCGTAGATTAACTTTCTTCAAGATTAATGATGAACCGATGGGATATCATCCATTAAATTATCACGTTCCCAGTAATACTCTTCCACTCCTTTAGCCAGATGACAGGCCTTAAACTAATTCTCGGCAGTAACGGATGACTTGACACGGCATCTTGAAATACAGTTTTAAGGTGTTGCATAGTGAATTTCGTGTTATTCTTTCTACCAAACCCCTTCACTTGTGCCCATATGAGTTCAATAGGGTTGAACTCACAGTGATAAGGGGGTAAGCGTACAACTTCATGCCCATATGTTTTAGCCATATTGTCTATTATGTAGGTTTAAAATTTTGGTTTGTGTAATTGCACTATTTTATAGCTTAGATCCATTTTGTTGCAACTCACACAAAACGCTATTTTTAACTACACTAACTTCCTATTTCCTACATAAACGTCGCGTAATTGAACAAACACGCACTAAACACTCACATAGGAACCTTCACTGTGGGGTAAACAGCGATCACTCACCCTGTAGCCAAGGTCACTTCAACTCCTCCCACTCCTCCCCATCCTCCTTAAACATCATTGGCTTTCTCTCTCGCCGTGATCAAACGAGTTGGCGGGATCTTTCCTTCCTTAGGAAAAACAGACTATAGTCAGGACCATTTTATCTGTGAATTACAGGTGTCACAGTATCTGGATCTCAACCTATCAACCCTTCCAGCTACTCGTTTGAGTAGTCAGTCTCAACTGCTTCTGCTCAACATGGATAATGATGCACACTTTGCATCACACAGTGTTAGCATTCCAGTGACACATGCAGGGAACATGAATGCTTTGGCCTATTGGTATGAGATCAACTTGTACGAGTGTCCTGGTGCTGTGAAGACATTCCATGAGAGTTCTCATGTCAGCCAGGCAGCCATTCTCATTGATCCTCCAGTGTCCATGAGGATCGGACAGACTGCTAAAGTGATTGTGAGGTTCCAAGAAGGACTCTTTCATGCAGAATATCTTCCAGATGGAACTTCTGATTGAGGTAAATAATGTATTCTTCTTATTCACTTCAAATAACAAAATTTGTGTGGAATGTGGGAGTAGTTCATGCATAATGAATAGAATGAGAAAGTGTGATGACTTCGCCGCTAATACAATGGTAGGTATAGGGAGAGCGGCGGTCCACCGAAACACTGGCAGCACCTTCGTTTGCGTTTCAACTTCTCAATGCTGCGTCATGATAGTTTGGCATCTTATGATTAAACTCGCAATCTTTAATTAACCCTTGGTCCTATTTCTGTGAAATTTGTGCAGAAATAATCTGCACAACACAGTCCTTCTGATGGTTAAAACAGAAACTTAAAAAATGCGGACATAAATGTTTTTATTTCATTATATAAACATCACCAATTACACAAAATTCATGGAGGGTGAAACGGAATTTGACTATGCGACAATTTTTTTCATTTTTGTGTCCCGTAAAAACTTCAAGCGAGAAAGTTTTAGGGAAATATTTCAACTTTATTTTAAATTCAGTACCACCTTTATATCTTGAATGGTTTACGAGTAATTGAGTGGTAATTATTCCGGGCGCTCAGCTCTCTGAATGATGTGGGACGATCGTGAAATGTTGAGGGTGAAGCAAATTTGACTATGCGACATTTATTATTTTATTTTTGTGTCCAGAAAGAGATTAAGGGTGTAAGGTTTAGTGAAATATTTGGATCTTATTATAAATTGAGTACCACCTATATATCTATAATGGTTAACGAGTAATAGTAAATACTCTAAAGCTAAAGCTATCAGAATGGTATTGAGGTATTAGCAGGCATCTTTTCCATAAAATACCAGCAATAACGTAAAAAAATTTACATAATTTATTCGTGGTCTCAATAATAATACCATATTAACTAACTACTTGTACCCATACTGCAAGATTGACCCGCTGAGGAAGGGAGTGAATGAAGCTTTTTTCTAACTTAGTAAGTCTGCACTACTTTTATTTATGCATTTATTGGATTATTTATTTATCATATTTTCTGTTCACTTATGTTAGTAATTTTTATGTATAATTATCATAACAAATGTCTTATTAGTTTAATATCTTGTTCCTTTTTTTAATAATATAATTTAACAACGTAAGATGCACATAATTTACAGCGAACGGCGAATGGTCGAGGGTTTGAGCAAATAGCGGGCTGTAGTTAAGGCAAGAGGATTTAATTTGTTTATGAAAAAATCAGGGAAAATGCTTTGAAATATTGTGTGATATATGTAGAATGCGTTGCAAAACAATTTTTGCGTATGTGCGTCTTTATCGGATGTTGAAACGCCAATTTTAAAGATCACGCGCCCTATTTTTGTAGTGCTGCTTATGAAATTTTCCGTGCCCTGCAATTCACAAACCACCCCTTAGTTTATATTATCTCTGTTCACATAATTTGTACACATATCTACACTTTTGACCGTGTTTCACCTACATAACTTACCCCATACAGCCAGGAGAAAATTAATATTATTATAAATAATATTTCTATTAATACAATATTAATACAAATTAATACTCAGTAATATTCTATACAATGTAATATTAATATTAATTTATAAAATATCCCTTAGCTGTTTTCTACCCTAATTATACGTTGTTATTTCTATACAAATGTACATTCTTTAACAAATTCTCATCAAATTATACTAACATACCATCTACCCTATTTTCTACGCAATAAAATATTAGATCAAATCATCCCTTAGCTGTTTCATACCTATATTATATAATTGTTCATTGCTTGTGAACATCTTCGATTTTTTGAAAGATGTGGAACGAAATGTTACGGTCAAGCTTCTTGGAATCTGAGAAATTACTGTTACACACGGCCATGTTTATTTTTGGAGATGAGATCTTCCAAGACGTGTAAAGCAGCCCGAAAATTGTCAGAAGTATCTAACAATTCAATTTAGATAAGGCGAGTCATTTTGAAATAGATTAATGTATTATTTTGTTTAATAATGTTTGCAATTTTTCCTATACCGCCCATAGTAATCTTGCTCCCGCGACTCACAAGCAGAGTAACTGCTACCTAGCGGCGGAACCAGTGAACTACCTCAGTCATCACACTTTCTCCTCTATTCATTATGGTTCATGGGTATTTTCTAACTCACTAACTCTTACTATGGTTGGTCTTTAGCTCTATGATGATTTATTTTTTGTTGAACTCTAGAAGATTTAACTGATCCAAGAAGAGGAATAACTTTTATTACAGACAATGTGAAATAATATCTTACCATTTACCACTACCAGATGTCATACAACATATTTGTTCAGTAATTTTGATTTTTTTTTTAATCTTATCAGTTGGTTGGTATATAAGAAAACTTTATTAGATTCTGAAAGTCAGTAGGACTGGTCTTGATTTGATATGTCTCAGTTTTCATAATGAACTGAAATTTCTTAACGAACTGAAAATATTGTAACAAATTAGTTGGCCTGGGCTGCACAGTCTGCTGGCACTGGTTTTCTGTGCCCATGGTTTCTTTTCTTCAACTTTCAATATATTCTCATCTCTTAAAGTTTCTTTTGCACTAGATTTAATGGTAGGTACTTTTATTTTATCGGGCATTTATTTAAACTTCTTAACCTCGGATTCATCGTATTCAGAATGTAAAAAATCCCTTTAGGCAGGCCTACAGGCTGAGGTAGATTTCAAAGTGCTTTTGGTTTAATTTATTATCGCTGCGCAGCACTCTTCTTTTTTAGCCTTGGCATGGCAAACCCGCAGTAATAAGAACTGAATTCGGTAAAGAGGAAGAGCCTACAATCATTTGTTTTGACAACAAGAATAGGATATAATATTCTGGGAGGCCGTGCGCAAGATTAGCAATGAATAAAATTAGCAAAGCCGCTAAACAAGACAAAATTATATTATAATAATTTTTTTAAGTGTTATTATTTTCAAACATTAAAATCTCGCGTCATATGAGAGCTATCAAGAAACTAGTTATTGATTTGTAGAGTACTCATCAAGAGCTTTTCAACGATACCCCACAAGACGTAGTTTCAAAAATTTCGAATTTCCATCCCCTCACCCCCACTCGTACCCCCAACAACCCCCGAATTGTTGGTGTCACTGTGAACTCCATAGGGAGTACTCTAATTTATTCAAACAAAGTTTCCCTCTATACTTCATAGGGGCCGAGATATAAATGTTTTAAAATTTCAACCCCCTCCCCCGACCACCCCCTTGGGCCAATTTTGCCCATTAACGAACTTGTCCGAACTATTGGGCCTAGAAATAACATAATAAAATTTGGTTCAAATATCTTCAAAATTACGGCCGCTATCGTGTAAAGATATATATATATAAATATCACAAAATTTTTTTTTGAACGGGCGGTGGTTTCGTACTTAGGGGAGCATGAAACGTAAAGATATGAAAGAATTTTTCGAAAATCATGACATGGTATCCATTGCAATAGGTAGATTTTTCTTCGAAATCTACCTAAAAATGGTCAGACCAAGTAACTGCATTGGATGTTCTGATTAATAGTTTCTCTTGGAAACTGCTTCCAGGACAAGTGCCTCTTTGGACAATGATCTCTTTTAGAAAATGAGTAGAAGAATCTTCTATCCTGTTTGACCTTGTCTTTATAACCAGGAATGTTGGAACATTCATAAACCACATGTTGAGGCATTTTTTAACTACTGAATTGCATGGAATGAGGAAGAAACTCACTGTGACATGTGCCCTACTGCTATAGCTATGCGACCACTTGGTAAAGTGATGTCATACTGTAACTAAGAATTGCTGTCCTAAGAGAATGGTGGCAACCTGGAAGCAAAAACTGTTGCATTGTTGCTTTGAGGATGAGTTATGCTCATTCTTTTCAAAAATATATTTTGTGTTGTGTTCCCCATGAATTTATCTAGGGTTTGCAAATGAGGAACTACGTCATATAACCATATCTCAAAATAAGTTTATATTATTTACTAAGAACATGTTACAATAAATCATTGACATTTTCACTCATGCTTCTTTCATCTTTCATCTTCTTTCATCAGTACAAAATATTATGTGATTATAAAGAGAACTAACTTTTCATAACTTTACTCAGAATATCTTACAATAAATCATTCACATTTTCACTCAAAAGTACCCATCCTTTTTTCATCTTCCACATGCACGGTAAAAAATAACTCTTCATAACTTTACTCAGAATATGTTACAATAAATCATTTGCATTTTCACTAAAAAGCACTCATCTTTCTTTCGTCTTCCACATGCACAGTACAAGTTTTCATAACTTAGTCTTTGCATCATTTCTTACTTCACTATACATTCGTTGATTGCTTGTTTTCTTTGTTGTCACATTCTGTTTTTAGTTTGTCTTCTTTATTGGAAATGCAACCTGTAAAGAAGAAAAAAAAACTGTATATTGCTAATAGTTAAAAAGAGCCCTGGTAATACAGATTATAGGGAATATGTACGAGTGAGCACTACTGCTTATATCACTTCTTCTCAGGCCTGAGTTAATATGACACCCAATTAAAAAATCGGAGGGAGGAAATAGGATTAGTAAAACCTCGATTTAATAAAATTCTGGTGATGGATATTTTTGTAATATTTTACTTTAACAGGGTTTATCTTAATTAATGGGGGTTCTGCTATTTTTATCAATAGGATTTTCCCCTGCCAAGTTTAAGTTTCATCCATAAGGTGTGTACTATCAGGTTACAGAAATGGTTTCCTCGTGAAATGCATGTGGGGGAAAAAAAATGCTTTAAAGTGAAGAATGCTTTGTCTAAAACAAATAGCGTGCGTTGTTCTTTTAGATTTGTTGAATTTATTAAAAGTACATTCCACTTCACTTATAAAATCTTCAATATTAATCAAATCTAAACTCATGGCTAGTTTTGCTGAGCTCAATTATACAACTGAATTATGTATATACACAGCTTGCATTGTTGGCAATCAAACCAATGCTTCTTCGCCGGTGACCATCACAAGTGTTGGTCACTTGTGAAAAGGCTCTGAAGGAACTTTGCTAAGCAAAAGTCTTCTTTTAACAAAATCAGATCCTATGCAATGAAACCTATTTTTTGCCCAGCCTAAATATAACTAATATCTACTCTACCTAATATCAGACTTCAAGTCAGAATCTGCTAGAAAATTGTGAAAAGTTGCATTTCTGTTATTTACACAGCATCTGTTGTACAAATGGGGACATTTCTTCAGATCAACAAAGTATGTCAACTGTAATAAAAAGTTGCCAATAAATAGCCACGTACTTCCTTATAAAACAATGTTAATAGCATGCTCTCACCACTCAATTCGCCTGATATTTAGCTCTAAATAATGCATTCAGTGTTACAGATTTCCCAAGTCTTGTATACATAGCATAAGCTTGGCAAAACACATGTAATCTGTAGTCAGCTTTGTGCAATAGACAATACAATGGTTGTGCAGTTCAGTTAGATTCATCGGGGCCTAATTTTGGGTATATACAGTGAAACTTCCCAATAGCGGACTTCTCAGTAGTGGACATTTTTTAATTCCCCTGCAAAATAACATTGGCCCTTATGATAAAATTCTTCCAAATAGCGGACATTTTCAAAAACGGACGCAGACACCAAAATGTATCCCCCAACAACAATTAAAACTTCCAAATAACGAACAGCGTGAAAGAAAAATACTGTTGTAAATTCCGGGGTGCGTGGGCAAAGAGAGTTAAGTCCACCACCCTAAAAAAATGAGATATGTCCATAGAGTTATAGATAAAAATGTTCTCTACATTTGTGTTAAGTCCAGTAAGTCATATTCAAAATTGTACGGTAGTTATGGGTGTGTGCCTCATAGGTTTATCCATCTCTAAAGCTATGTTGGTCTGGTATAGTGTATTAAGTCACTCTAATTCTCAGTAACAAGAAAGTGGACATCTCTTTGCCCGCGCACCCCGGAATTAAACTGAATTCTAACAGAATTCTTTGCAACAATCATTATCATGCATTTTTACTGTTACATTCAGTTCCGTCACAATCTCTTAGCAGCACAGTTGTTAGCTGTGATACATGAGTAGTTCATACATCCTTACTTTGTGAAGTTGAGTGTTCGGAAGTGCAATCATATTAAAAATGTCACAACTCAAAACGACTTCTGAAATACTGATGCATACTGAAACGAAGATATCCAAAATTCATACTGAACAATCAACAATTCTAGATTTCTTTGGATAATGTGAAGTGGTAGTGACAGATGTCATAGAATTCCGGAATAAATTGAAATTGCCTTGAAATGCATGTGCTGTATTGATGTACAAACTTTTTCTATAACTTAACTTTAGTTTTGATACTACTGTATACACAGACCTTTTTATAAATTTTCTTGACTGCAAACAATCTCACAATCTCACTGTCTACTGTTCTGTACTGTAAACTATAGTGTTGAATAAGATTTTTTTTTATACCAACGATTTTTTAAATAGCGGACATTTATTTTTTCCTCAGCGGTGTCCGCTATTGGGAAGTTTCACTGTATCACCAACCCCTTGATGCCCATAGTATGCTGTAGCTAGACTTATAATTTGTCAATAAAGCAAGGCTCCATTGGCTCTATTTCCATCTTGATGGAATGGATCTATAGATTTAGTTAATTTAACTTAATGTTTTGTGCGGCATATGGGAATTTCTATACCGGTTCTTGAGTTACAAACACTACGAGATGCAATTTAAATATCCTGATAGAGACTCGTCATTACCTTTTTCCTGAGTCCTGCCTTCCAAAGTGATGTCTGACCAGGAGGCATGGGAAGACTTCTCAATCTCTTTCCACACTTCTTCTTTTCCATCCATTGCATCAAATGAGAAGTATTTTATTTGGTTCTTCATTACATTGTAAATAACTGTACCACTGTTAAGGAATCATAATACAGTATTTCCAAAGGCATTACCATCGGATTTAATAATCTAGTTCAGCAGATTTTGAATAGAGCATCTGTTTGCTGGTGTCATGGTTATGTTGTAATTTCTTTTTAAATTTTCTTCAATTTATATTGGTGGTCCAAGGCTTAGGTTAATACCCCGATGAGAAAACCTTGTAACACCATAAACTGAAATTTGACAAGACCCTCCCCCCCCAAAAAAAACAAGTGCTTTAGAGTTAAAAGGTTTAGTTATTTTTATTATATACAATAATTTTAATATTTATTTAGAGTTAAAAGATTTTCATAGTTAATTAGATGAAGATGTCCAATGCAAATGGCATAAAAATCCAAAACTCAAAGAAAGAAAGAAAGAAAGAAAGAAAGAAAGAAAGCAAAACAGAAAAGTGATGAGTTTTTCGCACAAGGGTATAAAAATGGGGGAAGTGTATGCTTTCTTTCAATTTATTATTAGGCCTACCTACACCTATATACAATGCCATAGTAATTACAAGAGGATAAAATAAAAATATCCCACTATTCATGATCTATTGGTCCCAAGGATCTGAAAATCTACAGCTAAAACTAGATGAGATGCACACCTTCAAACTAATGCACAAAAATGGCCATGTTTCTAAACGAATATACAGGAAATGTGTGCTGCCAGTGCTTCAATGCAAAATACAATTACAAAAATTCATTTCTGTTATCAGGTCCTGAGGACCCATAGGTCATGACTAGACTGATCCTTGGATGAGAGAAGCCAGAAAAATAAAAAAGAAGGGGGGGGGGCACTTCTGTCTATGACAAACTCTGTGTTCTTGAGTGTAATAGGGAGTTAATACAGTTTTACAAAGGATACTGCCAGTGTAATTATTTGATGGAACTGTATAATCCCATTTGATTCCGGTTAAATCTTTGAAGGCTACCAGCAACTTCCTGCAAATAAAAACAGATTTAGTAAAGTAGAGTATTTTCTTGAGCTTTTAACCAGGTAGATGTTTGGAGGTTCTCCATTGTTTCAGGGCTGATCTGAGGCTCCACTGTCAAGGTGAATCGTTAGGACTGGTTGAGGCTCTTTTATAGGGATAGGGGCAACTGGAATAGTTTAGCAGCTATTTCTCCCATACAAAATAAAATATGGTAAAAAACATTAGAACATTCTGTACGGAAGTAAAGACAACAGAAATTTCAACGAGACTTTTGTTTTAACAATCACCACTTACCGTTTCTTATCAATAATTGCTACATCTTCTCTCACAGGCCTGGCTTCGTCTTGCAAGTGTTCAATCTCCAACTTCAAGTTTCGATTAACAGTTTGAATATCATCAAGTTCTTTCTTTTCTGCATTCTGAAAGTGTAGAAAGTGTTATTTATCAGTTAACTTGCTGTAATTAGTTTAATGTTCATGTGGACATACAATCAGTAGACACACAACTTGAAAGGATCTATCACTTAAGCTAGGCTTCACTAACATACTGACTTCATGGTTCGTACATTATGTTTCCCTGGCACAGTTCAATTGATCTGAGTAGGCTTATGCTGATTGTATTCACTGCACTCCGGAAAACGGGGATTCAGTAGGCCTACTGGTCAATATAGCCAGAAAGTGGGATTGGATTGAACTGTTTGCTTTTAGCACTACGTAGATGCAAATCATATTCAGATCATGTTGAATACTATTTTAGTGCACTCTTGCAGATGGTGTAGTAACCAGCCACAATTTCCAATATAAGCTGAAAATATAGTTTATGCTTCTCTTTTATGGGTACTGGTAGTGTTTTTGCTTTTTAAACATTAATTAATTAATACTTGAAGGTTCACAAAATGGTACATTTAGGCTCTTGGGTCTATTTGTGTCCACCGCTGTGGCTCAGGGGATGCGTCCAATCCTCTCACGCAGCGGGCCCAGGTTTGATTCCTGGTCGGGACAAGTTACCTAGGTGAGGTTTTTTCCGGGGTTTTCCCTCACCTGTGAGACAAATGTCAGGTAACTTTAGGCCCTTGTGGTCCCCGGATATCATCTGGCCGTCATTATCATCTTCATCCCCACCCTCGCCTTGTTCTGAGTGAGTGTGTGTGGAATGGTGTGTATCGTCCTATGTGTTCGTGTTGTCTTGGAGGTGGCCCCGGCATTGGGCTGATCACTCATCCGGGGAGGCCCTCCATGTCCTTGTCTGGTCAAAAAAGTATGTCTGTCTGTGTTGCGATCCATAGTTCATTCCTCTCCCGACAGGTCGCGGGCCGCATAAAGGTCCCTACAAGGGAGAGGTAAAACTACGAAAGAGAGAGAGAGGGTCTATTTGTGAAATAAGTCTCTCTCTCTCTCTCTCCCTCCCCCAGTCTCCCATATATTTTACTGGTCTTCCATCAATGTTAATCAAGAAGGCATTGAAACAATGAAACAAAATGGAATACACAATTTAACCACCAACGAAGCACAATGGAATACACTAGCATGTAAAAACTAGCATTCACATGACATTCCCTACCCTAAGTGTAGCACTCACTTAGCATTCTCTACTCTATGTATGTTCTTTTTACAATTAACTCATCTGTGATCCTATATTTGACTTACCACACAGCTTTCTCTCCCTAATTATACCTTTTAGCTATGCTAATGCTAGCACTCACATGACTTCCTCTACAATTTTCTTACCTGTGATTCTAGTATTTTAAAAACTCAAAATGGTAGTAGGCTACACAGACAAGAAAATTAAAACTTATGGCAAAATGGAAGAACAGGTCACCACTGAAATTCTGCCCATCCCGACCGAGCATTGCTATGGCAACTCCCCACTGCCCCTAGCCACCAGCCTTTGCAGGCCAGCGCTGCAGCTCACTGTTATATTCTCCGCCCACGAGCAAGACCCTTGTTCCAAAGCTTATGCACTAAATACTACAATACAAAGCATCCCCAATACGAAAATAACCCTTGTACCAAACCATATGCACTAATTACTACCATACAAAAATAACCCTTGCATTAATTATTCATGCATTCCATGAGTGAGTGAGCCTATGAGTGAAATATAAAATTCTTGAAACCATTGCTGTGAACAGCTGTAGTAAAATCCTAAGGTATTGAAATTGCATGTAAAGGGGAAGAAACATTCTACAACTCTTTTTTTCTTTAGTTTATCACCATCAACTTAGGAAGGTAGTAGTTATTGGGTGGTAGTGGTACATTGTAGGTTGTCAGGTTGGCACTGGATGACTTTTAAAGTAGACTGTGTTTCTGTTGTGTAATTTAGTCTGTTGACTATTTTTTACACGCTGGTCTTTCACTGAAGTGTCATTTTTGTTCTACTGTAGTTCTGTTTAGGGTTATCTGTCTTAAAGGTGTCGAACATAAGTTTATGAAATACAGTTGTTGGACATGTCCCGTCTGTCACATTAACTGTCCCGTCCATCACATATCATTAATTCTTTTAAGAATCTTAAATTTGTTAATGATCCTACATTAAAACGGGCTGTGTGTAATTCTTAGGGTGGCGTGCACCATCCAGGAGTAAATCTTACTAAAGTAGTAAATTTAAGACGGAGACCTGGAGTATACAAGAACCAGTACATCTGTCTCACTCTTTAAGTCATACTAGTAATGTGCTAGAGTGAGACAGACAAACCGGTTTTTGTTGCGTCAGGTTCCCGTCTTAGATTTACTACTTTAGTGCTTCTCTTTTAGTAACTTACTCTTTTAGTTGGTGTTGGAGAGCTCAATTGATAGTTACTTCTTTAGTTGTAACTAAAGTAGTAAACGATTTTTACTAAAGAAGTAGTCGAATTCTGCGCAGAACAGAGCAGAAACATTAGTGCAGCGCAGCAGAACACGTGCATTTCAATTGCCGGTATTATTCAAGTGCCAGATAATGAAAAGGAAAGGTTAGCTGAAACAATGAATATGAATTTGGGTTGTTCCAAATATTACCAATGACAATCTTCATGTTTTAAAATAGGTCTAATAGTAATGTTTTATTCATTACTAATTTTAATTCCTTCAATTGAATATTTTCAGTTTAGTAGCCTACGTTAGGGTACTGTGATTACAATTTTTGTGCAAACTATTTCTGTATTATAATGCAAACAATTGGAATTTCCAGTTGATTTTCATAATTGATTCACTGTCAATATTATAATTATTTCTCTCATAATAATAATAAATTTCTAAAATATATTAAAATATTCTTCCCCAAAAACGATAAATCAATTATTCTACAGTTGTTTATCATAAATCTCACTATAATGAATTATTAATACTTATTGACTGTTTAACAATATTAATAAGTAGTATTACACAAAATCATGAAAAAGGGGGGATAAAAAGGATAACAAAACTAATAAGGGGCATTATGTTTCTGTCCTTTTTCAAATGCACAGAACATTTACTTAAAAAATATTACCTTATAAAAATAATAATATTACAACTGAGAAATGTAATATTTAAACAAAAAATGGCGGTACAATATTTCGGAAGCTATGAACTCCAATAAAAATTATGTAGATGGTTGTGTGTTTAAAAATAATTTCAGTGACTACTTCTCTAGATCCTGTGCAGCTTCAACCTCCGGGCCCCTCCTTAAAATTTTCTTTCGGCACTCATGTTGGCATTTTTTTTCTATATAGTTTATAATGCTTCTCACTTTCCTGTCCACAGGGTTAATTAAATAGTTAGCAGCATACTATAGACCTGCAGCATCTGTTATAGTTTATTCCCAAACATGAAAGTCTCGTCTCACTCCACCATTCGAGACTTGGGGAGTCTTTAAGGAATGGTTTTACAATGTGTCCCCTTCTCAATGTACGCTAATCCCAGAGTCAGTCAAATTTTCTTCCGATGTGGCCTGTTTGGACATTTTTACACCTGGGTTAGAAAAAAGGACATATTATTCATTAACACTGCGGGTGCAACTATTGAACTTTTAGCTCTTATAATTATTATTATAATCTGGCATTCGCAATGTTGTGCTTTAAGTTAAGCTATAGAAGTGTAATGTAATAAAATTAATTTACAATAATTACATTAAATCGTTTAACAATGAGAATCACCTATTGTTCAGTAATTCTATGGTTAAGTAGCAGGGGGAAGTGTTTTCTGGGTAGCTCCAAGAACGGAGGCTTTCATTTATTGGAATGTACTATACCTCGCCGATATCTGTATCCATATGATTAGCTTGAAATACAACGTCGTTTTCTGACCCAAAGTTAGGGAGAACTGCAACATCTAAAGGCCGATCCAGCTAGGAAGATATTTAAGAGCACATGAGCTCCTTGTACCGTGCAATGCAAACGTCCCTTCCACTCACTCTTCCCCTCACCTTTGGTGGACGTCTTCCTAGCTGGATCGCTCTCCGCATTGATATTTCCACATTTGACTGGCTGAAATCACATGGATGTAGTGAGAATCTGACATCGTTTCTTCCAAACGCCAAAATTTCATGTAAGGATTTATGAGCTTAATTATTTACGTTATTAAATGCCCTACTAGGTATGGTTCGCTTAATATTTATTAAATCACCTGCCACAACTCTCATTTTTGGTATACAACCTTCTTCATCTCAATAACTTATCCTCAGTTTAACTATGTAATCCATTTAATGTGATATGTAACTCATAACTCTCGCAAATGCCACAGAACACACTTACTCCACAACTTACTCCACCTCCTGAGTAGGAGTAAATATTGGCCTTATTTACTCCACAACTTACTACGTTAGTAACGTACTCCGTGAATAAACCTTTCCCGGGTAGACAGCCAGGTTTGAAGATCAAGTGTCTCCGACGTTTCAGAGGCCCACGCTGCCTCCATCCTCAGGGATACTGAGTATACTGAGATACTTCAGTATCCCTGAGGATGGAGGCAGCGTGGGCCTCTGAAACGTCGGAGACACTTGATCTTCAAACCTGGCTGTCTACCCGGGAAAGATTTATTCATACTCTTCGCCAGGAAAATCTAAAATCTTACACAACGTACTCCGTGTTGGTGCTCTCCACCACTTGTGGAGTAAGTTCATTTACTCTGGGAGTAAATAAAATTTTTACTTCTTTAGTACATTCCTCTATGTTGAAAGCCGCCGAGTTTAGTTTACTCCTGGTTGGTGCACGCCGTCCTTACTAAAAGAGTACGGTTACTAAAAGAGTAGCTTACTAAAGTAGTTAGAACTAAAGAAGTAAGGCTTACTAAAAGAGTAAATGGCATGAGTTTGGTGCACGCCACCCTTAGAGTTTTAATTTTACATGTAAGTTACATTTAGTTTTATATGCGGGTGATTCTTCAAATACGGGAAAATTTGGAGTGTGTGAAATCCAAATTTTTTACTTGGTTTAAAAATCTCAAAAAAATTACTAAAATACTTCAGGGGTTACTTGATTATAATATGACACCAGCAGAGCTTAAATGTTTATATTTTTATTTATTTTAATTTCTTTATTTTTTTAAAGCCATGTGAATGACATCCGTGTACATGTGGATGGCAGAAGGCCACATTAATGACTAACTTTGGCAACAATCTGCTTTTCTTTATGTGATTTCATATTTTTCCCCAGCATACTTCAGTTGATTTTGCACCAAATTTGCAAATTTGTGTGCATACTCCGGAATTAATGTAATTTTAACGAGACTGTGTTTTTATGGTTTTGGGGGAGGGGGAATCAAGCAGAAATTCATTTAATCAGTTTTAAGATCTTAAGTACAGGTCACAGACACCGCAAACACAATAGTATCCTACATTTATCATCTACATGACTTTGAGAGTCATCCACATACCCCTTCATGAGACATGTGGATGACACAAAAATCAAGCATGTGGATGACAAAAAAGGAGTGTAAGTGGTCTCAGCAAGCCATTCCTAAACCTCTGTAAGCTCAACTTCAGTCAAGTACTTCGAATTGGAAGGTTTATCATAGTGCATAATCAAAATTAATTAATATTCACTTTCTGCCTACTTTCTAGAAGCCATGTTAATGCCGGGGAATAAAAACGCTTTCCTTGAAAATGATGCAAAGTCCTTTGTTAATCCCAAACTGTTTGTAAGCAAGCAAAATTCAACCTTACAATTCAACCACAAGCTGCCCTGTTGGCTTTCTAACACTGTTGCCAGTTATACAAATTTCTCATTTCTGCAGAAAAAATTCCATTCTTTTCAGCCATGTGGATGACCAAAAACCCTTGGGACATTCTTTATGTTCATTAGGTGGGGTGACAATTTTATTTCATTTTATTTTTTAGGGGTTAATATTCTTCACACATTCATACTCATTGACAGGAAAAAAGTTGAAAAGGAAATAACATTTTGTTTCGTGGAAAAATGCATTAGAATATACAAAACCGAGGTTTGGGACAGGGCATGTGGATGACATTTCATTGAATTAAATTTGATTTTGGAATATCAGAATTTAAAGTTAGTGACATTTCAAAGTGATAGTTGTAGTATGGAAGTAGCAGAAACAAACTTTAATTTTAATTTTTTTTTTTAAGTTGAATTTGAAGGGAAATATCACTCCGGAACACAAATTTTCCCGTATTTGAAGAATCACCCATGCATACATAACTCACAGAAATAATGTCATGTTCTATACTCTCCAATACTTAAGCTCAAAATTTCTCGTCCGTCCCATCATTATTTTTCTGAATTGTAGACGGAAATGGTGGTGATTATTAAAATTGCATGTTATTCTTCTTTACCAAATAACAAAACTTTGGACTCGAGGAATAAATTAAGGATTTAAATAAAAAATAGGCTATTTGTTTCGAATTTCCTGACTCTATGTGTCCCGTCCATCACTCGTAGAATGCATGTATTGTAATATGAGGCATCTCCTTGAACCAAAATGGCTCAACTTTGAATACCATTTAAATCTATTAAATAGTCAGAGCAATTATTTATTCATTTAACCCAATGTGCATTTGGGACATGACTTAGTTCTCGGTGCAGAACTTCACTAATGTTTCTGTGCGGAGTCTGCAGTTCATCGCATGATATCTCCCACACTCAGAGCCACATCTCTCGCAGACACAGTCCATGCTGGGTTCATGAAAATTCTTTATGCAACACAGTCTGTGATGGAAACCATGCACAGCAAATCTCGTCACTATGTGCCGCAAGTCATATCCTCCTCGTGTCCATTCGCGATTCACCATTGCATCTGTGGAATAAAATTCCTCCCAAATTTTTGTTTTCTTGTCGTACAACTCTCTTAGGACCTTCTGATATGCCGGTGTTGCTGGAAGTAGTAATTTTAATCTTAAAGTACTTTCCCTCTCCAAGTACACACGATCGCGACTTGTCTACGAACTTTCCAAGGAAAATTTTTATGCTATACTAATCCTACCTGCTATAAGGAGAATAAGTTATTCAAGTGCAACATATTTTGCATCATACTTGAAACAGATTCCATACTTTTTTTGTATGCAAGTGTACATAGGTACCTTTATTTATTTAATTTATTAACTTTTGCACTTTCTGCTTCAGTCCCTTGAAAAGTGTAAAAAGGGGGTTTTACTGTATATACCAAGATTATAACCTAAAATATTACGTTTTTGGTGATAAAAACACTCGAGAAGGGCTTAAGCTCCATCCACAATGTGAAGTCGGCTGTCGGTAGTTTGTAGCTGGTAGTCGGTATTGGAAGTATAACGTGTGGTGAGTAATGGATGCCATTCACAATGTGCAGTTGCAGTCGACAGCAGACAATCAGCAGTTGGTAGACAGTAGTCGGCGGACGAGAAATTCATCTCTGACTGCCAACTGAACGACTGCAAGTAACATAATATGAGATTGAAAATTATTTATTAGTGCAAATACACAGATTAGCATACTACGAGAAAGCGATGTCTTGATAACATATATTATGCAATTATAAAGCGATTCCTCCACCTTTTTTTATACTGTAAAATGTTTCCCTAACCTCAATGTCGACTGCATATTGTAGACGGCTTGAGTGCTGCTCCCAAGCGGCCGATTGCAACTGCAAACTGCTGACTACAGACTACCAACTGCTAGCTGCGCATTGTGGATAGAGCTTTAGAAGGAACACCTAGACTAAAGTAAGTGTTGTACCTCTTTGTGCTTTAATTCTTGAATCACTTTTGTTGCTTGTTGCACTTCTTCTTCGTGGCGTTTTCTACATATTTCTAACTCTGTCAACTCACTGCTTAAGTCTTGAAGGGTACGTTTGGATTCTGAAAATCGACACAGGCTTAATTAACACTTACATTTTTCTTGTTTTCGGTTATCGGTATACCCGGTTATCAAATGATCTTTCATTAACCTAGGTATTTTTATTATTTGTTTACATTAACCCTAACATGCCTAGATGCTAATCCTACCTGCTATTTCCCTTTCGATGGTTTCTATTATTTTCTGAACATTATTTATTGGACCAGTAATCAGACAAGTTATATCTTCATGTTTCACATTACTCTGCACGCAAAAAATGTTTAATTTGTCAAATAATATTGTGAAATCTTCCAGCTTTCTGTCACCGGCTGCCATGATTATAACTTGTTCCCGGGAACGGTTAGAAATAGGGATGAACATCGATGTCACGATAATATCGAACATCGATGTTATGGTTTCAGGAAATTAAGCAAAATTCATAAACAAACTTAAATAATTCCATGAAAAATATCGGTGCAAAATAGTCGATGTTTTGTGAAATTAGGCTGCTGTAAATAAAATTATATCAGAACCAAGGCAGGCCTATTAATCTTATTTTAGTTAGAAACATCGATCATACACATGAAAATATCGGCCATCGATGCTCAACCCGTTAGAAGCACGTGGAATCGATAATTTCTTTGTTCAATCGATATGAGGTATCGTTCGATATTAACAAGAATATGAAATGTCTTTGTGTGAAATAATCAATTCAATGGAAATAATAGACTTGATGCTTTCCCGGCGCATGTTACTTATGATCAGGACCCGAATTCTGATGACCTAAAATTGTTTGAAAATGACCCTAAATTTTAAAGGAAATGACTTAATAATTACAAAGAATGACCTGAAAACTCATATTATATTTATGAAAATTATTATTGTGCACAAAAAGAAATAGACTAATTTGTACACAATTCTAAAAACTGTAAATGTAGAAAGGATATCGTAAGTCTAAAGGTTTGTTCTTGAATGGAACATTTGAGAAGAAAAATAAGAATTAAGGTTAAATATCAAACTTTACGACCTCTGGCGTGGTTCTTGTGGTTAGTATCGCTGACTACAGATCAGTTCAATCCCCGGTACCTCCTCGGATTTTCCTGAGCTAGGGAGGTCTGGGAGGGGTGCACTCAGCCTCGTGATTCAAATTGAGGAGCTACTTGATAGAGAAGTAGCGGCTCCGGTCATGAAAACCACCATTAATGGCCGTGGGTGTTGGCATGCTGACCACATGCCCCCCAATCCTGCCATCTGCCTGTGGTAGATGATGCAGCGGTCAGGTGGTAGGCCAAGTCCCTCCAGGGATGTAGTAGCACCACAGAGTTTAGTTTAGTTTATCAAACTTTACACCTTCGTTCTTCTGTAAGTCCTGCTTAATGAATCGATCTGCAGCTTAATTCGGAGATAGGTTACAAAAATAACTTATTTTCTTCATATCATAATTGCAATTAACTTATCAGTTATCACTGATTAAACAAAAGCATTCTGACACTTTGTTATATCACCTTACCTGATTTTATTATAACATGCATGTACATTTTGATCTGACATGTTCTATATCCTTGAGCC
Organism: Ectobius pallidus; assembly: GCA_964059195.1. Taxonomy (NCBI): domain Eukaryota; kingdom Metazoa; phylum Arthropoda; class Insecta; order Blattodea; family Ectobiidae; genus Ectobius; species Ectobius pallidus. The sequence goes on along the minus strand of CAXKWD010000010.1, from coordinate 73,347,009 downwards.
TTGCTCAACACAAGAACTACATAACGAGATAACATTTTATTCTTCTGACATCATAGAAAACTCAGAAATTAAGTTGTGCTTTTTTATTGCAAACTTTTTGTAGAAATTCAGTTAACTCTAAAAGATAAGCAGGTACAATTTAAATTTTTTATTAAAAGTAATTACTTACAGTGAATGTTTTTTATTAAAATAACTTCAAAAACGTTTCAGCTCCTCCTTTGAGCCTTCATCAGGTGTACTCAAACCAGTAACTGTACTTCTGAACGAGGTAGCATTCACATTTCTCATCAGATTGTCACTATCCCTCGCCTCCAGTGATAGGGAGTAATTGAGTACAAGTAATCGGATTACAGTAACAATTCCTTTTTTGGTCCCATTTACTTGTAATCAATACTTTAAAAAAATGTAATTTCTACTTGTAACTTACTTCTGGAAATAAAATTGTAATTGTTACAATTTAGTAATTGTTAGTATTAGTATCATTCTCGTTTGCTATATCATCATCATTACTGTTTTTGCAACTAATATCCAAATTAGAGTTAATATTAACAAAAAGTTACTCAATGTTTCCGAAAATATTCTCATTTGTTTTTTGTTTTTGTTTGTTTGTTCATTAATAATTTGGGCTTGTGCCCAAAACAAACCAAAAACAAGGAATTTTTAGGTACTGCCATTTTGTAAAGTAATTGTAATTTTACTGATTACTTTTTGAAAAATAATTTGTAATTGTAATTAAGTAAAATGTCTCTCAGGTAATTGTCATTCAGCCCAATTACTTTCTTTTTGTACTTTTCCCATCACTGCTCGCCTCCCAAAACCTCGGTGGAAAACATAGGATTCAGTATCCCTAGTGATTGGATAAACATACATGCGAGATGTGCGATATTGACAAACCTCGGTGCACTTGCCTCAATGTATAGCTGAAATGATATTACTGTGAAGTACCATAGCTAGTGACAGAAGTTTGTACTACCAGTGGCGTAGCAAGCTTAGGTGGTACCCGGTGCGGAAAATTTCTTGTCACCCCCCCCCCCCCCCAATTTAAATTATGAAAAGGTGGAACAGTTCCAAGTGTTATTTTTTGGATAGTCAAAGGTAATCCCACGAGAGTTTAAGAGCTTATCGATAGATGCAGCTGCAACTAATTTATTTTATGTAACTCGTAAACTCAACGGATTATACAAAATTAGTAATAATTACTTTGTTAAATAAAAAACAAAACTAAGCTCTGAAATCATGGCATGATATGAATCAACCATCCATAAAGCGATTCGAGTTACCATGTTGTCGCCATGTTGTAACTAGTGCTACCAATGGTGCATATAAGACATAGTTAACCTAATTCAGCCATTTTTTTTTAGGATTAAGGAGACATACATATCAAGTACATTATGCTGTACATTGTACATTGTACTGTTAAACGACAATAAATGCTATTAATAATAATAATATTATACATTGTTTTCGTGAGTGACAGATTCACGAATTGTGGGTGTTACCATTAATAAAGCTAACATCTTTTGTTTCACACATTTCTAGGCCAAAATACACTCCCGAAATTGTGCAAAGTTTTATTTTTGGAGTGATTTTTTTATACTTTTATATTTTGTTTTCCAAGCAAAATCTCGAATTTTGGAAAGATGAATTTTGATAAAAGGAGAAAATTTTGTATTCATGTCGGGTACCTTTCAAAATGTGAACCGAAGATTGGAGACGAGTTTTCCTTATTTTTACATAAAATCGTACGAAAACAAAATTTTGTATTTGTGTTAGGTACTTTTTGGGGATGTGACACGAAGATTGGTGACGACTTTCTCTCATTTTTAAGGGGAGGCTAACTTTTATTTGGGCAGAGGAAGTTATGTGAATTATACATCAGATTTTTGTATAGGTTGATCCTAATAAATTTCATAAACAAGTAATGTAACTACTTTAGGGAACTGTATTATTAATAATCTATTCTTAAATATGCACACATACCAGTTCAAAATCTAGATTGCCGGAGACTTCGGAGTCAACTCACATTCGCAGTTTTTTTCATCAAAGTCATGACTGCCGCAGCGGGTAGAATTGGTTGCGGCTTGAGTGATATAAAATATCACCGTTTGTTAAGTCTAATTTAAATTAATAAAACTGCAGAGACAAGAATCGGCAGAAATAAACACCCCTCCCCCTAACCATAATATTATTGTTCCTATTAACATAGCGGCAAGTTTAGCCGCGTTTTATTACCTTTGTTGACTGCATTTAAAAATAAAAGAAGTTTCAATACGCATGTTGACTTGTAGAAAGTTGTTAAGCTTATTTAATTGTTTTAAATAATATTATTATTTTATTTAAATTCCCTTAAGCGATTTTTTACTTGCAAAGACATATTTTTACTTTGTCACCCCCCCAGGTGATGGCACCTGGGGCGGCCCGCACCCCCCGCACCTCCCCACTGTGTACTACTGCACCATGTTTGTATGGGAAGAACCAGGGCTTTAACCAGGAAATTAAAAATACTAGTACTCACCTATTTCTTTAAAATCTGGCTTGAAGGAATGTTGATCTGCAGTCATTTTTCTAATCAACAGGAGCTTTCAGAGGTAGTTACTACACTGTCCACTGCAAAAAAATGTTCTTCATATTCAGGTCCACTTCATCTTTAGCTTTATCCACTATATTTATATGAAACTTGTGCACTATTACTTTAACCTTCACCAAACTGCTTTCGTTTTAGTCACTTTGGTAAATTAATTTTACTTGTTAACCCAACATTCGTATAACTAATCTCTAACAAGTCATACACCACACCGTCAGGATTTTGTTTCAGATGTGAAGTGTGAACAGTTTTAATATTGTTGCATCTTACGATTAATAGCAAAGTCAGAAATACATTGAGAAGTTTAATTTTATTTTGTACATTTAGTTTCCTAATACTAGATACAAGGAGACTAATCAACTTATAAACCAAAGATTAAGTCCTTTTCGATTTCCATGCTAAGCAGTACAGCATTGTACTACTACCAGCATAACATTTAACATGTAACGTGGTTTGGTGCAAGTGGTAATGTCAGACAGGTCGAATTAATTCGTTGTTGAAACATACAGTATTTTCCTCGTATTTTATAGCATGTGGTCAAGGTATACAGCTATATAGATCTATCTTGCAAGCAGCAAAAACAAATCTCTTATATATTATTGTTTCTTGGACTCCCAACCGGGTGAATTGGAGGATTTGTTCCAAGCTTTTGGCAGCTATCTCCGCTGCCGAGAAACAATAATATATTCTCAACACCGGGAAAGCCTCGTCACATATAACAAATCTGTTTCTTGAATGTTATTGTCTCCCTGTCATAAGTATTAGGAGGTTATTTTCTGTTAAGTAAATTATTCGAATTTTATCCAAATAAATAAAACTGTTGGTCTTGTTAGAGCAATGCTTATGTTTCAGAAGTTCTGGTACTCTGTTCGGACAATTTCATAACTACCAACACTGAGTACCAGTGAGACCAGCCCTGGGAACAACAAATATTAGAAAGATTCAGATAAAATGTCATACATACTGGCTGGAATCCCTTTAAAATCATTGTGTTTTTCCTCTTGTAGATTAAGGAGGAAACATAATAAGAGCCTGAGATGGGAAGAATGAGGGAAACTGAAGTAGAGAAAATGTTGGAAAGAGGGAGATAAAGAGAGCTACTTTATGAAAGTATATACAGTATTTATTTGAGCATACCGTAAAAATGCTTAGAAACACCACCATATAATAATAATAAACAATATATTATTGCATAAGAAATTTAAGTAGAATTGCAGTACACAGTACTGAAAATAGATGATTTATTTATCATGTTTTTGGGAAAAATCTCTTTGATTTTTTAAGTAAACAAACAAGAATAGTAACTCATACATAATACATCATAATATTTGTACATATAGGTACATGTTGTAACAAGGCATTATAAGGTTTCTTGTGGAGAAAATGAAAAAAATAACATGTAATTTTGTATTTTAAGTAAATGAAGTTTAGTTTAGTTCCTCAAAATTATGTTAAACTATATTTTAAGTATCAACCCAATTGATTTAAAAGCACTAGTAATACATATGTGTTATTTATTTGCTTTCTTATGCAGGAATATTGGAGGAAATGAGTGAAAAATTGAGCTCATTAGTTGTAAAATTAGAGAACTTTTACTAAAAATTATTGCATGCACCACATACACACAAACTTTAGCAGACTCATTACGTATTATGTGACTTGAGGAGCTACTTGATTGAGAAGTAGCTGCTCTGGTCACAAAAACCATCATTAATGGCCGTGGGTGTAGCATTCTGACCACATGCCTATGGTAGCACATGCCTGTGGTAGATGACACAGCGGTCGGGTGGTAGGCTTAGTCCCTTCAAGGATGTATCTCTAAAGAGTTAAAATCCTTATAGGCCTATCAATTGCTTATTGTGCTTGATACACATTCATCAAGATGAGAAACCATTAAATCTGATTGGAGAAATATTAAACAGGGCATGAAAAGCAATATTAAGTACCATTTTCTATTATCTCATCCCTTTATTTATGTAGGCCTATTGGTGTAACTGAACAACGGAACAAGTGTAACATTCCTCAGTTGGCATTTATCCCGTTGTTCGATTGACAGTCTGAATCATGCAGCCGAACAATGGGCAAGTGCCACATTCCCCAGTTGGCGCTTATCCTATTGTTCAGTTGCACAATTCAGTTAGTACCGGTAATTACATAACATGTCATACAGCCTTGTAGTAACCCCAACTGAGGGCATAGAGCCTCCAAATGGAGGTTTCATACTTAGACAAATATGGTTACACATTTTTTGAGAGAGACCAGGGGGACAGGTAGTAAGCTCATCACCTCACAACCCTTGCAGGAAACTAAGGTATTTCTTGGACGTGAAAGGACCGAAGAATTTTGTCCTGAGGCTTTATGTTAGGCTTGGAGTTCTTTAGCATGCTGTAAATCTTCGACATTTTCCCCCTAGCTTAAAGTCTCTCCTGGAGGACTCTGTGCCCAGAAATGTTATGTCCTGAAAAATCCATCGGTGCTGGCTGGGTTTGAATCCACAACCCTTGGATCTAGAAGCGGGCACACTAAATCTATACTACTGCTGCCGACAATTATGTAACATACTTTGTAATTATTACAATAACTTCTAAACTCTTGCCGCTGTTTCCATCTTCACATGTCCTTTCCTTGCAGTCAAAGCAGATGATGGCAGAACCAATGCATTGATCATGGAGTTTAGTTTTTGATTTCTTTGTTAGATACCCCAAGTCAAAAGTTCCTTTGTGTGTGCAAACTTTTAAAACATGAATGGACTCTAGCAGTGGTGGCAAACCTGTTTATAAGATGCTTAAATATAAACCCCAAATGTTTCCCCAGTACTTGTACCAGACTGTATACTGGGAGAAAAAAAAATCACTGATTATTACAAATATTTCTTCATAAAGAACAGGTTTGAGTGATTAAAAATTTGGAAATGTGAGGTGCAATTCTTTCTGGATTATCTAGATGCACATCATGGTGTCCTTCTACATCAATGCGTTGGAAATTGTTTTTGGTACCAAACAACTTCAACGCTTCTCTTCCTGGCTTCCAAATTTTGGCTATTTTAGGCAAGTCAGAAAGCAAAGCCAACATAGGACATTTCACATTATTTTGTATCTGAAACATAAAGAATTTTCAACCACATTTACATCTTCAAATAAATTACTTGAATTCAAATTAAAGTACATACTGTACCTGTACCATAAATAGCAAAAGTACTTATGATAACATGAATGGAGATTTTATACATAGAATTTCACTTAAATTATAAAACTGGCCTGGGAAATTGTTTTGAGAAATTCGTTTTAATCCTAAACATATCCAACTGCCTGCTGTGCGATCTGAGTACCCTCTTGTCGGCGTCTTACGAACTTAATTAGATCATCTTCCATGGGGATGTCAAAATTCTAAGATGGTCTGCATTTTTATGGATAAAGATCTTCCAGATTGCAAGTTCCTTATGTCCCTGGATGCACTTAACTAGTTTAAGCTTCTGTTAGATTTCATGGTCCATATTCCACACATGGGCTGCTATAGCAGATTTCTCAATTTGAGCACATTTAGTACATCTATGATGTTTCTTCATTCTGGTCTCTAGATTCCTTTTTGTTTTCCTATGTACTTTAAAGTTGAACTGATAAATGCCTGATTTTTTGAGGGGTTGTACTTTGTAAATATTGGTGGACTTAAGCATATTTCCTAGACTTTATCTCTAGGGCTGTAAGTGGTGATATTGTTGTTTAAAATAAAATAGCTTACTAAGATAAAGTAACAAATAAGATATCTCAAATAAATTAAAATATAGAGCCATTGATGTGCATTGCATTCGTCAACGAACTCTTTTTTATTATCATCATCCTTTTTTTATGAGTTTAAGTTTAAGAGTTGGGGTACCCATTAGATTCAACTAACTTAAATACAGTTAATAGTTCATATAAATGATTATGTAAATTATTTTCATTTCACAATAGTGAAAGGTTATGAAAATTTATGAATGTCCAACAAGAGTCTCTCTCTTTATTGTAGCACTAAGCAATTATCTCTTAATGATTGTTTGGGTTCAATTAATTTTTTTCAAGGTTATAAGGATTCATTGAATACTTCCTTTGTACGAAAATAAATATAACACTGCTTGAGAAAACAGATTGTATTGTAAAAATTTCCAGTGAAACCACAATACTTTCACAGTAACAATACACAATCAAAATCTAAGTTCAAAAGTTGAGGGTCATCATCCAGACTAAACTTTTCTGTCTTTAGAAATAAAATCACAGAACTCAACACATGATCAAAAGATGCATGCAAATCAGATTTAGGTCAATACAGTGAACAATGCAAGAGTTATAGTATCATAATAGTATCATTTCTGCATCCCTGTCATCAAGCAAAGCTAAAATTCCTATCATCAAGTTTTGTCTCATCAGTATTTTTGCCAGCATCCATAGTTCAACAAGGTTTACAACAACAACAAAAATTAAAAATGCTGTTTGAAGTAGAATGCATGTTGTTAAGGGCAAAGGTTAGTTGTTTTCAAGAGCTAGCTGCTCAGGCACAAGTTATCTTCCTAGTACATATTACTATATGGTGTATTGTATGTAGAGTGAGTCCCACGCAAGAGTTGGCCAATGACGCAGGTTCCTGCGGCACGGCAGGCAGAGCTGCAACTCCCGAGCGATCAGGTGAAATATCTACGCTAATAAAACCGCAATCGGTGTAATGATTCAGGTTCTCACATTTACAGTTAAAATTACAATGAAAATAAACACGTACCTCATCACAAGAGATGTTGGAAAAGTTCTCCTCTTGCATCCACACAATACTGGCACCTTTTTAGGAAATGTTCTTTCACGCGGATAAGTTCAGCTTCCGAGACAGAGTTCATTTCTCTTGTGATAGGCCTATGTGATATTGTCTTTAAGTTCTTCTAACAGTATGTGAATATTATTTATGGGGAAACTTGAAAAATAAAGTGTATAGGTCAATTTCCCATACATTAGAAGAACTTAAAGACAGTATCACAAGAGAAATTAACTTTATCTCGGAAGCTGAAATATGCGCGTGAAAGAAAATTTCCTAAAAAGTGCCAGTATTGTGTGGATGCAAGAGGAGAAAATTTCCAACATCTCTTGTGATGAGGTACGTATTTATTTTCATTGTAATTTTAACTGTAAATGTGAGAACCTGAATCATTACACCGATCGCGGCTTTATTAGCGTAGATATTTCACCCGATCGCTCGGGAGTTGCAGCTGTGCCCACCGTGCCGCAGGAACCTGCGTCGTTGGCCAACTCTTGCGTGGGACTCACTGCACATGATTGTTCTGTGACTTTTCCCAAGCAAATTTCTATTATCTTATCTTTCTATCTTTGAAACACTTTCCTTTTTTCTAATTTCTTATAAATATTTCACTACTTGAACATGTGCTAAGGAAATATTTTAACATACCTCTTAATTGATCGGTCTGAGTGGCACAGTTGATAAAGCACTGGTTTCTTTTTCCAAGTTCATTGATTTGATATTGGCTCAGATTGATGGCATTTATGTGTGCATGTAAAAGATCTATTGTAGGACAAAATTCTGGTACCAGCAATGGTTACATGCCTGAAGGAACAGTGCACAACCACTGTTAAATAATAATCATAACAGACGTACTACTTAATTGTCAACATTGTACTAAGAAGGTGTTCAGATAAGAATCGATCAAAGTTAGGTATTGTTTATATTATTGTTTCTCGGCTTCCAATCGGGTGAGCTGGAGGATTTGTTCCAAGTTGTTGTTAGGTATTGTTATTCTTAGTGGGCTAACTACTGGCTATAATTATTCATTAGAGCAGTTCCTTCAAAAAGAGTCATAGAAAGTATTATTTTTGTAATAAGACTTCATAATATTATGATTCTCTGAGTTTATTTTTTCATGATCCATACCATACTTATATTGTCAGATATAAAGAATGCATTGTACTCTTCTTAGACGTGTTTTCAACCAAAAATATTCACAAGAAATTCATAAACTTTAAAAATACTTTAAAACAAGAAAGAGGACAGATTACCACTCAACAATAAAAGAGAATTTGGTTGAATTTTATCCTTAAATTATTTTTTATGCACTACACCACTGATACTTCCTTAGGTTCTTGACTATGCATTATAAATACAGTACAGTATTAATATTAGTAAAGTTTTAATTGAATTTATAATTCATTTATGGCCGTTGAAAAATATTTCTGTATTATTTAAGAGACAAGGCGTACATTTTTACTACAAGTCAAATCAAAATTAATTTTAAATGGTTTCTAAAATATGAAGGGCTAATTGTATAGGCCTACACTGCATACATGTCTTGAATTTGCCTGCTGTTGGAAGTATGCGTAGTTTTCTACAAAGCAAAATTGGATCCATACAGTTCTTAGTTTATTTGTTACGGTCAATTAACAACGGTAATGTACTTTAAATTTGGCCTGTAAATACAGACGTAAGACCACCACATCACATTTATGCACATAAATACCATCAATCTGGGCCAGGAGTAATTAAGTTAAAAAAAGTCCCTTATCAAATGCTCCACTGGAGTTGAGAATTCGTACACAGCAGTAGAACAATTTCAGCCATACTCCCGTGTAGATATTCAACAAGATACGTGTAATATTTGAGCTGAGGGTGTTAATGTTCATAGTCTAAGAAATAACTAGAAGCGAATAATTTAAATTTTAACTGAATTTAACAGTTAATACATACCTGATAATTCTGGTCTGCATTCAGCAATGGTGGCAATCCAACCTTTAGCCTTTGGTCAGTTGTGAATCTGTACCCTCCATTCTCATTCTTTGCTAAGGACCTTTTCATAAGTACTTTTGCTGATTCTCTTGTAATAGAACTTCGTCTGTTAGACAACACTCTACCAAGTGCTTCCTCATATGAGTAACTTGGACTATTCTGTTCTGAAAACTTCTCTTCGCTCATTAAGACTTTGTCTATAATCTCCCTCAGATGAGAGGGATGCTGTCTAATTTCTAATGTGTTTAGTGCAATACCATCTAGCACAATCAATTTCTTGACCCGCTCTGGCCAAAGACTACTTAGAAATACTCCCAGTACAGCACCAAAACTGTGTCCCAATAAGTAGCAAGTGTCCCATTGAAGACTGTTGAGAACTCTGAGTAGTGATGTGACATAATCAGTGAAATCAAGAGGAACTCCACTTGGGAAATGAGATGATTGGCCATGACCAGGTAGATCTATGCAAACATAATACAATAGTTGAGGAAGTTGAGGAATTAGTCGATCGAATGTCCCAGCATTATCTTGAAAGCCATGCACACACAATACAGGCTGTCCACACGGGTCTCCCCAAGCTTTTCCTGTGAAACGAGCCAGTGCTGATTTAACACTAAAAACACCAGTATACTGGATACACTTTTTGAGGACATAAAATGATCTTTGAAAACTACAACATGCCTTAACCCTTTCAGAACTGAATTTATTTTTGTTATATAAGCAATCATCAAGTGGGATCTAAGTTTGAAATCAATTAAACAAATTACAGTAGAATAAGTGGCTTGCATGAATGATAAGCGTTATACGTGGATAAAAATCCTCACATTTCATACAGTAATAATAATTTACATAAAGCATTACTCTATTAGTTGTATATCTCTACTAGCAGTGAAAAGGTTAAAGCATTTTTAAAATAAACTACTTTTTAAAATCCTGAATTTTAGAAACTATTTAGCATAGGAATACATAATATCTTTAATCAATATAAATATAACTAATTGAAACTTGAGATGGAGGTTTAACATACGTAACGTCACTTAGTTCAAGCACTGACCTCAGATGGAGTAGCCTATAGCTGATGATGAGTCAAGAAGGATTGCTCGAAACATGTACAGGGGCCGTATTCTGTAACTTTCGCCACCAACGCATTGGTGTTGTTGAGAGCTCAACAACCGACAGTTAGATACCAACGGGCGGACAGCGAGCGATTCTGTAACTCCCTGTTGGTATCTCGGAACGCGTTGTTGAGGCCCACCAATAACTTTGTGAATTTTCGTGAATGTTGGCAATGAAAGTAGCTATGAGAAATCTGTCTTAACAAACTGCAATGAATATCATTGGCTGATGGAGTGCGGGAATGTGATTTCATAATTTCCAAACTGGGCGGGAGTTTAATTTCATGTATATATTTTGAAAGTGGGCGTTTATATTACACGTACTGTCATGTTGCAAGACGCTTATAGGGGGAAAAGGTGGATTTATAATAATAGGAGAAATTAGCAAAATGCCAATGGTTTTTAGTAATGTTTACTGTCATATATATATATATAATAAGGAGGGTATCTCGGGGAATCCAATTAGCAAATTCCGCAATAGTTTGCCAATGTCTGATTTAAATTATGATTATAAAAAAATATGCAATCTCGAAGTAGTTATATATTTCCATTGCAACTCACCTTGTTTGTGTGAAAGTATTCATTTTAACGATTAACAGAAAGTAAGATGTAGCCCTTTTCAGAATACTCATTTTAACAAAATGTTGCTGGATTCATACTCAGTGAAAGGAATGAACTTTCCAATCTCTGTTCAAATAAAAGTTAGTCTCTCAGTATAATATAATTATTGTGTATGACAATCTTGTAATGTAAATTGGTTGTATAAATAAAGAGAATGTCCTTAACACATCACATCCCCGAAGGATACACAACCCAAATAAAATATATTTATTGTACTCTCATAACTTTCTTTACTTTAAGCATGCACAATACATTTTTCTCACTTCACATTCTGATAAAGACTACACTTTAGAGATTTTCTTCGAAAAAATATTTCAAATAAAACTTTTAGCACGTATTCAGAGTGGGTGGCTTATAACTACCCTAAAGATAATTTCTTCGAAAAAAGTTTCAAATAAAGTTTTAAGTCCAAGTAACTTATAAGCAACCCATGTGCAAAATTTAAACAAATCGATAAAATCGCGAAAAACGAACATTTTTTCATGTAAAGTCCCTTTAAAAATAAGAGAAACTTGTCGCCAATCCTTGTGTCACATCTTCAGAAGGTACCCAACCCAAATACAAAAAAAAAATTCTTACGATTTTCCATTCTGGAGCTAGGCTGTTGACACACTTCCACACAGACATGTTTCCGAAAATAGTATTTGGGGATTCAGAATACCTCAAAATGTGTATTTGGGATAAAAACTCAACTTCAAAGTTGGGGTCGAAAACAATACTTCCTTTATCTGTATTACCTATGGTACAGGCAGAGAAAGTAAAAAAATTATTCAGTAGGAGTTTTTACTTAATTTATAGAACACAAGCCAATTATAAAATTATTTTTATATAGATAAAGCAAATAGTAAAGTTTAAGCAAATAAGAGTATCTTATCTTGCCTACTGCTTTTATGACGTTTATAAAACCCTTGAAATAAATTAATTGCGTTTTAGGTTAACTTAAAATGAATTCATTAGTATTTAATTTACACAGTACTTTGAAACATTACAATTGGCCTCATAGTTGTTCATAATTATATATTAATTTAAATAACACCATAATATCACTGAAAAAGTGTCTTAAGGGGCTCATACACCAAGAGACCATGCCCAAGCAGGCATTGCAGTAACTGTTCGATATCTTCAACACTATTTGCAATAATAAAATGAAATTTTGGACATTAGAAGTATACATTTGGGGGTTGAAATGAGCACAAAAATTATTACAGTGTCACAAATATGAAGGTTGATATTAGAAGATTATTTTATTTTTATTTTTCAGCATGCGATTAAGCCTAAGTAACATGATTTCATGCAAAAGTCAATCTGATTGGTGTAATATTTTTTTTTATTCACAGCTGACACTATAATCTCGAGGATAAACCATCAATTTATACTGTGGTATGCCTGATACAATTTTCAGGCATTTTAAAATTTCAATATAAAATTATTACGAATTTTTTCACATCATGTTCACAAGTGAAATAATCTTGTGTTGCAAATACATCAGATTATTTAGGTTTATCCTCTAGAACACACAAAAAACTATGGGTGTGCAAAGTTTCATGCAATTTGGACCATTACTTTAAGAGATATTGTGCCTTTTGTTTTGAAAATATCAAGTTATGGGAAAATGGCTCTGAAAATTCAACATGCATTTCAACTTACATAGTATAAGCCACACCCACTTGACGGAAAATCACGAGATACAATATAGCTCATATTATTATAAAAGGAATGAGAGGGAATAAAATAGATGGTTTAAATTAGACAACAAATTGGTAACAGCCAATATTGTAGCTAGATTTAAATAATATTTTCAATTACAATAGGCTACATTGGCAGGGAGGCATATTTTTTGTGCAGTTAAAAACAGATGCTTCTCTAAGTGTGAAAAGTTTTGTAACTAGTAAACTCTATATAGGCTACCAGTATATTTAAAAGTAAGGACAATGTACATCATATTTTGCTGAGTGATATAGTACACACACACTTACAAAGTAAACTTTGGTACAAAAAAATATGTATCATGAGTTCATGGCACTTTGCTCAGTTCTAATAAGCACAGTCTTCGTCATTATTTCCTGAAAATTACAAAAAGCCAACAACATCTCACTACTTGAAGCATTGCTTGAGTGGGATGTTTTTCTCAATTGCAAATGACCTACTTGTGCACTGTTCTTTCGAATGAACTGAACAAAATTTTACACTACATTAAAAAATTTAGGCCTACATGGAGGTGACACCCATAAGTGTTCGTTAAGCTTATTATTGGTGCATGTTATGTTGTCCACTCTTTAATGCAGATCACATGGATTACAATTCCAAATCTGAAACAAGATAAAGTAAAATAATTAATATTATGTGCAATTATGCAAACATAACCTCAAACATGCTTGTTGCAAAATAAAATTATGTATTTAGTTTTTATATTGATAAAAACATATTAACAAATACTAAGAATCTATTCATTAATGGATATATACTGTACCTTCTCTGTTATTACGAAAATATAGCTATTGACACCATCACGAAGTCGCCCAATTAGGATATAAGCGGCCATTGTATCACAAATATGTCGATATTTCTGCAAATTTTGCGATATTTTGGTACTTTCGAGTTGTTGTTGAGCTCACCGAGGGGTTTGGAGCCGTCGGTGTGTCACCAATATTTCCAGCAATATATTGGTGTGATTTCAAGATCGATACTTGACACCAATAGTTACAGAATAACTTTTTCTAGTTACATTGGTGTAATCGTAGTTGAGAGCGTTGGTGGAGTTACAGAATACGGCCCCAGGTCAGTGCTTGAACTAAGAGAAGTTACGTATGTTAAACCTCCATCTCAAGTTTCAATTAATTATAACTTCACTATACAGGGTGTTAATGAATAACACCGAAATATTTTACCTGTGTATAGAGGGGACATAGACAAGCAACTTTTATTATGACATTTTTGCTCTATGACGTAAAATGTGTATGCTACAGGGCATTAAAGTCCTTAAAATGTGGTGCTCATAACTCAATAATTGAGCGAAATAGGGTTAAAATTTTCATTAAATTGACTTCATGCCTTCTTAGCGATCGATAAAAACCTGATTCTTAACAATTCATCAACAGCTATACCATAATTTAGAATTTTCATAATCTGCAAAATTTACTGATTAATCACATGATTGATGCCACTGCATTATGTTTTTATTCCTAATTCCAAACCTAACAAAAATGCTTCGTTTGTCTTTTTTTCCCTCAGAGTTGTAAGATATCGATCGTCATTTTTTACAATTTTCCCGACCACTACACAATATTCACTGTTCCTTTGTTTCCCATCATTTCAAGTATTAGAAGACAGTGGCGTGCATATCCTTGGGATATTTTATGTTATAACAGGAAGAATTGAATCCATAGAGCAAAAATCTCCTGATAAAAGTTGCTTGTCTATGTCCCCTCTATACACAGGTAAAATATTTCGGTGTTATTCATTAACACCCTGTATAAACTTCCTACAAATTCTAGGATTATAAATATAACTGATCTATTTGGTATTTATGCATGATTAACTCTCCGTGGCGCTACATCCCTGGAGGGACTTGGCCTACCACCCGACCGCTGCGTCATCTCCCGTAGGCAGCTTTAGCAATCCATTTATGGGAAGAAGGCCATGAAATCGGAGTTAAGAACCATTAGCGCTCATGGTCTGGGAGAAAATGTTCATTCAAAAGAACTGTCAAAAACTGCTAAACTTGCATCCAAGGAACTTTGGTCTACAAGTTCACACACCAGATGGCCAGTCAGAATTAACTGATGATGATGGGGACACCTGTTAAAACATAATATGTTCTAGGTAAATATACCTAATAGTGAAGTTAGTGTGTATATTTTCATACTCAACCTTGCTGCAAAAATACATAATAGAAAATAAATGAAATAGTTATATTAGAAAACTGGTAGGAATGCCATCAGTTCATTCACTATCTATCTTTCACATGAAGCATTAAAAAACATGTAACGAAAAGAGTTAATATAATTTTTTAGTGATATACCAGTATCCATTAATACTGAACTCCATGGTGCTACATCCCTGAATGACTTGGCCTATCACATGCCTGCTGCGTCATCTACTAAAGGCAGATGGCAGGATTGGGGGGCATGTGGTCAGCATGCCAACACCCACAGCCATTAATGGTGGTTTCCATGACCGGAGCCACTACTTCTCTATTAAGTAGCCTCTCAGTTAACATCATGAGACTGACTGCACCCCGTTCCAGACCTCCATACCTCAGAAATATCCGAGGAGGTACCAGGGATCGAATACAGGCCTACGGCCCCCTAGCCAGCGATGCTAACCTCGAGACCACGCAGGTGGTCAGTATCCATTAATAGTGCACTTTTATTTATTTTTTCCTTTAATGCATATGTAGATGCATATTTTGCATTTTTATTGCATATATGGATGCTTAGCTTGCTGCTTTTAGTGTGTAGATACCGGTACATGCATAAATGTTTTTATTTGTTAGCACATACGATTCAGCACTCTATTTATGACCAGTATAATACTGAATCAAGGATATAAGGACAAATACAGGAACAGAATATTTGGATACTTAGAACAAACCTAGAATTGAAAAAAATTGTACAAGGACCCAGATCTGGTAGGGGAAATCTGAACAGATTGGAAGGGGTTGGACATGTGTGGCAAGATAGAATAGCAAAAAAGATTTTGGAAGAGACCAGAAGGAAAGGAAAAAAGTTGGAAGACATTAAGATGGTTGGATAGGGTTGAAGAAGACTTAAGATACAGACCTGGGAATAGAGAGAAATGGGCACTTATTATGAAGTGGGCCAGGGTTCTTAGAAGAATTATATTGAATCAAATTTTTCGTTAAATGATAAAGCACAATTAATAGAATATATTTTCTTAACTTGTAAACAAAATGATTATAAATAGGAATTGCTGGGAAAAAATTAAAGCAGTTTAGAAGTTTTGAATTTTTAATAGCATCATAGTAGCAATCATTTCTTACAATTTACAGACTTTTCAATATCATCTATGATTCTGATTAGCTGTGTTTATATGGTTTCTTTGACAAAGCCCATATTTAAATCTTGGGACAATATATATGAGGCATGTTTTTAAAGTAAGTACCGATAATTTTTAATTCATTACCTTACACTAATTCTCCACATAGTCACCGCCGTTATTGAGGCACTTGTAGTAAACAGGAAACCAGTCTTTGTATGCTTTCATCAAAGAATGATGAAACCTGTGATAAAGTCAAGTCTGCACTTCTTGTTTCACATCATCATCGTTGGAATGTTTTCCATCAAGGAATTTCTTCAGATGAAGACACAGATGAAAATTGCTTGGCTGTGTGTGACTGGGCATTATCATGAACCAAAGGACTCCATGCAAAATCATTCCACACCTACACAAACCCAAGTTCTGATTACATCATTTGGATGAGAACAATTTGACCACCCTCCCTACAGTCCAGATTTAGCACCAAGCGATTTTCATCTGTTTCTTCATCTGAAGAAATTCCTTGATGGAAAATATTTAAACGACGATGATGTTGTGAAACAAGAAGTGCAGACTTGGCTTTCATCACAGGCGGCATCATTCTTTGACGAAGACATACAAAAACTGGTTTCCCGTGCCTGAATAACAGTGGTGACTATGTGGAGAAGTAGTGTAAGGTGTAAGGTAATGAAAAAATTATCGGTATTTACTTTAAAAATACGTAGTGTATACATAGTGTATAGTATAGCTCAGACTGATAACAAGAAAAATTCTGCTGGGCAATCGATACTGACAAAAAAAGGTAACATGCATGCACGCAATATTTTGTGAAATGTTCCTTTGTGGTAGTCTCTGTCAAGACTATGCGGTATTTTTCCTTCCACCTTAATCTTATGTTTTAAAAATCCCTTTTACAGTTTTCTAATTGCTCTAGGCATTTTGGCACCCTATCGATTGAACATGTAATTTCACATTCTCTAGTTTGGTATTGGTTGAAGATTAATAATAATAATAATAATAATAACTACAACAATAATTGGTAAGCCAATAAAATTGTTGAAATAGTGTACTGTATATATTTCTATAATTTGCTGTCCTTTTTTACTTTTACTCTACAACATTTTTTTAATTTTTTTAATGTGACGGTAACTTCAATTTTTTATTTTTATTTTTTTATTTATCTAAATGTTGCTGCCTCTAAATGTTTCTAAAAGTTTCCCCACCCTAAGCGGATGCCTAGTATGCTTATGTGGACAAGCCACCTCTGGGTTCCAAGATCTAATAGATCTAATAGGATGCCTAATAGACTGCAGGAAAAAATGGAATTTCTCAAAACAGAAAGATTCTTCAGAAAACATAGCCATGACAAAAGTAAAACTCTGGCTATAATTATAAATAATACTAATTGTGATAATAATATTATTATTATTATTCCTAATTTTGTTATAGGAAAAGGAAAATTAAAAATATCCTTGTCTATATAATGCTATAAGGAACTTGAAGGTTCACACAGAAATTTAGCCACAAGTGGAGCAACCCTTTCGGGAAAATTCAAATGCACGTCATGATCCCCTTCTACAACATGATGCTTAAAGTAGGAGCAATTCTTCTTCACAGCTTCCAGCAACAACTTGCTAAGTTGGTGTGTTTCAGGTCTGAAAGTTGTACTGGCTGTCACTATAAGAACTTGACATTTTATTTGACTTATTAAGTGTTCAGCTTCCTTTTCATAAAATATAGGAAAATTTATGAAACTTATACGACGATCAGTTGAAAACTGGTAGGCTTCTTCTTTCCCTTCTACAGCCTTAATGTTTCTTGATGCTAATGCATTAAGTCCTTCTTCTGTCATTCTAGTTCTCCTACCATCAGCTATTTTACTTAAAATTTGTTGCAAAGTGTACGATGAAGAGGTAATTTGATCTCTTTCTTTACTTTCCAGATCCAGAAGTTTATCTCCATAAGCACGTAACATGTTAACTTGAAGATGTTGTGGATACATTCTAAAGAAGACAGCATCAATGGTAATAAGTTTCACAATCATATCAGGATAACTAGCAGCTAGATAGTAACCCAACAATCCTCCTAAGCTATGTCCCAAAAAATGGAATTGATGCCATCCTAATTGAGCTATAACTCGACGCAAAGAAATTAAAAACTCTGTAAATCGATACTGTATGCCTGCGGGTAAGTGTGAGGAAAATCCATGTCCTGGGAGATCCATGCATACGATGTACACTGGCCTCCCAACTAAACGCAGCAGCAATGGTACCAATGTATCGAAAGAGCCTGCATTGTCTTGCATGCCATGCACAGCAAGAACCGGTTGTCCATGTGGAACTCCCCACACTTTAGCTGAAAGAAGGGCAATTACCAGTGCTGTACCACCATGCTTTATATAGCATAGGGCTGCCAGATTTGACAAACCCAGTATAGTTCTAAATGTTCAGTAAATAATCTGCATACACCTTTACTGAAACCTATTATTTAGTAAACTGGACTTCTAGTAAGATAGAACTTTACATAGATACTATATACAACATTTATGAAGAGAATAATGCTTCATATTTCCCAGAATACATTTTTTAATTTCAAAAAGTTTTCTACCACTCACTAGTAAAATTCTTCACATGACATGATCTCGAGTTGTAGTGACACTAGACTATTGGTTCTTTTCTCTGTTATGAAAATCATGAAGGAGTTTCAGTACTGTATACAGTCAATAAAGAGTTGTAGAGAACATGGTCTGGTACAGAATGTTTTACTTCAGGGGTGTGTTTTTGGATCAATCATTGAATGCAGAGAGGTACTGTAGTGTCTTGAGTAGCTTATTTATTGGACAACTCTCGTAAAATACATTACTTCTAAAAATTACTCATCATTATTTGACAAACCTTGTAAAATACATTACTTCTAAAAATTACTCATCAGTTATGCTATTTATTCTAATGAAAGTGATACCCTTCTCTTGATTTATTAAGATCCACCTGCGTAAGGTTCATCAAGATCACTATCTTTGCCTAATTATTTTTTTTTTCTTTGCAGTCAGTTACTTTCAACTCTGACCACGAAATCGCTAAATTTATTTCCACTTTCTTCCACCCCCTGATTGTTCCTTCTGGGATGCCACACTCATGCGATAAAATTGCTTTGATTTCCTCTTTTTTACTGCCGGTAATTACTAATTTTCAGTTTATCTCCTACTGAAATTGCTTTTCCCATCTGTGACATTTCATATTTGATAACTTGCGACTTTATACTCAGAATGGGTGATTCAGACTAAAATCATATTACTTACTGGTACCTGAGGTTTTAAAAATTTCTGGCAGGAGCAGATTTTTTGAAGCCCTGTAGAAGTACCCTATTGTTTCAGTGCAGGACTTAAATCAAGAGGGAATGTGAGTATATGCTGTACCTCTTTTTCCGAGGAGGAAAGGTTACCCCCACTTTTCAAAGCCAAGCAGATTCCTTTACTTTACACTGCTTATCTTCATGAATGTTTATTAATATAAACAGACCATTGTAAGAAGTATGGAATCAAAAGGACTATATTACACAGTGGTTAAAGTACCATAGACATGAACTACAGTACAGTATTTTTTATTTCGGGGACTACTTTCCCTTGTGTTACATCCGAATCCATAGTATTTTGAACCATCTATTTTGTGCTTTTATTGTACCGTACTAGCAATATTACACTTACTTTAAAGTGAAAAAAGCACTGAAAAAAATATTTATTAAATTGTGTTAAGTCAATGCAGCCTTCATTTGTAACCTATCCAAAAACTGGGATATGTGGCATCTTGACTACTTTGGGAAGATACCAGTACTTGGTTTTTCAGGGTGTCTGGCAGCCCTAATTTTGCATAACAAAAGTTCAGATGAATAAATAAATTATATTCTTTAATATACTAGCAACTTAGATAATATTCTTCATTATAATTTTGTTTAAACACAATTACCTGCAATATGTCCCCATGGAACATGGAACTTCAATTCTCTAACTTTGAAAGACACTGCCATATTTTCTTCAGATGGTTGAAGCTGCATAGATTCTTTTGGGTCCATATTTGTGTTAAAATACTGTTAAATTTCTTCTTGTGAAATATCTGTGAAGAAAAAAGTAATATTAGGGCATGCTAATTTTTTATATATAATTTTTGCGATTACATTTCTGCACACTGGCAAATTACTAACATAAATGAACTGACATGCTGCTTAGCTGTGGGTTTTCTTTCTTTTTTAAAGACTGGCAAATAAGAGTGACATGCTACTTTTTAACTGTAGCATGTCTGTAGTAGCCTATGTTTCTTTCCTAATTTTGCTTTCACTTATCAGTATTGTTTTTCTCCTGCCAATACTGATAAACTTCTTCTATATTTTAAAAATACACGTAATTTTTGAACTGCAAGAAAGGGCACTTGAAGAGGGAAGCAACAGTGAGTTATAGTTTGAGAGATATTGTAATATAAGTATCGTATGTTAAAAAGTAAGGAAAAGTAGACTGGAGTCTCTTGGGCTTCTAGTCGGGTGAATGGATTTATTCATTCCGAGCTAGTAGCAGAAGACAGCTTGGAATTAATAAATTAATTCACCCAAAAGATTTCTATTATTTATAAACATTATTGTTTATAAACATCGGGAAAGTCTCAAGTCACCAAGTAAAGTGATCCCTAAAAAGGCTATGAAAGCCCAATTCCAGGAGTTTGAGCCTCCCAGGTTTTTAGGCATTCGACACATGAAGGCAATAAGATTTTTCAGCCTTATGCTTTCTGCAAATCCACCAACCACGGTCAGATTTGAACTGTGGTTATTAGGTCCAGAAGCAGGCACACTACCTCTGAACTGCCGAGACCACCTAGCAGCTGTTAAGTACCAATATCGTACTGACCACTGAAACCATGTGAAGAAGGGTACAGTAGGCTCACGTTTTTTATTATAAGAATCTTTGCCGGAAAAAAGAGAAGAACAAGTCCTCCCACTTAACTCATTATCTGGACCTGTCTGGGAAGGAAGGGTTAGGGTAGGGAGTATTTTAAACAAGAGACATCTAGGTAACAATGGTGGAACTACTAGCAGCATTGAATTTTTCCCCCCCTTTCTCCTCTTCTCTTCCTCTATCTCCTCTTTCCTCCCTTCTCTCCTTCACCCTACCCACCTATTTGGGTCCTTTTCATATCCTACAAATTTACGCACTTAACAGGATACGAACACGGGACTGCTAGCATGATAGCCAGTCATCTTAACCACTACGCCATCAAGTGACATTGTGATTTGAAGCGAGAATGCATCTATTTAAGTTTAGAGAGCTACAGGAAATAGCGGAGATTGATAATTTTGTATTAATTGTAATTGTGAAATACCGTTTTGATTCACACGAAGTTTTAACTGGTACAAGTGTTGTTTTGGTTTTATTAATCAACTCATCTTGTGGGTGGCATACTATTTAAATCTAAAACTCTTGTTCCTAAATCAACCTCTACCATCACGTGGTGGGTCGTTAGTAACGCTTTAAGGAGGTTCTGATGTTGATTTGGTACAAGGGTAATTTTTGTATTGTGGTCTTCTCGTGGGCTGAGTGAATAGTACACTATAACAGTGAGCTGCAGTGCCAGCACAAAAAGGGTAGTGGCTATGGGAATCAGGTAAGCGGGCCATCAACATTGCAACACAATGACCAGAGTGGGCAGAGTGTTGTTCTCTTTTGTCTTCTTGTCTTCTTGCCTAACATCTGGGAAAATTTTGCAGGAAAGACAAGAAAAGATTGCCCACCAGCCAAGCTCCACCCACTCTCACCTGCTGGCTGCTTCCCCTTGCTTCCGAGCCTTGCGTGCACACTTTCCTACTTCCCCTATCCCGGCTATGAAGCTGCTCAATGCCGACACTGCAGCTCACTATTGTACCCTTCATCATATACGCATAAAAATATACAAAATCACAGTGTTACAAAAATGACCCTTGCACCATATCAAAAACATAAAAAAATAAGAAATCACCAGTCTTATGATTGCAAGCATGAAAATATAAAAAATCATAGCATTATGAAAATGACTCTTCAGCATTTGCATAAGGCAACGGCCTATCAGTTGAGACACTTACGGTATGCCTCCACAGCATTAATAAATATTGCAGGATGAAGCCACATATGCATCATACCATGAAATATTATTACAGGTATTGGGACCAAAGCAGGGAAAGAAGAAGTAAGAGGTCGTATTATGATACTGTCCAGCAAAGAGTTTGACTTGATTGGTAAGCCACCCGTAAGATGACTTAATGCAGGGAAAATGGTTCTTGCACCAAAACAGCTCTTTTCAGAATTAACATAATATTTCACAATTCTAAACAACAACAATATTTTAAAATGACAAGAAATGACATAATTAATTAAGTGAAAATGACCCTTGCACCAAAACGACTCTTTTCAGAGCCAACATAATATTTCAAAATGATAAAAAACGATCCTTGCATGAAAGCGGCTATTTCTCATGTATTAAAGCTCTCTAATCTTAAATACCGGTAGATGAATTTTCCTTTCACCGCTCAGCAATCGCTCATGGTATAGTGGTTAAGGCTGCTGGTCACGGGTTCGTATATTGGTTGATCTGAAATTTACAGTTAGGAATTGGTCCCAAATAGGTAGATAGGGCGAGGAGAAGGTGAGAGAAAGGAGAAGAGAATAAAAGAAAAGTAAATGATTTTTTTCCCCAGTTTCACCTTTTTGCACAATAGATGGCGTTACTAGAAGTTAAAATAGTGAAACATCTAGGATGCGATATATGAAGTTACTCCCTACCCTAAACCCCTCCTTCCCAGGCAGGTCCCATTAGAGAGTTGGTGGGAGGAGCCAAGTGCGCAACCTAAAATTTTCTCTCCAATTTTTATTAATATATTGTAAGTTATAATATTAATTGAAGGGAATACACATCCTTCAAAATATAAAGAAATATTACTGCCATAGAATAAAATAGTATCTTTAGTTCCTGCATTTTTTCCTAATTTTTAGAGTGTTCTTGCATGCAAATTTCCAGGATTCATGTAAGTCCGCACCCTAGTTATTGATGGCCTAATGGCAAAATCCCAAATTGGCGAATTGCACCTGTCATTGTGACTCAGCTATAATGTAGCCAATACTTTTTATTTTATGACTGAATTTGCTTCGTTGATAAATAACGTAGTGTTGATTAACTCCAAACAGTTCCAGATTCATTTAAAATTAGAGCATTACATTCTGTTCTAATGACGAGAAATTGTATTCCAATTAAAATACTGCATTTTGGAGCGATATCAATAAAATACATCGTGTTATTTAAGTTACCTGTGGGTAACCAAATTATTTACTAACCTCGCATATACCATAACCTCTTTACTTTTAAAGACAGGTTAGTCTTAAGTGACACATGATGCTTTTTCCCAATGAGTTGAATTTCCTTTCCCAACGTGTTAGTAAACTTCGTTCTGAAAACTCTTCTTTCTCTGAACGTTGCGAACAGACAAGTGCCACCGAAGTTTTGAAGTAATGATTGATGACGTAAGAAACTGCGAACACCATCTTTGTGGACTACAAAAACGTCAAGTGGCAACTCAAATATTGAAAATATTCAGGAGAGCAAATAATATAAAAAGTACTTTAAAATATTTAAAAATAAATTAATAACTAAGCTTAAGAGTAGGTATGTATGAATATATTTTGATAAGAGTCAACTTTAATAACGAAACGATGAAGGTAGTGGTCGTGGAGGGCTTGCGGTGGAAGTTTGTGTTTCTATTGTTCGCTTTCGGATTTCTCTTTCCAAATCACAAATTTTAGAATTAATTGTGCTTCGTATATTGTACATAGATCAATCAGTGCAGTGTAGTGAGTTTTATACATTTATACCACATTACAGATGTTAATTATAAGCTTACCGCAAGATTAAAGGAACTCCTTTGTCATGGAAATGGCGACTCGGGATGGTAGGTTTCTTTCTTCAACAGATTTTGATACAGTTGATGAGAGGATTATAAACGTACTATCACTTTATTTGTTATCCTACATTAGAGTTTCAGGATATGGGAACAATTATCCAATTGCTAACGAGCAAGTGTTAATTTAATTAATTTTATTTAATATTTTCTTGTGAGACTTCAATGATAGTGGTATTAACTTGAAATGTTTCAGATTAAGTTATGCTTAAATTTTTCAAATCACCAGTCCGACGGTCTGACAATATTCATAACAAAGTTTGTTTTTATTATAGATTTAGGCATGTTTTGGATGGGCGATATGATCGTGAGACACGATGGAGGTGAAATGAAACATGAAGGAACAGAAATGATGCTTGATGCTCAATCTGGGAGCCCCTTCTTCAGTGACAGTCCTCATTCCTTGGAAGAAATGAGGAGTCGTATACCTCTTGTGAGTGGGATTAGTTCCTTTTCTATCCTTGTTTGAATGATACTTTGGAGTTTGAAACTGTGCTATAGAGTATAATGACCATAAGCCAAATATTTGGTTTGAAATGAAACAACCGTGTAGAATAGTCTCTGTAGTTGCACTTAGCACCCATGTCTGCTTAAATTCCTTGTTTCTTTCCGTTTCCCTTGCTTTTTGTGTTTTGCTTTGTGTGTGAATCTGTTTTTTGGGGGATAGTATAGCACGCTACTATTTGTGATATTTTCATTTTAAAAGCACAGAAAATGGCAAAATTTGAGGTTATATTGTCCTTTAGAACCCTAGATTCCATTTATAAGCACTTTATATCTGTATGAAGGTTCTAAATGTAAGTAAAATCATGAAGAACTAGACACAAAATTAACCTAAAATGGCGCTGAGAATTGCTGTCAAAACACAAATCTCGATGTGCTAACCGATGTTCTATTGTCAAGCAATCGGTCAAGTGGTGGCAAGAATACTGGATACCTAACGGTAAAAAACTGGTCTCTGTGGCTCTTCCGCTATCGAGGCCAAGGTATCTATCAGATACTAAACTTCGTATCAGCTTTGGATTTTCCTCCTGTTTTTCTGTATTGGGGGCTTTGCCCTCTGCCCCTTGATCCGCTTCCTGCTTTCCACCAGACCCCCTTCACCAACCTGGACCCCCTTCCAAAGCTTCCAGCAGACCCCCTTCACATTGGGAGCTTCGAGTACGGCACTTATTATATATAAACAGTAACAGTAACTTAACCACATAACTATATGGAGAGCATGCGTATAGCACTATTGGCAGCACTAAATAAGCCTTTCTGGGAATGGCCAATGAGATGAAAGATCATTGGCCAGCCAATGGAAGTGTTGGTATTCAACCTTTGGGTCGCGTAACCACTCTGAACACCTTGCGTGGAATTACAGTAGAGTGCTATACTAAACCCCTGTTTTCTGTTGTTCATTATGTTTGTGTCCATTCTGTAAATATAGTGGTACAAGTAACAAGAAAGGTTGAAGTAATCATGGGTAATCAAGTGAGATTGTATATATTAGAATTGTATGACTATTCTTTGGATGTAGTAGTACAAGTAACAAGAAAGATTGACGAAATCATAGGTAATATGGTCAATTAATTAACTGATGATATTAATATTTATATTTATATGAGAATTAGAATTAAAGGCATAATCCCAGATAGGGTGAGCTGCTGTATGTAGGTTTTGCAGTACGAAGCCATCAAACTAATTCTATACATCACCACTGGACGAATTCTGCAGCTTACAAGGGAACCGTATGAGTTGTCGTGTCGAAACCTACCCTATAATTGTGCATGTTGGTAGGTCTTCATTGCAGATAGACATATGCGAAAAATTAGCTGCTCATATAAGCTTTAAGGGGTGAAAACTAATTGCGAATTTGCAAATTCGAAATACTGAGTAGCCTCACACAGCTGTCTGTGGGAGGGGATAATGGAGCCTTCGCTACTTACCTTGAATCAACGGCTGTCACAGTACTGCATAGGACCGTTGCCGCTTTCCAAATAGGCCTTAGTTTGTCTTATCTCACACTTTCCTTATCATTAAGGGAGCAAATAACTCTATAATAATGATTAATACCTTCCTCTGATAACTTACATACATTTGTATTCCATTAGGTCTCGTGAAGTAATTTAGTAATCGTGTGCTGTTTAAATTAGTTCCATTAATGTTGCTATTACTACTTTACTTTGGACTATAGGCTAATGAGTGCAATACGTAATATGCTAGTCCAAGTTCTTGAAACCAATAGAGTTTTGTCTGGAAAAGAAATGTCAACATTGAGAACAGGTTGTTTGAAGCGTTAGTGTTGTTCATGGAGAAAATTTGTTTTAATCACGTAAATTGAGTGGTCACACCTCTGGTCAATAACACCCACACACACACACACTAATGCCCGAGTGCGCCATTCTCCGATTTTCTCAGCTGTTTCGTAACTGGGGTAAAAGTAATATCGCGGTATTCTGAGAAAACCTGTGCACCATTGCTACAATACCGCGTTTTCCAAATGTTCGAATACATCGTGGTTACTCTGCTACGAATCCATTCCCATGGATAAAGGGTTACTGTACCAGTAGTTGACCATTTGAGGTGTTTTATTTCTTTGATAAAGAATATAATACACAATATTACAAGAACTGAATAAGTAATTTAGGCCTATGTAAAAAAGAAAAAATTAAATCTGCTTTACAAAATGCATATAAAAGTTTTCAATATTAAACAATTGGTATACAACTTATCTCAGTCCAAAAATGATTTGTTGTAATGTTGACCACTACCACCCAGTTCTTGACCACCGCTTGCACCTGTAGTTGACCACAATTTATATTAATGAATTTTGTTAGAAAATATATGAAACTGATAGGTCTGCAGGTTGCAGAATATGTGTTGCATTTGGCAATAAAGCAAACTGCAGAATGTCATTCTGAGAACAAATTTTAGAGACATTGTATACATAACTTCACTAATAGAATGATCGGAAACATAATTTGCTAACTCTCTCCTTGAAATCAACACATTTGCAATATAGGCTTCATAATAAATAGCACCTGTTATCTACCCATTTCTTGATCTACCAATTCCCCAAGTTTCATTTAAATTTGCAGATATATGTCCTTAGAAATTTTTTTGTAGAGGGAACACAACCATTAGAGGTGCTACTGAAACACAGGCACTGAAATTAATCGGAACCGTTATAGCCTATTTTTTGTTACCAGATATTTCATACAGGTTCCTCCTTTTAAATAAGAATGCAATTCATTGAACCAGTTTCTATTTGTTCTTCCACATCTATTCTAGCTGTATTAATACCCTCTAAATACCTTTCTGACATGCTGGATGCCACTTCATGAAGATTCAAACCAACATCTTTTTGGTTGTTCTCTTTAAAAGGGATTTTTCTAATTGCATTTATTTTTAAAATCTTTTTTTTACAGTTTCTGTAACAGTTTCAAACATTGTGTGTCTTTTTATTGGCATGCACTTCCTTGCACTTGCAAATATCCAAGAAACAAGAAAATTTTCCTATGGCATAAGTTATATCCTTGCAATTTGTATTATGCTGGACTGTAAATATCACTTGTAAGGTGCTGGTCAACTACTAGAGTAAGAGATTCCATTTGTTGACCACTAGTGGTCAACTACTAGATACTCGACCATTTTGGTGTTTCAGTAGTTGTCCAGCCTTATCTTGCCCAAACAATCAAAAACTAATTTTTAGCAATAGGTCACTAGCATTAAGTAATGTCCATTTTAATCATATGAGTAACAAAAGAAATGAATATATAATTAATCAGAATGGATGAACATGAATAATAGAAAAATGTGCAGCTTACCTTCTTTATTAACCCTTTCACTGCTGAGATATTGGCAAGCTGACATACCCTCCTTGCTGACATATTTTCACTGTCACTCGGCGCTAAATCCGAAAAATAAGAAGGCAGTTTTAAAATACGCCAGAACTCCGTCATCACGTTAGAAATGTTTTTCCTTGCTCGTGAAAGCAATGACTGTGTTGAAATTGAACATACCATGGCCTTGATGTGATTCCCCGCTTGTCATATGACTCGTGAGTTCAATGGCTTCTTCAGACATCACAACATTGTGCAAGGCCTCACATTATCGGCTACAGATTGCACCACAGGGCAAGGAAAGCAATGAAAATCATTTCTATCTAACCCCAAGAGATGGCAGGACACTATCCTTTCGTTGAAACCATGTCAAAGAATTCTATTCTACGAGCAATTGTCTAATTCGTAGCACTATCTTCGCGGCAACATTGTGCAAGGCCTCAGATTTTCATCTACAAATTGCACCACAGAGCAGGGAAAGCAATGAAATTAAGTTCTATCTAACCCCAATAGATGGCAGGACACTATCCTTTCGTTAAAACCGTGTTAAAAAATTCCATGCCTTGTGGAATCGTCTCGTTCATAGCACCCACTTCGCGGGCGGAACAGTACCGTCAATAGCACACGTAGGTGCCATTCTCCGCGCCGTCACAGTTCCGTCGTTAGCAGTGAAAGGGTTAATATCTGAAGCAAGCCAGTGTGGCACACCAGAAAACAATGCTAAAGAATGGCAACCAATCAGTAGATTTCAATACCTGACAATTGCGTTTGATGAGGCAACCCCTACTCTTTCAAATAACATAATTTTATAGTCTTTGGTTTAGCACAACAAAACACTGCCTTGTTATATGCTGGTTTGGTCAAAAGTAGGTGCATGGTCAACTACCGATACAGCAACCCAATTTTGTGTTAGTTTCTTTCATGGCCGCTAGTTTTGCTCTCTCTCTCTGCACGTCTGCCAGTCACAGTGACTCGTCTAGGCTCATTGGCTTTCTATATTTCATTCTTTTGTTGCACTATTGTTAAATAATAGAGGTTCATAAGGATAAAATGGAATATTATATTGAGCTTATATGTGTGACTGAATTCAAACACCATAGATACTGTAACAATCGAGAAAATGAGTTGGTTATGCCTACTGCTGGATGGACATGGTTTGGTTGAAGTCATTTCAATCTATGTTACAGCACAGTATGTGCAAAGATATGTACCATCGTTCATTCATCAAATAGATCCCACCTGCCTGTACATTTCAATAAAATAACATTTTTGTTTTAAAGAATAATTCTCACACGTGTGCATTCCCAAGGCAAAGCAACACCACGAAATCTCTGTTCTGAGTGGCAATATTCTTTCCACTCAAAGTCTGAAGAGTGAGAAAGCGAGACAATGACAAAACTACAAAAGATATTTGAAGCCTTTAATGAAATATGTTCCACAAATGGGAGGAATGGGCAGTTGTGAGGTCGTGTTGAGATGAAACGTCATGAAACTTAACAGACGATGTAGAGGAGAGATGTAAGCATATCATAATTGGATTAAGGGAATTTAAAATAATGTGAAGATATTCAAATTGCATTCAGAATCTATTTAGATTCTACTGAAGTATTAATGGCTCGCAATTCATATTAAAGTAGTAGTGCTAGTATTCTCTAGGGAGACCACAGGTTTAGTGGCTAATAATTTCTTCTCAATTCTGGTGGTTCTGTTCCTCAGGCTCTTACTTGATAAGTGGGGATATAGCTTACGAAGAGTGGTAGCTAGTCCACGTATATTGTCAGTGTAACTTTCAGCTACTTTCACGAGAGATTGGCTCCAGAGGCATTTTCATAGAAACTGACAAGTTGGGTAAAATACAGTACATATTCTTCAGGATTATCCTCAATAATGTGCTTAACAGGTACCGGTAAAAGGTCTTCACACAAGGATTAAGTTTTGGCTGAAGCCTTCAGTTTCTTTGTCGTCGGCTTGTTAAGAGGTTTCAAGATATCATCATGAGATGACGAATCTTGCACTTTTAACGACCTATTGGAGTCAGATTCATGGATTGTATCAGAAGCCTCATTAGAAATTGTACTATCAGAAGAGGAGATCGGTCACATTGTGCGAGTAGGTAAATTTATTGGTGCCGGTTGGGGTGGATTATCCGCCACTGTATCTGGCAGAATAAAGTTGGAGTTGTCGGGAGGTAGCACAGGAAGAATATGTAGGGTAAGTGTAGTCGTTTGACTAACAGTTTTGGACTGAAGGCGAAGGCAAAGACTTGCCATCAGGGAGACCAGTGCTCACCATTTGGTTAGTATTATGAAGAGCTGACACCGCTGAGGACAGAAAGGGATATTCTTGAGAGGTTACCACATGAGATGACGCTTGGTTTGGAAGCTGTTCTACAGCCAACTTGCATTGGCGAGACAGGTGGCCTTCTTGTTTATACAGAAAACACATCGATGTGTCAGCAAAAACGTAGATCCAGTAATTGGTGTCTTCATGCTGCAACTGAAAACTCTCAGGAAGTTTTTCAAAGTCCTCAACATAAAACTGCGTAAGGAAACTCAAGATATGTGAAAATCCAGGGGTTGATATTCCTGCTTTAACATGGGTAATGGATACGCCATAGTTGGCTAGACAGTTTTCCAAGATGCAGCTAGGAATAACCGGTCACAATATTCACTAATTAGTGTGCCTCACAGTAGGCCTACTGCATATGACATAGGTTGTCTGTCAGTGAGGTAGACCATTAAGGGCAAACATTCATAGGAGGGAGGTTCCATCTGGCGCTGTGAGTTGAACTCACTCATTGTGAGGTGAACTCATTTCATTTCACTTTCATTTTTTTCATTTTGGGAGGCGCCCCTCACTGGCTATGTCCCTGTACAGTTTCATTTTAGATATATTCTTGTTAATATCCCATAAGAATTTAGCCACACTTCAGAACAAAATGTTCTTCATTAAACAGCTTTAAAAAATAAAAAAAATAAAAAATTCATTCTCGGGATGTGATCCAACCTGCCCACCCTAAATGGTAAACTTGGTACACTTTCTTTCATAGGATGAATTGGAAAAATTTAGTTTTGAGAACCGGTAAGAAACACATGAATGGACATTAGATCTCTGGAGGCCACATAGTGAAATGCACACAATTTAGTAACTTATGTCACTTCTAAACTAATATCATTATTCCTAATGTAACTGCCACTACTCTAGCACTGTATGCCACTATCCTAGTGCTACCAGTACTGTCTCTAACCTTGAAGCTAATTAGTTAGTTAGTACGTATATTGTCTTTCAACATTACTGAAATGCTATAGACATTGTCAAAGAAATCTGAACTAGCATTTCACGCTTCAAATAGTTTAAAAAATTCTACCTTGTCCTTCCTAAAATATTCTTTTAAACTATCAAAAGGATTTAAAATCAGCCAGTTATATAATCTAGTCTTAAATACATTAAATGGTAACAGCTTTGATTCATTGTTTAGCTTATTGTAGAGCTTTAGCCCTATAATACTATAACTGTTTGTACTCTTGCTCAATCTACAGAAGGGAACTATTGCTAAAGATTGATTCCGTGGGTTATAACCATGGACATCACTACAAATTGTAACTGGAGTAGCGTTTTCCTTTACCTTAAGTAGGCAGATAAAAATATACAAGTTGATAGGTGTCGGGATTTTTGTTTCTACAAAAAGAGGCTTACAATGTGCAATTTTGTGTGATTTAGTGATTATTCTTGAAGTTTTTTTTTCTTTCTTATTTAGTAAAAGTTTCCCTTTAGAGTACAAATAAGGTTTTGAGTTTTACCTTGCTTCAAACCACTCACAAGCTTGCTTGATTCATGGTGTTCTCTATTTTTAGTGAGTATCTAAATCACACCAGATGCTTAAGAAAGTTGTATCATCTGCAAACATTGTAGTTAAAGACTGGCTGATATTATCTGGCAAGTCGTTCATAACTAAAATAAATAAAATTGGGCCTAAAATGGAACCCTGAGGTATCCCTACACTTACTACTAACCTATGGAAGATACAAGGAGCACAGTTGGTCATTCTCCTTACCATCGTAAATTAAAATTAGCTCTAGGTCATCTTGCTGAGAAACTTACATTATGGCCAGTTAACTCGATTTGGAATTTCACCATATTCTCCCTACTGTTTATTGAGAATTCTGATTTCTTTTTTTTTATTTAGTCAAATTTGGATACCAAAGAGTTTTTAATAATATCTGAAAAAGAGGTATTTCTAATGATTTTATCAGACAGTTCTGTATCGATAGAGGCCTGATTTTTTGGTGAAATAAAATAGGTGACTTCGTTGAACTTAACATTTTCATATACATTTTGTAATATTCGTCCTAGAGGGGGCATATTTTGCACTTATTATTTACACATTTCATGAAATCCGTCAAGTTTCATGATAATTTGTGGATATAATTTGCGGATATAATTTGCATATAGTGGTATTTTAAACATCTATAAGCTAAATATAACTTAACTAAGGAAAGCTGCTTTGTAAAATTTTGTGCATATCGCTGTTACCAAAATAATATGGTCCCTTTGTATTTATAATCAACTTAATCATGAACAATCAATCACATTAAGTGGGTGGATGACAATACCATATCAATTGTAAGTAGAAGGGTTACAGTGACTATGTAAGAATTAATGTATAGATAGATTTCTTCGTTTGTAATTGATTAAATGTGGAGGTAATTTACGAGGATCTCTGAAACTCTAGTATTATTGTAGGTTTATATGGCCATGTCCCTTTTGACAGCTAGTGAGAACAGATTTGTCATGCCTACTTTTAAATTTTCCCTCAGCCTATAAAGCACCTGTCTCTTCTCTGTTACTATCAGCTGATGGCACTGCTACCGACTGTAAAATAATGTTACCATAGGCAGAGAAACCTTGATATTTACCCATTTCTACTTTAACCTGTAATGTGAACTACTGTACCAATTCATTTAGTGGCATGTGATTTTTTTTTTCTAAAAGGTGGTGTGCAGTATTTAAAATTTAATTATTGTAAATATGATGATTAGTCTCATTTTACTGTATATAATTATTGTGAGGGATGGCTGAAAGAAAGAGATGAACAATGCATGCTAGGTTGATTTATTGAAAAAGTGATGTTTCAGAAAATGATAGAAAATTACAGTTCTGTACACTGTTGTGACCGTTGCAGAAGGATAATTTAGGGGTATCAGTAGTTGTAATGTTGTTACAGTAATGTGTACTATGTAGATTATTCCTTTGAAGGAAACTAGTTCAGCCCCCCTCCCCAAATAGGCTATAGAAAGTCTTAGAAACTGTTCTCTTGTCAATTAAGTTCTTTAATTTTCTTGTATGAAAGGCAGGTAGCCAACACATATACAATGTTTGTAGAGTTACTAGTTGCTATCGTTTATTGACAGACTGACAGGATTAATCAATAAATAAATGTTGTAATAAGGAACCAAAAAAAATACGAAAAATCTCTAGTAACTTGCACCCAGTTTAAGTCCAAGTAAAATCCAAAATTCGTGAGATTAAAATATTCAACATCTCATATTATTCTGCAGGCATACCTTCTGGCAAAGCATTCAAGTTTATATGGAGTGTAGATCATAACTCTTGAACATTCTTTTAAAAATATCTTCCTGCATGTCACTAGCCATGAAAGATCGTGTGAACCACAGTAGTTCATCCATATTAAAATAACTAACCTGAATCTGCCTCTTAGAGTAAGCACATAAGATCGCAAAGTTCTATAACAATTACTGAGCAGTGTTTTCCTTTTCTTTTGTCAATGCATGGAGATATGAAACTTGGAGTGAATTCTGTGAGCTCTTACAATACTGTACATAATACAGTGAAACCTCTCATACCGAACACCCCTTGATAGCAGATATCCCCTCTTAACGGATGATTTTTCTGGTCCTTAGCTCACTAAAATGAAACTCCATGATAATTGACCTCTCAAGGCGGACACACTAAATTACAGACCCAGACACAAACACGTAAAAAGTATTATTGTAACCTCTCTTAACGGACACTTGACTTGAGAAAACCATATACCTTAATTGCATTTTGTTTTTTGTAAAATATTTTCTGTTAATTTATTTTTGACAAAGCTTGTACTTCCTCATATACCTCTTTATAAAATGCAAAAATATCTTAAATTTAAAGCTACTGATATCGTTGTTCTCTTAACTTGGAAGAGATCAGGAATGCAGAGATTATGCAGTAAGCTAGTTGTGTTGTTTCAGTGAATGTACGTAAAATGGCTCCACGAAAGAGTGTAATTTTGAAAGAAAAGGTGGACATCTTGAACTACCACAGGTGTAAAAAATGTGATGTGCGTAAACTGGAAAAATGCAGGCGGTGTTAAAAGACTCAACATATTTTATATTATAGCGCAACGAATGATGAAGAAGCTGTAAATCTGGTACACATGTTGATTGCACACAAAATATAGGCTGTAATTGCCAAACCATAGAATTCCAAACAAACGCTAAATTTTTTCATGTTGAAACTGTAGTGTTTTCGACTGCTAATAGACTTACTTACAATTGTCCATTTTAAAAATGTGATTTTATTTTTAACAGTAGGCTTACATGTAGACTACAGTGGTGTTTAGAGTTTTCACAGTACCTAGTCTATTGTACATTTATTGTATGTATGTCCTACCAGTACACAATGGATTGTGCATAGATTACAGCAATTGTCAACTGTAACACTGTCATTTAAGTACGTAGATTATTTTACTTAAAAAACAACCTATATTGTTTTTCTTAAGTCTCTCAAGCATAGACACTCTTCTTTAGCGGATGATTTTTATGGTCCCAGATGTGTCCTTTAAGGAGTGGTTTCACTGAGTACAGATATTGAAGTAACCTGGGTGGAGTAGTCAGTAAGGCACAGACTTTTTGTCAAATCCATGTGTGTCATCTTAGCCTGTTAATGGCATTTAGACTATGTGTATGTTTGTGTCTAAATGCAGTTGTTCTTCATCTGTAGATTTACAAACATGTAAAAGAATTCTTGTAGGATTTATTCTGGCACACTGGTAACTGTGCGGGTATAAGTTAATGATGGGCAGAATTGAATAATTTCAAGGATCGAATATCTGGTCTCAAGTAATATAAATATGAATATACAAAAGTGAAAAATCAATTAGTTATTCAGCAATGCAAGCAGCTATTCTCGAGTGAAGATTTCCAGTAACAAAATTTAATGTCTAAGTGGGCAGTTACTAGTTTAGATCATTTAAATTCTTGAAATGCATTACAAATCCAGAAATAAATCCATTTAAAATTACTGAAGAGAATTTGTTCAACTATGGAACAGTTAAAGATATTTAAAGATATGCCTCAGTAGGTCTAACTTGCAGGGTAACGAGAAGTATTAATGCCACTACTTTTTTACAGATTTTTATAACCTCGGAGAGAAAATCCACAAGGGATAGCTGCCTCAATTACTAGGAAAATCCTGAGGGTTCAGCCTACCAATTAATCTAGATGACAATTAAGTTAATTTTTTTTTCAGTACCAGGTAGAAGAAAAATTCTATTTTTGGTCAAAATCAATGAGTATTGGAAAAGGGATCCCAAAGATGAATTTATTTATTTATTTATTCCACTTGGCATTGTAAAGTTGGTAATACCACAAGTCGGAGGGAATCTTTTAAAATATCCAAGGACATATCTTGTAGAAGTTTGAAGATATTCAGTATAAAGGTTGTAATAGAATCATGTGCACCGAATAACAAACCGGTTCTTAATGTGATATTTGTGTTCAAAGTCTGTGAAGCACGGCTCATAGTGTGTGTTCTTTTCGGCATCAACATCAACAGCCTGTTCACTGTCATGCTCAAATCGGATCCAGAACAATGTCCTTGTTGGATTGCCTATTAATCACAATAATGTATGTATGCTTAATGGAACCTTCAAATGACATACAGGTTACTTCTTCATATACTTCAAGTTGGTTCTTTTGTCTGATACAGTCAGCAATATTTTTTTCTGAGAATGTTCTGCTGATTATTTCTTAAAAACTTCCCTTTATGGCAAAAGCCAAGCACTTGCGGAAGGGTTTCAATCTCATTGCATTTGTGGCAATGGATATCTTGACTCCTGCCATGGACATTTCACATTGCTGTGATGTTGTAGTTCATCTTTGTAGCATTTGACCCCTAAGATGATGTTGGTCCTTTTTTGCAGAGATCTAACTATTTGATTTCTTCCAAGACACTCCTCTCCCAGGATGAGATAGGAATTTCCATGCTTCAAATTCCTGGTCATACAATTTCTTTCTAATTTTTTTTAACATTAGGCTCCTCATGAGTTTTCAAGTTGAGACATTTTAAACTGTTGCAAATTTCATCTTCAAAATTTCTAGATTGCTGTAAGAGCATGTTGGGAATGCATTTGAGACGATAGAAATGCTTCCCATGAATCCTTCATTTTGCCTAAACCACAGAATCTGGGCTGTCATTAGGTATGCCAATTATTTCTTTAACTGCATATTTGATCAATTTATCAACATCAATAAGAAAGATGTGACGGATTTTCATTAAGGAGCATTTAGTAGAGGGTAAGTCAAGCTTCGTCAAATAAACTGTTTTAATAAGTTCATCTTCTGATCAGGTTTGAAGAATGGTGAGTTAATCATATGGTATAGTATATTTAAAAATTACTGCCTTCACTAAACTCCTGAACATGAACACATTACCTCAGCTATATAGGCCTTATATTAATTAATCACAAATTATTTTTGTTATCTAAAAATAAAAGCATAATAAAGCAGCTATTGTCGTGTAACTTACATATAGCTACTGATTACTAAAATCACCCCCACAAGGTGAAATGGTAGCTATTATGTCTTTCTTGCCTGCTAAACTCACATGCTGGAAGACGAAGTTAACTGAATTTATACAACTGCAGTCTTCAATATTCTTGAGAGCTTTTTTTCTTGTTTTTCACTCTCAATTCTCATACCATTATATCATTCAAATGAAGAACTTTCAAGAATCGAATAATTCCAATATTTTTGCTTTTTTTGTGTTGTATAGTAAATACCTTAATGTGTTTTATTAAATGGTTCATGCTATAATAAGGAAAATGGTGTGCCCCAGTCCCTGCCGACTCTTTGTGCATCGATGCCACACTTGCCAGAAGGAACAAAGAGAGCATAGATTTCCTGTGCCTACTCCCAGGACGTGTGTGATCGGTCATCAGTCAAAACCTCATAACTAGACAACCACTTGTCGTAAAAACATTGTTTTTGTGCAGCTGGCTTCAGAAACATTTCTTCTTTCTCATGGTACACTTAAAAATTTTGGTTTCTGTATAGTTTTTACCGTGCAATTTCAAAGAGGTATATCGAATGTCTCTCTAAGTTTACGTAATATCAGCAGCAGTGCATACTCTGTTAGTGCCCAGCAGTATTGTGTAACATGCATCATGACCAAGGCTGGACTTGAAATAACTTCAGTGTTCAGAAGTGCAGTTATTTTTTCTTTTGATAGCTGTACAGTGTATGAAGAACCATAATTTTGTATTGTTTTGATGTAAACACTAATGTTTTGCACACGTTGTCCTCAAAATTGTTGCACTCTCCCATTCTTTTATCACTGCATGTTGTATATTTTTACCTATCTTATTCCTTTTTTTTCTCTTTCTTTCTTTCTTAACTTAAAATAACTTAATATCCAAGTAATTTTATAAAAAATGTATGTATTTAACATGAATATTAAAATCTTGGCACAGTATAATTAAATAGGCTAAATTAATATTGCAAACTGACATTGGGTGCTATGTAGAATTTTAGATTTTAATGAGGGGTTTTATGTGACAGATCAGTGTGTGTGATGTTTATTTCTTTTTTTCTTTTGTGTATGTATGCTTATCTTTAGTATTATAAAACATCTAATACATCTAATGCCCCATTAGTTTGTAACATGTTTGTAACATGTAATATTAAAAAAAATAAAAATGTCCTCGCTAAATAAAACTGTATTCCAAACTAAAAATGTATTATCTAAAACAAAATTATTGTGGACAAGTTAAAAAGAGTTACAGCTAAAAGAGAGAATTATTATTTTTTTCTGGTTGTGTT
Organism: Ectobius pallidus; assembly: GCA_964059195.1. NCBI lineage: Eukaryota > Metazoa > Arthropoda > Insecta > Blattodea > Ectobiidae > Ectobius > Ectobius pallidus. Next base: position 73,309,052 of record CAXKWD010000010.1, on the reverse strand, counting down.
CAGTCTACATAAAACTATAAGTAGTCTGTTTTTTCTTAGTAGAAACTAGATTTAAACAGAAACACATGTTTCATTCTACTGCGGAAGTCTTAATAATTCCAAAACATAATTCTCTCTGAATAATTGCATTGCATTATTGTGAACACCTTTCAGAATAAATGATCTACATGAACATGTTAGGAATTTTAGAAACAGAGTATTTTCACCTCTCCAAGAGTTAATCATGAGAATGCAAACAGTTGTGCAGTGTTTAAAAATAAGCAAACACAAGAACTCAGGAATGTAATGTATACGGCCTGAATTTTATGACCTAAAGAATACTAAAAAATTGCCTTAAAATGATTACTATATGATTTTAAAATTAATTTAAAATGACCAAAATAGAAAAAGAATGACTTAAATATTACTTTTTTTTGTCAATCTCCTTGCACATTAACATTTATACTTCACTAGGTACTCAATGCTGCATTATAATAAGTTACAAACAGTGTCACCATACTCTGAAACAAACTGTTTTAATTTTGAGGAAATACTTGTTTTTACTTTCGGTATGTCGAAGTAAAAATACCACTTCATTACCACAACCGCTAGTTTTCGCTCTCTGAAAGATGGAATTGTAACCAGTAGACATATTAAAAGTATCAGGTAGTTTCACCTCCACATTTCTTAGAGGACAACTCTTACAATAGATGTGAATTGTTTAGTTGGACAAGTCCAAACGTTTAACAAAATATGAATAGGAAATTTGCAGCATTGCAACAGATTTTCAGTAATTTTTAGATTTCAGAGTGCTGAAAATTGATTTTACTCGTATTACTGTATACAAATAATGCAACCAAACATGCTAAAACGACAAAAACCTGGATTTGATCTTAAAAATGACTTAAAATCCATAAAAAGACCCTATCAGAGAAAAATGCAGAAAAATGACCCATGAAAGTGGTTTAATTTAATTCAAGACTGCATGAGCAACATTTATTTTTACAGAACATCATCAGAAAAGGATGCAAAGTCATCGAAAACTAGGCCCTAGTAATGTATTTTTTCTTGTATTACTTCATACAAAATAATTAACTTCAAGTCAAATGATTCTTTGTGAATGCTTACTTTAAATAACATGGGTTAGTTGACAAAGTTTCTCATTTGCATTGCAAATGCATTTAGCCTTTTTTCATTTTGAAATAGGTCATAATTCGCTTCTTAATTTTATCGCATAATATCAGTTTTACAAGAATGAAGTTATGGGGCAAGATGGCCGTGATGGTAGCGTCTTGGACTTGAATTCGGGAGGCCACAGTTTCGAACGCAGTGCTGGCCATTTTTTTGTGGTTTCCCCAGTCATAAAGGCAAATGCCAAATAGGATATTTGCATGCCATGATACATCGTCGCTATTTCTTTCTGTATCTTATTCATTAAAATTGAATATCACTTGAAATTAATAGATGCCATAAACACATCAACAATAGAAAACAGTTGCATGTTAATAGTTAGATGGCTTGCTGGTATACACAGAGAACCTTAACTCCTAATATGACTTTGATATAAAAGGAGTATAAATAAAGCTGAATTAATTTATAAGCATGCTGAAACAGCTCAGGTGCATTGAAAAGTGTTAAGTGATTTGTTTTTAGAAATAATTATGAATGCAGATTGTTCAAATACTGTTGTAAAACTTAAAAATGGTATACCAATGAATATGAAAATTCTGAATAATTCTGAATGCAGATTGTTCAAATACTGTTGTAAAACTTAAAAATGGTAAACCAATGAATATGAAAATATTGACATGCCATATTTGGAGTAGTTCCAATTCAGAGGCAAATAACGCTAATACATAACATACATCATCTTAATGGCTCAAGTACTAACTGAATTCTCTCTCATGTGGTAACTAATGACAGTCGGATGGTGTTAAGCAACAGGTACGGAGGAACACACTATTTTTAATAAGAAAAAACAGACTATAGATCCAGTAACTTGTAAAATTTTAAATAGAAACTATAATATGTAAATTTTATGTTTATTTTAGAGATATATCTCTACCTCCACATTCAATTTACAAATAATCTAAAATTAAAATGGACAGTTACTAAAAAAAAATGTAATAATTGCATTACTGGTATTGTGCTTTTTATAACTTGTCCAAAGGCGAGTATAAAATTGTACAGAACCTTATTTGTTACTAATTATTCATTATACATTTTTAAAAATTGCTATCTGTAACAGAAAATATATTACTTCCATAGTTTGAAATGCTTGTAATCTTAACTGAATATTCTGCCTCACTCAGTTGTGCTTCTACAGACTAAATTCTTTGCGATTTCAAGAACTTACGTTCAGTTCCAAATATTTTACAGTTTCCTCAGGCAATAAGGTATTTCTGCTGGATGATGTATACGTTTATCTTAATATTTCACTGGTAGCATTTTGGTGTTAAAGTTCATGCTCAGTAAATTAAAATAAAACTAATGTTCATAACAGCATGAAATAGTGTATTGTAGTCCTTACCAAACTCTCTTAGCTGTAATCCTTCTTGTCTATTCACTTTGAAAATGTGGGTGGGGGATAATTGGAAAAAAAGGCAAATTGGAAAAAAAATTAACATGAAGGTGAAGTAAATTTTGGGCCCTCAGGAGATGGAGGGGTTCTCAATGCTGGATGAGTATGAGTCATTGTGTGAGGAGGCCCCAAGCTTCTTGACAAGCGCATCTACTCAGACTTCAGGCCCGCTGCCAACAAGGAAAATCAAGCCAATCAAACATCCTGCTCTCAAACTGAAGACCCCAATAGCCTATCAGAAAGACACAGACCTTAGCGTCATACCAATTCAGAGAGATGGAATGGGTAAGTGGTTCAGGGAACTCAGTTGCATGCTACTGTATAAGAAGCAGAGAGATAATGAAAATGTGATAAGAAACCCCTCTCCATGAACCTCTTCATTTCTTCTCTGCATGAAACTGTTATAAATTTTTAAAAATCATTAAATTAATCATTTTAATTGAAAAGAGATACTAGAGCTCAACTGTAATTAGTGTTTTTGTTTATGACCTTTAGACTGTTGACTCCAGGATTTATTATTTTGAACTTGAAAATTTTACTATAACATGCCATAGTCAAAAGGCCTTGACAATAATGAGGATTGCTAATTTAGTTTCAGCAACTTCTGTATCTCAGTAGTTACATATATGGAATCGACTCAAATGGTGCTACTGTATAACAATTTTTAATAATCTATAAGGATACTGTCATGTTACTATACTTCAAAATACAATATCATGATGAAGAAAGAAGTATGAAATGGTTTTACAAATATCAATACCGAGCATTACACAACATTAGCATTAGCATTAATTAGTTATCTAAACTCTTAATTTAATATTATTGTAAACAAAAGTACAGGTGTAGTGTTTTGGTGCCCTTTTTATCGTGCAGCATCCACTTGGTGTCCATCATGAGGTGGAATTCAAAGACTAAGCCAAGTAATTATTTCATGCGAATAGAGTTCCAGCGTTTGATTAAATTAATCAGGAAAACTTGTGAAGTGTCAACTTTAAAACATTCAACTTCACATAATTATTGTAAGAAAAAACTTACCAAATTAGAACATGTTGATGGGTTTTCCATCATCATCATCTGATACTACTACAAGTTTGCTTCTCTAGACCAGTTGTCCTTCAGGTTGTATGAATTTGAAAATGAGGTCATTGTCCTTAATGATGTCAAAATTTATGCGTCTATATTTGTTAATTTGGATGTATACCTTTTCCCAAATAGTTAATTAAGTGATTTCTGAAGACATTTCAATTTTCTTCACTATTGAAATCTTGGGGGTACGCCGTAGCGTAGTTGTTGAAGTGCTGCACTACAAACTGGAAAGTCATGGGTTCTATCCCGATGAGGTCGGAGTTTTTCAAATGGCCTAATCATTCTGGTGGCACTATTGCCCTGGGGTTGACTCAGCCTCTAACAGAAATGTGTACCAGGAGCAATCCTGGGGGTAAAGGCAGCTGGTGCATAAGGCTTACAACCTTAGCACCTTCACGTGCCGAATGTCAAAAATCCAGGTGTCTCATCCTCCTGGAATCCTCGGGGCCTCCATGGATTGAATAGGGAAAACTTTTTTACTTTTATTGAAATCATTACCTGTAGACCAGAAATGATGAATCACTGCAAATTTTTCTATTTATTGGAGGACATCTGGTGGACAGAGAAGCAAACTTGTCAGTATAGATCAGCTGATGATGATGGGAACTCATCAAAATGTACATTCTAATTTGGCAATTTTACTTACACATTTATGTGAAGTTGAATGTTTTAAAGTTTAAGGGCCGATTGTATAAACATCACTGACTGAAGATCAATTATGATCTAAGTTCAGAAAATGATCTGAGTTCAGGCTCGAGTTGTATTGTATAACACTGATCTAAGATCAACTAATTGAAGTTCAATTTTGATCCTAGTTCATACATGAACGCTTGGCAACATCGCAGAAACAGCTGAGTATCGCGAGGCGAGACCATTGTTACTCTGTTTTCCTTTGTATTCAGACCGTGTGCTATGCGAAAGGAAGGGAAAATATGATCGAAATTAAGCAGAAAAAAGATCGTTCCCTTAATTTTTCCAAAGATGACAAGGATGTCCTGATTGAAATTGTCTTGGGAAAATATAAAGATATTATAGAATCCAAAAGGACGGGTACGATAACGTCCGTGCAAGAGCAAAATGCTATGAAAAATGTTCTGGTAATTTCATTTCTGGCGTTATAAATCGGCTTAACATTTTCACGGCTAAGGACGTATAAATGCTTCGTCTCATGAATTGTATAAAAGCGGAGATGTAAGATTAATAGAGTAATGCTTTAAGAAAAACTTGAGGATTTTTTGTTCATCTGTTATGTTTGTAATTCATGGAAACCAGGTATTCCACGGAACTTTTCTCTATCAATTTTAAACTTAATAGCCCACTGAAGTTTTTACCTGATGACTGCCTTCTGAAAGAGTTAATAGGTCACATAAAAAAGATATCGAAGAAAGCATTTGGGGAAAATCCAAAAACAGGTCGACCCTTAAGCTCCTACTCGAGATTTCCTAGTAGTTCCACCAGTCGCCTAGATGTCCCTCGTTTAGCAGCATTATAAGGAGCCTAACATAGCCTATATACGTTATAGCTAGAAATGTATGAAGTTGTCTTTTGTGTATTTTCTTGATATTTATCGTAACCACAAAGGTAGGCCTAATATTGTGTTTATAATGAGCTAATCTTGTGTCTCAGATAAGAAAACAGCCCCTTGAACTGAGATCAACGAGTTTGATCGGAGAAATTTCTCCAGTCAAAATTGATCCTAGTTCAGTGCGAATTGATCTCAGATTAGCGTTTATACAACAAAAATTTCTGAGTTCAGCGTGAACTGAGATCAGTTTAGTCTCTGATCCAAGATCAAACTGTTTATACAATTGGCCCTAAACGTTTCAGAAGTCAATACACTACCAGTCATACTGCTAGCTGTGTTTTGGCATTTAGATAAAAATGGGTCTCTGCATATTCTGTGTTACTTCTGTATCAAATCAAGACAAAATTGTATTTTTTCTGAGCATAAGTTGCTCTTAAAAATTGAAGGGTGGAAGTTATTCCAGTTACTATCTGTAACTATTTGGTGTTAAATTTAAATTTTTTTATATCAGGGCACACAAAAATTTCTCATGGATCTAGAACCAGTTAAAAAATTTAGGAGCCATTAACTTTGGTCTCCTGTGTGTGCATACGTGTCTTGTAGATTACCTGTACTGCTTTCGTTGGATCAGAGTATTTCAGGGATTTGTGTTGCAGATCATTAGGTCATTAACTAAGGGAAATTTTTAGGGACCAAAAATATTTTCTATGCAACTTGATGCCCAGTATTTATAATGCCTTGATTTATATCTTTGTTATTTCATTTTGCAAATTATATAAAAAAAATGCTTTGATACTAATAATCTTTTGAGTTTCCAAAGTTACAGATAGGTCAGAAATTTATTAGCAAACCAATATCAATGAGAATATAAAATATGTAGACATGAGTAATTTTTTAGAAATATTTAAGAACTTATTAAAGCTTACAGAGTTGATGCATGATTGTTGGCTGTAAAGGTTTACATTGGTAACTGTTCATTATCTCATGGTCTCGAGATAATTTTTATATATGGATGCATGACCCATGTTTCAATTATCTATGAATACAAAAACTGTTACCGAGTCCATTTTCTAAGGCAGCATTGTGAATTCACATTCAGGAGTTCGCAAGTTCAAATCCTATAAAAATTAATAGTGGTATGGAATTTCTTTACCTTGACTATTGGATACCATAAATATTTACAGTGGTTGAAAATTAGACCTAATGATAATCTCTGTAAAGAGATCTGTAAGCATGAATACATCTTAAATGAATGAAAATTTTCCCATTTTAAACTACCTTATAGTTCCTTAAAGTTAAGAGATTCATGTCATTGTAACTAATGTAATTAGAATGATTTTTTGTCAGATTAAAGATGAAAGGGATACACTGTTTTCCCCCCTACTTGTCCTAGAAATTCATATTTACAAGGATCAGGTTAATGTTATGAGAAGCTTCTTTTTATGAAGTAACTTGCAACATAACTCGTGATAGTGAACTTATGAAATATTCGACATTGTCAGATTCATCAAGTGAACATTTCACTTGTGGAAAACTATCCCCATCTGTTTTGTGTGCATTTAACTATATTCTGAGGGAAGTAGAATGGAAATGTAGAATAGGATTGAGTAATGTGAGAAGACTGCAGGAAGTATTTTTGGATAAATATTTAAAAAAAAATTAACAAATATTCTATTAAGGATCTTTTAGATTTTTAGATTACACTAAAATGTTCATTTTACAATATGTTTATTTAATTTCATAGAGTCTAAAAAATTCTTTATAAAATTATAATTTTATTATGCGTGCTGATTTAAGGATTAACACTTTTGTCAGTATTGTGGCACTTCAAGAAAGACAGTTTATTTATAATAAAAGAAACAGTTTTAAAAATAGAGCGTTTGTTTGGTATCCACAGCATATAATCTTTCATTTTTAGAGAAAAAAAGAAATGAGCCTTGGTTGTTTTCTAAATAATTTTATGAATTGGAAACATGTGAAATATCATTGAAGAAAGAAGTGGCTTCATTCAAAATTCTAAGAGTAGGCTGTCAGTAAAATATATAATAATTATCTCTAGCTAAACTGATGTGTTTAAAATGTATACTTATAATTAATATATTTTAAAAGAGTGTTAATATCTAATTGTTATCCCTGTTCTGTGGACCTGCTTGAACTTAGCTTTGCATTGTCCTGTCACTCTTTTGTTTTTGTGATTGCTTTTTCAGTGTTGGGCTGGCTTACACTTTAGCCTATTTGTTGCTTCCTTTCCTTTGTAGTCTGCACAATTTAGATGTTAGAGCATGCCAATTCGGCATCTGTGAAAGTAATGTGAAGTTGACAGTTTACTGGAGATTTTTTTTCTTTTAAAAAAGGTTTGCAGCAAAAATAGTGTGAAATTTTGAATAATTACACATTATTTTATTTACTTATCTTCAGTTGGTTGCCACAAGACATGTTTGGAAAATAAGTACTGAAAGGGAATAATAACAAAACAAATTTTAAGTCATTAAAAGTATACATTGGTCATAATTAACTTTCTCGTATTATTGCATAGTAACAAAGATCACACACCATGTCCAGTCTCGGTATAAGTGATCCATAGTTTTGCTCCTGCCCTATGAAAATCCCACAGAGGGGAGATAAAGCTTAACAATGAAAGACACACTTTTACAATTTTTATTATGCTAAAATATTTTAGGGTAGGCAATTGTGTCAGTAAGTATTTCTAGGGGTACTTAATACTACTGGTCTAGAGAGGTCTGGCAAGCTGTCACCCCATGATCATAATTGTGGGGAAAAAAGAGCATGTCCTGTGTCTAGAAATAAGAGGAGGATAATTCATTGAGAGATATTGATTTCCTACTTGTGCATGCACTGTTATAAAATATAAAGTGGAATCTGGGATCTTATACAAGTGTTCATGATCTAAAGAAAGAAGTCACATCCTTTTTGTTTTTAGTGTTGGCGAGAACAGAAAATATCTGCTTATGCAAGTAGGTTGTTTAGAATTGTAGTATTATTGGTGGGGTGTGTATTGAAATCTCTGTGCACAATGTATGTATTATTGTTCAATAATTTGCTAGAATTTGGGGGATTTACACTGATTAGTGCAGTTTAATATTAATGCTGTAGAAAAAATGGTTACTGTTTTAGAACTCTGTCAATTTGGACTACTGTACTTTCTTTTTCCTGCAGCTGTATGTGAAAATTGTGGAGCGATCGGTGTAAAACACGCCTTCTACACCAAAGAAAGGAGGTTCTGCAGTCTGGCTTGTGCTCGAGAATACTCCGAAATCGAGAGGACAGGCCAAAGCGTTCCAAAGGCATTTCCTGTATTTAATGTAAGTTGTCGATATTGTTGCTAAGTATATGTAATGGCTCATTGGTTGTTAAGTGGCACACATATCTCTGGATTACGTGGATTCAGAGGATCTTAGGATGAGAACTTCGCATTGTTGAAATTAGGCATGGGTCCTCGATACTTGCATGGTATCGGCATCGAACGATACTTCAGAAAACTCGCTCGATACTTTTTCGATACTTTTGTAATTCTGCAATTAAGTGAGAATGCTAGTATTTTTTAACAAAAACTTGTAAGTGGACTGTTTAAAAAACTAATTTTAGTTTTAATGTAGAGTTTAAAAATAATTATAGGCTACTGATGATATTAAATTTTGTCTCATTAAATATGCAGACTTAATTAATTTAGTTGGTATTACACAGTTCTCTCAAATTTTAAGTTTTAATGTACCTATTTATTGAAACTGGAAATGTTGAAGGTATCGAGTGTCGAGGAAAAAATCATGTATCAGTATCAAGAATCGAGAAAATCTGGTGTCGACCCATCCCTAGTTAAAATGAATTAACGTAACACTTAAATATGCAAGATAATATCTCCCACATTTAGCTGTATAAAGCCATGTTGGATTGCAAGGAAGACAGTTGACACTGAGTGATTAGTCCCATAGTTTATTTTTGCCACTCTGTGAAGTAATGTCTAATCCCCTTCATTTTAAAATTCTTCATCCTTTTTCTAACATTAAGTTTTATGTAACATACGTAGTTGAGATTCAAAGTAAAAAAAAAAAAAAATTAATTAAACCTACAGAATGTGTTAGTGCAAAATTAAAATGCACGGTACGGAATTAGTGCAAAATTAAAATGCATGGTATGGAATTAGTGCAAAATTAAAATGCATGGTACGAAATTAGTGCAGAATTAAAATGGATGGTATGGAATTTTTTATGTGTTACTGACATAGATGCATAATTTGATTTACACTTCTGTTTTCTGTTGTAGTTTCCTCCTATGGAAGAACCTCTGAAGGAGGAAGTAAAAGAAACAAATGTATTACAACAACCTCCTCCCGTCACCTTACCACTGGATGACCCACCAAGCCCAGTAATGTTGAAAAGAAATAGGCCAGAACTAGCAAATTCATATGAATGGAAGGTCCAGCTGTCAGATCCTGGTTTTTTTGCTGCTCCGGTTTCTTGTTTCAGTCATGTAAGTAACCAGTGATACTTTACTGTAAAAAGTCTTGCATACTGATTACAGTCACAAAAGTTTCTGTACCCTAAGAATAGGTAATGCATCACTATCACTTCACAATCTGATACAGAATAGAAGGCTACCTAGCAGAGAATGTGTATTGAGTTGTATCAGCCTCACACAAAAGTGTATTTTTTGCCACAATCAAGAAGACATAATATATGACAGTAACGGCTTAAATAAATTGAAGTAGCCTATATAGAATGTAATAAAGCTTAAATAGGATAGACAGGTAGAAAATTTAAATCTAGGTTCAACGAACATATACTTGACTTCAAACATTAGAGATACAAATCAGATTATGCTGAACTTCTAGTTACTCAAGGACACAAATATAACAAGATAGAAAATACTCCAACTGTAGTTCACAAACAGAAAAAAACACAAAAAACTGAACACTTAAGATCACCTGAAATCTACAGAAACAAACATAACATTTGTAACAAAAACACAATCGAACATAATTCCCTTTTTGAACTCGCTTTATCCCTTTAAATTCTATATCTTCGATACACGCAATGTCAGTATAGAAAAAGCAGTCATCGTGATTACATCATACTGAAATACAAGGTTAGTTCTTCATCAGCTTTGATATATAGGTTAAATAAATCTCTTTATAAAATAACTATTAGAATGACACTTCATTAATTTCCATTTTGATTTGATCACATTTTTAGACCGAAGGTGGTATAACATTATAGCGAAATGTACATCTCGACAAAATAACAGCAAACTAAAGAAGCAATCAACTAATAATTCTACACTCTGCATCATTAGTATAATCTAAGTTTTTTGTGCAATACCTATAGTATCTGTAAGAATATTTGCTGATCCTAAAATTATTCCTCCACAAAGAACTATAAGACATATTAAAAATTAGTATAATATTATATATGCCTCTTCTGACAGTGGCCTCTATAATGTGTTATATACCTATGTCATACAATTTATGGTATTCATGTTTGTAACTGTATATAGTTCTTTTATCCACTTTTAACAAAAATAACACATTAAGCATCGATAGGCCTAGAAGAAAAAGGCAGCGAAAAATATAATGTACTGGTACCATTAACTGTGCTTACAGAGAGTGCTCAATAGAAGAAGAAGAAATCATTTATTATAAAAATGAAGCTGCTTGAATACACAAGTTATATTATGCTTACATTTTACAACTGATCTGAATGTATACACCTAAGGTTAAAATTAAGTGAAACAGTTTAATTTGTTTAACAAATATTGAATACGAATATTCTCAACATGTAATGAACTTTCAGTGATTTCATACCAATAATAGGCCTAACTATCTATAATATATTTATAAAACTGGACTGAATTCAGTAAGTCAAAAAGTTCACTGACACCATTGTTATTTTTAGGCCTATTCATTAATTTTTAACTGAGGCACTATTACCAATAACAGGCCTAATTGACTAGCTAGATTAGCATATTAAAAATTGACTTTTTTTCTTATTATTTAGAGAATAATATTATATTATTATACTACCATCTTATTGAATATGTAGTCCTAACTTAACTTACAGATTCTTATTGCTGTACAGTGTAATATATTGTGCTTTAAATAATAGTATCATGCTAACCAATAAAAATAGGATTATATGTTATACTAATTTTATATCTAGTAGGTACTCCACACTTATATTTCGTCTTCACATCTTTGTTGCTGCTTAATTACAGAGGGCATAAGGCTAATACAAGTAATGTTATCTAAACTTCTCTCGTTTACGAGATGAAATTCATAATAATTCTTGGATCTTTTTAGCTCAGTTTTGTAATTTTAGTGAATTCTGTATTTAAAATGTTCACCCATTATTATTTTTTTATTTTTTATTTATTCTGTAATGACGAAGATTGCATTAAGAAATGGAATGAATATTTGGTGATACATTCCAGGCTCCTATGGCAGACTGCTGGGAGAACATAACAGTTGGCATGAAGGTAGAAGTAGAGAACACAGACTGCGATGACTTTACAGAATCATTCCCGGACTCTTTTTGGGTAGCAACTGTTCTTAGAATAGCTGGGTACAAAGCACTCCTTCGTTATGAAGGCTTTGGACAAAATAGCAGCAAAGATTTCTGGATTAATCTTTGCTCAAACTCTGTCCATCCTGTGGGTTGGTGTGCCACAAGAGGAAAACCTCTCATTCCTCCAAAAAGTAAGTCCTCTCCCAGTTTAATTTTTTTTATTGGCAAAAATTAGGCATTGTGTATTTTTCTTTGGTTACTTAGATGTATATTATTAACCGGAGTATAGAGTTATTCTGCTTAGTAATCCTAAGGCAGGAATCATAGCATTGATAATAATCAAGGAGTTAGTGATATATTAAGTTCTGCATAGGAAATAAAATTGAAGATCACATTGTGGAGAAGTCAGTGATGACATTTTTTTATTAATGAATATTTGTTTCCTTCAGTTATTAGTATTATCATCTTGAAAATATGCCAGAGGGTGGGAGGGAATAATGTTTTCCCGAAACTAGTCTGAAATAAAATCAGGTAAACTTACATAACAAAGTGCCAGAATGCTTTTGTTTAATCAGTTATAATTTCAATTATGATGTGCAGAAAATTATTATAATTATTTTTTAATTGATTTCCTAGTGAAGCTCCAGATTGATTTATTAAGCAGGACTTATGGAAGAATCAAAGGTCTAGTTAAGAAATTTTAAAAAATAAGATTAACACTGTCCAGCATCAGCAAAACTATACAGATTTGTGATATCTTGACACTCATACTCTAACATAAAAATACCCAAAAAAGTAAAATTACCCAGCTACGAGATTTGAACCATAGACCTGATAAGCATGAAATAATAGTGTTATTTGTCATAGCTAACTGTATTGCAACTTCCAAAGCTGTAGGCTATATGAATACTGTAAAACAATATGTCATGATAACTAATTTGCATTTGATACATTCCCTCTAATATGTTACCATTAAAAAAGCACTAAATTGGGCATTACTCCGGTACCAGTCAATCTATTTGGTCCAATATCAATAGGCTTCTTTCCATGGACATTTAAATGTGTATACCAAGTTTCATAGAAATCCGATAAAGCGTATTTGAGTTATCGCAGATACAGACACACGGACAGACAGACAGACAGACAGACATTTCCCCGTCCCCCACACAATCTTATAAAGTACCACACTGGCACTTAAAAAGCTATTTTAAGTTAAGTAAGTGGTTCAATCCTAACACATTATTATATCTAATATATAAAAACCATCCTAAATAGGAATACATGTCACAAATACTGAATGTCCATGCACATACAATGCTGCCTATTAACAAGACAGGATTGATTTGTGAAACGAATTGAAGGTTTGTTATAGCTACCAGGAAAAAAGAGCATTGAATGATTTGGACGAAACTCACTATGCAGGGGTTGTCTGGGCTACGGAACTCATATCTGAGGTCGTTTTTCCCCTGGGCATAGCACTTTGATCGTGAAATGTACATCAAAACCAGGATTTTATTTTTAATTATCAGTGTTTATGCGTGACCTGGATAAAGTTCATTTAAGTCTGTGGTACATTTTAATCATTTCATTTCAAAAATATATGCCCATAAGGAAGCTAAAGATTCATTCTATTCAATTAGTTATTTACATTTATTATGTAGAATAATTTAATTAAGAATCAAATTATGTAATTTGTACAGAAACATAAGTGTTAATAAATATGCTATAATTATCTTCCTTTTGAATAAATTATTTAAAAAAAACATCTGGCAGTTGCATAAATTATTGTGGCGAAACCATAGGCACCTGCCAGTTATGTAGTAATTGGTATGTGTCAGTTAGATGACTACCAGAGTTGGTGACACTTCATGTGTGTTACAAGTTTGATGTCTTTGTTTGCAGCAATAGAGGACAAGTACAAAGACTGGAAGGATTTCCTTGTAAAGAGGCTAACTGGAGCAAGAACCTTACCTTCCAATTTTTACAACAAAGTCACAGATAGCCTTGTTTCTAGGTTCAGGTAAAGAAAATAATTAATTATTTTTCTCACTTATCTATTATATTGTTGCTGTTCTGCACTAGAATGTAAAATATATTTTATTTTTAAGCTGCAAAATAACATAGATAGTAGAAAATCCTAGAAAAGAAAATAGAACAGTGTATTGATAATAGGTAATAGTTAATGGCTCCCAAGATTGCAAAAGTTTATAAAGGAAAAGATTCTCTACGTGTATGGACTAACAACCTTTTTAATAAAAGTTGCTTACCGTATATACCCAAATACTACCCGCCTCCGAATAATACCCGCACCCAAATTTTTCAAAAGGAAATAAAAAAAAAAAGGCCTCTATATAAAATTATTTTGCCAGGTTTATTCTTGATTAAACAGTTATACGTAATTAACTTTACATATTATAAAAGAATTAAATACGGTAGGTTAAAATGTAATTTTAAAAATAACATGGTAACAGCAAGCTGAAAATCTCGCCATCTTATACGCGCTGCGTCTCTTTCAACAACAACAACTCTCCAGCTATGATGACATACGTCCAACTGGTCCAACTCAAGGTCAAAGTCGTGTGGAAATTCCCCGAACTTTTCCCGAATTAGTGCTTCTGCTTGTACTGTAATGTTACTTGCTTGGCGTCTCCACACGTAAAGCTTTGTTTCACGGCCAGTCATGGCGGACCATGTGCATTAGAAAGCACTTTCTTTGTCTCATTTTCCTTTAATTACAGCTTCGCTACTATTATACTATACTATACTATACTATAGCATCGTGCTATATTGATCCGATATGGTACAAATTGTCGAAATTCAGATGAGCGGAGACCAGTATTCAAATAATTCCCGCACCCCAGTTTTTCTCTCGCGATTTTTGGAAAAAATATGCAGGTAGTATTCGAGTATATACGGTATATGGCCATTGAACAGATGTTTGGTTGATCACCATGTCAGTTCTACATAGGCTGTGTTCAAATTCTTAAAACTAATAATCCCCATGTAGTTGGTAAAAGCTAAAACAGCTTTCTGTGTGCCACATCATTGAAATTAGGGATGGGTCGATACCAGATTTTATCGATATTCGATACCAATACAGTACATGATTTTTTCCTCGATACTCGATACTTCGATGCTCAATACCGTCAACATTTCCAGTTTCAATAAATAGGTACATTAGAAATTAAAAGTTGAGAGAACTGTGTAATACCAACTAAATTAATTAAGTGTGCATGTTTAGTGAGACAAAATTTAATATCATCAGTAGCCTATAATTCTTTTTTTAGTACACGCTCTCTAAAACAGCTGCTTGTCGGACTGGCAACATGCCGAAAAATTGCATTTTAGCAACCAAGGCTGCTAAAATTGCATAAAACTGCATTCAAACTGTATTCAAAATGCTGTTTTATCGGCCTAGTACTTTAAAGTCGTCGAGGCAATCTATAAACAAAATCCAGATGGCATTGACCAGTCACACCAACTTAACACGAATTTAAGCATATAGGCCTAATTGCTCATAAAACAACAAATTTAAGCCAACATGTTTCTTTATGAAAATCAGAAACTTTACCAGGGTTTTTTCACAAAACATGGTAGTCTTCTTCATCATATAACAACAAATATAAGCCAGTAACTTTTCACATCTTCGTTCACAAGATCATTGCTTACCATGGATTGCTTGCAATATATTCCTTCTCATACAGTTTGCCGTGATGTTGCTGGCACCAACTCCATTTCAGTGTTTCTGGCTTGAATTGAAATGTCCTCGGGATTATGATTCATATTTCCACAAGCTTTTCTTAAATACTAGTTCATATGCATTACTGTTTACAAAAAGCGACTCATATAATATGCATCTATACTGCATTTCATATTGGTATGTACGGTTCATTGTTGTTCTGTGATACAGATGGCCTTGAGAATAGCCTATGAGTTTAACAAATGGCTGACTACATTCCATTATAATTAATTATACGGTATTTTTGTTTCATTTCATATAATTTAGAGAGCTGTTATTAAAAAAATATTGTACGCAAAATCTTGATCGGACTCATCTAGTATTTCAGCCTCGACTTACGCCTCAGCTGCTATACAAGATCCACCCGCTAAAGCGTTATTTTGCATACTTGATACATAAATAGCTATTAAACTCTACATTAAAACTAAAATTAGTTTTTGAAACAGTCCACTTATAAGTTTTTGTTCAAAAATTACAATGGGGTTTGGACAGTCAGCTTGCTTGTTGGTTGTTATTGAAACGTTTGACAGAAACAAAACAATTAAGAATCTCTTCTGTTTGGAATTTAAAAGTTGGAAAGTCTTTATTTATGACTAGACAAAAGTCACAGAGTGGTTTTCTCAATTTCAAGGAGAAATAGAAGTATTTACTATATTTAGTAGACTACTAATAGCAGAAAGAGATACAGCATTTCCTGAAATTGCAGAATTACCAAAGTATTGAAAAAGTACTGAGCGAGTTTTCTGAAGCATCGCTCAATGCCGATACCATGCAAGTATCGAGGGTATCGAAAGTATCGAGGACCCATCCCTAATTAAAATACATGTGCCATAATATATGACAGATTGCTGAGTTAGTAGTATAATGTGTTGTTATTTAATTAAATTGACTTCAGAAAGTTATATTCATTTGTAAAATTAAGAAAAATTGGCCCTCAAATAAGAACAATAATGATAACTATGCCATAACAGCAGCTAATGATGTTTCCTAACAAAGTACAGTGAGTCCCACGCAAGAGTTGTCCAATGATGCGGGTTTCTGCGTCGCGGCGGGCACAGCTCCAACTCCCGGGCGATCGGGTGAAATATCTACGGTAATAATGTCGCAAGCGGTGTAATGATTCAGGTTCTCACATTTACAGTTAAAATTACAATGAAAACAGCCACATATGTTGGAAATGTTCTCCTCTTGCATCCGCACAATACTGGCACCTTTTCAGTAAATTTTCTTTCACGCGCATAAGTTCAGCTTCCGAGATAGAGTTAATTTCTCTTGTGATATTGTCTTTAAGTTCTTCTAATGTATGGAAAATTGACCTATATACTTTATTTTTCAAGTTTCCCCATAAATAATAGTCACATACATGTTTAATTAGTAAGATTGGGAACTGAAACTTTCAAAAACCGTTGTACTCTGCAGGAAAACATGGTAACGAGGAACGTGGTAATGAGGTTCCATTGTACGTTAGTTCAGAAGATTTTGAAATTTATTACAAAAAATAACTCATTGGAAGTTACTGAAGTTTTACTCTGGACGAATACAAATTTTATCTTGTGGATTTTGAACCCCTCATTTTTTTTAACAGGTGTGGACAGAATTTAGAGGTGGTAGACAAGAATCGCATATCACAGCTGAAGGTGGCAACGATAGATTTGATTGTTGGTAAAAGGCTTTATGTTCGGTATTACGATGAGGATGGGTTCTGGTGCCATGAAGACTCCCCTCTCATTCACCCTGTAGGATGGGCCCGGAGAGTGGGCCATGCTATAGATGCCCCTGATGAGTACTTACAGAAGTGCGACGAAGGTACCTGGGGCGAGAATGATGCAACTGAGGAGTACTTCCATACTCCTCCTCCCCTCAACTGTCCAGAAGTTTCATTTCAGGTATGTAATTTTTATAATTTATTTCTTTTTTCTTGTACAGCACTAATATTCGTGTTTTTGTAATGTTTTTACTATGTCTTATCTTGTTCCTATCATTGTTACACCTACCATAGCTGCCGTCTCCACTTCTAACAGTAATCGCTTCATTCTTTTTCTCCCTCTTCTTTTACTTTTTATTCTTATTCTTTTTTTAATTCCTTATTCCTTTGATACCTTGCAGTTGTATAATTTTACTTACTGTTAATAACCAACCCCTCTTTGTCCTTCAAACATGCACAGTTTAATGTGTAATTTAAAATATAGGCTATTTAATTACAGTAAAACCCCCTTTTTACACTTTTCAGGGGACCGATTAAAAAAAGTGTAAATGGCAGGAAAGTGTAAATTGCAGGAAGTGTAGTAGCTGTAATGTTATATATTGCAAAATTTAATACTTGAAAATAAATATAGATACCTATGTACACTTACATTATCTATACAAAATATGTTGCACATTGCAAAGAAATGCATTTTCTATTGTTTTATTTCAACTTCATAATACCGCCAAAAATCATGCAAAACAAAAACACTGGCAATGATTCAAATTACGATGAATTATGCTATTTGAATAACTACAATACATTAAAAAGCAGTAAATTGCACCCGCACAGAAGAAAACCAACTTCACCTGGACTAACACAAATAAAAACTGACACTGCGTCTAAGAGAGTTGGCAACATAGCAGAAAATTTTGTTAAGGGAAAGCAGTTCTTCATTGAAAACCAATGTTGCCAATAAAGAAAATGTGTAAATGGCAGGAAATGCAACTGTTTGAAAGTTGTTAATGACAGGAACACTATGTATTATCGGAATAGGATAAAAGATGGGTCCAGCAGAAAATGATGTAAAAGGCAGGAAAATGTAAATGACAGGAATGTAAAAAGGGGGTTTTACTGTATTTTGAGATTAAATTATAGTTCAATTTCAGATATTACTCTATGGTTTCAAGCCTCGGAAGGATTATGGTTGGTTGAACTAATGCTGTTGTCAGTGAAGAAAGTACCTGCAGATAGAAGAAACAATTTATACAGTTAATCATAATTTTAATCTGGAGTCATTACATGGAGTAGCTTGTCATTTGACATCATCATCAGCAGGTCCTATTCCTCATCCTGAGAGTGCTGGGGATGAACCCAAAACCTCTGGATCTGCCCTAATCGCATGACCACAAACAGTGTCAAAAATCAGATAGTGATATCAATAGTGAGTCTAGAACTAATATTAAATCTTTTCATCAAATCTATTCTTGTGTGGCTTGGAGTTTTACTATTGTAATATGCAAATAATAGAAAGAATAGCTTTATAAAAAAGTGAGAGGTAGGGGCAGAGACCCTTAGCACTGTGGTCACACTGACCTATTGGCTGATGTATTCTTCCTGTATACTTATGGGATGAAATCATATGATAATATCCCATGTTACCATGTAATTTATGGGATGAAAAATGATATGCAAGTATCCTATTGGGTCATGCAGATATGTTAAAGATCACCCATATCCTGCACTTTATCCTATTGATCATGTTTTACATGTGAACTGGATGCCTCTTTGACCTGGAGGTCCCAGACTGGATTTCTCCTGTCAAGCAAAGTTTCCCACATTGGTCAAACTTTTGCCCAATGGCCGAGGATTCTGATGAGGAAGGTATTATGGAATTCCCATGCATCCTACAAGCCACATGAAGTTTCACCTGTGGTTACTGGCTGAAAAAAGGAAATCCACAAGAAAAATCCCAACTTCGTCCACCTTGCTATTGCTCTAGCCTTGCTGTGATTTAAAAAATTCATATCCCCACAAGAATTGGCATGGAGCCATCGGGACGGCAGCTGTACATATATAAGTATGTATATACGAGCACACTATATTCGACTTGTAGATATGTGTTCATGGCACCACAGAACATTGTTTCTGTTGACTATGTCCAGAGAGGAGTTGGATATTCTTTTGAGGAATTTTATGTTTGAGGTAGCTAAAGCAGGGAATTGTCTTGATTGTATTTCATGAATGATCTGAAAAGAGAAAACAAAATCATTGACTGTTAGCTAGTAGTGCATAGCCTTCTTGATGATACTTAAAAAAAATCTCAGGTTTTAGAAAGTTTATAGATCTTGTAGGGATTTCTTTGCTTAGGACAAAGGAGAAGATTCAAATTATGGATTAAAGAAAACAACATTTAAAGGAAGATCCCATAGAGTAAAGGTATAAACATAGCAATCATGGTCTTGCCATGCCTTAGATCGTTGCACTTTCCTGCTATGATTTGCGCTCACAAAATCTATTTCTTAAACATTGTAAATACTAACGTTGTGAAGTCTAAAATATTTAAATGTCAACCATCTCATTTAATTAACTTCATTAGTGCTACCTGTGTTGCATATAGAGCATTTTTGAAGATACCTGAACAAATCCCATGTTTTTATGTAAAGTATTTATGGGTTAGGCGAGTCAAAAGAGACACATTTTGGAAGCGAGTATAAAAGATGTACGGGTATTCCTGCTGTTTCATGTATTTTTTTTTTAAATTATGTTTGCTGTAGGTTTTCTAAATGTGATCATATGGATTCTATACCCAAAACTTGGAAGACTTGCTTTTTTTTATTTATATTTTATCTCAGTCAGTTACATTCTCAGATGTCCAAAGGGATTTTTAATTGGTATAATTTTGACATACAGTCGTATTTACTGAACCAATAAATATTTAGAGAAGACCAATCTGATCATTAACTTACTGAACCATTACCACTATTGATGTTTCTTGCAACACTTCTTAGTACTTCTTAGGTACTTAACTGTGATAGGACCTACAAAGGTGTTAATGCAACCCACCCATAGAATCCTAAATCTTATTGATATCAGCAGTAGCAGTATAACCACTAAAGTATCTCTGGGTAGTTGCAGAAACTTGAAATCTGTCCAGCGGATAAATTTGACATGTTATATAACTTATATCCCCTAAGAATGCCTTTAATTTTCTTTGAAAGAAGTCTGGATTTCTCTTTACTAAAGATCTCCTTGGTTGGGTTAGTTGTGGTTACAAAGTGATAAAAATACAAACTGCAATGATATAATTTATTATTTTCCTACCTTGTTTAAAAAATAAGTACCTGAATTGTTTGTGAGCAATGCAGTTTTTAAAGTTCTGATTTTAATCTGTTGGATATGATGCAGAGGTAGTATATTCTCCTTTGGATCCAAAGTTTGTAGTTCAATCCTAGCTAAGGTTAGCGGATTTTTCAGTACCTAATAATCCTGGGCACTAAGTCTTCCAGAAGGGACTAAAAACCACAGGTCCCATGCCATTAATATTAGTATTAGTATTACCGGTAGTATTTTATTCATCCATTGATCAATACATATGATATAGGACACGTCAATGTACATACTTATCATCCTCTCACTCACACACACACACAGACATACATAATTAACATACTTACAAACATATGCCAGACTTACGGCATGTTAAAGAACTCCAAGCTGAAATTAGGATCTCCGGACCATATCCTTGGCCTTTTCACATCATAGTAATACATTATCTCTAATACCATCCAAATGTCTATATAGTTTACTTGACTGCTGCCTGTATGGTATTATTATTTTATATAACAACATTGTATTAATAATTGTATCCTGTTCAGGAACTTTTGACGAGTCACCAGTTTACGAGCAATGCTCAACCATGTAAATGCTATGTGACGATTAATAAAACTAAACTAAACTAAACTAAATGCTGTAACAGTGCTGTTCAATCTGTGGTATATTTCAGGAAGGAATGAAGTTAGAAGCAGTAGACCCCCTGAACCTCTCCGCCATCTGTGTAGCTACTGTAATGAGGGTCCTCCGAGAAGATTACATAATGATAAGGATTGACAGCTATGATGAAGATGCATCAGGTGCAGACTGGTTCTGTTATCATGCCAGTTCCCCCTGCATTTTCCCAGCAGGATTTTGTGATGTCAACAACATCACTCTCACCCCACCGAAAGGATACGACCCCGCGAACTTTGACTGGCAGAGGTACCTGAGTGAGGAGAATCTCACAACTGCTCCACTTGTCCTTTTCAATAGAGTAAGTAATTAATTATCATTATGTATCCTATTAATGGTGAATGAAAATGTTCAGTTTCAGTATAAAAATTTTGTTAATTAAACATATTCAAATCATGGATTAATATTTCCCTCCATGTCATAATGTGCACAAGCCTGGTGTAACCATTTACTAGTTAACAGAGTTTAGCCCACTCAGAGCTGAAATTTATAGATTCTTATCAGCAAAAAATCAAGTGAAATCATCAGTAGGCTCTATGATTGAAGTCAGTCAGAAAAATTTCAGTGAAATAGCTGGGCTACCATAAATGATAATCCTAAAAGAGGAATAAAAATCCACATGTTAAAACATGTTTGCATTAATCTTAACCTCTGCTTCAAACAGTGATTTGAAATGATGCATTTATACATCAGCAGCAATGAAAAGGTTAATAACAAAATTACAGATCAGTTATGTAGGAATTATGCCATAAAGGCAACTGGAAGAAATTTGTAAGTTACTGAAATTTTATATTTCAAATAATGGAAAGGGAATGATTACAGTAAAACAAAAGTTGTAGATAGAATTACTTGCTTATTGTGTCTTAAAGAATTCACTGATGTGCAGTGTATTGATCTTTTGTTTGACCTAGGCAGGGCCGTCGCGGGGTTTGTTGGCGCCCGGGGCAAGATTTCGTCAGGTGCCCCCCCAAACTCAATCCCACGTGCACCCACATGACATATCACCTATCTGTAAGGATTCAAACACAAACACACATGCTTAAGGCCCACAGTAGAGTTCATTATTAGGCTATTATTGTTAACAGTAGGCCAATACAAGCAAATCCAGCTGCTCAATTTTGAGCAAATATTTATTTTTCATAACTTAGCAAATATAAAGTTATTGGTGTCAAATATTTACTTGTTCAATAAATTCATACAGTGTAATATACCAAACTATAAAAAATATGTTGTGTACATCTAACTTATTTTTTAAAAAAATTGTTTTATTTTTGCCGTTGCCACGGCACCCCCCTGGTCGCGGCGCCCGGGGCGATTGCTCCGCCCACGCGACGGCCCTGGACCTAGGCTAAGCATGCAACAAACCAACTTTTATTTTGTATTCTATCTTACAGGAGAATCCACAACATGGGTTTGTGGTCGGAATGAAACTGGAAGCAGCTGACCTTATGGACCCACGTCTTGTGTGTGTGGGGACCATATCCCGAGTGGATGGACGCTTACTTAAAGTTCACTTTGATGGGTGGGAAGATGAATATGACCAGTGGTTAGACTGTGAAAGCCCAGATATGTATCCTGTGGGGTGGTGTCATCTTGTGGGACACAAACTAGAGGGTCCCAGAGCACCAACCACAAAAGCCTCGGCAGCAGCAGGTGAGTTGTATTGTGAAGTCCGTAAAAAACACTGATTCCTTAATTGAAAAAATTAAACAGAGCAAGTATCAAGTACCATGTCTTAATGCCAACATTTCTGACTCATTTGAATCTGCCCTTTAATACGATGATGTTCTAGTTTATGAACTTGAATTATCTAGATGAAATGTGAAACAGCCCTGTGTTAGTAATTTTTCCATTACATTTCATATTTTAATACATTATCAGTTTTATCATAATGGTTGCATAAATATTTAGAATACTTCAGAGAACATTTTGACTTAGGTTGAGCATCAAACCCATGAGGTTAGTCTTATTTGGGGATGATCTCGTCATCGATCTATTTCCATAGGCAGTATTCTGATGTGTCTGAGCATTGGTATTTAAAGCTAAAGTTTTGTGATTTCCAGCTCAGGAAATACTATGATTCCACTGTAAATAAAGTTAATTATAATATATTTTAATAGTATTATTGAAAATACAGTGGAAATCTGGGACCAACCATGATGAATTGTAAAAACATTATTACCGTAATACATATTTTCTTGAAGATTACTCACTGCTTCTTGGTTTTGATAGGTCCTCCCTATTATCGAAGCTACATCCAACAGCCAAACTTCCATCTTGTACCACCTGGTAGCGCTCTTGCGGCTTCACGAGTTTCCCAGTTAGGCCTAACTCGTTCTCCCCTGGAATTTAAAAAATCTGGAGGTTATTTCTATGTTTCTGTATGTAGAACTTCTCCCATAAGATCAACTGAACTGGATGATGCAGATTTTTAAGTATTACTACATCATGATCAGAATTGCATACATGAGTATCTACTGCGGACTTTTCAATTTCCCCCTGTCTAATATTTCTGAAATGCTCTTTCCGTCTCTTATTGAGGTTTCTTTTTGTTTTGCCTATACAGTGCACGCCGCTTATTATGATGCAGCTAATCTGGTAATATTAACCGACTGATAACAGTAGCCGAAAGGATTAATTGAAGGTTATTTTTTCATACATAAGGTAATACACTACAAAAACATAATTAAAAGCTATTTATTCACACACACAAGATAATACTTAAGTGTTAATCATTGAACCACTCATAATACAGTATTAGACTGCAAGGCAGCTATTTTTGTAATCAGTAAAAAGTTTTTAATTGTTTCTGTTTTCCCTTTGGAGTCCATTAACCAATATTTGATACTCATAGTTTTTTTTTTTGGGGGGGGGGGGGTTTACTGACCTGTGATGAACACCACTTATCAAAAAATCGAACGCCTCTCTGTTTAAGTCTTCATTTTACACTAACCATCACTGCATGTTAACATTGTGATCTTCACAAATCAAAAGCAACAGCTAAACTGAGGGGTGGAACATGGTTTATTGCTTGAAACAGAAAGTTAGGGAATACCACCCCCTGGAACAGGTCATCCTGTGAGTTGGGAATAGTACCGTTAGTTCCAATACAACACAATACAGTTAAATTAGAAACAAACTCTTAAAAACAAAATTTTTAGTGTTGTACAGTACTAGGAAATAAATCTGCAAAAAGAAAATGTGATAATATAAACTGAATATTTGATCACAGTAAACAGCATTTTTTTAATAAATGTGTATTAATCCGTACGGGACTTCATAAAAATGATATACAGTGGAACCTCGTTAGCACGTTCCTCATTACTACATTTTCCCGCATAGTACGTCGGTTTTTGGAAGTCCCGGTCCCAATCTTAATAATTACATGTTTAAATGTTTCTTAACACGTTTTGGTTTAACGCTTAGTACGTTCGTAATTGGCTCGCCAACCACATTTTGCCAAACATAAGCTTTGAACGCGCATCCGATTGTGTGATCTCTATGTCAGAATTCTTGTACTCTCTGGTGTCCAAGTCTCAATCTTTGCTCTATGGGACCAATCGTCAGCCATTTTGAACCATTGCAGTTTGCTTCTCATTGGCCATTTGACTTGGCGCCATTTTGCCGAGTCAGCTGTTAGGCCGCCATTTTATATCGTGATAATTTTGAAGTAGTGAAATATATTTTTAATTTCTTACGGTTCGTGTGGTGAGGAGAAGAAAATATTAGAATGTTTGAAGAAATGTATGCCAAAAAAAGCAGATCGTGCTTCTCACGTCGGTATTGGATCGCATTTCATTAGCAAATTGTGGCTGTGAACATGACCGTGTACACGACTGTTTACAGAACTAGCACATGTGATATTTTGCACAATTACAATATTTCGTGCTTGGTAATAGATTGTGGAGTGCAACTTGTTTCATGTGTGATTTTCAGAATAAAATAGATGCTTTCTTTGTGAGTTTCGTCTTGATTTTTCATTAAATATGGCTCCCATACATTCCATCAATTTTTGAAAGTTTTTTTTTCCAGATAAAATTGTTAGGCCTATGTATTCGTTTACATAATATAAATCTCTCGTAACAAATGGCTTAGCATAGAAGCACCTGTGTATCACTGTGGGTATTTCTGAGTCATTAGGATGCACTTTTGGGCGGTTCTGAGCAACTTAGAAAACATAGGCCTATCTACATATTCCCTACGATTTTTTTGTTTATTTTCAGTAGTACGTTTTCCCGGTTTGGACAAGTATTTTTTTCAGTCCCTAGAAAAACGTCTTAACGAGGTTCCACTGTAACATTATCTGTGATTACATTAAGTAGCATTCACTATATATACATTGTCGCAATCATTACACGTTATTTTGTAAATGTTTGATTTTTGTCATAGAGGAATTTTGTCTTTCAATTCTGATCTTAGTAATGTCTTGAGTTTGAATTCATTTTGATGAGCCAACTTTATGTTATGTTTTTCGAAGATCTTATTGAATATATTATTTGCCCAAGGGTGACATGTCATCTTTTCAAAATGTTGGTGGTTCCTGATGACTTTTTTAAATCAAGAAATGGCAGTCTATTTTTAGTTTCAATTTCAACTGTAAATTTTATTGAATTATCCTGTAAATTAAGAAGTTTTGTTGCATCCTCAATTCGATTCTTGTCAACTATTGCAAATATTTCGTCCACATATCTAAACCGAGTTCTGAAAATGTAAGGGAAACCTGTTGTGACCTGCATTTCAAAAAAACTCATATATAAGTTTGCCAAAAATAGGGAAAGTGAATTGCCCATTGCTAAGCCTTTGTTCTGGCTATAGAATTTTCCTTTAATTATGAACCAGGTTTCATCCAAACACAATTTAAAGTCAAGTATTCCTCTATTTCCTCTTGAATTCGGTATCCATCGGATAGAAACCAGTGTTCACGGTTACATAAAACAAGATGACTTCAACCCAAGAGCACAAAAACATGCAATGTTGAACAGCTTAACCCATAGATTTGTTCACATCCCCCTCAGTAAGGTAGAATATGAAAAAGAATACCAACAAATAGTAAATTCTGCAGCTAAGAATGAATTCAATAAAGAGTTGGTGGACAAGAAAGTAGATAAATTCAGGAAACAGAAAAACACTGGAGCAATCATTACACTGAACCCTATAAATGAAAAAAACCCGTTTTGAAAAGATGACATATCACCTTAGGGCAAATCATAAATTCAACATTACTAAGATCACAAATGAAAGACAAAATCCCTCCAGGACAAAAATCAGGCATTTACAAAATGACGTGTATTGGTTGCAACAATGTATACATAGGCAAAACAAAAAGAAACGTCAATACAAGATGGAAAGAGCATTGCAGAAATATTAGACAGGGGGAAATTAGCAAATCTGCAATAGCTGCACATGTATGGAATTCTGATCGTAATGTGGCTCTACTTAAAAATCTGCATCATCCAATTCAGTTGACCTTATGGGAGAAAATATGCATACAACATAGAAATCACCTCCCGAGTTTTGACATCCCAGGGGAGAACGAGTTAGGCCTAATTCGGAAACTCGTGAAACCACAACCCAGCATTACCAGATGGTACAAGACAGAAGTTTGGTAGTTGGACGTAGCTGACAATGATAGGGAGGTTCTATCGAAAACTGGTTACTAGTAAGTAATGAATATTAATGAAGTAGTGAGTGTTCTCCAATATATTATGTATTAAAGTCAATATTTAATATGCCTTGAGCATCAAGAAGATGGCTATAGACCAGCGTTTCTCAACCTTTTTGAACCCGAGGACCTCTAAAATGTTTAAAAAGTTTTACGGACCCCAATTTTACATCCCATTTTTAAAAGTAGGCTATATGTAGGCCTATACTCTTAATAGTTGGGGTATTAATTATAGATCAATATAACAAATAAATCTAAATACATAAAACCCTTGTTAAGAGAGTGCCTCTAATAACAAATTCCGACAAAGTCTTATTTTTCAGGGTTTTGAATGAAAGAGGGAACCATAGACGTCAGTACATCAGGGGTTTCAAACTGTGGTTCGTAACTGCATAAAGTAAGGAAACTTGCAATAGGACCTGTATTTTCGAAGATTTTAAAAACTTTGACATCTAGTGTCCATTTTATGTGAAAAATGTTTACTTCTTTACTTACAACTTGCTTTATGATATTTTTCAATTATGTCTGCGGACCATCTGCACCATCTTCACGGACCACCAGTGGTCCGCGGACCATAGGTTGAGAAACGCTGCTATAGACCATATAAATTTTTAATATAACAGCAAAAGAACATTTTGGTTACCTATTTTGTTTTAATTGTGATGCAAATATCATTTCATGTAGAGTGTATGATAACTGTGCAAGTAAATGCAGAACAGTCCTCAGAATGATACTCCTCTTTTCATTTTATACTGATTTCTACATGTACACTCGTTTCCTTTGTAATATCAGTAAACAGCTTCCATTATACAAATTGCAAATACTGTACTGTATTGATATGATTGTCTTTCATCATTTTTCAGTTATATACAGCAAACTACCGATTATCCAGTTTGCAGATAGTCTGTGTAAGGTTCTTCTTCCCTCTTTAACCCTTTGCAAGTAAAATACTGATATAATCGGTGCGAGATCTTGAATTTCCTGCAGTGAATTTCACATTTTCAGCACTTTATTTCATAACATTTTGCATAGATAAAATTTTAACATCTGGATTAGCAGTGTCTTTTTTTCTGTATGTGTGTGTATGTCATGATCCCAATAAATATGGATAATCGGGAGTTTGCTGTATTTAAAATTTTCGAACTGTGTTTTCTCCTCTCATATTTGGGTTATTTATTTTAAGGGTGTTTTTCTCAGCATACATAATAACTAATAAGTTATCTTCCTTCTTCATTTGAATCTTTTATTAAGGAAATACTTTTATTAGAGTAGAATGTTGTATGTATTGGTATGCAATCCAAACTTGTTCAGAATGGAATGGAAATGCATACAAAATTTTAAGGGCATATTTTTACAACTTAATAAGAATAATGTCACTTCGTTCAAACATTGTCTGTTCATGAATTAAAACACTAGATCAATAAATATATTTTTCTGAGGTAGGGAGGTCTGGAAGGGGTGCCTTGTGATTCAAATTGAGGAGCTACTTGATAGAGAAGTAGCGGTTCCGGTCATGAAAACCACCATTAACAGCCGTGGATGTCTGCATGCAGACCATATGCCCCCAATCCTGCCATCTGCCTGTGGTAGATGACAGTGGTTGGGTGGTAGGCCAAATCTTTCCAGGGATGTAGCGCCTTGGAGTTTAGTATAGTTTTAGATCGATAAATATTGCCGGGGGTGGGAAGGATCAACCACTAGACCATCTACACGAGGTTTTTACTCTCCTTTGAGTCTTCCTCAGGTGAATAAAAATGACATAAACTGCGGTCCAATCCTCCCATCTATAGCCTACCATCATGCACTGCAACTTGGATTGTACTGAATTTCTTCCCCAAAATCTATAATTGATATAGTCAGGATAAATAGGATAAGAAAAGAAGAAAATGTTACTTAAGCTCAAAAAATCATAGAACTCGGGGAAAACAGCCTTAATAGATATGAAGGGGATTTGGGAGACAAGTGGTTGAACTTAATCAGAAATGTCATATCCAAAAAAACTTATGTAATCTTTCCTCCTCCGAGAATGGCTGGCATGGTAAGAGAATTCGTTATTCCGGAGGATTGGGTATTGATATACGGTCAAACTAGATTTTGGAGAAGAAATTCAGTACAATCCAAGTGGCAGTGCATGATGGTAGTCTATAGATGGGAGGATTGGACGTCAGTTTAGTGTCATTTGTATTCACCTGAGGAAGTCTCAAAGGAGGGTCAAAACGTCGTGAAACTTTTTAAGTTTTAGATCCATTGTGAATGTGTTTTAATGATCATCAGACGATGGAAAAGGGCTAGTAATGAATATTCTCAAAAATCAAACTATTGTGTTTGCAACCATGAAAAATGTCTGCCTTTCTTTGTCCACTATCACCTTTCAAAATATTGGTATGTATTTCAATTCCATCCTGAAGAAGTAGAACTGTAATGCATTTAGGTTGTCTTTGGGATTGCTCAGTGGAATACTCAGTATGATGATTGAGAACTAGCTATTGAAAATATTAACCTAGGTATGAACAAAACATCTGAGTGTAAATATCATCTACAGTTTGCCTTTATGATCGCATGTGTGTGTGAAGTCTGTTAGATATACTTTTCAGTTTGTCCAAATTGAATGTTCCTGAAGTGTTGCTCCTTCTGGTTCATTTGTTCAATTTTGTTTTTCCTGTTGTAATACTGTCACGATTTTTGCAGATTTATGCTGGAATTTTCAATTAGAAGCAATCTTGTCTTTAATTTCTGATTTAAGTGAACAACATACAGTAGGCTCCCTCTAATCCGGCCACCCCGGGACCGGACCCTCGACTGGATTAAAAAATGGCCGGAGTATCTGGCGGTCTTTGAAACATGTAAAGCAAAAATCAACTTCTAAGATGGTTTTGTTGATTTTTAAAGCGTACTTACCCAAAAATTAAGATACAGTATTACAATTACAATTTCAAAATTAAAAGAAATCTGTTAGTTTCTTCTGCTTTTTTAGTTGAACTGTTTCTTTGAAAGCATAATCACGCCACTTCTACATGAACATTACATCAACAGCTGATGCGCCAGCCTGTTGCTCGACATAGGTAGTCACAATAAAAGATACTAACAGCACAAGAGTAAAATTCACGTCTGAAATGAACACAATCGTCAAGTGAATTGATGTGATTTGTTTACACTTAAGACTGGAAACTAAGCAGACATGTTTATTCTAGTCGATTATTGCCGTGAGAAACCCTTCCGTGCGCAGATGGCTCATTCCAAGAAGTCGGCCAAACCATCCGAGGCCGGACTAGAGGGAGTCAACTGTATCCCAGTTGAGAAAACATAGGTCACATAAGAAACGTCTGTCAGGTCTTTGTGAAGGTATCGCAGTTGAAATATAGCTGAGAAACAGGAGAATGTTCTTCTAAACACCTCTTAGGTAAAACTTCTATAATAACTAAGAGAGGTAGAGTGTTTAACCAGCCATTTCTGTTAGAAGAGATTCTACAACAATGTGTATACCCAACACCAGTTTGCTGATAATATTAGTACTATTATTGTGTCCTAAACTCCAGGTAGAATGCTGGTTTTTTTCCTGTGGTGGTGGTGTGAAGCTAAATCTTTTGTTGTAATGGGTAAGAAGTACTGTACATCATTCAGCAGTGCTCTTTTCTGTTCTTAGGAAAAACTCCAAAGGGTGTGAAGAAAAAGCCCCGAAGGAGACACAAGAAAGGAAAGAGTTCTACTGGTGGCTTGGGTCCTAATAGGAAAAATGCAGGCAACAATTCAACAACAGCAACGAGAGCTGACAATGCAAATAGTATGAACATTTTATTTCTTGTTACATTCATGCTCAAAACATGCCAGTTTTTATTTTTGTTTAAAGTTCAATGTACAGTCTCTATGATTATATAGTTTTTATGTTATTTTCTCATATGGGCAACTAATTGTCAAATGAGAGAGAGATATCTTTTACAGACATGAAAAGGATACAGAAAATCCATTTGACTCATAAAGAGCTCTTAATTAATGTAGCGAAAACTGAGACAACCATAATGAAATCTGGAAAATGGAACTCAATCTATATGGTGAACTCTCAATCTTACTGACTTGAGATGTGTGACTATTAGGCTATCATTTTATGTTAGAAACTGCAGCATTAACAACAGACCAGACCAGTACCACATTACTCTCATCTTGGTCCTTGTTGAAAGAAGAAGTGTACTTGTAATTGACTCGGGTATCATGTAAATGTT
Source organism: Ectobius pallidus (assembly GCA_964059195.1). NCBI lineage: Eukaryota > Metazoa > Arthropoda > Insecta > Blattodea > Ectobiidae > Ectobius > Ectobius pallidus. Next base: position 73,278,053 of record CAXKWD010000010.1, on the reverse strand, counting down.
TACCTTAACATTTTGTAGTCTGAATCTGATTTGAATATGGGGCATATTTTGCAACGAGCTATATCCTTTAGCCATATTGGGCCTGTTCAGATCCTACAGTAACTGTTCATCCCCGTACTAGTCATTCTCATAATCTACTCATCTAAAGTAGCTTTCTTCACTACATTAGGCAGAAATTTGGTAGGAAAATTTCAAGTATAGAAGCAAATTATGTACTACACCTTATCTTCAAAATAAAATAATATGTACTTCATCTTAAACTGTATCATTTGCTCAGTTTATAACAAACGAAAGAAAAACAAAAATTAGGTAAATCAAATAATGTTGAATTAAATGTAAGAGATTTTGTACATTTCTGAACTTCTTCAATATTCTTTTAAGTATTACAAGTAGATCAGTTAAATTCTTTACTTTGTAGTTACAATAAGTAGCTGTATCACAGAAGTTTATATCTGTGGTTAGTTTTTTTTCTTTTTATATTTCAAGTATGTCGATAATTTATTTTTTATCATTAATCATTGCATGGAACAGTTGTATTATTCTTTGTTAAAGGTGAAGGAAAGTTAAAGTTTTAAATAATGCATTTAGTTATTTAAGGGTTCCTGGTAGATGTGAGTAGAGTGCAAGCTACTTTTGCATTTTTAATTGCTAGGCTTCTGATAACTCAACAGTTAGTCATTTTCTTATTGTGACAGCTGTTGAAGTAAATCAATATTAAATAAAAGGTTATTTTATTACTTTTTAAAATCGTGTTCTGTATATTAATATGGAAGTTACACGGTAGACTATAATAAATTAAATCTATTATATGAGTTGCCTATACACATTTTGTTGCTTTGTTTATGAAAAAATTGAATCTCATTGAAGAATTTTGATATACCGGAAGAAGACAATTTGATCATAATGGTCATAAAAATGTCCACGAGGTCGCATCTGGATTTTCCTGAGAAAGATTTTACAGTAGCTGACAATGTACTTCAAAAATGAGGATAAGGATCCCTAATACATGTTCTACCAAAAGCATATATTTCTGAAGCAACGAAGTTTGTATAGTCAACTCATATAATAGATTTTATTGTATTCTGTAGTTTAATTAGTAAAGCATTAAAAATGGAACTTAAAGCTAAACATTTTAATACGTAGATACTGATATTGGGAAGAACACAGTGAAGTCATAACATATATATTATGGTTTGTAACACATAAGAAAACTTCACTTCTTTAGTTTATTACCTTAGAACTTCATAGTTTCAATCATCGTTGTGATCAGCAGAAGTAGCTGACGATGATCACATTGGTGATTGAAACTACGTAGTTCTAAGGTAAAAACTAAAGAAGTGAAGTTTAAGTGTGTTACAAACCATAATATATATAGATATATAAGCATTCATGAACCACAGATTATTGTCTTTGTTGGACATCAATCATAGGAGAGAGGTTCCATCTGGTGCTGTGAATTGAAATCCAGCTTAGCTCAGTTTGTAGAGCATTGGCGCGAATAGCCAAAGGTCCTTGGTTCAAGTCCCAGTGTCGGAAGAATTTTTCTCCTATATTATTCTCACATAATATATATATTTTAATACATCTTTGTAATCCATTTATTTGCAAAGAAAAGAGTTTCCATTTCGGTTTATTCAAGAGAGGATTTCAGATAAGTTTGGTTAGGTTACACTAACGTACTGGATTAGACAAATTCTTTAATATATATATATGCTGTCTGACACTGATGTATTTGAAAATGTACAATATTAATATACTGGAATTGTCTTGCTATAGCAGCTGGAACTAAGGTGACTAGTCCAGCAAGTGAACGAATGTTAAGGGAACCTGCACAGGCAACTAAATTAGCAGCATCTGAGAACAGTACTGAGGGCTTGTCTAAAGAAGTCAGCAATGGACTTCCAGGACCTGCTCGAGAACCAGAGATGGCACAAGAACCGGCTGGTCCGGATCAGTCTCTTCCTGAGCCCGTAACTGGGCAACAGCCACCACTGCCACGAGAAAGAACTGCAACTTCCTACATTAATGTAAGTTCAGAACTTCATGGTGTCTTATTCTGTCTGCATAGTGCAGTAATATTTACGATATAAGATTGTATTTTAAGGATGCTTTACCTTTGTTTGAGGAAAATAATCTTATACAAAAAATTTTATGTATACAATTTTTATAATTATTCATAATTGCCAAAAACTACCGTATTTTTCAGACTATAAGATGCTCCAGACCATAAAACACACCTTGATTTTAGAATGGAAATTAAGGAGAAAAAATTAGATGTTTCTAAGCGAAAATTTTTAAAGGGAATAATACCGTAATTACTCGGCTATAAGACCCCCTTATTTTCTATAATTTGATGTTTTAAAATGGGAGGGGGTCTTATAGGTGAGAACGTTTTCAATAGGCCAACAGATTGGAGGTGGTTAATATTACCGTATTGGCCCGAATATAAGACTATGTTTTTTCCCTGAAAATGTGCTTTTAAAAACTATACTCGTCTTATAAGCACAGCCTAAGACTCAACAACAACTCTCCATTCCTGAATGCAGCTGTGCACGTGGGCAGCGGCGATGCAGCAGGTATCCCCAAGCAAATGACATGCGTCCGATCCAAGGTCAAAGCCGCTCGGAAATTCACGAACTTTACCGAACTAATTTTTCTCGACTTTGTGCTTCTGTTTGTATTTCACCAGGACCTTCTGATCCTGACTGCACTGTTACTTGCCTGCGCGTCTCTATTATCTACGCGTAAATCTTTTGTTTGAACACCAGTCATGGCAGACGATGTGGAAAAGAAAGCATCTTCATTGTCTCAATGCGTAAATAAAGGCGAGAGAAAAAGTTACAACATCAGTGGCGAAGCGTGACCATTGAAGTAAGGGAAGCTCCAATGTATTTTTATCTTGTATAAATTCTGAAGAAGGCATAGTGACAAGGGCGCTTTGGCATAAGCCTCCGAAACACGATAAACAATTAAGCCTAAATTAAGGCAAGTAGCCGAAAGATAATATTATTGATATGAGTTACTAAATTAAGTATGATCATACGTTATTGTTTGTATAACAGTTCAACTCTTCTGTTTTTCTTGGCAAATATGTCAATCACGTCATCATAGAAGGACACTACCTTTATCATTTGAGAAAGTATTCTTCTGTTCCTTTTAACATCCTCATTATGTGTGTCTATTGACAGCCGGAATTGTTGACTTAAACAGGATTCAATGCGTGTTAACTGTGTAAACTGTTTTGTGTGACCTGATGCCTTTTTACAGATTTGTGCAAATTATTTAAGTCATCAAAACCACTATGATTCCAAGCACTTCTTTCCTACGAAAATAACAAGCATGGCCAACAGAATAATTTTCGCAGTCTATGACATCCACATAACCAAGGAACAGTGTCATACATGTTTTCGTTGAAATGACGCATAAACGCCTTAACCCCTTTACTCTGCATACCGATGTCATTATTAAGCAGTTTCTTAGGTTTGCCACTCTTAATAACAGACAGTTTCTCCTCATAAGGGAATGAGCTGAATCTACTTTTCAAAAGCCTTTCAATTTCACAGTCACACGTAGGTCCTTCTTGCACTGGATTGCCGGTAGTGTGACTGCAAGCATCAGGACTGGCCATGGTCTTAGGACGTCCCAAAATCTCCCGGAGCTGGCACTCGCCCCTACACTTCGTAACCCTAGAAGCGAACAAGTTAGTTATGAACTACATTCATCTTCGCTGATGATTTAAACTAACAAGATAAGCCCATTTCTATATTCTAAATACTAGTCCATACAAGATAAGATAATCCATTACTTAAAAATATACTTACAGTTCCTTTTTTTTATGGTAAACTAAATAAAAATGATCTCTTTTCTCTAAAAACACAATTTTCTGCGAGTGACTAAATATTGCACAGCTTACCGAGGAATTCCGAGTGTTTCCGATCAGCCGGCTATCGTTGGCCTGCTTTCACCCCACCACTCTGCTCAGTAAATAATGCGCAGTCACTCATCTCCGTGCAGCGTTACCGTTGACATCCAGTTTGACATCCAGTTCGAATGGTTCTGTATGAACGTAAAGCTTAATTTAAATCCAGGACGATTTAAATAATAATATTTCTCTTGGAAATTTAGGGGAAGCGGCGCTTCCAGCGCTTCATCGGACGCTTCGCCACTGTACAACATGAACTTCAAAATTCTGTTTTATGTGAGCTAAATGTACTAATAAGCTATTTTATTTATTTTTTCGTAACTACCCTTAAAAAATTCAGGGTCGTCTTATTTTCGGGCCAATACGGTAAATGAATCGGCACATGCTAAAAGAGTCTCAGTCACAAAAAATGGCAAACTGAGTTAAGCATGAAAATTGCATTTTATACGCTAAAAGGTTCTCATGTAAAATTGTTAATGTAAAAAAGGGTAACGTTGAGGTAAGTAATACCTTCCAGTAAAGTTAATTAGTTTTAAAAGAAAATTAGGGTTGCGTACAAACAGTTCTTTTCGTTCTTCTCCAAACTGGGTTGCTTGGACTGAGGCCCTTTTAGCATGTGCCAATTCAAATAAGGGTACCAGTATGTTGTAAACTAAAATGAACTGCTTTATTAAAAATACAGTGAAAAAAATACTTTAAAACATCCAATTCCAATTAATAACATAACAATACAGTAGATACAAAATTGCCACCATTACGTATGTGGCACGTGCGAATGCGCTGCTAATGAACTGCAGCCTACACTGTTGCCACATCTACCTGAAAAGAAAAAATAATTTTTATTCTGCACGCCTGTTAACTGCACCAGTAACAAACCATTTTCGATTGTACATCAAACTTTCTACCCGCAACTTCACACCATTTTGCTCTGCGAACGCCACTACACTAAATTTTCAAAGGCAGAATAACATTCTTTGGCCAGTCATTCTCACAAGCCACTCGTCTGCTTTAAAATTAAACACTGATCAATCCATGCCTTGGACCACATGCTCACTAAATATGCTGCTGCAAAATGTTAAGGATGTAACTGGGAGGGGAAGAGTCAAGCAGCCAGAAGCTCCAAGTCAAGGATGAAGCTAAAGAATTTACCGTTGCCAGTTTTATCGAAATATTGATTTTCATGATATTTAATGTTTTTGAAATTATGGATTAAAAAATTAGGAGGGTCTTATAGGCAGTAGGGGTCCTATAGCCAAATAAATACAGTATACTTCATTGCATACACAAATCATAACTTTCTACGGTGGAATCAATGCAACCTGCGATGTACAAAAATCTCTTTTTACAGGTGGCATTGCGTAAATTTTAACAGATAATGTTTCACACTTTAAGATTTCCTTATTGAACAACTGACAACTGATTTCTCATGAAAGACTCTCACCCTGAACACAGCCTACAGTATATGTAACGGAACAAGGTTTTTTTAGAGGTCATTCCTTTCATTTAGACCACCCCACGGAGACAACTTGTTTTGTATGAAAGAACCCAATTCCTCTCTTCTAAATACCCCTCATTTTACAATTGTGACAAGCACACTGATGCACAGTCTTTGCCACAATTTGCAACTAGAAAAATTGTACAATGTGTCTTTTATAACTCAAACGTAGTCCCATGTAAAAAAGTTAACATTTTGTATCTTGTGCGAGAAAGAAAGAAGTCTTTAGCATTCTGAATACAAATGAAGGGTGACTGCTAAAAACGATCATTGTCGCATTTTGTTAACTCTTCAGAATTTGAACTTCGTCTTTGAAGTTGCTAATGTAATGTTAAAATATTGTGAGGAAACAGAATCATACTTGCATTCTGTCTGTATTAAGCTACAAAGTGGCACTCAAACTCACTACATTTCAAACCTGGACTTTGATCATTCTTAGCCATCACCCTTCAGATAGCTTTGTTTGTGTTGAAATATAGCAATGGAATGTTAAAAATTCTGAAATTATAATTGAATTACAGTCCACTGGAGCAAGCGGAAAGCTGATTCCAAGGTTAGTGGATTCAACAGGGAGCGTAGGAGAACCTGGTGAGCTAGTCCCAGCAGAGTGGAACGTTTTTGACGTGGCACAGTTCCTACGAGTCAACGATTGTGCAGCATATTGTGACAGCTTCAGCCGAAAGGTGAGGAAATATTTTATTACTAGCATTCCTGTGAAAAAACTCCAAAAGTTGTTCTGATAGCACTGATAATATGGCCTCTAATTTGAATGAATTTAAATGAATTTGCAACAGTTCAGGACTTTCCTGGTCCTCCAAAGTTTTTTTTTTAATGTTACCATTGCTATGAAAAATCTGTACCTTAACTTACGCATCTTGATTTTACATTCCAGAAAATTGATGGCAACGCTCTTCTTACACTTACCAAAGATGAGATAATAGATCTGACTGGAGGGAAGGTTGGGCCCTCATTAAAAATTTACGACCTAATCCAGCAGCTGAAGATCAAAATTAATCCTGCTCAAGAGAGGATGAAGGCCAGTTTGAAGAAGCTGTTATAGTGATGAGTGTACAGTGCAGTGGTTCTTTGTCTTGTGACCTCACATCCTCGTGACTTAGCCACCGGTTATCTTCATATAGTAATGTAGACTTCTCCTCTCCCAAGTTATATCAGCAAACAGAAATATGAAGGACCTCCCCTCCAGTGAAAGGATACGGGTTAATTATTACGTAAGGATAAGAATATTGCAAGTTTTATTTCCATATAATTTTGCTTCTACTCATCAACCACTGCTTTGTGCACTGTGTGAGTATTACCTTACTTTTGTTATTATTTGTTCTTATATGTCAATTCCATGGTATTGTACCTTTTCGCTGACATATGACTGCATTATTTTGTTTACATAAGTTATAGAGTCACATTCAGCATAAGAACCAAATTCTTGATTACTGATTTTCGTTGTCATATTTAACCTTCAATGATAGTAATGAATAGAAACCACTGCATGGCCAGGCTGTTCATCCAAGTACACCTCAAATTCAACGTAACTTAAAAGTTATATATTCTTAGTAGATATCACTGGAATCACAGTAAAATGCTAACATTATATTTTGATTATTGTTAAAGAAAACACACAAAACTTCACTGAAGGAACTTTAAAACATGTTTCAAGAGCTATTGCTCCTATCCTCAGCTGATCTCGACTGCCGTAGGCTTTGTGGTATATGGATGTACCTTCTGATCAAACTGAATCTTCTGGTATTTCAGAACTCATTAGCCTCAATTAGAAGATCCACCACCAGAGGCAGAATCAGTTGAGGGTGGGAGCAGCAGCTCTTGAAACATATTCTTAGGGAGTTTCCTTTTTTTATATATATTGTTGACAGTTACTGTCGTCATTTGATATCAGATTGACCTGCAGTATTGTCTTTGTGTAATGACAATTTGATTGGATTATTAACACATAATGCATAGAAAACAATGCTTTATAATATGATTTATTATTTGTTAGTCATTGGTTTTCAAGAGGTATCCCTCTCATCCTCAGCTACGTCTAACAGTTGAACTTCCATCTTGTACCACCCAATGTCGCTTCTGTGATTTAACAGGTTTTGCAATTACGCCTAACTTATTCTTCCCTGGGATGTCAAAGTTTGAAGATGATTCCTCTTTTCTGTGTATGTGTATATATTTCTCCCATATGGCCAAGTGAATCGGATGATTTTAAGAAGAACAGCTTGCCTGACTACGTCAAGATCAAAATTTTATTAAAAAATTTATCATGTGCAGTCACCATGGACTTTTCGTTTTCCCTCTGTCTAATACTTCTGATGTGCTGTTTCCTTCTAATATTGAGGTTACATTTGTTTTGCCTATGTGTACATTATTATGATAATGTAATTTACTATAAAGATTGATTTTATCAGGCCTGTGAGTGGCTGATTTCAAACTCATTCTCATATGTTATTGGTCCAGATCGAAAGAAAGGTGTATGAGCTAAATTGTCAACACAGTACAATAGTATATAATTTATTTTAGAATTCCACAACTGTAGGCCATTTTTGACATGGAGGATAGTCTGGTAGTAGTTAAGCTAGAAATGAGGGGGTCGATTTTTCATTTACTTGTTTGGATGCAGAATTTGCAGATTATTAATTTCACCTACTGGCCATCACTGAGAAGAAGTAACCTTTTCCTTGCTACTGACTGATGTATATACATGCTCTCCAATCCTGCCGTCTGCCTATGGTAGATGACGCAGCGGTCGGGTGATAGGCCTTGTCCCTTCTGGGATGTTAGCGCCACGGAGTTAGTTAGTTAAACTGATGTATATAGGCATCACAGAAAAAATTTGCATAAAAGCATATACCGTATTTAACTGAATATAAGCAGCACTTTTTTTTCCTGGATTAAGCCCGGCGAAATATGCCTGTGGCTTAAAATTACATACGAGTGTTTTTAGGCAATAGTGGTAAAAATGTACATAATATAGCCGGTTGATCTACCGTGGCTAGTTCCCCTCCTCCGAGCACCGCCACTTATCGATTATCTCGAAACTCCAGGACTATCGATATATTAATCGATTCAATATCGAAATACATCAATTTTAATCAAAGCATCGTAGAAAATGCATAAAACTGCTTAAGCAATTGATGTTCATTTTATGATATATGTTTTGCATATTTTGTAATTTTTGATTGTGGTATTACGGAATATGCGTGTGTTATGAGTTGCTCAGAAGTAAAAAAAATAATAATCATATTATTTTTTTTAAATGCTGTAACATATGGGAATGCAAGTAATGGTAATTTTCATTTTAAACTGATGGGAACTGAAAGTGCAGTTATGAAAAATAAAAAAATTTTGCGAAATTCAACACTGAAAGTCATAGGAAGTTCAAAGTACTGATTTCTGTATTCTTTTCCATCAGTTTTATTTAATTATGTTAAATAAAATTAGAATTTCATAATTTAAATCAGCTGATACTTTCTTTTTCTTCTTTCAGCCATATTTCGGCAAAGAAATGTATTACTTTAATATTATGGAAATAAGGCAATTATTTTTTCACTTTGGGGTTAATTTAATTTTTTTTTTCCTTTACGTTACTGTTAAAAAGGCAGGTGAGGCTGAAATTCAGGGGCTGCTTATATTCAGATAAATACGGTATATGAAATTAATCGAGTAATGCTTTTTGTTACAATATGAAGAATTTTATCCTTAGGATTGCCATTCACAAACTTCAGCTATTCTATTAAAATTTTCTTCATTGGTTTCAAACTTCAAATCTGCTGATATCGCTTGATGTATGCTTTTTTTTAAATATAAAATCACCTCTGAAAAGTTAAAGAAATTATTACAGAATTTACATTACTTAATTAGTGTAGAAAGTTTACATATGAAGTTATAGAATTATGATGTATATTTTATGTGCAGAGCTTCACGAAAGTTACCATTCCTGGCTTGGTAGTTTGCATTTCTCTGGATCTTCTCCTAAATTGTAAATTCTCTATTTCCCTGGATGCACTTGACTAGTTCTGGTCCTTCAGTTTCATGGCCTACATTCATTCCTGAAGTGGGCTTCTGTTGCTGATTTCTCAATTTCTACATCTTTTGGCTTCCACCATTGTGACTCTAGAACCCTAATATTTGCACCTTATATTTTTACAGCTGTCTCTATACTTCTTATACTGTGCACAAAATGAGCCGGGTTCATAGTTAGTATTATACAGATAATAACACATATGCAATAGTACAAACACATAACTTAAAACTATAGGCTATATTATATCCATGTTGTTTATTCAGACAAATCCTTCTGTTTGCTGTTTGCTGATCATAACAGGTATAACCTTCATAAATATGAAATGATTGTCAAAGTATCTTTATAATGAAGAGGAATTTATTGCTTTTCTGTACATGACATCCTGATTTCATAGTACTTGGCTACCTTGGTTCCTTTATCGACAAGCATACTGTAGGGAAAAAATGTCATGTTCAAGAAGTCAGGTTTTCCCCCCTTATTTTTCATTCCCATGCCTAGTTTTTTATGTGGGATTTATAATTTTGTAGCATAGCTTTCTAGTTTTTGTGAATCTCAAGACTTAATCCGAGTGCCATGTACATGTGATATTCTGCATTACTATGTATATAACGTTTCTGTGTGTTTTTGAGTGAGCAAGTTGTGGTTTAGTTTGACTTTGACATGGATTGACGATCATGTATATGTCAGTATTTGTTTCTAATGTGTGACTGGTTATCATCAACATGCCTTCAGTCTGTATTCCTAGTCCTGTCTTTTTATAAGACACATTGCAATAATTCACAATATATTTTATGCAGTTTCTGTAAAGTAAAATTATTAATTTGATAGCTTTTCGGGCTTAATACTCTGTACCACGTCACCTCTGGAGATGAAAAAAAAAAATGTACTGGCTCTAGTTCCAGTCTTGGGATGAAGTTATTGTGAATCTTCTGAATGGACCAGATTGTACATTATCACTGAAGAAAGATTTGGTTAGATTTGTGGATTCTATTTTTATTTTTATGGTAATGAATTCTGTTATTATTGACATAGTTTCGATATTTCCTCCATATCAAGAGGACATGATTTTTTTTTTTTATTACTATTATTGTCAAACTATCCTTTTCATGAAAGAGTGCACTTTTTACTTAGAGGAAACAATACAGCAGTTACTTTTAATTTGTATTATTATTTTCTAAAATAGTTGAGTGCATACAACCGTATGCAGTAAATTTTGCTTTTTTTACTTTACTTTACTTTACTTTTACTGCAGCAAATAGCTTAGTGGTTTGTTTAAAGCATTGTAATTTATTTTAAACAATTAAATTTACTTTGGTATCACTTATGTGACTTAAACCTAGCAATAATAATGTCTGCTGATCAGCAACGGTTTTTCCTAAATTAAAATGATTTTCATAGGACATACGTGTAAAGCACACTAGATGGTCCTGTCTGCATGCAGTCCATAATTAAAATCATTAAAGTAAGTGGAGCAAGAAGTGTTTTTTAAATGTTGACTCTGTAAGAGTTTTACAACATGCTCTACTGTATATATTACTTCAATTCATTATTTTAACACTTGAATTAAAATCATTGTTAGAGAAAAATCCATCAAAACGTCCAGTCACATTCTGAGAGATATTCCATAAAACCTACTTCAGTCTATTCTGGAATTTATGTAAGTTATGTTGAGGAAATAAATGTGACACAAAAACTACCACCTGCATTCCTGAAGACAGCTGACTGCTTGAAAGAAAAAATCCGTAGTCCTTAAAGCGAGAAGGATAGGGTAGACTCTAATTCATAAGTTTTTGTTAGTTCATAAACCTACCAGCATAAGATATTTCCTAATTTTGAAATTATATATCCAGTGTTCTAACAAGAGAGAGCTCATGCATTTAACTTTTTCGGGTGGTTTTATGTTCTTATATGTCAATATCCTTTGAACTTCGAGGTGATAAAAGTCCGATTTATTGTAACAGAATGGGGCATTTTCTTTGCTTTGTTTTGGATTTCAATTGTTAGGGCTACAGCATTCTGATATTTATTATAAATGTGTACAATCATTTTTTTCCCCCCACTCTCTCCTCTTTACTCCATACTTACTGAAAAATTGATGGCTGCATTTATAGGAGTAGATTTCATAATATTTCAGACAGTACAAAAAATATCTTTGAATTTCTGTATTAAATGCTTATCAATTTTAGAACTCTGTTAAAAGTGCACAGAAACATTTCAAAACATGGGATATGTTTGTAATTTTTTTTTTTTTTTTTTTTTAAATTTTAATATAACAATGTTAATTTATTACGATAACAATTCTGTCTTTGTCTTCCATTGCCGGAAAAACATGACTGTACTCGGAAGAAGTATTAAAAATTGTAAAAAACTGTTGAGTACATTCCTTATATCCGCAAGATTATTGTGCGATGATACCTTAGTATAAACAATGTCATGCATTATTGACTATGAATTATTCTGATAGTATAGATGCTCTTATTTTTATTCAATGCATATTCTTGCCGAGTGTAGCATGACGAAGAGGAACACAAGAGTGGACATGATAATGTAAGGTGTGTGACATGTAAAATTGTGAAATATTTTATAACGTGCACAATAGGTTTGAATATACAATTGGTGTATTCATAAACTGTGACACAGTCTATTACAAAATGTGATATTTTAACTCCTTACTGTCTTTTTCTCTCATTTGTTTAAATTATTATTCATAGCATATGCATTTGAAAATAAATATGAATGAATTTGAGTGTTTCAGCGTATAGATACATTGCCAATACACTGTTTTTAATGAATCTAAGATTTTCCTGAAATTTCTCCATTGTATGTTTAAATGTAGCTATAACTACAAGGTCATCAAGAATCTTTTGATGGCTAATGCCATTTCTGTTAGATTGTATGTATATAAGTTTCAATTATTAATTAAAATCATGAGTTACTAAAATCAGAAAATTGTATGTATAGTTAAAATATTTGTATATTTTTAGGGTGGACATAAATAAGAGATTCTTAATGAGAAGTAATGAAACAATTTCTTACATGATTATCGTACAATAGAAATTCAAAAATCAGATTTATTGTGAGGGATGAGTCACCAGAAATGTTACTGAGTTCCTGTAATATATATAATTTTGACTTTGTACACACCCAAATGAATTGTATAAGGTAGGAAGGAATTGCCCTGGACATTGTAGTTCTTTTCCCAAGAACATTTGATTCATTAAAATTCCTTTAAAACTCAAAAGAGACTGATTCCCCCCTCCCTTAAAAAGGATTTGCCTCAAATTGATAAAGAATTAATGTGATTTAACAAATATATGCAACTAACAGGTGCCTGCAGCGTTACCCACAATAATTGATTCAAAGATTATAAGTTAAGACCAAAATAATTAAAACATATTTATTAACACTTTTACATGTGAATCATTCATAATCTTCTAATCATTAATCAACTTCTGATCAATAATTATAATGAAATAGCTAAAAATTGACTATGGATTGCATTCCACGATTAGAAACCACCTCTTGGAAAAATAACCTCAGATTCGAGTTCCCTGGCCTAGAAAACCCCTGCATAGTGAGTTCTGTCCAAATCGATCAATGTTTGCCCATTTAGTCCTACATTTGTTATTCCTCTTCGGTCTGTGTTGAAAATTTCAGATGGCTTGACATTATAAACACTGATTCAAAACAATTGATAATTCCATGGGATGTATTGACAAAATAACGAGGCTTTAATTTCCAAGTTAAGACAAAAAAAAAATCAAAGCCACCTTTGACAATTGAAATGTATTACCAAAAACTGATGCTTCTATAGCATAAAAATATTCACATTTTCTGCCAGTTTTTCACTCATAACTCGGGAACAAAAGCGAAAATTGAAAATCCGGCTTCGAGGTGCATTCGGGCACCCTCCAGTCCATCTAGGTTTAAAATTTTTGGTCTCTGCATGCAGTAGATTTTGCTGGGCATCGTGCACAGACAGACAAACACTTCCTCTTATTATTATAGATAGAATTTTGCAACCCATTGCTTTAACATACGATACCCGTAGGGGTTGAAATAAAAAGAAACAGAAGTTCCAGTAATGTAACATTTTAGTATCTTTGGGGATATTTGATTTCCCTCTTTCATGTTGTCACACAACTATTTAAGGGCTAAAATCAAATGAATATCACTTTCCCACATTCTTCCCCAAAAGTCTGAGACATGATAATTTACTGTATACATAGGACTAAAAATGTTCCATCCTATTTTTGCATTTTTTTTTAACTAGTACAAAGCCTGCAGCAAACAATAACGTTTCACTGGACAGATTTAAAAAAAAAAAAAAAAAAACGCTCTCCCCACAATACCCTTTTTATTCTAAATCAAGTTGTGATGTGAGAAAATATTCCTGCCCAGGGCAGAGAAAGCTATGCCACACCCAATATTTATTTACCGGTACTCCAGTATTGATTTACAGAAATGAATTATTTTGATAGCCTCTCTAATTATAATTATTTCTCAAAGCTCATTAAAATGCAACTGCCAAAGCCATATGTGAACACTGCAAAGAATATTGATATCAAGCATTTAGACCCCTAACTTTCCTTCTACTGGTTACATCGAGGATTCCAACAGGGATCAGTTTGCAAAAAGCCACATGTAAATTGGTCCAGTAGTTTTTAGTCTATTGCGTACACATACTAACATTGCCTTTTATAGTAATAATAGTAATACTTTATTAATTCATTATATCAAAATACATTGATGTAGGATACGTCAAACTTAACCTAATTAAATACAGATTTATAATATCATTAACACTTCCTGTACACATAGTTCAATCTAGTACGCATCAACACAAAGCTCAATGAAAGTACAACAGAAGAAAATATCAGAAATGGAAAGCAGAAGTTAAATTTGTCGGGATCGGTAATTATAGCACTAGCGAACTTCGACCTATCAGTAACAAGCAATTTGCTCTCTACCAGAGAGTTATTTGAGTTTGAAGCTGCATTATAAGGTTGCTTCCCTTTTTCCATGTCTATCGCATTAGATTTTTTCACCAGTTTAAAAACTCATTATTGAAAATTAAATATTCAATATTCTCAAAATATTTATTCCTTAGACACAGGTTCCTTAATGCAGGAATTCAGTACGTTGTCATGGTAATTATGTCTGTCAGAACGGGATTTAATGTAAATATGTTCCTACCAAAAACTGCCTTTTATTTATAAAGCTCCAGTATAAGAAATTAAATGGAATAACGTGTTTATTTTCATTTTGTGTGCTATTGTTAAAAAGCCTCTTTACTAGCTAGATTACTTGAAGAAAGATTCAGGATTTTGGAAATAGAATTTTACTCACTATACTACTGCTTGCTGAACTATAAGGCTCATCCAAAAAATAAGTTCCAATCGCATCTAGAGATGGCGTATAACTAGTCGGACGCGCTTGCACATGTGTAGCATGTGAGAATGCTACAGTGCAGTTTCAGTCTTGTGACGCCAGTAGTTTTTTAACAGAACTAGGAGAAAATGGTTGCACTAATATTATCTCCTGCTAACTGCATTATGCTTTTGCACGACAATGCATGGCCCCATACAGCCAACACCACACGGAATCAGTTGCTTTAATGCGGATGGGAGATCCTCGACCATTTATCCTATAGCCCCCGACCTCGCACCAAGTGACTTCTGCCTCATGAAGCAATTTCTGGCAGTGATTTCATTGCTCCAGACGTTTGCGGCAGATACCTATGACACAGGCTTACATTTGTTGGTACACCGCTAAGATAAATGTCTCAATAACGGTGACGACTATGTAGAGAAGTAGCCAGTGAATCTGTAAATATTGCAATAAGTATTTCTTACTTATTGACGTTTTTCTTTTCTTTATCTTCAATCGGAATTTACTTTCTGGATGACCCTCATATTAGCAATTTTGTTGGTTGTTCAAAGTCCATATAGACTATTTAAAAAAAGAATGGAAAATATCACTCCTGTTACTTGATGTGATAACTGGTCATAGTATGGGTATTGCCATTTACTATTCTACCTGCCTTCTTGCTTGAAGTAGCCTTCATATTAAACCGCAAACAGGGCGAAGTACCGTATATAATTTACCACTGTGGTGCTAGCATCGTAAGGTGGGTAAACTGTTTACACAGTTTCAGGGATTCTTTCAGCTTTTTCCCTTTGTGCACAAGACTACATTCGTACCCCAGCAGTTATATTACCCTCGACGTTGATGTCTTCAGGCACTAAAATTTAAAATTAATATATATTGAAAAGTTTATCTATATCCTCTCTAAGCCAACATCTGGCAGCATTATTGCAATCCCTGTGTTTATGGATTGGACAGAAGTCACATATCTGATTATAATACTCAATTTCTTCTCTCTTGGATTGGACACAAGTCACATATCTGATTATAATACTCAATTTTTTCTCTCTAACATCTACGAAATGGTGCAAAAGTACATTTTATATATAATCAATAAGAATATTCTTTTTCACACATATTTTGTAAGTCAAAACTTACCAAAAGGACGATCGTTTCGGTGAGTGACTTCTCACCATCACCATCAGGAGAACAGCTGATGATGGTGAGAAGTCACTCACCGAAACGATCGTCCTTTTGGTAAGTTTTGACTTACAAAATATGTGTGAAGAAGAATATTCTTATTGATTATATATAATATACACTTCACAATGTTTTCCCGATTAATTTAATCAAAAAAAGTACATTTATCTAATGGTAGTATTAAGGTAGCGATACATTACTGCAACAGTAACAGTAATAATAATACTTTTACATAAATGTTTGTGATTTGTGTGTTGTATAAACAAAGTATATACCTCCCATAGCTTTAGAGGGTATGGATTTACGTACTCGAGCGGTTGGTACTTGAACTGTGATGGTTTACTACTACAGGGGAAGTAAGAAGGCATAACGGAATAATAGATGGTAATGGTATGGGTCATACAGTTTTTACTTAACTGCAGGAAGAAGCAGCCCATAGATCTACAACTGACTGACCATTCCATACAGACAAGTTTTTATGTCAAATTCATTTTCTTCTGAAGAAAGAGTGATCTAACATAAATTGTTTTATGAGAATAGCTACTGACTGGAAAACATTTTAATACAGAACTTAGAAGACTCAGTTCAAATTGTCCAGTTCCACTTAGACTGTGTCAACTACTGGAATGTTTCTTATTGCATTTCAAATTAATTGTATATCGGTACTCAAGATGTATATTTTCTAATTTAAGAAAATTTTTCTGGATATCATGGTCAATCTCTTTTGAGAACGGTTGGTTTATTATTATTTCACAAATTAATTCTAGTAAATAATAATGATAATAGAGTTTTAAAGTTAACTATGCAAAGTAGGTCTTAAGTTTTACACAGGTAACCCTTAATTCGTATCAAGTTAGAGAGACTGCCTACAGTAGCACAAATCATATTACATTTTAGACTATTACGTATTAATTGATATGCTAGCTGTGAAACATCTCTGAGGATATTATTCTGAAATCAAACAATGTTTACTGCTGGAAGTTACATATTAATAATAATTGTAACTTTGTGAACAATCTATTTAAAAATAAGTGTTAATCAATCTGTTGATCTCTCTAAATTAGAGCTTCAGCTGTTATTTCAGGGGGAATATAAACTCGATGCCATATGCTTACACATTTGAACATACAGAATTTTCTATTCCTAATATCATTCCTTGTAGAAATCTTAGATTCATGTACTGTAGTTTTATTTATGGTTGATTTGGCACAAAACAAATAGCAGTGAATGTTTCTTGAATACGTAGATTTAAAGAAACAGAAATTGTTCCTTTGAAACTTCAGTACACATTTAAAACTTTGCTTGCATCTCTCCAAGTCGGTTAAGGAAATAAGATAACTAAATTTACCAAATTGCCTCTTCGTTTTCTTTTGTCCTTGTTCTGTATTTTAATTCATGAAATAGAGAAACTGATTATGCTCATGACTCATTAGTGAACTCTTCCATGTGTACTTTAAAATGAAAATTAGGACAATCTGTTAATTTTTATGTTCAGTTTTTATTTTTATCTATCTGTATGAGAGTAAATGGTATATCATTCCATAAAGGCACTAAGCAAACTCTGTATAAAATTTAAGAAAGAGGGCATGGCAGGTTATTCCGATAATATGAATATTTTAGGAGAAAAATTCCCTCTGACATCGGGATTTGAAACTGTCACCTTCAGCTTTCCATGCTGATGCTCTACCAACTAAGATAACCCCTACTTTCCATGCTGATGCTCTACTAAATGAGCTAGCCAGGATTCAACTCGTGCCAGATGGAATCCCTCTCCTATAATTATCCCTAGTGGTCAATTCACTGAAAAATATTTACATCATATACCATACAGTATTGTAAGGTACATTCATTTGTGATTTTGTGACTGGTTTCCATTGTTATTCTACAGTACCATACATATTGAGGAATCCACAGAATATTGTTTCTGTTGGGCATCACATGTTAATATAATATTCTATTATCCACCTTATACTCTCTCATATACTAATAGAAGTTGTATGTAGGTTTATTATACTATAACCCTCTGTCATGAAATTTATCAGTGATTACATGATATTTTGGGAGAAAAATTCCAAAGGTCACTGATTTGAAACCTAGTGTCAGGAAGGAATTTTTCTTCTAAAGTATTCTCATGTATAGTGTGTTCTAAAGCCGCGTTGACCACTGACATCAAAAGCCAGCCAGCAGACCGCCATAAATATCTCAGACCAAAGGGTGCCTAGGACAATAAGATTGTATATTTTGGGTCTTAACTTGTTACATAAGCATTGAACTGTCTTGATAGTCAATAGAATTTTGTTTGTTAATTTTTGACACTTAAACTTTTACTCCACGTGAAGTGTGACACTGTTTCCCCAATGGTGCCGCTTTCCTTTTCCACTCCGTTAAGGGTCAGACAGTGACTTAATCCATGAAGGATGCCGATGGTTAACATGACTTTAGAATGCATTGTAACGTTCATTGGATTAAAACTAACTCAAATGATAATATGAAACCAGAACCAAAATTATCTTATCAGTGCTTGCCTTTCAAGTAACATACCAAGGAAACGGTCTTAATTTACTTGACATTTGTTAGTAAATAAAAAGTTGTTACATCGATAAAATGGAAACCTCCATACTCAGTACCTAATCATTTTTCATGCACAAAGAAATAATCAACAGGCAATAGACATGGAAGGCAGGTGCCTAGTTTAATGCTTGTACTTGCAGGAATTGCTTAGAGAACGTCAATTTTTAATTTAAACTTGCTTTGCATAACCCTTAATGTTTGAACCACCATTCACAAATTGGATTATTCTTTATTTTCTCAGAATATTGGTTATTTTCTGGTTTTAAATTCATTGTTGGATTGGAACTTTTGGATTTTTTGCTTATCAGACCTGCATCATAAGATTGTTATTCCTCTATATGTTTAATTTGTTTTTACAGCCTAGCTTGACATTACTAGCCAAATCGGGTTCGGAAGTTATTGTGGCTGTCTTCTGTTTGCTGCGCACTTTCATTTTTATTGTGTACCAGTAGCCTACTGTTTTTACTCATTGCTTTATTGTTTACTTTAAAATTACAACATGATCTATTCAGTAAACTTGCATGGGATATAACCTGTTATTATTTTGCCTTTGTATTTTGTAGAATTTTTGTAACAGTTGTCATATTATTGGAGCAAAAGCGATAAACTTAAGTGTATTTTAAAACTATATACAGTAAAACCTCTATTTAAAGATCACGATTGGTTGCAGAGTAATGTCTTATAGAGAGATGGTCTCTTAATAGAGGCATTGCAGTTTTGTGTATTACACAACTAAAATACATAAAGATATGTAAAACCATTTTATTATTATTATTTCAGGTTTAAATTATTCTTATTCATCCGTTGGGTGAAGGAGTGATTGATGGTTGTCTGTTTACAATAGGTTTTGCATAAGCTTCATTTTTTAAATTTATTTTTTAACTGTTTCACATCAAAACTATCATTTGCCATCTAAAAATGTAATGATAGAAACACATCCACCCTCTATTTACAATTAAAAAGAAAAAAGTCCAGTCGGGGGATAAAATGTCTCCTCCAAGCCCCCTATTTCCATAGTTCTCCTTCATACCTCACCACCATACCTCCACCCTTGTTAATTATTCCTTTCATAAACGTGCCTTCAGGTACTGATAAGCCTACTATAGAAGTTGTTACTTTATAGCTTTGGCTGCTTAAATGAGTTAAAAGAATTGATCTTTGGTCAGGAGGCGGTGGTGTTTTAATAGAGGTACAAATTATATTTATGTTACGGACTTAAAAATTGGTCTTTAAATACAAGATTTACTGTATATTAACTAAATTTTATGAACCTGAATGGCACAACTTGCTGTGCTACCATAGCTGGCAAGACCAGATCATCGTTATTTAGTTTCAAATTAAATTGAATTCTCCTTTCCAGGAAGTATCATTGACAGAAAATTTGTAGGGGTAAAATATCGGAAAAATACTGTTATTATTAAACAAGTTTTTGATTGGAACCATGCACAATGTAGATAGAAGTAGAAATGTTATTTAGTGGTGGTGGTTCCATTTATGTTGTGATTTTGTTTTCATTTTTGGAGAAATTATAGACATTGTTGTGTAAAACCATGTGATAAGCTAGCGGAGATATTTATGACTTTTTACTCATAATGAAATTTGGTAGTAACCTTAAATCCAGGAAGAGCAAGTTTTAGATTTTGCTTCACATGCCCAATTCATATGGTATTTCACTGAACAGTCTGAATTCTCATGAGTCTGTTAATGAAAATTAACCATGACTATATTTAGAGTTTACAACTTGACTTAAATTTTCGCCCCCCCCCCCAATTTTAAGTGCAATTAATAATTTATGGGTAATGTATATTACCAGTAGGTATAAGCAATACTGTATACTAAAAACTTATAAATAGGACCTAAAATTACCGAAGATTAATTTTAAAATTGAAAGGACAGTGTGCTCTGTCCAGTATTTTGCTATTCCAATGAAATTTTAATATTATGGTACATTAGACGAACAGATCAAGAGAATACAAAGCGAGGCACGAAAATATTAATTTTATTATTGACACAAATACGTAATTATTGTAGGTAGTATTATTGTTATTAAAGTGTAAAAGAAATTTAAAGAGCCATGGATTTATTTCAGCTTTGAAGTATTTAGGTAACTTGTTCTACTTGGTACTCAGATTGCTCACTAGATGCCGCAGCCTTACACTTTTCGCAAGGTGGGAACGAAGTTGGGATATGAAGTTTCGGAATATTTTGTTACGATATTTGGCGCAAAATTATTGTAAAAAATTATTACATGCTACGTGTATTACGTAATTCATAAAATATACACGTTCCTTCGTAAAAGGTATAATTTTTCATATGCTAATTGAAACCTAATACAATTTTGTCTTTTTGTTGTGATGCTCCAATTTCGTTATTAAAGAGAGAGTTCCTGTTTATACTTATATTTATAGATTGTATTCCTGTTGCATACTTGTGGATACATAACAAATTTTGGTAAGTATTTTAAATTTATTATTATTAAGAGTTGATTGACTCTAGATTCTCCTTTATCGGATCATGCGTACAGGACAGCACAGCTGGCAGATGTTATCGGTGGCTTCCCGCCCGGCAACCGGCTCGCAGAGTGCGCGTAGGAGTTCTGCGCAAGGAAAGTAGTACGTCGTGTTTATGCAGATTTGTATGTAAGTGTCGTTTATCGGGGCA
Source organism: Ectobius pallidus (assembly GCA_964059195.1). Lineage (NCBI taxonomy): Eukaryota > Metazoa > Arthropoda > Insecta > Blattodea > Ectobiidae > Ectobius > Ectobius pallidus. The sequence goes on along the minus strand of CAXKWD010000010.1, from coordinate 73,256,795 downwards.
TTTTAGTGTGTAAAAGTAACAATATAATACTATTTTTGAGTGCAAGACTACGTTGTGGTACAAGATTTAACAGAACGAACACACAACCAGCAAACATTTGAGCGCATTAATACATAGTTACGTTGCGATACACTTCAGCTGTTTCCCGCCAAAGATCGCCATTACAAAACCCTGTGAGGCGTTGTATGTGTGGTTTGGCTTCGGAATTCGTGGTCAAGAAGTGTCGTTTTTCTTGTGTTTTGAGTGGGACAAGTAAAAAATACTTAATAGTGTGGCGTGTTAAGATATGTCAGTATTTAATCGGAGTGAGGAGCAACGTTGTTTAGAAGATATAAGACATCACGACGAAGAAGTTATCGGCAGTTTGTGCAGGTAAGCAAACCCGCCTGCCTTGTGACGCGCCGCCGTGTGAGTGGGCGGTATTAAGGTGTTTGAAATAGTTACTACGTAATGCTAAGGAATTCAATATCATAGCGATTATATAACTGCATTAATAATTATTGGCGTGGTTATGTTACATTGGCAATAACAAAACCGTGCCCAACGAAATGTTACCATCCATGTATTATGCCGATGATATCTAATCCCTAGACGTGGCGGGGGCTACCGGCAGACCAGCTCAGCTGTTATGCTCTCGCCATGTTCTTATTGTAGTCACATGGCTTTTATGTTTTCTTGAAGTAAAATACCTTTATTTTAAGCGTTTTGTTTCTTGAGATCATAGTAAATCTGCTATTTAGTTATCGTACTATCGTTTAAACATAATAATATTGTGCTGGGAAAGTTGTGTAGCTGATTATTTAATTGAAAGCACGTGGTTTTACCGTGTTTTCTGTTTGTACTACTATTCGGATGTATTAAATTACGTTTAACAATGAATGAAACTTCAATTTTTCGTATCAAGAACCTAAATCTAAACACGTGACACCTCATTAAGCTCGAAGTAGTTTACATTATGATTCACTTTACTTACTTACGATTCATAACATAATACTTTACTGTTAGCATTGGTGTTCGTGCGATTTTTATTCTATGTTTGGGTAGAATGGAATTCTTTGGTTTGTATTATGCTATTTACCAGCATTTTGTTAAGTCAGAAACTGTTAGGTAATTATAAGTGATTGCTATTTCCTCGATGGGCAGTATTTTAGAATTAAAGCCCTGCCGTAAGTCAAGCGAAGGATTCAATAACTTCTGATTTCCTTCATGTAAAATTATAAGGTTAATCTTTGTTGATTTAATTTTAACAGTATTTCCAGGTCAAGGGCACTTCTTATACTGCATACTTCAGTAGTTTCAGTTGTGTTGGCGTTTAAATAACAGTTCAGATGTGTGATGTTCTCGATAACTAGCCTGCATAATTTGTATTAGGGTGATTCTGAAATTATGTGGAAATCTCAGCAGTGTACTTTCGAAAAAACAAAAATTTAAATTGTTAAGTTAAAGTTGTATTTTTAGTTTCCTTGTAACACTTTGAATACATAAAAACAGAAAACCAAGGTCAAGGTTAGTAATATTTTATATAAAATAACAAGTTTTTTTTTCTTTCGACATGGAGGTGACACAGTATTCCATGGAGCTGACATGTTCATGATATTGACAAGAGAAGTTTGTGAGTTAATCACATTGATAAATTATTATTAAAGGTGATGCAGGGGAATCTGCTGCTGGTTTGAAAATATACATCTGCTTACATAAAAATTACATGGAAATGAAAAAAATTGTTTATTAAGCTCAATAGGCTCAATCCTTAAACTAAGTTACATTTAGTAGGAATCGCATCAAAAATATAATGGAAACGATTGTTGACTTTTGGTTGTTCAAGTATACAAATTAGTTCATCATATGCCACAACAGCCTAAGACTCTTCTGTGAAAACGAATTTGTTTTTAGAATCAGGGCACCTTTTCATAAATCTGACTTGAAAATAGTCTTCCTCAAGAGAGGTCACATTTCCCAAATACTGCTTAACATTTTTTTTGCCCAACACTTCGACCACAACATAGTCGTTTAATTTAATGCCTGAGTGTCTCATGTGCTCATTAGCAGGTTGCATGCTTAGAATATTTTTATCTCCAGGACAGGAATAAGTTTTCATCATGTCTTCTTCTGATTCACTGCTGGGATATATTGTTCTCACCCAGTTCCTTCGACTTAGTCGATCATTAACTGTTATACTGTTAAAGAAAAACTGAAAGTTTGGTGATAACTAATTAGTTGAATTATATATAATGTGGCTGTCAATTTAATGTCTAATCAATTAAATATTTAGTTGCAATTTTAAAATAACATTTTTAATCAACATTAAATTAGCTAACTATTGAACTGAAAGACTTTTATATATTCTAAATTTATGTGTGAAAAGAACTGACTTTTAAAATATTTTATTTACTACTACTTTATTAATCTAGCTTGATATATAGAATAAATAATAATAATCTTAAACTGAAACATGCAAAAGGATACTGTTTGAAGAACTCTTAGCACTCTTGCCAATTTCAAATACTCCAATGTAGAAATGAGCACATTTTGAACCTGGTGCACATTCGTTGCAAGTCAAACAGCGAAGCTCTAGTCTGTCTTCCTTAATGCAGCTCCAGACAGCTTGATGCACTTGCATTGTACCAATGAATGGCAGAATATTGGGTGGAATAAATGCATCAATTTCTTCTATTTCTTCTTTTGTTACTATAAAAAGTTTTACGTTTGAAACTTCCCTTGATAGAACTTTCACAAATTCTCTGAAGTTTGGTATGTCTGTCCCTTCACCAACTAACCTGTTTGCGGTTCTCTTTAATGTCCCTCCAATTCCATCAGGAGCCCCCTTTCCGTGGCCACTTTCAGAATAGTTCCAAGTTAATGCCATCGTACAGAACTTTCGAAGATAAGTCAACATGAATTGAAACATTGTCTTATTACGATATTGAGTTGAAGGACTGTCACTTAAAAAGTGGATAGTATGTGCTTCTGTGACAACAGTCTGGACATGTGTTAGTATCTTTTTAAGATGCGCACAAATTGCACTTGGATCATGACGTAAAGACTCTGACAAAGAACAGAATGATAAGACCCTGATATCCTCAGAAGAGTCTCTATAGTATACAACACCAGTATGAAGAGTCACTTGTTCGTGTGATCCTCCAAAGTGTACACTTTGTATTTCCCTAGAATATTTGCAGTCATAATTTTGGCTGAAATCTACATGTAGTAGAATTTCATTTTTTGTAAGCTGTTTCTTGATGTCACGCAATGCTTTATATTGATGGACAATATTATATACGTGTTGCATAAATTTAGGAATATTCTCAATCAGCTTACCTACTAGATCTTTAGTTGACATTTGTTTGTTCTCTTTGACAACCTTAACCATTTGCTTTTTATTTCCTCTGATAATAAGACTTATTTTTTTCCTTACCCACTGGTCTACATTTGTTACCTTATCTTCGAATTCTTGAATTATGATAACTTTTTCCAGGCATTTTTCACATTTTCTTCCCAAGCATTCTTCTTTGATCTTTACAACATTTTCACAGCAAAGTGACTTAATCATCTGATCTGAATCTTGGTACTGGATAATCCTGAGCTGTTTTAACTTTGTGAATATCAAATCAAAGTTATCATGCTTCTCACAAACACAGGTGTTTCTCTTTTTGTAATCAGAAAAACAGACCCAAAATGGTCTGGATGCACAGAAAGTAGAATAAGGAACATTGTAACCGAACTCTACTTCAATTTTTTTGTGTAAACTCTTTAGACTTGCATTGAGTGTTCTCTTTTGCTTCTTTACTCCGTTTTTTGACTTAAAATCTTTTACACCAGGTTCAACTCTACTATTATCATCTTGCTCCAAAAATCTTACAACATCAGCTTTCACTTTCATTTCATTTCGTGTCATATATTTGGTAGATCTTTTAATAGCATCGAAAATGCCATTCTCAGATTCATTTTGACATAGTCTCTTCCAATATGACTTAATTTGAACCTTATGCATGCACTTATATTTCTTTATTATTTTTCCAGAAAGAACTAATCCAAATGCTCTTTTCGATTTTCTAGATTTGAAATTCTTTTCAAAATTTTCCTCAATCTGAGTTGTCAATGCTGAGCCAAATTCAAGGAATTTCCTAACTTTAGGTGAAACTTTTTCCCCTTTCAACATTGCATGTATCTTATGTTTTGGACTGTTTAAATTCTTATTTGCATTTATGAAACGCTGAAGTCTTTTTTTATATTTATCCCTTCCTTTTTTGAAATGTAACTTTTCTTGTCGCTCTTTATGAAGTACCTTTTCAAGCAATTTTATTCTTTTGTATGCCTTTGTTTTATTTCTATTTACAGCCTTGCGTCCAATATTCTTCCGACTGCTTCCTGCTCTTCCTATCATAGCTATATTATTCTGAATGCCAATTATTTCTGAATCATTATCACCACTTTCTGGAGGTGTGGCATTCAAGAGATGTTCCTGCAATTTTCTCTGATTTTTCATCTTCTCTCGACTTTTTCTTTTCTTTTGAACCCAGTTCTTTCTTTGAGCACGCTTCTCTCTATCAGTCAAGTCAGAAACAATTTTTATTTTTCCTTCTTGTTTTCTCCTGTAGTATCTATCTCTTTCCTTTCTCTTCATTTCTTCATACAGTTCAGGGTTTTCTTTAATCCTGTCACGCCTTCTTTGTTCCGATTCCCTCTTAATTTTTCTTGTTTTGTCAACAGCTGTGTCTTTTTTAATTTTCACTCGTGCCATTGCAACTATGAAAATAAAATAAAAATCTATTGTAGATTAAGTAGCCTTATAGATTAATAATATTAAGATGATAAGAAAAATATAAAAATATGGTTTATGTTGGTTTATATATCAATAGGTGTCACTTCCATGGATTACTGTCACCACCATGCTGCAATATTGGCACGGAGGTGACATCCATGGAGGTGACATATCTGAGGTGTGACTTAAAAGAATCCTAACCTACAAATAGCATTGCCATGCTGCTTGGATTTGGGATAAATATACACGATTAAGAACTGTGCATATACATAATTATATGTTATTTTGAAATCTGACTGATATAAAGAGGCCATGGAAGTGACATTCAATAAAAGTACCCAGCAATTTTTACAATTATATGTCTTACAACTAGAAGAATTGATAGCTTACCTCTTACAGCAAACAACCAGTAATCAAAATGGCTACCAACAACTTCTCCTCATGTATGTGTTCTTGATTCTGCTGCCTCCTAGTGGATTTTTATGGAATTTTTAAACTAGTCCATGTAGGTGACCATACATCTCGGGACAGAACTTTCTGAGTCCATAACAAAATATATTTTATTATTTTTCAATCCATTTTGCAAATAAAGAATAAAAGAAGTTCCCTTGATTAACTTTACTTATTTTATTAAGTTTTTCCACTTCTATATTAGAAGCAACAGGTACAATATTATGTTAAAATGCAAGTGGGGACATTCCATGGAGGTGGACATCCAGCACATTAAACATTTTTTAAAAATGTTTAATCATATACATTTCCTCAAATTCAGTTGGAATAAAGCAAAATGATACTTCTTAATGAGTATATTATATTTAGCTGACTCATACTTAAATTACTTTTTTCTTAAATTGCCAGGGACATGATTTGCCACGAAATTTCAGAATCACCCATTAATAATGCAGTCGACTATATTTTTTGGTCAATTGGTGTTATTTTAGGCGGAGGAAAAAAGAATACAGAAAGCAGTGTTGGCAATAAATCACATATCAGTTTGAAAGAATATCACCAGATCAGTGACATGCCTTAGAAGACAGTAGAAAAAAAAACAACCTTGTGTGATGCCCACTCATAATATGCTCCGAGGCTAGCTTACGTAATATATTAATTAGCCTAAAAAGTAACTTCTGGACCTTATAACATTTATTAATTTTATTTTTGTGTACTAGGTTATGACGTTCTGTAATTTTTAAATTAAGAAGTGGAGTTAGCAAGATTATATTTTCCTCGGAAAACTACAAGGCCTTATGCAACCGACAGGGTGGTGTATTGATATATTTTAAGGCCATATTTTACTTTGGAGGGTAGCCTACATAATTCTGGTAGACCTAAATTATTAATATTAAATATTCCATGTAGACCTACCGTATCTAAAATGGTATATTGTAACTTAATTGTAAATTTGGATTTTCGATAAGGCTGGTGGACTGAATGGAAACCTCTAATTTGGTTGATTGACTTGCTTCATTGCAGTATTAAGGTCACTAATTCAGCTGTATCCTAATAATTTTACTATTTATTGTTATTGAATAACCTTTTTATTGTTCAGTATTATGTACTCATTTGCTGCTTCCTCGGCTGAGTAACCTTATAGATATAAAGGCGTGGTTTTGCATGAGAAAAAGACTAGCTGATTTGCTCGCTGGTTCAATTTATTTTCCTGAAAGGAAACATTGTCATCGTTCATAAAATATTGAAAATGAGTGATAGGTTTTTAAGCTAAAATGAACGTGTACTTCATTTATAGTAAGTTATGATTCTGAGAATCAAGTTGATATTCCATAAGGAACACTTCCCGTCTTGCTACGTGAACAGTTTATTTGGGTGCCGGTATTAGAAACTCATGCCTAGTCATAAAGCTTTGGTGGAGGATAGCGTTTCCGTTTTTAGCTTTACCTTTGATGATAAAAAAAGATGAATGAAACATTGAATGGACCGCTGATGACGTCAGTATAAACAGACCGTGTGCGTGTACTACTATCACGACAGTCTCCCCTAGTGACTTCATCTCATAGTCTGCGCCCAGCGGGGCTCTACCCTTTTGCTTTTTTAACTCCTTTCTTATCATGATGAAGAGAGTTTCTTTTGCTTTTTTTCTATACCCAACTTAAGTTGAAACTTGAATGATGATTAGTGTTCTGCCCAAACTAGGTCCAGGCCCGCAACAAGGCCGATTGAATAAAGAATTGGCGGAACGGTATTTTATGCCGCGCACAGGTTTTCCTTCCACTAAATAATAAAAGACCCTTGCACAAACATAATATGTCGCAACTATACACAACAAAATAATATTTCATAATGTAAACAAAGACCCTAGCACCAAAAATCATATTTCACAATTATGGGAGTGGGGGACTTATGCGCGGCATAAAATACCCTTTTCCCGGTTTGAGAATACGTTCTATGCCGTCTCCTAATAGAATGCGACTTCTTTTCTTTGAGATTTCTTAATTGAACAAGTATTTACTGTAGAACAATATTAATCACTACGCAGCTGGAAGTCATTCTACGTGTGTATCGGTCCACAAGCCGGTCGGCTTCTGTCTTCTGTAGCTGAAACAGGGTAAATATTTCGTGGAACTGAGGAAGTTAGGATCTGCCTGCTTACAACTATTGAGTTGCTGTTCGCTGATTGACTGGTCTAACGGGTGTGGATAAAATCGTATAAGGAACAGTTCTTGGAAAAGAGCGTTTCATGACAAAACATTCTTGGGTTTAGATCCATGCATTACGCACGCCGCACACTTTCGCCCCCCACACTACATACCAACTTCCGATTCTAGGTAAGTGGCAGTTAGGTTAGGAATATTGATGTTAGCGTTGGTAACATGTAGAGCTAGGATGGTACCATTTAGGTTAGGAACAGTGATAATTAGTGTTGATCGTCATAAAGTTTACAATTTAAAGAAAAAGAAGTAGCCTTCACTTACCCATAGGAGTGGGAGATATTTTTGTGTGCAGACTGCTCCCATTGCAACATACAGTACTTCCCCTCCAGTCGAAGAGGGTGGCTGCGAGGATTTATAAGTCGCAAAAGATTAGTAATCCATAAAATTAAACATTTATACATTTTTATGCGCATGACTATAAGCGTCATGTGTTATTTGTTAATAATAATACTTTTTATAACTCACAAGAAGGAAAGGTCTACGATTGTATATTTCTTAAAAATAGACTTAGGCTAATTTATGACCGAGTGTTAGCCTTAAAAAATCTGAATACTGATAAATACGTTACAGGCTTGCCTACCCTAACAAACAAAATGTATAACTCATACCTGTTTGTTACATAAACAACGCATTATTTTCCCGTTAAAAATAATATCATTACAATCCACTGGCCAGGAACGAATTTGCGATTGAATCTTAAAAGTTCATAAAATTCTTTAAAAAGAATCTTAAAATTACTTGTTCAGGCAGGTTAGGTACAAAAAGGACGAAATACGCGCTGGTCCCCATTTTAGCTCATTTTATATGCGCTACAAAATTGCTCCCAGTGAGTACGGTATAATTTTCCATCAGTTGCAAACATCTGCAATTATTTTTGCACAACTAAATACGCAATTGCATAAAATTCCGACGTCTACTTATTATACAAACCAACAAACAATTCAGACTGTACCATGAGAAAACCAAAATTGCTTCTGAAGCAGGGTGTTCAATAACCATAGTTTTACTATGGTAATCCAGCTTTGAGGTGCTGAATGATTAAAAATGTTATTGAGCAATCTTGTGCCTCGCTGGATCATGATTTGTTACGTCGCCATTTAATATAAGTTTAATATTTTCTTCCCTACACAACTACCCACTGATCACTTTTCAGTGTGATAACATTCCTCACAGTTCTGTTAAGATTATGTCTCCTAGATATGCTTTGAAAGATAGTAGTACTTCTGTTTGGGTTTAATTTTTTCGATAAGTGTTTATCGTGGTGTAGTTGGTACTGTAGTACAATTGCTTCTAATATTATAATTAGTGCCCGGAAGTCTGAGACATCACAGACAATGCAGGATGTATAAATTCATCTCTCCCAAAAACAAAACTTTTATTTTTGCATTTTCGGCATTTTATTCTCTACTGGTCATTTTTTAGGAAATTATCGTCCTTTCTTTGCATTTCCCCCTATTTTGTCTTCAGAATGAACTTTTCCGACATTATAGACAAAGCGAGCTCATAATTCCTTAGGTATGAGGCATTCATTAAAAATAAAACATAGTAAACCTAACAATAGTAACAGAAAACATAATAAAAGCAGTAATGTGAACTACTTAAATCTTGTCCTTTATTATTATCTATTATTATACTATTGTATATTCCCTCTTTTGAATACATATTTTGAATCATTCTGTAAGTTTTTTTTTCTTCAGTTTTTCATGTGATATTTTCATAAATTTAAGTAATTATATAGGTAATTTTTCAGGCAGTTTTAGGCCATCAACTTCCAAGCCTGAAGCATATTTTCAGAATCAGTGGCACAAGGATAGAGTCACAGACATGAGGGGGAAAAAAAGCGCATTTGACTTCAAGTTATCGCAGACTGTACTTTGTTCTTCCGGGAAATCGCTTACTCTGGAAGCTGCATTGTACGGCTTCGTCTAGGAATGGGCTTAAAAACTGCCGAAGGTCGTACGTAGCCTAATGTTTCAGTTATGTGCTTAAGATTTTCCCTTGTACTCGTTGGGTAATCAGATTCCCGCACTTCTCTTGTTATTAATACAGTATAATGTTCACTATGACACGTTCGGCCTGGGTGACGCTGAGTCAGGTTGCGGGTTCGATCCTGGCCCCTGTCGATGCCGTTTATGTTTTCTGAACCTGTAGATTTATTCATATGGAGAAAATTCCGGCACATCGTCGAAGCTGTTTTATTTTGCATATCTAGAGCACATCTGGCATTGTCTGATCTGGCGATGAACGCCGTAGACAAACCATAGCTTAAGCTTGTACATTTCCAATTCTTGGATCAAGGACGATTGGAAGAAAGCTGATACATTAGGCTAAATCTTTGCCCTGCTACCGATTAAAGTAGCCTGTCTCCATAGCCGCGGTAGCTAGGGCGTGCTGCCTTGGAGCCGTGGTCAAGGAGGCTGTGGATTCGGGTCCCGCCTCAGCCATGGATGCTTGTGTGTAATAAACAAAAAATGGAAAACAATAAAAACAAAACGTTTAACAAGATAAATAATTCAAGAAAATTGGCCTATAGTCGGTAAAAAAATTTAAAAAATAATTTTTTACGTCACATCAGATTAGGGAACGCGGAAACACCACATTGAGGTTTAGAAATACATTTACACAATACTGACCAAAATGAAAATAAACTTAGGATATGAGTATATAAAACTGCATCATAGATAGCAGAGGTTACTCGTGGCATTTGTTTAGCTTACGGCGCATTAGATCAGCTGATGATGGTTGGGAGGTGTTTTCCGGCTTGAGGACACTTTTGACAAAACTTGTGGATCACGTGGTCCGTGACTCATAGTCACTGGGACACGAGGTGATGAGAGCATTGCGCAAGGTTGTGTAATTCATTTACGTCTCTTGCTTTCAACTGTTCACTCCTTTGCATATATATTTTTTTCCCCCGCTTAATATTATCTTGCACCATAAAGGGTGGCAGTAAGGTAGACCGGGTGGTTTTGCAGATGACAAACAGTTTTTCCATCTCCTTGCTTAGATACGCGGTCCAATCCGAGACGTAGGGAATACTCGTACTGCTAGCGGGACTCCGTAAGCTCGTACACGTGATTGGCGGTGTAGGAATCTGCTTCTCATTTGAAAAATACTGTAGCAGAGTTTTTCATTACATACGCAGGCGACTTCCTTTTGTTACGAGGAAAGTTTACCGACAGCTCAACCCATGTTCTTTATTTTTACAACACTAATCAGCTAGTAGCCTCAGCCAATCAAAATCTAAGAATGTCCTGTGACACATACTATAGATCGTCCCAGCCTTAAAAGACAGTATTGAGTTAAATGTAGTATTTGCATCTCACTTGCACTCGTACGTTCTGCAATTAGCTTCGTCCTTTTCTATCCCGACAATGTTGCCATTTTCCAAAGTGATAAATGTAATAATGTGATTGCGTGGTCTGATAGGGAATTTTCCGCCCTTTCTAATGGTGTCAATTGTAAAGCCATAAATAATTAATATGAGGCCTATTTTTCATAATTACGTTATTTTGGCGGAAGTCAATATTTTTGCACATTAATAACTTATCACGCGATAGACAGAAAACTAATAATCAAAACAAGTAACGATTTTTTTCTTGGACTGCCTGATGGTGAAAGAAAGTACTCCCTTTCCGTCGGCAATAAATTTTACATAAGAAGAAAGCTATATATTTTTTTATTAAGTGCTACCTGAAAATTCTCGGACGGCAACACAGAAAAGTTAGGTAGTGAGTAACAAACTTTGGTATTGACTTTACGTAGGTGACGAAGCGAGAAGAAATGTTTATAGATGTCTGAAAAAGTATTTAAAACAAACCAGAGCTCTCTATCATGTAGCATTAATAAATTATCACAGTTTTCCCGAGCTCAGCATTCTCGCGCTCATGACTTGGTTGCTTTGAGATTTTGTGTACTCAGATGTTTCTAAGACTATCGTGTCTTCTTCAGAGCTCATTGTTATATAGTAGCTGTGTAGTGAAGTTTAACTTTGATGTGAAGTGGTTCTTGTGTTTTTTAAAATTAAATTTTATATTAATTAATATTTTATATTAATTATGAATAGAGGAACTAGAAATCTTAGTGTTGACAAATTGCGCAGTAAAGAGCGAATTATAGTATTAAATATACTTAATTATTTCTTGAAGAAAATGAACGTTACCCAGGCAATTAAAGAGATAGCAGAAGCTACCGGGTGTCCAGAAAGTTTACTGTATAGAATAAGAAAAGAAAAAACGAAAGGCCCTCTGAGAAGGAATAATACTACTCCCTGAGGATAGTGAACAGGCCTAAAGGCATGTAATGCATTTTAACTACGAGTATTATCGTCGCACTCAATTCGTTGACAGTTAACATCAAAGAAGTCGCCGCCGCTTGGAGTAGTTGCCATACTGCACAGTGTTAGTAAACAGAGCGGGAAGATGTAGATGCAGCAAAACACTTACGTGGCAATGACATTGAGCAATGAGAGAATTGGCAACACGAATTCAGTCAGCGGTTTCTTTTGAGAAAACCTTTTACAGTAACAACAAGCATTGTAATATGAGAACAAAGCGAGCCGCCCGTCAACGTTATGAGTGCGGCGATAATACTTCCCTTTATAATTATATTCTTGAAAATTATAACACAATAATAGTAATAATAATATCAATAATAATAATAATAATAATAATAATAATGAAAAATAATATTATCGAAATGAAATTTAATATTAAATTTAACATTTATAAATTATTAGCTTAAAGGACCCGGCGTCACCTGGTTTTGTATTTTATTTGTACTTCGAAGTCAATTTTGGAGGAAGCCCCTTTAATTTTCAAAATTTAGGCCCTAGAGAAAGCACAACTTGTCACACTCAAGGACCCTATTACTTCTAAAGACCATGGAGGGTGGGGTTGAGGTAAGAAGAGACAGAAATTCCTATTAGTATTTCTTTTCTGTGTGTCAAGTCGTAAAATGAGCCAAAAGAATGTAGATTTAAACGTCATTTAATAGGGATTAAAACATTTAAGGGACTTTTTTTTCCCCCAAATTTAGTTTTACCTAAGTTTTTCTCCTGGTTCTGTTAGCTCTGTGTAAAGTCTGACAAAAATTGATCAGAGAATTTAGATTTAAATAACATTTATATAATAGGGGTTGCAACATTTAAGGAGTGGTTTCATCCAAATAAACTTTGGTTAAAAATTTATCTTGATTCAATAGGTTCTTGGTATAAAGTCTGATAAAATTGGTCAAAGGATGTAGATAAATATATATCACAAAATAGGGGTGAAAGATCTAAAATGTGGTTTGTTCCAAAATTAGTTTTCCAACCATTTTCTCCTGATTCTATACGTTCTGTGTACAAAGTCTGTTAAAACACGTCAAGAATGTAGATCTAAATTTTGGTGGTGTAATAGGGGTAGAAACATTTAAAGGGTGGCTTCTTCCAAAATTAACTTCGCCTAATTTTTCTCTTGTTTTTATAGGGTCTGTGTGTAAAGTTTGGTAAAAATCGTTCAAACAATGTAGACTAGTAAAAAGATCACAAAGTAGGGATTGAAAATTTCGCAAGGGGTGTTTTTTTCGAGAATGATTGTCTCGTAGAATTTTTACTTGATTCCACAGGGTAGGCCTACACGTGTAACATTTTGTAACAAATGTAGATTTGTGGGCCTATAGAGAAAATATTACTCATGGGGGTTGAAAATAAGGGAAGAAGGGTGTGCCGTCGTTCTATCTGCAGGGCATGATTTACATTAATTATTATGTACAAGAAACAAATTTCGATGTTTTCACGAGGTTTAAGAGCTTTTTCACATCATGTGCCGGGCCTTGTAATGTGAGTAGATCTGGCATCAGTGCGCTGCATAAGACCAATACTGTCTTTTAAGGTTGGGACGGTCTATAGTCTACTCCGCGTGGAGAGATCTAGTTGTAATGGAAAACTCGACTCTATGCATAAAATGGTAGTAGGTACTTTTACTACACTTTTCTAAGGCAATACTGTGATTTGTATGTATAAAAACCTTGGGAAAACTTTTCCTTTTAGCAAAAGATTTTCTTTCCAGCCTTAGAGTAAACTGAAATGTATGCATAAAGTGTAGTATGTTTGCTTTGTTTGGTGGTAATTTGCTTGACTGCGTTTTTGCAAATAGATAAAAAGAAGTATAAAGAGAAAAGAATGATTTCACTAGGAAACACTTTTTTTATAGTAGTTCTTTGTCTATTTTAATTCTATCGATTGTAACTACATTTCTCTGGATCTTGGTTTTAATATGGAGTGTTTTCCCTCAAAAGAAAGCAAAAATGAATTTAAAATAGGCTTTTGGGGGGGGGGGCCTGGGAGCATCTGGCTCCCCCGCTTGCTACGCCACTGCTCTGGTTATGAGTATACAGCACCAACAAGGAAGATCTAACGAGGAAAGTGAAATGGTTGTAATTCACACGTGTTGGAATTGAATCGCCCGCGGTTATGTAATTTTCTTGTAAACAAGGCAGAGTTGTCTGCCCTAGGAACCCAGTGAACTTTATATAAAGCTGCAACTGTACGCGTAAACGTTAACCTCCCGTAAGATGTGCAAGTTGCAATGAAATGGCTGCTACAGGCATTTGGAATGGAATAATGTTAGTTTACTTTCTCACGCGCAGGCCGAGGTGCGTAATCTGAGCCTTCGCTTCCGTTGCGAATCGCACTCTTGGCAGGAAAACGTAACCTTGTTATATGGAAAGCACTGGGGTTGCAGCAAGATTACCCATTCCTGGCAGATTGTAAGGAAATATGCTTGGAAGAAATTCGTTAGATTTCAGACCCCAGTTTTATGCCACAGCAATAGTTGTTTATATTTTAAAACCAAGGGCAGCGTATTCTTTGAACTCTGACGTATTAAATAGAGTTCTTGAATACTACAAATCTCGCGTCTTACTGGATATTACAAATCTCTACTGAATGCATTTGGATTGCATTTGATCTGTGATCTTTATGGCAATTTTTGACGGATCTGAAATAATAGACACGTTACTTCCCAAAATTAAGTAGCCTTTTTATTTATTACGTACAGGTGAATTCGTAGACTTTTATTTAATTCTAGTGTTTGGCTGGAATTTCGTAAGGCGTGCAATTTGGTTGCAGTCATATTTATTGTAACGAAGCCTATACCCTTAGCAACCAGGGAAGGCGGTTGAGGCCAGGTAGATTCCTTCACCCGCATGGACCCTCACATTTACAAGGGCGGGAGATTTAGGACCAACCGTAATTTCCTCCCCATGAGTCACCTAGTCTACTTCAATCAATCAATCTTGGATTTTTTTAATATGTCATTTTATCTTAAAATGTTTGTTATTTATCAATTCTACACATAATTACAAGAAAAATGACACCAAACAATGTATAATTTACTTTAATAGGAACATAGGACTTGAAAGCAGTTTTCTCGTAACTTTTATTTATGTATTTGTTAGAAATGTTCCTATTAAAGTAAATTATACATTGTTTGGTGTCATTTTTCTTGTAATTATGTGTAGAATTGATATATAAGAAACATTTTAAGATAAAATGACATATTAAAAAATCCAAGATTGATTGATTGAAGTAGACTAGGTGACTCATGGGGAGGAAATTACGGTTGGTCCTAAATCTCCTGCCCTTGTGAATGTGAGGGTCCATGCGGGTGAAGGAATCTACCTGGCCTCAACCGCCTTCCCTGGTTGCTAATGGTATAGAGCTATGGTGGACAGGTCGAATCTTTGTAAGAATATTAAGGGAGTGCACTTGTGTTGTTACGCCACTGTTCTGGGTTTTTCCCCTGCCACCACTTTGCGTGATGTACTGACCAACAGACCTCCCAGCTCACTCTTTAGTTTGTCTTTATCCCTGACCTGGTTACGGGAATTGGTCGTTTATTATTTATTAGAAGATGTTCGTGTCGTATTTGTAATATCTACCCGACCGCAGCTTGTAACACGAAATGCAAATTTTCTGCCAGAAACTGCTGTTATTCAACTATTCCGCCTTTTAAATTACGTGGTGGTTTAATTTTAATATACAGTAGAGCCCCGGTATTTCGAGGTTCCGTGTAATTCGAGCTGGTCTTAAGAAAACTAAAATGTTCCATAAAACTAGAGTAAAATCTCGATTTTATACGGTGTCCGCAAGTAATGATTTACGCACTTCCGAATGTGTTACATTTTGAACTTTCTTTCAATTTTTCCATGTATAAAAATGCAGGTAAAACTGTCCCACTTAGGGGTTTCGTTAATAATACACAGAAAGAACCTGGGCTTCAGACTGTTAATACATTTCTATTACAGATTGACAGAAACCGTATGCGTAACACAGGTATGTAGGCTTACTATATTGTTTATATATTTATTTTTTAAACCATTATTGTGCTCATTAAACATTTATTTATGATTTACCCATTGACTTAGTGATATTTCCGTACAATCCGAGTTTTTTGTAATTCGAGGTAGCCTCAGCCCCAATTAGCTCGAATTATCGGGGTTCTATTGTATACTGTACATCTTATTTATCATTTATCGCGGCAGAAATTAAGGATTTATGTGAGAATCTTGTAACTTGACCTTCTAGGACCATGCTGTACAGTTTCATTAATATTATTTAAAGAATTTATCTCAAAATTACGCATTTTAAATCAGTAATTTGCTTTAAGAAGATGTGAATTTTATTGCAGAAGAATCGCAAGCCATTTCAGTAACAGGAAGTTTCCAAAGACGAATGTGCATACCAGTAGCGTTAAAGAAAATGCATTGAGCTGGTTCTAAATTAACGCAGCATGCTGGTAGCTATTTTGAGTGCTCTAGAGTATAGACGCCTAGATTTTTCTTCATGCAATGGATGTACAGTATTTCCGTCATTTCTTTGTTCCTCGTTCAAACATAATAATGGATTTCAAGCAGCAATTTTTTTAAATTGGCATGGTACACCGTATATTAGTAGGAGTGTTATATGAATTAATAGTATTAAGTGAAAAAATCCGTATCTGGTATTATAGTGCTCTTCGTAAAATTAAGAAAAGTAAACTTTATTATTTGTTGATAATGCATTCGTACTGGATAACCAGCAGACTCCAAGAAATTTAAACAAAATCGTAAGCAAGAATTTTGCAAGGAAAAAACGTGAATCGGAACATGTATTTGAATGGCACCTACGCTATAGGCCTACATAATTATTGTCTGGCATTGCACATGTAGCAATTTGTGACCTTGGCCGCCTTCTCGGATATTCCTTTTTTATCTCGAGTCCGTGGCCTCTCAGCTGTTGCACTACAGGCTAACGGATCTAAACTAGAAGTGACAACGGGATTATTTACATAATCATAGGGATAACGCGAGTTAAAATTATACCGGATTTGCTACTTGTATACAGAAATACAATTGTTATATTTTTTCTAAATTGAAACGTAAAGTGTTCTATTTTTCTAAATTTAAACGTAAAGCAAGTTACTTTTATTTTTACGGTGGGGCTCTATTTTGATAACCTTGACATTAGATGGATTATTCCTATTGTTGTGTTCATCTTATTCAAAACTAAGTACATGACCGCTCCATTCTTAACTTCGCAAATAGTAGAGCTATTAGGGTATTTACCGTTGGATTGTGAACTGGAGACCTTGTAGTTTTCGGGTGCAGCGTGCTTTTCTTCGAAATGAAAGTAAACCGTTTGAATCTTGTAAATTTACGGTACGCAATCTTGTATAACTCCATCGGCCATCTCCGCCCGTTCCTCGGCAACTTCCGTAATTAAACAAAGTCCTCTTTTAATAGGCATACTGGAATGAAGGAACTACTGCAATTCTTCTGGTTGAAGGTTCTGATATATGGAATCCCCCTGATCACACGCGTTTTCTTCTAAAGGACACGAACTGCTGCTCTTTTCTTTCTTTCTATAATTGAACAGAGCGTAATTATTTGACAGAGGTGGCGGAGAGTTAGGTCTTTTTGACACCCTTATCACATTAACAAATTTGTGTGCATTCACTATCGTCACGATTACATCAGGTACAAGTGAAATTTTGTTCTGCCTGGCTATGATCATAGAAATTCTCAATAGTGTGGGTTGACCTACATCGAAATATTGTCATTTGAATGGGTGACTGATGATTCATTTGTACACCATTCTTAAGGGGAGTCACATCGTGGTAACTAAAGTATACGGCCACGGCTGTCATGTCTGGAGGGAGGGTTTATCTGTCTGAATTCAACTTCTACCTCTGAATGCCCGTTTCACCAGTGCCAAGAAGGAAAAAAATACTTGTAACGCGGTTGTTCAGTCTTTACCACATAATGATCGAATAGGAAGATGTACTCTGCTATTAAAGTAAATCTCAGTTTTAAGATCTTGGTGTTCGAATGATTAATAACTTTAATAGTTGGCACTTTTTTCGTGCTCAATATGAATTTCATATACGTCTAAAGATATACAATTTTAATCTTCTCGAAAAATGGTAATGGGTTAACATAATCACTTCTGTAATTCAGCGCCTTAGGAATTCATCCCAGAGAACAGAATGCATGAAGGTGATGGCATTGAAAGAGTAAGTTTTTAGTCTTCCCGTTTTCTCTTGGGAATTAATTTCGTTTTCCCACAGTCGCATGGTCGTGACGTGTGATCGTGCAGGCGCGCGCGCGCAAATGTCTCTAGTACGCCAAGGTTTTTGTTCCTCATTTGAATGCCTGCTGAATGGATTGCGTCTGTTGTATTAATAATGATTTGCGACACGTTTTTTATTTTCTGTATAGTAATGCCCGGAAAGTCTCCTGTTAATTTTGTTGTAATGTTGGATAAGGTTATTATGCAAGGATGCAACGAGGAAGAACTTAACAAAAGTATTTTGTCTCTGAAATGTATCTTTTTATGTCCTGAGATAAGTACTTTCTCGCTAAGTATGTGCTGGTGATGACCAGGGTTAGGAAATTCAGGAATTCGCATAAAGTTCATTACTGATACGCTGATAAATTATTTATATAAAGTAGGAGTCGGCCTGGGTGCCACAGTCAGTGTCGTGCTGGCTTTCTGTGCCTAAGGTTGCGGGTTCGATTCCGGAACAGATCGGTGACATTTGTGTGTGCATAAATGTAACAGGCACATGTCTGTAGATTCACAGGCATGTAAAAGACAAACATTCGGCACAACAGCTACTGTCACAGGCCTAACTTGCAATACATCCTCAAATAATAAGACCCAGCCTCGATTGGTAGGAACTTGCCCGTTTTTTCTGGAATAGATTACACAAGGAAGGGTATAAGAAACGGAGCGATCTATTTGTGAATAATGAGAGTAACAAAATATGGTGTTCAAATGTCAAAACAAATCAGGATTAAAATGTTCCAAACTCGGTTTTCTAGTGATCTTACAAGTATTGTAATATTGTAAGGCGTGTAAAAAGAATGTAGTGAAAAAAAATAGGTGTGAGGTGGTTCTGCATGAGTACATGCTAAATTTAGAAATTGTAGTGCATATTATATTTCACAAATTGTAAGGATAGTTGCATCTATATTAGCATATTCGAGTTTTTAGAGCATGAATTAAACTTTGTTCTGTCATAAATGTCCGAACGGTTTTGTTTAAGCGCTAATGCAATTTTTTGTTGTACATATAAGTTGCAGCGTGAAGGTAAGTTATTAGAACGTTATGCACTAGCTGTATTAAAAGGAGTAATGCCAATTTTCGAGAATTCAGCTTATTTTATGTACAGTATATTCAGCATTTACTGTGGTTAGATAAGAATGTTTGGTACCGGCAATACTAAATAATCCAAGGATTAAATGACACGAAATAATAAAGAACATGCAAAACATGTGGAAAGATACCCTACCAGGGATCATGTCATTTTGTTCCCCTGGTAAATGCAGCTATGGAATGCATCTTATGTTGTTTTTACGACAGTAGGTGGGGGAAACTGAAGGGAGATACAGTATTAGGGGATTTACAGATGTGTTGGGAATGCTTTTGAATCTATTGTATTGACTTCTGGGCATGCAAAACGTATTTGAAGGGTCTTGAAACAATCTCAGATCTATTTTTATCACCCTCTTGTTTAGTCACTTCGTTTGTTTCTTTATTCAGATATCTGCTTTATTGGAGAAGTAAACCGTATCCTATCGCACTGGCCAGAACGCTCACATGCAAAGAATTTTCATTTTTTAAAATGTATCTGTGATGGCAGATTTTTTTTAACAGTTGATGTCCTTGTTACCATTGTCTTTCTATCATAAGCTGTCTCCATCGTCACCTTATAGTTACTGTACAGTATATTGCATCATGCTATAGGTTTTGATACCCTTAGAATTCCATGTTGAAGCCGCTGTTTTTTTACATCATTGACACACTATTACTGGTACTCATATCTGTTTGGGGCTGAGTCCTTCTTGGGATCTAAAGGCTGGACTTAAGTTTGTAGTATAGTTCCTCATCAATAAAATAGTACAATTCATTATTATCCCGGAGTCTCTTGTTTACACAGCTGTTTTATTGCTTATTTTCGTCCTTCATTTTGCTAGCTTATCCCGAGGAAGCTGAGCGTCAATAATAGAATAGAAGGGCTGGGGAAACGTAAAATTCTAAAATAATCATCCCCTTCATTCAAGCATGTGTACTTCTTTGAAGCGAGGATCCATTGTGCATGTTGGGAAGAAAGGTCAGGAGCGTTGTCACAGATATGCTTTGCTTATTGTTGCTTGGTATAAGTTCTTTTTAATCGACATTCTTTTCAAGAATTCTTCATTGTTAGTGGTTTTGAATGGAAGCCAAGGGAAGGTTCTATATTCAGACGTTATTTCTTCTCTTTTCAGCCACACCGACGCTTTCTTTGAAAACGGTATGGCGTTTTTTCGTATCCTTTTCTTCGCTGAGCTGAGAAAGGAATAAAGTATGTGCCATTTGAATCTGGGAGCACGAGCTGCAACAGTTGTGCGGTATTAAGTTAGAAGCTCGAGAGAAAATGTGCCGATTTTGGGGTGTGAAGAGAAGGGCGATGTAATCGTTATTCTAATACAGAGACTGTAGGCTATTTAAATAAGTTCTTCCGGAACAAACATTCTTGTTCTGAAACAAAAGGATGAAATTAGAAAGGTCGATGTTTTATGCCCTTCATCGAGAGTGGAATGTGGATACACATTCGGATTGATTCGATGAAAGAAAAATACATCGTTCACAGGTGCATGCTTTCGAGATAAAGATTATCTGGGGTTGCCTGTTTGATTCCCGGATTAAACAAATTACATTTTGTCTGAACAAAGTTAATATTGTAACCGGTTCTGTAAGTTTGATCTGTGATTCCACCGTACCTTTACGTCACTATTTTTGTCAGCTTGCGATAACATACTATTTTCATTGTGTTGTGCGGGGCTGGGCGTGAAAAATTTGGCAGATAAATCAATTTTAACTATTTATACTTACAAATGAATTCATTTCATTATTTCCTTGAATGTAGGATCATCATTTCGCTATACATTATTAGTACCAAACACATTCTTTATACTTTCTTATTTTCTTTCAGAAATTAGGTATATTCTGTATTAACTATGGATCTTGGATTCAACACATCAGTTAGGGGAGGAGAGCAATTCTGGAGCCAGTAAAAGTTCCCTGTTCACCTTTCTCTTTGCTTCCTATAAAAAAAAATAGTTAAGCAAGATAGAGTATGTTTCTTCGACATCTATTTCTGAGTGATCCTCTGCCATTAGTCAGTAGAAGAGAAGGTAATTGGAGGACTGCTTTATAGAGTTTCTCGATGGTATAAACTTCTGATCTGGTACATTTAAATGGTCATACTCATCACAGAACCTATAAATTGTTTACTTCTTGGCCTTTCACTGGCACAAAAAGAGGATCTGTTTTACAATGACGTATGCCTATGATGTGTCCAACTTTCTCCTTTTCCTAGAAGCATACAATAGTTGTGATCCCGGTTTTGTCTGCCGCCCGCGCAAATGCATTGAAGTATGTTGAGGCCGCCTTAAACTTAAGTGCATGTTAGCCTACTTATGATTACATAGACGATGATTTGCTAATTGCGTCAAGAACTAAACAAGGATACTACAGTGCTTTGCAGATGACAAGCCCTATGTCCTTCAAATGCATAGATACGCGGTCCAATCAGAGACGGCGAGACGGAGGGAAGACTCTTACTGCAAGCGGTAGTCTTTTAGCCCGTACACGTGATTGGCGGTGAAGGAAAAGGCTTCTCATATGAAATATACTTTAAAGCCCAAGGAAAGTGAGACGATCTTTTCTCGTCTAGCTCAGGGGAGTTACTTGGACAATATTCTTATTGCTTTTGGACTTTATGAAATTTGATTTTGTAATATTTAGCTGTTACAGGTTTAGGAATTGAATGAATATATAGACAATAGTAACGGTTTAAAAATGTTACTGGATGAGAAGCAGCAATAAACTGATTTCGAAATCTCGGATTTTAACTATGTGAATTAAGTTTGAATTACAGAACGCTAGCCCAGACGAATAGATGCTATAACTGTGTGACAACCCTTGATGTAGGAACCCGTATTGCATGTCGGAATGTGAAGGAAATAGAATCGGCAATGGATAATTCAAGGCCAAAAGCATACAAATAGACTGGCGGTATGTTGATGTAGCTGCACATTTCCAGGAAGTGAGAATCCATTATTTATACTCCCAGCTCGTGTATTATTAAAACGAAACAATGATGATACCTGTGACAAGTTTCAAGCTAATCTTATTTTTACTCTTCACGGAAATGATCATATGAGAATACTAAAATCTGTACTTTCCGAAAGCCATAAAGAAACATTACAAACTATTAACTTTTCTATTTTGAATGGTGCTCATTTACCAGATTTCTTTAAGTTTTTTTAAAATTTATTTATTTATTTTTTTAATAATATAAAAGTACTGAAAGTATTCCTTTTTAAATTTATCTGCTTAGCATGTAATTTTAAATTGCATCCTCAGTAGTACTATGATTATATAAGTTTAACCCATGGTATGGTAGACAAAACTAGATTTGATGTCACTGTTGAACCCCCAGTCCAAGCATGAGGGATTTTTCCTTTCATTGATAAACTTCCCTGATTCCTGTGGTCTGGTTAGTGAAGGTTTAGTTTTACAGAACTTTCCACAAAACACATCACATCTAATCAAGATAACACCTAATAGATGTTCCAGCTCGAGAAATATAATATAGGCTACTGTACTAATTTTAAGTCACGGTGTTACCCGGATTCCTATTTTGCTTCTGCTTTCAAGCAAACTTCTTAACTTTAGGGAGGGTTTCGGGTTTTCGATTCCTTGGTCTTTATATAGTCGTTTAAAGGTTGAAATGAAGTATACAAAACAAAATTACTGATTTTAACGCGATCTATTAGGGGTTTAAAAACGAAGGTTTTAATGTTGACCTTTATCCTGGCTGAAGATGATTTCTATTCAAAATGTAGTAAACAACGGTTAAAGCATATTTAATTATAAAAAAAGCATCTAATAGCCCATACGGGATGAACGCGTACTAGAGTGGTCGGCCGATTGTTAATGTTGCCTAGATTTTCCTCTTGGTTGTAGAGGGTGTGGCAATCATTAGTCGTAGCATGTAAATGTATAGATATATAAGCTTTCATGAACCACAGATTATTGTCTCTGTTGGACATTACATGAGAATATTATAGGAGAAAAATTCCTCCGACACTGGGACTTGAACCCAGGACCTTTGGCTATTCGCGCCAATGCTCTACCAACTGAACTCCGGCCTAGCTCAGTTGGTAGAGCATTGGCGCGAATAGCCGAAGGTCCTGGGTTCAAGTCCCAGTGTCGGAGGAATTTTTCTCCTATAATATTCTCATGTAAATGTATACTGAGGAGATGTAACAAATAACGGTTGAAAACTGTAAGAGTATAGTTTGTCCAACTTTTAACATTGGGTAGTATCTAATCACGTATGAATTCACATTTTGTGAAGTATAAAGGATGTCAGGATACGTTACTGACAATGCAGTCAGAATTTTGTTTGACATGATGAACAGTAATTTCTTGGTAGAGTAGCGTTTTATTGATTTGAAGGTTATGGATCGAACTGCCAGCAGTAACAAATCACTCCAGAAGCGCACTGTATTGCAAAGTGAATTTATTAATATTGAAAACGGCAAGAAAGTTGATACTGTTAGCTTCTGTTATATGAAGCAGCTTTGAAAATCGGAAAGGGGCGTGAAGAAATAATCTATCAAGTTGGTTCTGTCTGGTATCGTTCAACTTCATGCCTGTGATATATGAACAGGTATTATATAACGTGTTATTTCTAGTAGAGAGACAAAAAAGAAGTTTGAATAGTGTTAATATATTTCTCCTTGGAACTATTCTCACTGTTGTCATAAATAAGGTGTGTGTGACTATTTCCGAAAAAGAACCGGTTCCCACGGAAACAAAAATATGACGAGCTGCTTTTCCCATCACGAACCTCCGTACAAGTATATTACGGCCGCTACCACTCGGATATGCTTCAAGTAGTGTATTGTGATCTACTTTGTGATGTAAGCCTCTTTTTTCTTTCCACACGCAACAACAGACATTTCTGAAGAGAGCGGCCTACGCAAAAATGTTGCGTAAATATGTTTTCACGAGTTTTTGCTTTTGTGTTTATACGCTTTTGTGCTTGGTCGTACCGTCGCACAGGTTTATTGGCGCCAGGTCTGAAAAGGATTTTTCATGCTAATATATTATGACTTTTCGTCCGTAGAATCGGCTTGGAACGCTGAAGTTCCACGGTTAGAGTCCCGCTTTCACAGGAGCACTTCTCCTAATTACTCTAATTCATTGGCTGAAACTCCTGGTAGCCAAATTGCCATTGGCAGTAAGAATTCTAAGGCAGAGTTTCGATTTTTTAAAATCAGTATGTTAATGGCTTGGTTCTAAAAGGGCTAATGTCATAAAACTTGCTTTTGTGATAACTGACTTTGAAGCTTTTATAGAAGTAACATTTTTCGCTGAAAACATCCAACATTGGCCTCTAAGGTCTCTGTATTATGTTTATTAATAGCAACGTACATTGACACTTTTATTATACGAAAGATAAAGACTAGCCGAGCTAAAAAATACACACATCTCATTTTTGCAAGAAATTGACATTGGCCCTTTTAGAACCAAGCCACAGTTAGGCTTGCTATTTTAGTTCAACAAAAATAAAAGTTAGTAGTAGATATTGCACCGTTCGTCATTCCCTTTAATGGTAGCATGAACGAGGGTCGAGTATTAATATTTACTTGGAATATCCTGAAGTTAAGGAAGTAATTTGAATTTTCCACACGTATGTGATGGGTTTGGTTCTTACCTTTTTTCTTGAATTTCATTCCCTGATACAGGCCCAAACGTTAGCTGATTATTAGGGACACCCCGCGTACAATATTATCAATGTAATACTTATATGTGCCATTTATAGCGTGGCAGTGCTAAAAAAGTCTATAATAAAAAATCAAGAGTCAGGTATTATGAGAGGATCGATCATTTGAAAAAGGTCGGATATTATAAGAGGATCGACAGTATACTAGTGTCTGCTCCAGGAGGAATGGGAAATGGGGGGGGGGATTTGTTTTTTATATTTCGTCGTGATCATAGTATACGGAATGACGAATAGTTCCTTGTGCGAACGGATTGGTTTTTATAGCTTTTGTTGTAGGCTTCACTTAGCTTTGCATTCCGTATGTATTAGTTTGGCATTAAGTAAATGCCTAGAAGTTCTGATAAAGAATTTACCTTTGTGGTGAAAATAATTCTGGATGTTAGCGACGAGTTGGTTTTATGAGACTTTCCTTATTGAATGAGGTGGTGGTTGCCCTTTACTGTTTACGGTCATAACTCTTAACGGAATAATGTGTTTTGCAGTAAGAAGGAACTAACAGATAGATGTTATCTTAGCTGAGATCCGAGATCTAGTGTGGGTATGCAAGGCTATTGCCGTATGAGATATTTTGGCATAGAAATATGGGTCATGTAAACAGTGCCAGGTGAGCTGAACGCATCACCCGCCCAGACAAGGGTGTGGAGCCCGACAGACGGTCGGCGTCTTGCGCCAAAACAGACGTCCATCTCGGCGCCTTGGATTCAAGGGACAGTCCCAATGTGTGAAGTTGGTCAGGTGCAAATGAATGCATATCCATGCGATTGCTTCTAATGTCTTCTGGTTATAAAGGAATGATTAATAGAACTCAGAAATTAATTTTTAATCCTTAAATTCTTGTAGCAGCTGCTCTTAAAAGTTTTAAGGTGACTAACTTGGAGCAGCTTGGAGGGCATAAGCTCAAGTCTGATGAAGACCGCCCAATCCACTCTACTACCAACAACCAGCGTCAACCAAAATAATTTTTCTCACGCGGTATCGAAGCACTTCCTATCAGATGGCGTAAGTGCATTGAACTGGGAGGGGACTATGTGGAAAAATAATGTACAACTAAGCATTCTTCCTGCAGTAAAATAGTGGAAGAAATTAATTGCTGTTTTAATTTGATTCTCCCTCGTACATTTGGCATGAAATCATAGACCTAGTCTGAGTACAGAAGGCTGTTGCCGTGTGAAATATTTTGTTTTATTTTAGGTTAAATCCCGTAACTCCGAGGCTTGGGGCTAATAACTCAACACTCTCTTTTAGGTTCTTCTGCTGGTATTGAATTACTTGAAACCAGTGGTGCAATTATCATGCATGCGAAATCGTATATTAATACTTCAACAGTAGACTAGATTCAGAATAACTTGTATATATTATGCAGGTATACATGAACAATTGGACGAATGGAGCTCATATGACAATAGAGAGAAATGCATAGTAGTCGAATAAAGTATGCTATATTTTCATATTATTCATTACATATTAGAACATTGTTTAGGAATTACTTTGGGGAGATACAAAGCTAATGAATAGGTACAGTAAACTGATGATAGAAAATGATGGCGAGCCTAAGTTGTTCCTGACTTTTTTATTGCGAGAGATTGTTAATATCAACTCTTGCACCCTTCTACTCCTGCCGATTTCTGATTAGACTACAAGCAACACCTCCCAGGCAGAGGAATTGCATACAACACAACGGTGCGGCGATGAGTTATGATGAAGTACACGTCATTCAGAAAGTCGTTAACTGCAGTTTTATGTTTACGATGCCCTTTTATGCCTTTATTACAACTTACCTTCTGGGAAGCCATTTGTCCATGAGTTCAAAATGAAACAGTTCTCAACCACTAATGTAGCGTTAACATTTATGACATTTTCTGACGCCAGTAACTTTTGAATGTAAAATTCATTTTTGTTCAGAAGTTGAGAAAAGTTAATGAAGACTTTATGTTTAATCATAAAATTATGTACACAGCTGTTAATCTCTCGTTTTCATATTGCGAGATCTATGCTCCTAATTTCCGTGATTCCGCCTGCAACAGACTTTTTTTTTTATATGTTAGGTCACACCCAATTTCTTCGAAGTTGCGATCTGGCACGCAACGTAAATTTCTCGTTAAACGTCCCCTATTACGGCAGTATAAAATTACCTCATGTTCAACTCCGTAATATTTCCTGATAGTTTGGCTTTTAAAGCCCGGCAGAAATAAAGTGCGTTCCCTGATTTATTATTGGACAACAGGCAACAACGAGCTTAAATCAGAATTGATGTAATCCATGAGAACAATCGCTGCCATTTGTGAATGGCTTTTAAGCAGCTTATTGGTATGTATTTTGACTTCCTTCACATATTTAATCGTTATGGAAAAGAGAGGAAAACTATCTTATAGAAATACTTGATGTTCTCTTTCCGTTGTCCGTACATGTCCTTGTTGTCTTACGAAGACGTCCTGCGTCGTGCTTTGTGCTGAATACACACCAGGGTGTCACTCTACATCCTGTTCGAATGCATTATGTGTGATACAAAATGATATCC
Organism: Ectobius pallidus; assembly: GCA_964059195.1. Taxonomy (NCBI): domain Eukaryota; kingdom Metazoa; phylum Arthropoda; class Insecta; order Blattodea; family Ectobiidae; genus Ectobius; species Ectobius pallidus. The sequence continues at coordinate 73,229,480 of CAXKWD010000010.1, read as the reverse complement.
CCTGCGGGCTTTGGATTTTAAGACCCCTGAAAAAAGATAATTTGATAAGGCTTTCCCAAGATTTTGCGGAGCTACTGCTCAGAGAGCTTATGCAAAATGAACTGAATCCATGAAGGTCCAGAACTAAGCATATCAAATAAACGGATATAGTTTTAGTTTTACTCAGTTATGTCTATTAGTTATTGTTAGTTTTAATAGAATCCTGACATTAATAAGGGTTAAGATGAACGAACATATAATATATGTGAATATTTCTAGAGTGATAGGGAAAAAGCGAATAAGTCAAAATACCAAAGTTTCAGGAAAAACAAAAGCAATTTATTTCCACAGCATTATTAGCCTACACTATTTAGACCAGCCCACCCATATATTTTACATAGTATAAGATACTCAATAAAAATATCTGGTAGAGTGAATTAAATATTGTAACAATGCTGTGGAAATTTGTCCGGTTATTTGTCTCTCCTAAAACCCTGGTATTTTGACTTATTCGCTTTTTCCTCTATCCCTCTATCACTTGGTATAATTAGCCTTCGTTGATATAATAATTTATTATACATGACAACATCCTATATATGACGGTAAAATGTCTGTCCAACAGCAGAGAAATAGACTTGTTTCTGCCTTCCCTGCTTAACTCTAACTGAATAGGGATCCTGATAATAATGAGAATGTTACACATATTCAGCTATGTAGACGTGTAGACTTTGAGTCCCATAAAAGCTGGTAATTTCCATTGAGACACATACGAATTAACCTCACATAACATCACGATTTCATTTACCAGCACTTGAATGCCTTGCTACGATTTACGAGACAATAAAGCCTATACACGCATACAGGGGAAACCTAGTGGGACTCGAATCCGCCACAGCCGACATCCTTCAAAACAGAAGCCAGAGAAAAGAGCATTGATCGATCCCGGTATTCTAGTTTTGTCGTAGTAAACGTTGTGCCCTCTTCTGTGCTTTACACTTCAACAAATCCAATTACATTTTCTTTCCACTAGCAGCGGTTCTACGTCGAAATTGATTCGATAAATTCAAAGATTTCGTTGTGGAAGACTAGATTCAATTCATAGTGAGCTCGTTGAAAAAAAATATAACATATAAATGACTAGCATTGCCTGATTTTGAAATTAGGCCTTACAGTAGTTTAATATGCTATGTAGGAAGACTGCCAGCCTAAGAGCCTTGTACTTTATTTCCAAATGGGTTGGTTCGATATAAATCCCAAAAACTGTTTTCAAAAAAATCAACTGAAGCTTATTTTATATTAAACCAGATGTTTACACTCAATTTTAGTATTTTGCTCTTGTGTAAAATCTACTCATAGGAGTAGAAGTAATACTTTTTTTTCGAGAATATTCTAGATTTATTTTTCACTTTCTCACATTTTTGCTGCATATGCAAAATAAATAAGAGAAATCAACCCTGGGAACGAAAATTTGTATCAAACCTTTTCGTATCAGGATGTCAGGGTTGCCATGGCGTTGTTTTTGCACACGGTGGTATAGAACGCATATGCATAATTGAGTTGAGAGTAAAGTAATTTTAGAAACGCTGCTTGTATATACCCAGAGCTTCTAGTTCCTGATGCATTACGTCAAAAGTGTCCCACACTCAGTCCAGGGAACAAATGGATGTGTACTCCTATGTGCAGTAGAAAGCTTATACCCACTGCAACTTCTGCAATAGAGACCAATTTTTCGCGTAGGTCTACTTAATTTATTCCTTGTGAGCGAAATTCGTCCGGCTAAACATAATTATTGGTTGATAAATTGGTAAATTCAACCGGTGGAGGCGTTTCGGAGATTTATATACCGGTAATAAAATTAAGATTTCTTCTAGGGCAAGTAACTTACGGCTAATTCATGAAACTTTAAATAAACGTGATTAAAATCATAAGATTTTAAAATTAGTAAAAGAAACAAAGTCTACTTCTACATGAGGGTGCATTTATGTCAAAGACGTACAAGCAATGATACCTACAAACATGTGCCACATTTAGACCTATTTACCGGTAAGCAACTTTTAGTTCTAGATCGAATTTACATTGTCATGGTTCCCCGCAAGAGGAAATCGTGATCTTCTTGATCAGTGCCAGTATATTCACGACGAAATATTGCGACTTGAAGTCTATTTTCCCTCAATTCAGAAAAGTCGTTAATATGCATCATAAAATTATAAAGAAATGTAATTAGTAATTAATTTACAATCACCGCTATACTCATAATACGTTTCAGTTTTTTGTTACTCAGTTTGATTTAAAAATGTTCAATTAGGTTTCAAGTAAAGGGAATGTGTGTAGATCTTGAGGAAAAGGCTATAACACACGTATTAAAAGTTAATTTTGTATTTGATTTTTCACGCTTGATCGGTACGTCTGCTTGACGTTACAGGAAAGCGCAACGCTTGCACACATTGTGGTATTGAAGAGCATTTTATTTTGAGTTGAGGCGCAGTTAAAGGTAACCGGAGCCCCAACCCACTCCCCTCAAATCGGAGACTGAAAATGTCGCGTCTGCCTCCCATATGTACTTGGCGAACATGCGAGCGCCCATGCCTTCCTTCGCCCAAAAATAAAACTCGGGGATCAAGGTATAAATTTAGCACAGCGCCGCCATATGAGACGATGACGTCACGGATGTAGAGGCGTGGTCCAACAGCTGACTAATTATATGGCAGTCTTGACTGCTCTGCAGCCGAAGTTTATGCATTTGATATCCCTTGGAAATGACAAATTATAAGTTTATGCTGTGGGTGATCAAACCGTCCGATTTTTCTTGCCTTATGCTTCCGTTTTTTTTTTTCATTCATAAAGGCCGTGAGAGTTTGCATGCTGGATATATCCCCCGCCCCCCCCCCCCAAAAAAAAAAATCTGCCATCTGCCTGTGGTAGATGACGCAGCGGTCGGTTGGTAGGCCTAGTCCTACAAGGGATATAGCAACATGTCTTTGTTTTTTTTATCCTTGAACAGTACGGAGGAAAAACGAAGGGTTTAATGCATGATTTATGGAAAAGGAATCATATTACACGTACGATACATTAATTTTATTGTTGGACCTGTGACGTACTCTATGGCGCTATTCACAAGAACCAGAAGCAGACATAACTTATTTAGCGTCATTTTGAATCCTGCTTAATTGGTCTGAAAATGCGACAGTATTAAATGAATCAAGGTTTTTAAAATGGTATTTGGTACTTTTCTTACTGAAAATAAATTTCCTCTTCACCATCTCTTGTTTCACACTCTTCCAGGCCGAATTGTTGTTTTGTACTTGCAGAAAATGCTGAATTTTCCTTTCCACTGCATTTTTTTTTTCTTTCTTTTGTGAACGAAATTTAATTTTTCGATGGATATCTTGAGTGCTAGAAAGGCATTTGATTAAGTCCACTTAAGTGAAACGTTTATTGAAAGTTCCTGTGTGTATTTAATAGAATAAAATTGTACTATGAATGTAAATTCAATAAACCAAGTAAGTGTTGTGTTGGCAGCATCCCAGTTAATATAGATCTAATATACCGATAAGTGTAAGGACCAGACCACACTAAATACTACTTTAATTTAAAATAACTATATATGTAGAGAGGTTAATTTTTGCTTTAATTTTGGTCTAAACCCACAATCATAGTATGCCCAGTATTTTATATCCTCGTTACATGGATGGAGTTCCACCAGTTTATCTACAGTACATTTCAGGCAAATATTAATAGCCATCTGAGAAGAATTGTTAAAATATACATTTTTTTAATGGGAATATGACGCGAAATAACACTGACATTGTGTTCTTATTTACAAATAACACCGAAATTTTCCCAATTTTTGTGCATTTTCTCCGGATCAAAATTATGTTCTTTCGAAAGGAGAGATCATCATACCAAAATTATTATGATTATAAACAGACTGTTAAATCATTGTACGATGCTTTAATTGAGTTAACCTTCAGTGCTTCAAGTTGAATATTCATGGAATTGAGGCGGATGAGAAATAGATATTCTGGCAGTTTCTTCGGTCGATGAGATCCGGAGTATGGCCAACCCTGGACCAGTCTGGTATGAGAGAGATGTTTCTGTAGGTTAGTCACCGCGTGTTAAAATTATCACAGTCTGAAGTAAGTGATGCACAACATACCTATTCTAGTATTTCCACCATTCCAGATGTCCTTCCCGTCCGCGTCACTCATCTGATATTTTTATAGCCCAGGAAATTACGACATAATTGCCACATGTTATTACATCACTTGCACATACCGACGAAACAAATATTTGATGAGCGAAATTATAAAGGCTATAAATTGTTACAATTAATGTGAGTTTTAAATGAAGTACAGTGCAAAAACAGCTTGCCGTTGGCTATAAGGTCGAGGTATTTTCTTAATTAGGATTTCCTCACCGTCGTGACAGGGTGGCTTGTCAAGAAAGTTTCGAGCGTTTCGCCTGAAGTCAAACCCCGCTATTTCGTCACTCTGTACTTATTTTTGTAGGGACTTTAATCCTAAAAATGTTATCTCTACTCACTATTGCGTGCAGATAAATCGAAGAGCTCATGGATCGGAAATCTCTCTGAGTAGAGGTGTTTAAAAAACAAAGAACCATGATTCGAGTAACTACAGGCAGATTCCTAATGCTCCCTTCAATGGTTTTATTGTGTGTGTGCGTAATATTATTGGCTTTTTATTCTTTCTGAAAATTTTGAGCTTTAAAGTCATCAGTGTTCACTTTAGTGGAAAGACTGTGAGACTACTCCCGCTCAAGGGAATTTCATCAGCTGAAGTAACGTAGGAAAATGCGAAAAAGCTAAATAAAATACGAGATAACTAAAATACAGCATTTGAAAATCTGTATGTACGTGAGAATGCTGTACAGCTGCTAACATTGATTAGTCGAAATGGACAACACTTTGTTAAATAACTTTGATCCCAAATAATCTGAATAGCAAATCATGAGCGATATTCATTTATAGTGCAGTTACTCATTGGATGGCCAGTCGGCTTCAAAGGTTTCGGTGTTTCTTTATGTTAATTGATCTGACTAAATCGGTCTTGGGCTTCCGCTATCCAAAACAAAAGCAACGTTGCAATATTCTCTCATTGTTATCACTGACCTCAGTTCTTCCTTCGCTTTATTTAGTTCACACGTGTTATTGTTTACTGTAACTTGATCTTGCAACAACGCATTCACTCCACGCGGAGTAGACGAGTAGCTGTCAAAATCGCCACAGGATATTCTTAGATTTTGATTGGCTGGGGTAACTAGCTGATTGGTGCGGTAAAACAAAGAACGTGGGTTGAGCTGTCGGCAAACTTTTCCTCCTAACGAAAGGAAGCCGCCTGGGTATGCAATGAGTAACTGGACTATACCTATTCGCCTTTTGTATTGTGCAGAAAGTTGTATTACCGAAAGTAGATACATTAACCAATTTCCTAGATACAATATTTCACATAGAATCGATCATCTGTGAGCGTTTTGATGTATATATGTGTTTGTATATTTGCAGACACACACTCATTCAAATGAATAACATTCTTCGGGGTTTTGATAAATTTACGTAATTGCCTGTTCTAATCCACTGATTATTAATTTTTCCATTGCCGAAGATTACCCAGTGTTTGGAAAATTATTGTTATTATTATTATTATTATTATTATTATTATTATGGTTCTTGTAGTTAGCCCCGTGGGTAACAGGTGCACTCTGCCTATTTGTTTGTTTACTTGAGATAGTGTCGCTTCCTTTCCCATCGACTATGAAATAATCGCTCGGCCGTGCACCTCACACAAGGAAATGCGGTAATTCACTTCGCATAGACCTTGTGAACCTAACCTTGCAGTGAAAGAGAAAACATGTTCAAGAAGCTTCCCATCTAAACACGTTCAACCACCGAAGCTTACCGTAAGGAAGTCTTTAAACCTTGCGAAAAGGGAAGCATGAGGTAAAAGAGAACGATATTTCGAGTTAATAGGAGCAGGTTCCAAAAAGGTCCCTGAAGCAGTTTTAGTTTTTTTTCTATTTATTTTAAAATTGTTTTGCTTCATCAGTGTTCAGCTTAAAGTATACGGCGTGAAAGTACTCGAGTTAAAGAAATCTCATTGTACGGAATAACTTGGGAAGGAGTAAACAGAAATAAAATATTGCACACCCTATAAGTGGGAATGCTGTAAAGCTATTTTTGGTGTCAAATATCTTTTATTATGGAAGTTTTGTAATTAAAAGAACTTAACGCAGGTATTATAATTCATCTTCTTTTTATACTGGTACGTACAAATTATTAAGTAGCCTACCCGAAGTTCAGATGGTTCTGAATTAATGGTTAATCCTACTTCAGATTTTCGAACTCATAGAAAATATTATTAGCTATGCTTACGTGTATGATGGAACCATTTTCAATGCTTTCTACAACATTTCATCTTCTCTTTTTTGAGGACTTCTAGACCTTTCTCTGTGTTCCTGCTAAACGTAAAACGTCGGTAATGTAAATATGCAGCTCCACTGAACGGTAAAGGATGGGATATTTATTTATAATATGAACTTAACATGTTTTAAACGTTAATAGCAAAGGAACGAATGAAAGGAAGAAAACTTGAAAACTTATCAGAAAATTACATTTCCAGGATTAAGCTATGTCAACACCATTAGACCATTGTTTTACTTTTTGTTTTTTAATATTCTAAGTAATTTATTCGGACAAAATTGCATTTAAAAACCACACATTTGACACCAACGTAGGATGATGAAATATGAATTCAGTTTTAACTTTCATTTAAAAATTCTGTTATAAAGGACAAATTTGTCTTTATGTTCCCCATCCTGCGTGTAGGAGTTATCAAACACGGAACCAGACAGAATAAGATCCATACCATCTTCAGTATAAGCCTATGACTACTTTGAAAATGTCTTTTCCACCTTTAAGAAATAATGTGAGGTTGAAAGGGGAGTGGTATTTGATAAGACCGTGACGAAATTGAAAAATGAGCTCACGTGTGGGGTATTGGCTGCCCGCGCCAGTTTCAGCGAGATGGAAAATCCAGCATGTGATCTTTTGTTAGCTGTCATTTATGTGAATGGAGAGAAGGGTAGATGCTTGTCCGTGCCAGGCACCCTGTCACCGATATGACTCAATGTCATACGTAAATGGTGCAAATTGTAATCTACTGGTTTGATATATTTAACAGCTACCCTGCACTTCCATGGGAAATTCGAATTCCCCTGAGTCATTGATTTCGTCCTTCAGTTATAAAAAGCTAGTTTGGCGAGAAGAAAAATGTCGCCCACCGTATTACTTTCACATCACATTGGAATACTTACTGTACATTTATTTACTTCTTAATTTAATTTACGAGGGCTATTTTTTTTTCAACCTCCGATAACATTCAACATCATTAAAGACTTCTCAGCCAGAGAAAGAGAAGAGAATGTGACAGTTTCTTTTTTACACCTGTGGTGTAAAATTCTTCAATGTGCATATAATATGAGTGGGAATGCCATGTTCTTTCTGGATGCGTTGAATGCTTTCTTTTGTTGGAATGATCCATTGCATAACTAGCAAATTGTTGGGTTTGTAGAAGCCATTATCGCGTCGTAAATAAACAGAAAAAAGGTTTCATCCATTCTTTCAGAACAGTAGACACAGTTCTACTGCTAATGAACCGATAATTATGAAGTTTTGGGATTAAAAAATTTGAATTTGCTATTTATCAATATGTCGGTACTGTATGAAAATATATTTTGTAATTTAATAAATAATTTTCGTAAAGTGGAGTAACTTCGAGTGAAGTTGCTCATTAATTACATTTAATTTTCAGTGCTTAAAAATTCAGTGTTCTGTATAACTTTCAGTTTCAGTATAGCTTTTATAGAAGAATTTTCTCCCAGCTACTACTTTGTATCCAGAAACCATTCTGACTGAATACTCGTAACAAAGACTTCAAGTTATTGATGCACCCTTCTTCTTCTTTTTTCCCGTTTTTTTTTTTCGTTTAACCTCTCGTTGTACGAAATATGACAAATACACAAGCGGATCAAATGGCTGTATGTGTATATTTGGTAGAAAGGTGGTAGAAAAGTATTTCGCGTTCGGTAGTTTGTTGCATTGGTTGTATTGCGTAATTTACAGGAATTTGTAGTAGCTTTTAGTGCTCATTTTAGAGCTGTATTGTGGTTTCCCAGTTCTTTCGATACAGCCTATGTGAGACCGTATGTCATCCGTCAGCTGAGTACTGAGATTTTAACTGTGACAGGTTGTTTGGGTGTTGAAGACAAATGTCAGAAAATTAGTTGAGATTTATTGTCTCATCCATAAATTAATAGCTCGCATCCCGAATTGTAGCATGGCGTTTTCAGTTAATAAGCGATGACAAGAAAGTCATACTAGGATGGAAAATTGCTACTGCAATTTGAATAAAACCAAGATATAAATTTATTAGTATTATCATTGTTATTATTATTTTGTAGTTGGGGAAAATCGTCACAACACAGTTTAAAAGTAAACTTTTCTATACGATAATCCAATAAATTTTTAACCACCACTTGCTGGCAAATGAAAGACTCAGGCGGTAATGAAAAGTGTATTGTAACTGCGAAATCCTATCTCAGTCGATTGCTCTGTGAAGTAGCGGTAGACCTCTAAGATACTATCCCCTATTAAGCTTAATGCTGAATTTTATTGGCGAGATCTCTAGGTAATTTCATTCATAAAGAGAGATGGAAATACTGTCGTGAAATTTTGTCTTATCCGGTTTTGTTTAAGTGTAAATAAATGTCTAAGTTACTTTGTTGTGTTTGAATTGTTTGGCTGTCTTTTTTTCGATTACATTATTTCGTTAAAACAATTGAATCGATCAGTTTGGTTATTCCTTCTTTAACACAATACACAAACCAGATGTGCATACCCTTCTATGGTGTTCCATAGATTTATTTGAGAAGTAAAGAATAAATTCAGACCAGTTTAGAGGATATTGCATGCATTAATATAAAACTGAAGACCATTGATACCTGTTTCAGTGTCCAGTCCTTTTCATATGCCACTAAAGATATCTGAGACACTATACACATATCCCATACTTTGTTAATAATAGCCCAATTTAAGGAACTGTTAATAAATGCTCCTTCAAACTTAACAAATGTTGGAACTAGCCGATTCTGATGGATTGCCGGTTTTGAATAACAGAGTGAATAACCGAGATAAGGAACACATTGTACAAAATGCACGCACAAAGCTTAATGACAAGAAATGATAGGCCTACTGTATGATAGTTGTGATATGATATATTCAGGTTAGTCATTTAAACGAATCGTATACGTCCATGTGCAGTTTTGGATACCCTTTAAATTCAATTTTATGAGTTAATCTCGCAACACCTTGCTAAATTTGCAAATATCTTACACGCTGATACTGTCATTTAGCGTAATATAAAATTTAGAAAAGATTCTAATCATGTTGTTATAGGCGAGGAAGTGGTTGATAAGATAACCGTTTGAATTATTTAATTGGTTGACGAGTCCTTTTGCAAGTTACATTAGGAGCTGCAAGGAGACGTCCTATATTTAAGAATTTGTAATTACAGCGGCAGAAGCTAAAGAACTGTTAATAAGTCATCTCTGAGAGGCAAGGCGCCCGGAATTCCGAGAAACGCTTCCGACTTTTCTAATTATACTTAGCTCTTCAAGCAAATTAATCTTGTCGTTCCTGCACAGTTGGTTAATAAGACTGAAGAAAAGGATGTTTTTGTTCCATCACAACAGATAAGAGGCCAAGGTCCTGTTGTCCTAGAATTGTTGGAATTTTTAACTTGCACTGCTCTTCCTTTTTGTGTGCTCGAGCAAAAAGTCTCAAGAAGTCTGTAATCGATAACAGATTGCATGTCTGAGTCATATCCTCAGTGTCCGGGGATCGGGTCACGAAAGGGGCATCGCATGCAAAATCCTCTCGAATTACTTTTAAGTGGGTGTCCGCTCACTTTCAAGGATGCACAAATATCGAATTAGGTTTTATTATTCAAGATCCAAGTTATTTTATTACGAATTTATATAAGGTCGGCAGGTTATAAAAGTGTCTGATGGAAAATTGTGCATATATACCTTTCTTTTTATAGCCTATTTATATTTCCGCCAAATTGCCTATGAAAGTGAAGTGATGTGCACAAATATTGTAAATAAAAATTATGGTTGAGCTCTTTTATCCTATAGTTTAAAATAAACGTGTTCCGTGGGGTCCCCGTTCCGTGTATACCTTAAATTGAACCTTTAAAAAATTATAAATCATGGCCGACGATTGAAAATAATTGTTGTAAGGGGTGCTGTTCCCCACCTATAATCCCATATTAAAAAACTACAAGTGGGTTGTAAGAACACATTAAAGTGACATTTTGCTGTGACTGAGTTTTATAATTCGTTATTTGTTTCCAAGCTTAGGGATGCAATGTAAATGTTTCTCATCTTAGTAGGCCTACAGTGATTTTTTTACGATAATTTATTCTTAGCTTTACTGATGTAGGCCTATATATTGTGATAATAATTAAAATTAACTCTGTATAAATATTACGATAACAATTTTAGAGATAGCATCTTGCCCTGCAGATCAAAACAGTCTGTCATTAATAGTTTCGTTGACCCCTGGCTGATGAGCGGAAAACTGCAGTTCGCCATTCACTATAATGCAGGTGCATGCATGCAGCACTTAGCAATCTCGAGGGAAAGTCAACGTTCTGTGAATGGATTGCGACAAGACGCTTTTGTTTTCTTCACGGTCAAGTGCAGCGTGATGCTGGCCACAGACTGCCAACTTATCGTTACGTAACTGACAATTTCCAAGAAAACGTGAACACCATGTCCGTTCTTCCACATGAAGCAGTGGAATTTTGTTGCTCTTTGAGGCGGTAAGTAAACCAATAATGACTCTATTCTCCAGCTTTAACTAGCTGTTAAAATAAAATGAGGTAAAGCACTTTACACCCATGTTTTAAAAAGACTTGCAACTGTTAAGTTTTAACTTAGGTTGAAGAAAGTATTCGAGTTAATAATTTTTAGGCACTTAAATGGTAGAAATGTAATATTTAAGTCCGGTTTTATTGTACTGATGGTTTTATAACCCATTGTGACGAAGTAAAACGTTAGTCTGCCGTCAACATAGATTTTTAAAAGGCAGCGGAATAGTGTTAAACTTTGACAAGTTGTTGAGTCTTTCCATAGGTTGGATCAGTCGTTGCGCTTCTAATAGGCATGTGTAAATAAAATAACCACAGCTATATATAATAATTGTAAGCACAAAATTATATATGTATTTGCGTGTCTTCTACACATAGGCGTAACTAGGCCAACCATATGGGGGGGTTATAACATCTGGACAGAGGGGCTCCGGGGTCCTTCGGAAAATTTTAAAAATTAAGATGCACAATAACGAGTTTTAAGCTTCCCACGCTTTAAACTCATATTAAGTAATTTATAAGCAGATTTTAAAAAAAGGCGATATATCACAATAATGAAATAAATAGTACAATTTTCCCTTTTTTTAATCAATGAGGGGGTTCAAACCTCCAGAAACCCCCCTCGTTACGCCTCTACTTCCTCAGTAGTCCTGCTTATAGACTAAATATTTTTTTTTAAATAAGAGTTTTGCAGAAATCTGCAACACAGTAGTGCTAGATACTCCTAAAATTAATAAATTCTGTAATACCATGACATTGTATCAGTAAATGTAATGGTGCTGTAATTTAAAAGGTAAAAAATCTTGTAATTAGATTTAAAAGAACAAATGTGTAGTCTGCTGTATATTATATTTTAAACGCCTTAGCAAAAGAATGTTTAGCTTTACAAAGTTAATTGTCAAACATTACAGTTGAAACATACTACAACTTTCGGATCAACATTTTGGTTTATGATCTTATGTAGGCTATATTTGTCTGTGTAATTTACAGTACAAATAAGTATAGTTTTTTATTTTTATGTTTTTTGATATTTAAGAAATTTAGCTTAGGTGGACGCAAGTTAAACTGGATGCATTCATTACCAGAGCACGTGGTGTAACAGTGACCACATTTAGCACATTACTCTAGATTACAGTATTCAATGTGTTTTTCATAAGGTCAGCAAATAGGCTGATGAGATAAAAGCGTTTTCAGATTAGTGGGGAGACGGCAACAGAAAATGTGTCAAGGCGTAAGCACCCTATCTCCTCATTCCACTACGAGTATAATTATACAACGCCAGCTTTGTGATAGCCAGGAAGTGGACTGACACGGAAAAACACACACAGCGCCCACTGCCCTATATTGGAGGGGGGGGGGGGACTTCCCGGCGATGAAATACGCACTATGACGATTCCCGTTCAGGGAAATGAACTAGAGATTTTCGTTCCTAATCATAAGCATAAGCATTCTGTCATGTGAAGTTCTGTAGTACGGCGTTTCTTTTTAGGTTTCTATACTTCTGAAGAAATGAACTACTATTTTGATCTCAACGTATGAATTGAGTAATGTATTGATCTAAGGACAATAATACGTTGGCTACTTTTTAAAATATATATTTTTTTTTTATCGGTTATCTGAAACGCATTTCCGGAATTTTAAATAGCAGATGTTAAATATCCAAGTGAACATTCTAGGTAGTATAGACGATAACCAAACCTAAAACATGGAGTTGAGAAAAATAAATTAATATAAGTTTACGCCTATTAAAATCATAATTTATACGTTTTATATGAAACATGCAATTTTATGTTATAACTCACATTGCTTGTCGCGAAGATGATTTACGGCATATTTTCTGAACATTTCAGTTTTATTTCCCATACATACAGACACATTCTTGCGCTAGATGCAGGCATACTATCCGGAGACTAAAAGGATACACGAATCTAGAGAAGAGTGAAAGAAAGAGAAGGAAAACAACTTTTGCGAAGTAACTTAAAAATTTAAAACTAAGGTAAAAGCATCCTAACTCTCGCGTTTTCTTCGCAGCTCATAGAATGGTATCTATTCGCTAGTCTCAGGTTCTGAGATTTCGGTGTTTGAACCAGAGTCTTTGAGATAATAAGCCGAATTCATACATGAAGTGAGCTCTAAATTCTACACCTGTTTCCCATCCAAAACTTGATGCGTATAGATCAGTCTAGCACAAAGCAATACCGGTAGGCCTTCTGTTTTGTATTCCTTTTAGCTTGAAGAATTCGAAGAAATGAAAGTTGAAGTCTAGACACGAATTAAAGTGTCCTTCTCTTACGGAGCATGTTGCGTTTATTTTTATACATGTTCTAATCTGAATCGCCATAAAACGTTGCATATTTGCTTTGCAGATTGAACCGGCTGTATTGTTCAATAATGTACTTGCTCCCTGAATTTGATGACTTTTTGTGCTCTAAACGCTTGTACAGTACACAAGACTGAAATAAAAATATTGCACACGAACCGCTTTGTGTTCGATGTTTGGCCAGCAAAAGCAGAGCAGATTGCTCAATAGATTACGAAAAATGCCACGTGGAAGAATGTGACCTCAGAATGAGGGCGCGAAAAATTTTGAATTAGACCCATTCTCATGGTGTCCAACTATTTTCTGTGTTATGTACTTTTTTCTGAGAGCTTGCCGTTTGATATTTAGATTTAACCGAAATTGTAGGGGGGAAAAAACGTGAAGCCAACGGGTAATATTAAATTGCAATAACGGTATGTGAAAAGTATTACCTATTATGTAGACTCTAGAAGCCCTTAGAGTTCCTAGAGGCTGAAGCGCCCAAACCTTTCGAAATTCTTCCCATGAAATTGGCAAGGTTCTTCAGTCTTATGCGTCTTTGCCTCCAGGATTGTTTTTCTATTAGAGTTTTAGTCGACTCTATAGCTGGAGTGTCATTGGAAGTGAAAAATTCCCCCAAGACCTCATGGGAATCGATTCCGCGACTTGAGGTTTGTAGCACAATACCTCATGGACCATTATGCATATTGTATTATGGTTGACAACCAAACCAGAGCATTTTTTTTTTTTTTTTTTTTAATTTTAATGTGTCACTGTCCATAGAACTACAACTTGACATCTAATTATGTATTTATAGTCTCAATTTCTACAGATAACGATCATAATATCAGTAATAAAAATTGCAAATGTGGTAGAATAATTCAGAATAATGAAGTGTGAAGTCACCCGGTAGAATAATGAAATGTGAAGTCATTACTGACAGAGGAACGTGTCCCTTTTAATACGTGTAAGAATTAAATAACGATACAGCTTATTTATGTTTCTCGTGATTGTTTTTATATTGAAAAACCCAAAGTTTACTCATGTCAGGAATTGCTGAACGTAGACCCATAGGTCTTCGATGCATGTGATGACTGCTCAGTAGTCATACATGCATTTTGCGTGCTGAGGTGAAAAGAAACTAAATTACTTAGGGTGCTAATATTTCAAAAACGTCTCTTGAAATTCCTAATTTTTCGGGGTTAAGCTGTCGCTTGCGAAAATACATTAGGAAAGGATGCCAATAGAGCGTAAAACGGCTGTTGGGGCCCAGAGACAGGTTTTGTTATCCAGTTTGTTTCGGAAATTAATTTTGTACCAATATAATTTTCGTTCTGCATAGTAATTCATTTATTTACTGTTACATCTAGTCGACAAGTTATCGTTAAAGGAAGGGTAAACTAAAAAAATACAATTTTCTAATTTTAATCTCATCGCATGGAGCTTTGAATTACGAAACGAATGGTGATCTCGTGAACTTCAGGTGCCCAATATTACGCCTTGTACGGGTGAAGTAAAACGCTCCTGTGACGTCACACCTGACTAACTCGCTGGCAGGACAACAGCTACTGTAATGCTCGCGCCTGTGTTTCTAGTACACCACAAAGTCTCATTTGTGTTTGTTGTTGATAGAGATGCCTGCAATGTTACCTTCTAAGGACAAATCTCGGTATTCACAAATTAATATCACACGAAAAGAAAATGACAAGGAATTATTTAAAGAGTTGCAAGGAAGAAAAGAAAATACGGAATGGTGTAAATGTGGGCTGTGTGTACATATGAAAACGGGCCACGAAAGTGTGTGTTGTTGGGACCGTGAAGTAATTTGTGAACAGAAGGGGGTTGTAGACTGTATAACACGACATTGCTCATTCGATAGCGTTATTATAAATAAAGGTACACTAGTTGCCAGGCGTTATCAGTTAATACTTAGAGCTAATACAGTTCAAAAACAAAACATTTTTCAAGATACGAACAGAGTCACTTTCAGATTCAGAATCATCTTTTGCGGTAGTAGAAATTTCTGAAATGCTAAAAGAGCTATCTAAATCACAATTTCTAGAAGAAACATTCAATGAATCTGTGCAAACACTGACATAAGTTTCATTTCCTAGTTCACACTGAACGCCTACTCTGTTAGAAACTGAATTTTCGTCATAAATACTAGATTCCACATTCATGATTTGTCCATTCCCGGATACTGAAGGATTACTATTCAAATCTTGCAACAACTCTCTCATTTCCTTCTTCCTCGAGTACGACGATTTTCTTTTCTTCATTGGCGGTGTTTCAGATTTCCCACGCAAAAGAAGTGATGGCACAGCACTTCTTTTTTAACAGATTGCGGGGTTTCTCCAGATAACTGTGTTCGTAACTGTACCAAAAGCTCGGTATCATTTTCTTCAAAATGTTGTGAACAAACCGTACTGTATTTAGTAGGAACAAATTTTTCTCTTTTTATTTTTATCAGCCATTGCTTATTTACGTTCGGGTGACTTATCTCTGTTGGGAAATCGATGGAAAGATATTTTAAGTGTGTTATCACTCTTCGACGATGAGTTTGTATACCCCACAACACAACAATAAACCATTGTTTGAACAGATACTCACTAAAAAACTGTAACAGTAGACAGAATGCTGTGAAATGTCTTTCACCGGGCGAGACTGAGCCAAGCCTTCGTCAAGCGTGACGTCACGCGCCCATCGCGTTACAATAAATAGATTCGTTTTGTGAATAAATGTGAAGGTGTAAAACATTTCTAACAGTGAATATCATTTCTTAAAAACATTCTCTTTCAATCCGTATGAAGAAAATGATACTGAATTTTTAGTTTACTTTTCCTTTAAGTAGTGATCGAATTTCAGGGTATACAAAATAAGTACCTTAGTAGTCATTAAGTACTTTAATTACGTTCAGTATTCGCTGTTTTTTATATATAACGTACTACATCGATGTGCCAATTTATTATGAAGAACATTATTTTTAGTTACTTAAATAGTAGGACACAATCTCGAATTAGTCACCAGTGGCCACCTCTGAGAAGTCTGCGATAGGCATGAACGTCTTTGTTATTCATCGTTCTGCTAATGTCTGCCTGCCTATCCCTAACTTAAATTAGTAGGATACAGATTGCAGTAATTGGTGGTGCCATTTATCTGACAGCTACAAAATAAGCCGTTTGGTTAGCAGGCAGGGTGTGTTCAGAGATTGATTAGAACCCCGCATGACTCCCCGACCTCTCTTTTATTGGTTGTAATATCTACCCGGAAGTAATGTGGCAACAGGAAAAAGGCCGCCGTGTGACGAAACAAAGCCGATTAGACAGGGGGAATCCTTGTGGTAGGTCCTGTTCTAGTCTCTTTTACACCCTCACGCCGCATTACCATGGGAAAATATCTGAATTATCGACAAAATGCTGGTAAATGCGTATTCCGTCGTTATTCTTCATCTCGTTTTGACTGGGAACTACTTTTCTGCCGCCTTCTCAGAACATAACAAATACAGTGTTTCAGTGAAATTCTGGCGTCAAAATAGCGTGGTCCGTGTTGTATAAAGATAGATGCAATCGAGCTGTTTCCTGCATTAATACTATTTAAATAAGCCTACCTTTGCTTGGAGAGCCGTTCTTATGGACATTTTCCGATTTCCTGAGCGTTAGAAATTAAACCCTACCCTGGTAGTATCAATAATTAACATTTGTTCCTCAGTTGCTAAACTGGACATTTAGAGTTAAAATACATTTTACAAAAAGTGCTGCGGTTGAAGATAGGCCAGCATATGAGAAACTTCAGATCCAACTCTGGAAATTCTACAGATATTCTGTCCCCTTTTGAAATAGACTCTGCCCGTTCCCTTTTCGTAGCCTACAAGAAGTATTTATTGTGTTCCTCCCTAAATTTCAATTTTGAGTTTTTAACGTCAGATCTAGTACATGTTTTGAAGCACACAGAATAAAAAAATACTAGTTCCATAAAATAGATAATGTTCCTTTAGCTTTCTGAGGAATTGTTTATTGCCATTGAGTAAGTAAGTAAGTTAAAAAAGCACGCGTTTTGTGTGTGTGTGTGTGTGTATGTGTGACTTTTTCTTAACTTAGTTGTACTCTCATACAATTAAGAGAATTTTAGTTTGGTGTTTTCTTTCTGGGTACTATAGTGATTTTTTTATTTTATTTTAGTGAACAGCTTTACTTATCCAAAATTTGTATTTAGAAAATTTATGTTGTACTGCCAGCCATCCTTTCCACGAATTTAAATTGCAAGTTCTTCATCGCAAAGAACATGATTTTCCTTGGGAGTTAGATAACTGATTGCGCACATTTGCATATTATTCTGTCTTGAAATTGTATTAGAATCGTGTAAGCCTACAGCATTTTAATTGCCTGACTTCAGTTTTTGGCACTTAGGTGTTAAGGGATATTTTCGTGACACGGGTACATCATCATTTGCCATGTTATTATTCCATTGGTTGAAAAACATATGCTTTTACTGTAATAATGTTAATCCTTATAAAATAAAAGATTGTTCACGTAATTACTTACCCACAATCACGAAATTAAATAACCTTGTCAGAAATTGCCTATCACATAAAACATTATAAGAAATGTGTTACTAATATAATTATCATTAACATGATATAAGACATTAAAATATCTCACATGGCTATATAAAGAAAATAAATTTCAAACGAACTTACCTCCCTTTATTATTTAATGTCAAATTAAGTAGTCCTGTAGTTGGAATCCCAGAATTTTTAAATGTTGAGTTATAGTCTACGCTAGTTATAGCAGTCAGTATATTGTAATGTCTTAATGTATTTCTTTTATTGGTATTGATGTTCATTTAACACTCTTTTAATACTGTATTGCTAACAAAATAACATTAGTGCTTTAGTTACTGATTTTTTTCTGTTATTGCTTTTAGTATTTTATTATTGACGAAAAATATATTAACGAGCAGATATGTTTGGGCATCCCTGAGGACATTTTACTTCGGAAAATAAATGGGAAGGCATAAGTCTTCCAACAATTGGAACCAGTCAGAGCAAACACCAACTGTGCATTAAAACTACATTACTTGCCTCCCAAGCAATTTAATTAGAGCAGTTTATTCTGATTAAATGTCAGAGGTCGCAACTAATATCAATATGGAGGGAAGTTTGTATTGATCTACTTGCCGATTGATTCAGTCACATAGGCTTTTTAGTGGGAAATCCCTTCTCACCGCTGCAAACCTTTCATTACATTTTTCTCTGAAGTCTGTATAAGGCTGTGTATTTTCTGTAAAGTATTTTTTATTTCGGCATGTTACTTTCTGACCATGAAGACACAAATAAAGCCCATCTGCATTCACAAAACAGTCTTGTTTCTGGGCAGCTTGCTGGGGAGTCCCCCTTCCTTTCGTGGGAGATTACTACAAAAATAAATACGAATACAAGTTACTATGAAGATGTGTCCAGTATTTACATATTTTGTAATTGGCGTTTTTGCCGAATAGCCTAAATGTTCTCATGTTTTGTGTGAATAGTTGTTGCAATGAACGTGTTAAAAAAAAATCACATGATTTCATTTCCTTCTCTATCTTTTATGAAGCTCTATTGCATCTTCTGATTCTGTTCTTGCAATATTTAACAATACCGTACCTCACAGTGTAGGCTATATTATATATTCCTCTTGTAGTGGGCAGTCGTTATTGCTCCTGTCTAAAATGTAACTCCTACGATTGTCTAACTCGAGTTTTTCTGATACAGTTCAATTTATTTTCCGGCAGAGGCAAAACCAACATTACTGTCAGTACATCAAAAACAAATATAATATAAAAATTATAAGAATATAGCCTATACCCTCAGTAGAAAAGCAAACAACTAACGAAGCGAAAGACGAAAATAATGAACGTGAAATACTTAGGAAATATAAAAATGGTATATTGACAAACTATTACAGAAAAACTGAATAGTGGCGTGATGAATTTATTGACCTGTGTTACATTGTAATTACCATACACTATTTAAAGGTTAGGTTAGAATAACCAAGTAGATGAGTTTTAAAATTATAAAAATACAAACATGTCTAGATGTTAAGACAAGTCAAACTGTAGGTAAGAACAGTAAAACAGATTTCGAAGATTCTCAAAACTACTGTGACCGTGTGATCTGTAATATAACCGGATACATTTTTCAAATAAAAATCTAAATCTGTGACAAAGAGCTGTAAAATTGGCATGCTCTCGATTACTTGATACAACAGCTGTCGACCAGTTTCTCCATCACATTAGTCTTGACTTTGGAAACAACACAATACAGCGCATTACGTGAGCAAAGCCACGTGACGATGCCAAAAATGGGGTCACAGAATATACAAGCTCTAAGCAATCCGCATTAGTGGCCCTCGAAATTCGTCAGTGTAGCGTCACATGTAAAGGACACGCCATCCATCATATTTCTCGAGGTTGCAGCAAAACATTATCGGAAACAGCGCTGGGAAAAATCCTAGTTTTACCGCTACAAACAAGAATGCCGGAAATTACCTTCCACATGAACGAACCTGATTTTGCAAAGGAGTGATATTCTACTTTTTTACCATCATCACATGGTGGATTGACCTTGAAACCCATCAACATGCGTGCAAGGAGAAATTACATAACTGCTAGTAGCAAAACAGTACGTACTACACAAACACTTGCAATTTTTACATTCCCAACGTAAACATGACGTCTCGTGATGGTTCTATATTATTAACTAAAGATGACGTCGAATATAATTTCTTCTCGTTTCCCGTATACTTCCAGTTTCTCGTTACAAATATTACCGCAATCCATATTACTACAGTATATAGTTGCATAAGGCATTGTCACTGTTCCTTGAAGGTTTTTGACGGAAGTTGGTTCATTTTTAGACGTAATTCTTCCTTGATAGATATGGCACACTGAAAAGGTGTAATACTTCAGTTGCGAAAAGTTAAATTTGAGAACGATTTCTTTTGTACGGTAGTTCTGTTACAAAAAATTCTGCAGGGTGGTAAAAAGTAAAAAGTCCAATAAACACGGATCCCTAAATTGTCTTCCGCAGTATGAGTAAATTACCTTACTTATTCATCAATATCATAGATCATCAGTGTGATCTGTTCATGAAAGGTAGAGCATTCCTTATTTTTAGAGATGGTAATTCACTTCCAGATAAGAAAAAAATTTAATAAACGTGAGTTCTATATCTTCAGCAGTATGAGTAGGCCCACTTGTCCTTTTATTGGACGAATTTCAAAGCCCTTCTTTCGTGTAAAATATCGAATCCTCTTTGTTGACTATAAAGTTATCACATTGAGGATCTAAGATATTGATGAACAAGTAAGTCACTCATAAAAATAAATTATCCTCCATAATGGCATAGAAAATCAACTAGAATGATTACAGAGTGGGTTACAGACTTGTAAGTTTGTGTAAAAACTATACATATTTCTCGCTTGGTTCAGTTTCCATGGATCGTCTGAATCTTCATGTCTTGACATAGTCTAACAATCCCCTCAATCTCTTCGTCATGACCTTTTGACAACACAGATAAAGCCTGCATTAATAATTCATTAGATGCAAATGCAGGCGGGAATTATGTGATAACCTACACCGTCATTGCAACCCTTATAATTATGTACCCTTACCCTCTGCCGGATTTTGACAAGAAAGAGCTATTACGTCACTTAGGAATTGATTCTGGGAAAAACACTGTACTCAGAAAACCTTGAAGTTCTATCAGCTGATTTGTGGATTTCTCTGCATGTACAAGGAACTTATATATTCTCTATTTTTAGGCGGGAAGTTCAGCTAAAAAAAAATGTTACAAGCCTAGACCAGTAAATTTGGGTGTGTGGTAAGTTTTAACTCTTAAATACATCATGTATATTATATGATATAATAAAATGTCTTAAATCTGTGATAAAATGACGAAAAAATAACTTGAAAGGACATTTTAAATTCCTGTAAAATCTACAGCCATTATTATATATCCTAAGGAAGGCAAGTTCTGAGGAATGGTGTGAGTTGCCCCATAAGGGTAAAAGTGTCGTTCTCTGAATTTCGCCATTCATAAGATCTCGTGCACGACAATATTAAATATTGCAAAATAATTATATATTTTTATAGGGGTTGTTGCATTTGTAAGAACTTTATTTCTCCCGCGATCAGAGATTTTTCGGTAATTTCAGACTAATATCTAGGAATTAAACTACAACTTACCAAATCAGATTTAAAACAAGTCTTTGTAGGATTTGCGTAATGGCTTCGAAAATTTGATGGTGTTATTGTAGATCGCGAACGCGTCAAGCTTTTTCTTCCCCTTTGATAAATGGGGTACAAAATTGTGATATTGCTCGTTCCACCATGCTCATCAGATTTGTGAATTCACTTAAAATCTTTCAAGAGGATATGCTGGTCTAGTTACATTAGAGTTTACAGTTTTTAATTAAGGGCTCAATATGCACACTGCATTTTGTTGGATTTACTTCCAGTTCTGTTTCTTATTGTCAGAGAATGGCATTGCCGCTTAAACTTTGCTTCGCTTCTTTTGCTGAAAATATTATTTATTCTTTCTTGACGGCTTAATCAGAATAGCCATGAACTGGAAGATTATGAAAATTTGTTTTCGTTGTTTGTTCCATTCTTTTACTCGTTAATTAAAGTAAATGTGAAATTTAAATTCTGTGATTTCAGCATTCGTTGTACGGCAAAGGCCATGTTTTATACTAAACTGAGAATATTATTTTCGGCTCGCCTGCAACGCATATCGTACTACTGACAGACCTTCAACCCAGTCACGAGACAAAACAGTATTTTTCGTGACGTATCCGACCTTATGTTTCCTCCCGTAGGTTTTTTTTTTTTTTTTTTTTTTTTTTTTTTTTTTTTTTTTTTTTTGAGGGGATGTCTTATTGGTGTAATCAAGTGGACGCAACCAGGTGCTGGTCTTGCGGTTTTCGTAAGGTCCCCGAATAACAATAATTATCTGCTGTAAAGGTCACATCATTGGCCTTGCACACACACAAAGGATTCCTCTTCCTTTTGTAACTGGTGCCTGGAGATAAAGTTCCTAATTTCATGTAATTTCGTTGTCGATTTCTCGAAATTTGTGAATGCTACTTATGAAATTGGTCATTTACTGTTGATTAAGTTGCCCGTGGCTATGATATCTGAATGGGGCGTTGATGGTTTGGTGTTACAGTAATTATCTGTCACTTATAATAATCGCTTGGGTTAAATTTATGTTAAATATTTAGCAAGGCTATGGTAATTGCATGTTGGAATTGGGTTAAATACGTTATCCGCGAACACTAAAGGCCATAAGCAGCTCTTACAATATTTCTGACAACACTGACAAGACAGCTAGTGAGCCAATATGTAAAATCCACATACGCTAGCAATTCGTGCTAGCTGAAATTCAGCTAGATTCATAATGTTGGCGTGATTCTTTTTATTTACTAAATTTCCATTGTGGGATATAGTGCATCAACTCAGATACAAAACTATAACACGAGTTTGTTAGAGGTTTAAATCAGCCATATGGGTCAAGAATTACATTCAATCTGAAAACAATCTGTCAGGAAATAGATTAGGTCTATTACTTGCACATAAGTGAGGAGCGTTTAAACTGGAAAATACATTAAAATATAATGCTGATATCGGTGGCCGCACATTTCGATAGAATGTAAAATGTTATATTTCAACAGAATATGTTATCTACATTTATTTACACTGACGTATAAAGAAATGGATCAATCAAGGCGGGCTAACAATATCGACAATTTCATAGGTTATGTTTAGGATAGAGTGGGCCATGCAGGCCATGCAGTATTTTTGTAGTGCCATACGTAGCCCATTATAATAAGTATTAATTAATGTCTATATGCTGTCAAGTGGACAAATAATAAAGTTTTTAAAGTACAGCTAGATAGAACTTCTAGAAATGAAAGCATTCTCTTAAGTAAATAATTTCGTCTACTGACAGAAACTGATACGTCTGAGATTGTCTTGTTGACCAGTTACTAATACTAATGTTTGTGTCGTTCGGCCGCTGATTGGCTGTCCTCTGGAGCCAATCAAAATGCTTCGGGATCCGGACCTCGCACTTTAAATAATAGACTAGATAGGCAATGACCACGAGTTATTGTAATAATTGCAGAAGAGTCCCGCTAATCCGGACACCTTCTCTTCCGGACTTCCGGTTAATCTAGACGGGTTTTATAAAATAAACAGTCTGTATAAATGTGTGGTAGGTGAATTTTAATATTTCGATAACTTGCAAATTAAAATAGTGTGTTTCATGATATTTGATTTTTTTCCCCCCTATCTGCATTGGCTATTTGAGGGAAGAGACACCAGTCACGTAACGCGTATGGCGTATCCAGTGTATTGGTTGGAAAGGCAGGGGTAACGTGAATCAGCTGTTGTGAAGTGTCTCTCAGTTCAACCGTAGTGAGTCATCCTTTCTAATCGAGACAACAGCTGATGCGAACCCGAGTACGGCCCACCATTCATTCTCCGCTCCTATACTCGATAAGGAGAGGATACGTTACTCCTCTTTTTCAAATATTGACCAGAGTAATTAAAAGAATAAGATGTGAAATCACATAATTGTAACATTTTGTTGAAAACAGTATTCTTTTACCCATGCTATTCACACACACATAGAGAGGTTTCCGAAATTTTATTTTCGCATTGACGGGACCTTAACTGGTTAACTGATTTCAGGCTCTAAGAAGGAACTGCCTACGGCAGATGACGAAGCGGTCGAATGGTAGGCCTTGTCCCTCCAGGGATGTAGCGCCACGGAGTTCAGTTTTTTATTCAGCAGCTTGTGAAGATTATGTCGATAAATGCGAAACGAATTAAAACAAACCTTGAGTGAAATACATATGATTTTCTCTAATCGTCATTTCGGAAGTGAGCATTCGATTGCCTCTTCTCTAATCGTCATTTTGGAAGTGAGCATTCGATTGTCTCACCTTCGCTAGCCAGTTTATTCGCGAAGCGGAATTCCTATGAACTGTTGAAAACAGGATCTAGCCTAGATCTGGATTTAGCTCCTGAAGATGTTGCAAGGTTTAGAATGGTCCCTGTTACTTCTTGTGATGTTGAGCGAAGATTTACTGAATATACTCGTAAAGCAATATTTTCGGATACAATAACTGCAGTGTCAGTTTTGAAAATTTAATCCACTGCTTCAAAACAGGCAATTCTAGTTGAAATATTAAGATTCGCCCCACCCCAAATTGTAGCAACAGCTAAAAAATATCAATATTATAGCCTATATGTAAGAAGGTTAAACTTTCCTTTGTGACTCCTTTAAATTGTTGTTTGATATGTTTTGTATTATTTTCTGTGGCTTTCATATTTAAACAATAAGTTACATCGTTTATTGTACCCTTTTTATATTATTACTATGCGACTTTATAATATACAGGTCCTTTATATTATTTTGCACCATTTAAAATATATTCCATATTTTGAGAATTTGTCTCCTATTTGAATATACGTGCTTGGCCATTTTTATTACTTTTAAATCCTAGTCCTGATAATGTTAATAATGTAACTATTACAAAGATGATAACAGTAACGTTATTAAAACTCTGCTCATTTACTTGTCTCATGAGTTCATGACATTCATTCCTTGCAAAACTGTGAAAAAATATTTTTCGGAATTGAATATGATTTCGTCATAATGCCAGCGTCTTCGTCGCATGCGAATAATGCTGGTGGCGCCTGTGAGGGTAGATAGCGCAGCAGGAAGGATGTGGTCAGGCACATGCATTCATTCTATAACTCAGGAAGGCTGGGATTTCCCGCCATTTCCAACTCTCCTGCAAGTTTGTACATACTGTAAGTGTCCATTTCGTTATCAGCTGAAGCAGTAGTACTTGCCATTCGTTATCTGACGTAACTTTACGAAAACACTTGTTATATAACAGTGCTTATCACAGTGAAATTAGGATATCTAGACATGTTATTTACAATAAGCAAATTAACTATAAGAAAACATGGTTTCCTTATTTTGTTAGACTTGAGCGAAGTGAACCGTTCTAGATGATTAAGTTAACTCTCCTTGACGATTGGAGAGGTCAGTGATTTCCGCGAAGCCTATTGTATAACGACCTCCATTTTTTCTGTGACACTTTTCTGCGAGTTGTCTTTTTACTGCATTTGCTACATAACGATTTAAATAGTTAGTCTTCTTATTGTGTAATCCAGAATGGTGAAAGTGACACTTGCCCTTTGCACTCAGATAACGGGCATTAATTCGGATTAATAATACTGTACAATGTAAAGCAAATGCATTTTACCAGGCATTTGGCCACATTTACAGTGCTGGTAAGTTGACATGCGCTAACTTGCAAAATAGCTGCTTTTATCTATAGCCTGCCTTAATTTTTCATCAGTCCGTTGTCAAACGTATGGTGTGCTGCTTTAAGGTTGATTTTTTAATTTTGTTATGCTTTATTTTATTTTTTAAATACCATGATACCTAACTTTTTTATCATTCATAGCAATATTGTTGGAGATCTCTCTTTCCTGCGTTTTTTATATTTGCACTTGATCTTTCGTCGAAGAAGCAATCTTCCGAATGATCTTTTACTAGGTGGAATGCAATAAGACCAGTTCGAAGTCTATTTTGTTTCCTTCTTCATGTCGTTACATGTTCTGACGACGGATACAGGGTGCCAGGTTGCATAAACTAGCGATTTATGGAATTGACACATCTTATTGCATTTTGTCTTAAAAATGTATTCTGAAAACTATAAATAGCTTCAAGCTCTTGAATAGCTTAAAGTTTTCCGCAGTAACAATAAACATATTCGCCTTAAAAATATGTCCAGCACATTTTAGTATATTTTATGTTTCGTTATGTAGTGATATATATGACAGGAATGGAGCGTTTATTATTTTATTTTTAAGTGATTCGTGTAACACTCCGTTGAAGTATACCAGAGTAGTATTGTTTTGAAGGCAAAATGCTGCGCTGAAATGAACCGAAGGAAGACGTTAAGGGGATGATGATGATGATATGGAGCCATATAAGAAGAGAGCCTGAATGTAGCCATAGATGCACAGAGAGGAAACAGGATGTGCCCCATTCCGAAGCTGTGAGCCAATGCATTCTCGGAGTGCTAACCTATAAAAACGAGGCATTTCCGGTTCGTTGTCTTCTACAGCTTGGCATTGAAAATCGTCTACACTACTTTAATTCATTCACAATGATTATACGCCTCCTTCCCGATATAACAGACGTCCTTTGTCTTTCCGTGTACATTTCCTGCCACACTTGTCGATTACATTTTAACTTCTTTATATCCATACTTGCCATTATGCCCTCCGTTGCTCCCAAATGACACTCATTTCAAATTTTGAAGATTCATATTGTTGCAAAGTTTTATTTTTTTAAGATCTATGGCAAAATTTATAACCAGAATGCGGATTTATCACTAAAAATATAAATATCCAAACTCAAGATGGTCCTCTATGCTATAAACAGTAATCTTCTTCATGTTTTGAAGGGTGACATTTTCAGTTCTTATTTTTACAAATTATGACCTAAGTAATTTGTTTACATTTTAATAAACATGTTTTTGGTAGACTAAGCACAGCAAATAATCTTAACCAAAAGGAAAAATTAAACTTGGACCGAACCGACTGTAACACGTAAATTACATTTTAAACAACATGGCCTACGAACACGACCCGCTTGGAATGCATGCCTTGCAAAGACTGAGGTTGTCTCCATAAGAAGGGTTCCGATTGGCTATTTGCTCCGAACATACCACGCAACTTTATTTCGGTGCCTTCTGATTAGTTAAAATCAGGTGTGAGCTCTGTTAGAAATGGCCCGGTTGACAGGAGGCCGTGTAAAGCATACAGAAAGAAAATTGTACAAATGACAAACCATTACTGTCAATCCCAAAAGCACAAAAAATTTGAACTAACAGACTGTGCTATGAGGATAAACTTTTCATATAGACACTACCCGCGTCCATAGGCGTACCGGGGGGGGGGGGGGGTTTCCCCCCATTGATTAAAAAAAAAAGGAAAATTGTATAATTTTTTTAAGTCTGCCCATAAATTACTTAATACAAGTATAAAGCGTGGGAAGCTTAAAACTCGTTATTTTGCGTCCTAATTTTTAAAATTTTCCGGGGGATCCCCGGAAGCTTAAAACTCGTTATTTTGCGTCTTATTTTTTTTAATTTTCCGGGGGAGCCCCCGGAAGCTTAAAACTCGTTATTTTGCGTCTTAATTTTTAAAATATTCCGGGGGGGACCCCCGGACCCCCCTCTCCCTGGGGGGTATTCCATACCCCCAGATGTTATAACCCCCCCCATATGGTCGGCCTGGTTACGCCTATGCCCGCGTCATGTAGAACGTATGGTAAAAACTTCAGACCTCTAGGTCAAGGGGTCTCAGAGGAGTTCGATTACAAACACACATTATAGGACGCTTTTAATATAGTGGAAAGTTCTACATAAGCAATGCTTGGGCGTTTGCATAATCATTGATGACAGTAGACACTAGGTAAATCATTAGCGCTGGGTGTGGTCTCCTCGAAAAAACCTACCAACACCTATTCTGGAATCGCAATCGGCTAGGTGTAGCATACTGCCGGCTTTTTCCATCCTTATCACTTGGCCTAAATTCTTATCGTATTTACTTCACCTTTGTAATTGATGATGTAAGTGCTTGACCATGAACTGCCAAACTGCTGTTTCATTCATAATATTTCCAGCTTATTTACTAGTTGCAGCCGTGTGTGATTTAGGAACAGCGTTAAAGCCGGTTTCCATAAGAAGCCTGTAACGGGGACTGTGTAGATGTTTAGATAGAGATGAAAGTTTGATTCTAGGTTTGCTTTCCCCAGAGAATTAAATGAAGCAGAGAACTATTGTTCGATGCCGGAAATGCATTTATTCGATGCTCTAAATATTACGTCCGGTGGAAAGCTTGCTAATTGGACTACTTCTCCCCCCCCCGTGCCGAAAGATATTTTTAATTATAATAAGGCATCTCCCACGCACACATTTCCCGTGCCTTGTCGTTACCAGTCATCTAATTCTTCATAATTGACATGGTCATTAGCGTTATAAGAAGCCATTACCAAATAAATTGTACCCGCACTTAGCATATGAATGGAATTTTCATAGCTTGCTTTCCCAAGGGGGCTTGTAGTAATAATCGATATTGTTATGTTAGTAATTATTAAAATAAAAAGTGCTACATAAATGTATTTCTAACGACTGGTATCTAGACTCACAGTTTCACACTGAGAGGTCTGGCTTTGAATAACTAAAAGCTCGATCGGTTTATAGACTGTAGTTCCTTTAGCTCTCATGCAAGCCATTCTAAATTCAGATTCAGGCTCGTTAATGTGTAAGTTTTCAGCATACCTTTTTCAGCTCTGGTATTAAAACATCTATTTTTATTTTTACTAGCTTTAATTTAATCGCTTTAGTAGTGTTAGTTACGGAACCAAAATGAAACCATTTTTAGAAGGGACAAAATCTTTGTCTTTAATGAAAACTTACACGTATTCTCTTCTCTCATTACTGTTTTATGTAAGAGGGGGATGGGATTCTTACTTGCTAGTTATTTTTCTCGAAAAAAGTGTTAATGATTTCAAATTTGTGCATATCAGATTTGCTCTTGACACTTTCCTTGTAAATATTGTCTCAAGAGCCTAGTTATGTATATGAAACTCAATAGCTGCATGTTTGCGCTGTCCGAGCTAGGAAATCGAAACATTGATATTGTGAACTAAGATCTTGGTGTATTTCTCAGCAGTGTGACTTAAAAAATATACGTGATTTTGATGTGTTTGAACAGGTTGAGCGACCGGGCGGCATCCCCGACCAGTCACATGGAGCAGGAGAAGCGAATCCGGCGAGAAATCGCCAACTCGAACGAGCGTCGCCGAATGCAGAGCATCAACGCGGGCTTCCAATCGCTTAGGACGCTACTCCCACACCATGAGGGCGAGAAACTGAGCAAGGTATGTACCCAGGTCTGCTAGATTACTGTGCAGTTCAGGAGGAACCAAATTCTGGCGAATCCTGGTGACTTACATTTCTGATAACCATTCCTCAAATAAGTAATGTTTAGGATAAATATATATCATTATAACAACACCCACAAATAGGATCTTAGTATTCTTCGTCTCACGAAATACCATCAAACACCAGAAAGGACGATGACAAATTATATATTATACATCGGTGTCCTTTTTTTCAAAGGATTCTATTTATGTTCTCTTTTTCGTTGTTTCTCAATAATTCTTTCTCACATATTACCTCGTATCTAATCCTACTTTTCCCAGATCCCTCCGATTCTCCCTTTGCTTCGTAAATAAAAGTTCGAGATTTCATTTAGGACCTTCATATAATTAATGTTCCTCTCGATGTTCGGGAATAAGAAAAATTTAGAAAGAAAGATTGCTGGTTGGATTGATTTATGGTAGGCCTGCTAGATAGTACCAGGTATCTTGAATTAGGTGATTAAATAAAGAATGAAGTAATACCGTGTAGTGTGGGATGCAGAAACTATTTGGTACCGGTACGGTTCCCTTTCGAAATAACAAGACGATCAAGTACCACAGTTTGACGTCATAAAAATAGCAAATCTGGGGAAATTTCACTTCCGAAAAAACTAACATAAGATTACATAGTCTACAGCAATAGTTTAGTTATATTCCGATATTTACAAATACGATTTCTTGAAAACACCGAAAATTTCGCATTTTATTCAGAAATACTGTAATAATCCTTTAAGCACCTTAATGTTCAGGAGGACTTCAAATTATTTTTGCACGTGCTGTATTTTATAGTAAATGTAGGCCTAAGCGTCATTATTTTGAAATGTAGCATATTTCGGATGTCGACCCCAGTTGCTATCTGCCAAGAAAGTTGCATAATATTGATCACGGGGCATTGCTCCCTCTTAGAACTCGTCCCTTGAAATATTTGGCCCTGTTCCTGCATTATTAGCCTGGTTACACACATGGCGTTTTTTTTCCGTCGCGGAGAATTTGCCGTCGCCGCCCAAAGACAGTAGTACATTGAAGTGAATTAGAGCTTGCACACGAGGCGGAAAAAAAACGATCGTTAAAATTTCCGTCGGCGGCAGTTTTGCACCCGCCTGGTGCCACTGGAGCCCGACGGAAATTTTGCCGTCGCTTTGAAACATGCACCTGCATAAACAAACTTACGAAAATTAACAAGGGTCTTCTCGCAGTGGGAGATGCCAGATCAGCATTATGAAGAGGAAGACAATTAATTATTTCTGCTCTCTCTGAAAGGACTGCATAGAATGGTCATTAACATCATCATACAGAAACCGCAATGGAAGAAGAAGTACAGGATCACATAATCCATAACATTAATGAAAATTCATTATAACATAATTGCAACATTTAATATAATTAGTATTTTTAAAATGTGATATGAAACATTCATATAACTCCCTCTACTCTTAATATAGCCTATTCTAGTGTAGAGTACACGGCTGTATTGCAGTAGTGCGCATTCACTTGTATCTGCCTCGTTTCCAAGTCGCATTATTCGCGAGGCAAGACCAAAAAATCCAAGTCTATATTGTATAAAATGAATGGCTTATAACTAGCCTTCAGAGAATTTCTTGGGAGAAGTTTTTCAAATAGTACTTATTACAATATATTATAGTAGGCCTACATAATAAGCCTATAAAATTGTTAAAACTATTTCGATAAAATTAAGAAAAATTAAATTTTCGTCAAATAAAGTGCTTGTAAAAATGAAAAGAAAGTCGTTGCCGTACCTCGTGCCGCATCCCTTAAGGATACACAATCCAAATAAAATCTTAATAAATGCACTCGAATACTTTTATATAACCTAGGCGTGGCAGTACACCTTTCTTCAAATTCTAATATAGAATAAGAGGCCGTGTTGCAGAGTATAGGTATTCAGTTGTATTAGCCTGATGCAAAGCTTTACCGTTCACCAGATAAGATTGAGTTTCTGTGAACGATGCCTGCCTTGTAACTACCCGCCAGAAATATTTTTTCGAAAAAAATATTTCAAATAAAAGTTTAGCTCTTAGCATAAGCACCTCAATTACAAAATGTAAACACAATTTTTAAACCCCTAGTACCTAGTACTGACAGACGGATTAAAACTAAAAATTTGTAGTTTTCATTCTTTCTGGAATGTCCATATATTCCACGCGAATCATCCTAATAGCATGCTGTGAGAGAAGTGAGTGTGCTGTTTTGGTAGCTCACAAATCTCCTACTTAATACTCCCGCCGTTCGGTCTTACTGCATGCGGAATTGAAGCGGGCACTAAGCGACAGAGTACAAAGAGCGCCATGTCACGTGGGAGCAGTGTGTGGGGGAGTCCCCAGGCTTTTTATGCATACGACTGCAAGTGCAAACTTGAAATCTGCCAGTAAGAACTTCATACTCTTTTTTTTAGAATATCCCCCAATAACTGCCGTAGGAGTCGGCATGCTGACCACATGCCCCAATCCTGCGATCTGGCTATTCAAAATGTGACACTTCATTGTTACGCTCATATTATTGGTAAATAATAATAAATAAAATAATATTTGGAAGAAAGCAGATCGTTCGTTGAAAATGTCACTGTTCGAAATAGTACCCACTGGTGTTTAGAATTGTATCTACATTTTCAAACGTTATTCTGGAAAGATTGATTGCCCTGACAAATTTTACAGCTGTTTACAGCTCATATTTTTGTGAAGGGTTGACTACATTTCCAACTTTGTGATTACAATACAATTGAATTTTTCTTATGTTTATTGTGTTCATAAAATAAGAATATTTGTTAAGTGTTCGAAAATGTACCACCTTACCCTATATCGAGGTTTGACTGAAGTATATATGTTTCTCAGAATTAAATTAACGGATATCATTTCACGACGGAATATCAATAACGCTAGCAAGCTGCTCCCTGTTCATTTCAAACTACACTGCAATCAACAATTTGAATAACACAGTTAAACTGATGTGAATTGATCTGAAGTTGAAACTATACTGCATAAACCAGCATGATCATACGACGGCGACGGAAATTTTTCCGCCCCGTGTGTAAACGTTTCATTTCTTTGGGCGGCGACGGCAAATTCTCCGCGACGGAAAAAAAACGCCATGTGTGTAACCAGGCTTAAGGAGTGTGTGACGCAGCGGATATAAAACCAGATCATTCTGAGGTCAAGAATTCGCATTCACTGGCTCTATGTCCCTATTTCTTCCGCAAATATCATGTATTACAACAGTATATCAGTCAGTGAGCTTGGTGGTGTGATTACCAATGTATCTTGTCTCTAATTTTAGAAGCAGATGTAAATTATTTCAGATCATATTTCTTTTCAGCCTCATATTTTATTTCCCCCTTGATATTTAGAAATAAATAAAAATATTTAGATTATAATTTACTTGAAACAATTTTTCACAAACGTTTGTTTCTATAAACTCGCGAATTACCTATGGGTAAATTATCCAATGGACAGAATTTACACAAGAATAACACCACACAAACACAAATAATTTAAAGATAGCAATCAGTTACACTTGTGGCGAGTTTCTAGATAAATGTCCTCTGGGTAAATATGAAAATGACGGAAAAAATGTTCCTACAAACTCGGGCTAGATCTTTCCAAGGGTAAATCGTCGGGTTAATTTATCCTTTCATGGATGGCTGGATAAAATTTAACCTCTTTGTAGGATCATTAATAATTTAAACAATGAGAATCAAAGCCTTCTGAATTAAATTAACTGTACAACTCCAAGGCCTTGCTCATTATATCATTGTGGGTGAAATGGAACTAATTTGCCCATGGATAATTTACCCCTAGGTAATTCACAAGTTTGTAGAAACCGGGCATTAATCTTCTATTATAAAAATACTTTTTGTCTGTGTTTACTAATGATGTCAACAGTATAAACATTTGTAATGCCCTTGATCATGTACGTCTTGTTTCGATAGCCACATTACTTGTAAAAAAATCAATTGAAGATCGAGAAAAATCATTCGAATCTTTTATTTTTTATTACTGGATATTTTCTGTTCACGGGAAACTGACGGCTCGCAAAAATAGGAATGCATTGCTTAAAAAACAAAAAACAAAAACTTAAATATCTCTGTGTGGCAAGTTTAGTTAACTTAAAATGTAATTTATATGATGATTTTTTTTCATGTTAAAAAAAAGTATGGTACTGCAACATCTCCAGATCTATAAGACAAGATTAGAGTACCTTCATAAAAGATCGTATGGCACCTTCCATGGGTTAAGGAACCCGTATAAAAGAACCATTCCATCACGTGTGGTTCCTGAATTCAGGAAATTATGCGGTAGTCTTTTTTATGGCGTAGCCTATAAGATGCGTGCAAAGAACAATTAGGAGAATGACCCTAAAACTTAATGATGGCGACATAAAAAGTCATGTTTGCTCTCATCCTCTTAAGCATGCTGTTGAGAAATTTCAACACATTTGTGACGTCAAGAGACGTCGCTTGGATTCATTGTGATGGAATGATATTAGACTTGTTTGTGTTCCACGTTTGCTTGAAGGACAAGTCTGTGTTAGTGTGATTTTCCATTGGCTGTCAGAATATGAAGTGTGTTTTGACTGACAGGCCCTGTAGACACCGTCTCTTTCAAGGTAACGTGCAGCTTACGTGATGATGATAATTTTGAGATAGTATTCGATATGCTCAGCTCGGTGAGGCTGAGAAGCCGTGTTGATTTCAGGTGAAGAATTATAACTCTTAGTCCAGGATACTGGGGGATTGATAGAATGTTTAGTAGGGCCTACCGATATTGGGTGATTTGAATTGTAAGGAGAAATTAGTGACCATTTCGATGGTGATATGAGCAAATAGACCGTTGCTTAAATGCAGAATCTGCATCTCAAGGGTTATATTTTACGTATTTTAAATTTGTGGGTTTTTGGAGATGAACTTTGAACACTCGCTAGGGATTAGGATATCGGCAGTGGATAATGTGGAACGTATCTCTGTTGGAAGTAATCACCCGTTACAGAAGAAAGGCATATTAAGATAAGACTGAGAAATAGTTTTGTCCTGAAATAGTGTTCTAATCTTTTCTTTGTTTTCTGTTTTTTTCCTCCTATTCTTTAAGTCCCTTCTTACTTTCATTAAAAATAATGTTAACAGTAATAACAAGAATCTCTTGCGCGATTCAGAATATTAGTCTTTGTTTCATTAACCATTCGAAAACTTTATATATGCTAATTAATACGATCATTATAATCAAGCATGTAGACCAATACTCATAACAACATCCTGGAGTTTAAATTGCAGTTTAAGCCCTAGTTTTGAGATAACGTGAAACCAGGGATATGTTTTCATTGTTTCTTTCTTTTTCCTCATTTTTTCTGTTTTTCGTGCTATCATTCGTTTATACTTTCATTGTTCGGAATTAATTCCCAGATGTATTACGTACTGTACATGTAAGGAAAAAGGAGTCGTTAAGATGGATAATGAATGGTAGATTAAAATTTTACTATAGGGCTAAAATAATGTCCATCCAGGCGGTTTTAGTTTTATTATAAAACACATAGTGCAAGATGATTCGTTCCATAATTTCTTATAAGTTATTTGACTGATGTAGAATTAGTTAGCAAGACACACGCTAATGCTGCTTAAGTTTCATCGTATTAATGTGGTACACTGGCGCGACTGCCTTTTTTTAACCCATTTGCTTTTAATTGTTCTGAGAAGACTCATTGGATGATTCGGTCACGCTTCATCGGATTGGCTGCCAGGCGATCAACACATAGTCGGCAGCTCTTTATTGCAAGAGTGGCCATATTTGGAGCTTTATGGCGACGTCATTAATAGCAATTTTTAGCAGTTTTACTATACATGAACAGCGCAGTTACTTATGCACTGACTTACATGTATGGGGTTAGTAAATTAGAGCAACTGAATTGAGGCTGTCATACGATTTTAGTAAATGTTTAGGCCTGCTGTAAGTAATGAGTAATACGATCTAAATGTTTTTACATTTACTGACTGATCATCATCATCAGACCCGGAACGAAGCCATGGAATGATAATCAGGGCGCATTTATGTCATTGCGTCTCGCGGGGGCTGATTGACTGTGATTATAAAATTAAATACTTGTAGTGTAAATGAGTTCATTATCACTTTCTCATCTATTCCTTTTTTAAATTCATATTAAAATGATAATTATAATTAATATGAAGACTTCTAATTTTTAAGGAATAAGCTACGCTAGGAGATAACTGGGATAGAGTGCAAACTAGTCTGGGAACTAAATTTATCCGATGAATTAGGATTATAATTTGAGCATTTCCTTATTTATACCATGGCATATTAGGCCTTCACTAAACTGTAAACTATCGCAAGGCTGTTGTTTTGTTTTAGAGTTACAGCGATTCTTCAGTAAAATAATTTCTTCAATTTCTTGGATTGGGCAAAAAAATTGCGAAACATTCTTCGGCTTTGATCGCACATACCCACATTAATTTATAACCTACCTGGAAATTGGAGACAAGGCCCTAGACCATTAGTTTAATCTACGATCGCCAATTCAACTACTACAATGAGAAAAAATTAATTAATTTGAATTACGTTATAAATTTTCCTTGTAATTTTCGAATAGATGGGAGTTCCCTCCAGGGTAGTGTCCTTACCATCAGCTCTATGTACAGAAAGGATAATTATGTATAAAACTACTGTGCTGAGATGTGGGTATGTTAATTGACTGCCTGGAAAAAAAAGTTTACTAGCCTTTGGTCGAATGTTTTGTCGGTCAGGTTATTTTAATTAATTTCTTGTTTATTAAAGAATCCTTTCTTTCCCAATCTTGAACCAACTGAAAACGTCTTGACTGGGCGTGACATATCTACTCGTTCATTTTGTCCAGATCGCCTTTCATCATCTCTTCACCTGTAGCCAACGAGTAAGTTCTGCTTTTTAAATTGAGTACAGTACATCTGAAAGAGAAATAACAATTAGGCTATTTTGATCTGTTGTAGGCCTATGTCTTCTAAATTCGAAAATATTTTCGTTTTGCTCAGTTTCACTATTTTTATAAGCACTGTTCTTTAGTTACTTTACGCTAAAACTTTCTGTAGTTGGTATAATACGAAAACAAAATGACAAGACTAGCCAGGTCTTTGAACCGAACTAGAAGAAAAGTATGTCCTGGTTTATACTGGTGTGATCTACCGGTTGACCCACTTCATCTCACGACTTCTCAGCTGTAATAACCGCTGGCAAGGTTGAGATACTCCAGACAAACTTATTTCGTATGATATCTGGCCTCGTAGTAACCCTCACGTTCATTGCTAACATTTTCTGCGCAACATCTAATTCACTGAAAACCTCATTCTTAACGGTACTAGCAAATTCCATTCCCATAGCGCCTGTATTCAAAAGAGAACTTGTTAGCAGAGGAGTGGAGTTGTAAGAATCCCGTACCGTACTCTCAAGAGCGTTTCATTCATTGAATGGAGTGACACTATACTAGTATTCTGTCTGCTTCAGTCTCAAGATGTAGTAGACTGGCTGTAATACTTTCGCAGAAGCATCTAAGGAATCTCGTGCATTTCTTGACAGTTCTTTGAAACGAACTTCGGTCAAGAAACATTTACAGGAATCTTGTCTTGACTTACACACACGAACCTTAGTACTTGAACAAAAGGCTGTGTGGATTGTTGACCAGTACACAGATTGATATTGTTTAGAAGTAGGAAGTAATCTTTTACAGATTGGGTGTGTTGAATGTATAGTAGAAATGTGTCATAATTAGGGATGGGTCCTCGATACTTTCGATACCTCGATACTCTCGATACTTGCATGGTATCGGCATCGAACGATACTTCAGAAAACTCGCTCGATACTTTTTCGATACTTTTGTAATTCTGCAATAAATTGGGAACAAAAACTTGTAAGTGGACTGTTTAAAAACTAATTTTAGTTTTAATGTAGAGTTTAAAAATAATTATAGGCTACTGATGATATTAAATTTTGTCTCATTAAATATGCAGACTTAATTAATTTAGTTGGTATTACACAGTTCTCTCAAATTTTAATTTTTAATGTACCTATTTATTGAAACTGGAAATGTTGAAGGTATCGAGTATCGAGAAAATCTGGTATCGACCCATCCCTAGTCATAATACACCATTCCATTTTCTTCTCTCTTCCTATCTTTCTTTTTATGTTTCTTTCTTGCCTCCGAACAGTGAGGTATGTTAAAGAAATGTGTAATATGTTACCGTAGCCTATTATTACGTTTTCGTTTTTCTTTTCTGTACCAAATAGTTAATTTTATTGTTTATAAAATATGAGCGTATGCGTATTTGGAAAACATAAAAAATAAAGCTACTTATCTTTCTTTGGTTTTCTCTAACGATTTATTCATTTTGAGATCTGCAAGTCCGATGAATCGTATCAATAAATTTCCTGTAAATACATCCTTCGCTTCAGCAGTTAAACATTATGGTCATGGCATCAGTTAATGTGCATTTTGCAATAATAGCTGTCATCCATGCAATTATCAAACAATAGCCAATATTTTATGTAAAATAACAGGTATGAATAGCAATGGCAATTTTTTATGATGATGGTGCAATTGATGTAACATTACACGGAAGAGGGAAAAAGGAGTGTCCAAGAAAACTTGAATCCATTTTATCTGGTTCCGTGGACTGGTCAGAAATCAAACCCGAGTCCCAGTGGCATTTAGTTGTTTTCGTAGCCATTTGTTGAAAAAGTTTGTTCTAATTCTTGGACAAAATTGTTTGAATATTTATTTCTCATTGGATTATTTTTCACTTTGTAGTGTCTCATCTGAAATGTATGACAGCATCTCATGTAAATTTTCAAGATTCGTGATCAGTGCCTTGGCACAGTTTTGTAAACAATAACAGCATTACGTTGCAGCTTATAGACATTTCCCGGCATGAGAAGCCGTTACAATGTTGAATGGGTATAGCAGACTTGAATGACAAAGGAATCACTTATCTAATAGCCGACAAGTGAAAGTAAATTGCGAGTAACATAAAGGCCTCCGCCGAATATCGTCTGGGCTGAGGACATGCGAACTTTGCCTATCCCAAGGCCTCCCCATGAGGCCCGGAGGCAGAGTATATTTGCGTATGTATCGGGGTCCTTGTGTTGTGTGGGCTCATTGTATGCCCTGCTAATTGTGTGACCTATATATTGGAGGGCGAGTAGGCACTGCTAATAGGCGGGAATCTCAAGGCTCAGCAAGTAATGGCCCGCCAAGACTGGGTGCTGCCTTGAGAGCTCATTACGCTTTCTCGAAGCCTGTCTGCCTGGGAAGTTGCTTTAAATCATCATTATCTGTTTATATGCGTACCGGGGAGGTATTATACACCCTATCCCATATCTTTGAAATGATCCTTCTCCCATGTGGTATGTAGTATTGAATAGTATTACTTGAAGACAATAGTGATAATAAATCAAAACTATAGAAAGTTAAATCAAATACCTTAATATTCTTTGGCTAGTTTCATTATTCTACATTAAATCATGATTGTATTTCATGACATTTGGAAACATTTAGGAATTGATCTATATTTCAATATGTTTACAGTCAGTTTGAAAAATTAGTACGAAGTCGACCTAATATACCATATATATTTTTTTTAATTTGTCCCAGAGTTCCCCCCCCCCTTGAATTTTTGTCGGTTGTCTTAATCAGGGTCTAGCAACGTCTTGAGGAAAATGAGACATTTTATGTTAGATATAAGGTCTCCATATTCATCGGAACTTTGTAATCCAGTATAAACAGTTTAGAGTCCGCCACCGCCGCCTAATTATTATTATTATTATTATTATTATTATTATTATTATTATTATTATTTTCGTTGCCATCATTACTCATTTCGGAAAGTATGTGACCATATTGTTTAAATGACTAGTAGCATTTTGATTTGTGGCCTGGCTGGACTATTATAGAGGGATTGAGGAGAAGTCGTGGTAGTAGTAGTAGTAGGAGGAGGTGGAGGTGCGGCACGATCAAACAAACGGCAGCTCGCGGGTTGGCTGGCGCACGAGGAAATGACCTCGTTATGTCAGCAGTCACGTGACATCTCGTCTGCCGACTTTGAGGGTGTTCCCTTTGCTATAGTAGTACAACTGTTTGTTGATGTTTGTGTCTGTGTAATTTATAGGCCCTAGAATCCAATAGCATTCCTTCTTTGAAACAGTTGTCTTTAGTAATAATTTCCTTTCAGGACACTGGCAGTCCTAGACTTGGCGGTGCCTTGGGCCATTAATAATAAAAATATAGAAGAATACTTTTCTTTATATTTATACGAATTGAACATTTTAATTTATACGTGAATGAGACTAAAATAGTATATCCATTAGAGAATTTTGAAAATTTAGTATTGACAGTATAATAAAGCTGGATATTTCTACTGGTATTCAAGTGACACGCGTGTGTTGAAAATTCAAAATGTAACTCGACGACTATTTTTTCCGCCTAAAGTCTTCTAACGTGAGAGACCCGAAGGGAAAAAGACCATTTGGAAGATCTAGACGTAGGTGGGAGGACAATGTTAGGATGGATTTAAGGGAAGTAGGATTTGCGAGGGATAATTGGATGGAGTTAGCACAGAATAGGGTTGAATGGCGGGCTGAGGTAAGCTCGGTAATGAACCTTCGGGTTCCATAAAATAGATAATATTCATTTAGCTTGCTGAGGAATTGTCTGTTGCCATTGAGTAAGTAAGTAAAGTCTTCTATGAATTCACTGATATCTAGATTGGCTACCATTTTCCGTGGACAGGAGGGCTAAAGATGATAGTCGATCTTGTGTCATTTAAAACTTGGAAAAGCTATTTACAGACGCTGGTGTGACAGGAATAAATTGTACCTGTTAATCGTAGTGCGCCGTAAATAGTTCCACAACGTCAATACCAAGTTTATATTCTTCGTTCAATGAAAGTAGTCCTGGCAGGGCCTAGTTACCCACCATTCGACCCACAAGAACGTTACCTAGGGTATTTGTCCCGACTAGGTGACAGGAATCTAACCCGGACCTACTGCGTAAGAGGAACGAAAGCATCCCTGCGTCACAGCTGTGGACAGCTCTTGACTAAAATCCATAATAATTAACCCTACATTGTTATGGAGCACATTCAGAACCGTTTACAAGATCAATTGGATTGCTCCGTTCTTAATACAGACCAACATATTTTATCAGTTGAAGTTCCTAATTCAGGAGTATGAATGGAATGATTTCGCATATAAAGAGACCTTGGTTGAAGCAGTATTTTATTGTGACGGTCACCATGCTTTTGTTTTGAAATCTAAACACGAAATCCCTGGTGTACAGCAGATAGGAGAAATTCATTGAGGGAATGCTATGAATGCAGAGAGGGGACAGTATAGTTGTACACATTGGCTATACTACCGGCATGTTTATGGGTTTGTTCTGCAAGTTTTACGTCCACATCTGTGTATCGTCGATAAAATAAATACCCATTGTTATAAGTTCAGTCAAGTCTTCATAACTCAGTAAGGTTTGTTGATGTCGATGTGTTCGGCACAAGTCACAACATCTTGGTGCTCGGTAATCTTTTTTTGAAGTGAAACTTCTTTAGGCGCGCTAGAAGTAAATCGAGAGCTAACCGAAAGTTGCGTTACGAAGAAAATCGTCACGAAAGTAGGGGGGTTGTGACGGACTGCACAGAAAACAATCAACTCAATGAAATTAAAAAATTAAAAAATAAAAAATTCCAAAATTAAAAACCGAAATCCAAAATTAAAAAATCTAAAAATCCAAAAAATTAAAAATTTCAAAGATCCAAATTTAAAAATCTAAAAATCCATAGTTAAAAAATCCAAAATAAAAAATCAAAGATCCAAAATTTAAAAATTCATAAAACCAAAATGTAAAAAGTCCAACAATCCAAAATCGAAAAAATCTAATAATCCAAAATTGGAAAACAGAAAAATTAAAAAATCAAAGTTTCACTTGTCGCGTGACATTCCACGCACCCGATTTTTAAAAATTCAGCTTTATTTATACTCCTCGAGCATTGAACCCATATCAGGAACCCGAAGGTTTTGTGTATATACCAATAGGCCAAGCAACTAGGTAATGTGCAACTGTTTTCTGTTGTATTTATGTCTTTTAATTAAACTTGAGTAATTTTAATGATTATGGTATAGGATGAAATAGTGAGGATGATTTATGGTAAGTAAATATCCAACTCTGCATTTGCCGTTATGACTGGGAAACCATGAAAAAACTATAAGTCAAATTAGCCGGCCACGGGATTTGAACCTGGGGCCTCCCGAAGCACCTCTTGAGAGAATGTGAAAACAGCATAATATGTAAATATTAGTTAGAGACAAATACAGCTGATTTGATTTGCTGGATCTAGTAGTTTGCATGCTGTATAAGCCAAATACTTGTTGAAATCTGTATTCAGTAGGTGCAGCCTCTCTCTGGCGTAAAAATTCCGCGGATTTCCATCCTCTAGCTTTGGGTTCACATGTGATAAATCCGCAAAACATTCTGTCATTGTGTTTTTCTTTCCGGAATTTGCAATGTCTCCGAACACATTCTTGTACACTTCACAAGTGGCATCTGCTTATACGGAGTAGATTCCCGATTTCTATTACCGGCGTGCAAATTTTTTTCTTCTCTCTCTGTAAAGATTTTACTGTAATATATTCAGTAAGATATAACTAGCAATATTTTAATAAAAACAAAATTTTAACATTTAAAAAATGTTTTTGTTATCACTACCCTGGAAAGGATTTATGGTATTCTCCCCTAGCTTGGCGGTAGTGTAGCTCCATTTTTCTTTTAGGCGGAGCTATATTTTCCCAATGGGATGATGAGGGGATTATGTGAATACTAGAGAGTATATAATTTAAACATAGTAGGCCTAATAGTTTTAAGAATGTTCCCGAACAACAATATTATAAACTCAACTAAAGAAAATGGAAAAATCAGATGTTTTGATGATAATATCACAGTATACGTATTAATACAGTAAAGAAACTCAGTCCGTTTTTCTGCCATACGGACATGCGCGCGCAGATTCCATGCGATCCTACCGGCCAATGAGTAATACTACAATCACTACTGCGGGAAGAATGGAAATAAATAGGAGTCTTGAATTTTTATAGCAATGCGTGTTTGGAAAGGATGTTATTGTTCTGCTATAAATTGCAGTAACAATATTTAGGAAGAAATCCTGAATTGCATTTCTTCACTTTCCCAAAAGATCCAGAAAGGTAAGAAGAAAAATACGTAATATTTATTGTATGCCTGCTGGCTTACTCTTGACACATGTTCTGGTGTGGTTATGTTTACATTTACTTTAATGTAATATTTTTATCTTTAATTATGTTGTAATTTCTAACAATAGATACTAATGAAATGAAAATGTCAGCAGTCTATATCACGGTTAAAGATAGCAATATTTAGGATGTCGTATTGTGATCGCTTAAGATAACACAATATTTGCTGCGGTGCAGCTTATTTCCTATGTGCATTGTAATGTATATGTCAGGGCCGGTTATGTATACAAACATGTGTGCCGTGTTGGCAGTCAAGAATGGCTATGTGAGCTCTAATGCACATGGCCATTTTGCAGCATGTAGCCGATTTTTTTTCTTTGCTTGCACAAACCTGACAATCAAAGATCCACATGCCCGGTTGTAAGGATCAATGCTAAGGAATATCAGTGCACATAACTCAATTTCGTAAAAAAGTGCACATAGCCGATTTTACAGGCGGTACGATATTTATTTTCTCGAACACGATGTAGGCGTAAAGATGACGAAAACATAATCTTACATCATAAATTCTCGGATACATGTGCCATTAAGGTGTTTGCGACAGTAAACTAACATGACATCATTATCCAAACCTAGGCAAGCAATAGGCTTACCTAAAATAGGCTACTGTTAAGAAGCGTATCTAGTCCAAGGTTTTTCCCACCTTTAAAATCAACGTTTAAGTTATAAATTATATTAAAGAGTGACCTTTGAATATAGGTTTGTCACACTGCTCGTCCTCAACTTCATTGTTGAGATTGTATTTTGTTTCTGTATCTTACGGCTTCGATCTACCTTCAATTGTTGTAATGATTTCAGGTGTAAAAAATGGGTCATCAATAGTCGGCGAGAAGACCTACTAACAAAAACTTTAAAATATTTAAATGTAAATTGCCGCCTATGTTTGGAACACTTCGAAAACAGCCAGTTTATGAATTCCAATAAGAACTCTTTAATTAAAACTGCTGTACCGACTGTATACTAAAAGCAGTTTTGGAGTATTAGAAATTGAGAAATATTGATAGAAACCTATATTTTTATTTGAATTTTGTATTGTATCTTATGTAATATTGTATTATTTTTGTAAAATGATGACATTTCTATTCTAATGTAATATAAGGCTACTTTTAAAAATAAAAATGAGTTATAATTGGTTTTCCAAGAATCATCTTGAAGTTATTAAAACTTGTAATAAGAATAGCCCTAGGAACTGCAGTGCAAGTTACAGGTAAGTGGCATTTAAAAATTGTGCCTGATCTTAACTAAAATATAATACATGCTTCATTGTTTCTTAAATTTAAAATTCAGTTTTGAAAGAAGATTTTTTTCTCTTATTATAACATATTTTGTTATGTGTTTATGCATTTTCCCAAGTTATTTTATATGGTGAGAATGCAGTTTTACTCAACCGCCGCATGGAGCGCTAGTGTCGCCCAGCTAACAAGTTGTCATAGGACTTTTAACACACAGTTTCCTTACTGTATTAATACTTATACTGTGATAATATTATAGGAGAAAAATTCCTCTGACACAGGATTCGAACTCTGGCTTAGCTCAGTTGGAGATAGCTAAAAGGTCCTGGGTTTGAATCCCAGTGTCAGAGGAATTTTTCTCCTAAAATCTTGTGCAATGTGATAATCTGTGGTTCATGAATGCATATATCCAGATGTTATATATTAACAAGTAAAATCGATGTAGGCCTGCTACAAATTGTGCTGTGACTATATTCGACTTTCTGTCTGATTTTGTGGAAAGAAAGTACACTGATTAGAGTTATAAGAAGAAATATATCTGGGATGACAGCTGTAATTTTATTCCTGGAGCAGTGCTCACAGTGATGTCACATGGGTGCGGTATTACGTAAGAGCTGGCTGTGTGATCGACCCACGCTCGAATCCCTGCGCGTACTTTCACTCTCTGCTGTGCAGTATAGTTCGGTCACTGCTCTTCCCTAACTGTGACACGGCCAATCGATACGCCTCCCTGCAGCCACCAAAACAAACACAGTCTGCTGCCCTGACTCCGTCAAAACATACCAGCCAATCGCATGCCACATTGAACTCACGGTACTATATTTTTAAAACACAGC
Source organism: Ectobius pallidus (assembly GCA_964059195.1). Classification (NCBI taxonomy): domain Eukaryota; kingdom Metazoa; phylum Arthropoda; class Insecta; order Blattodea; family Ectobiidae; genus Ectobius; species Ectobius pallidus. The sequence continues at coordinate 73,184,827 of CAXKWD010000010.1, read as the reverse complement.
ATGCTGGGATATGGATTGTACTGGAATTCCACGGTGTTACGGTATTAAACCAATAACTCTAACGTATTCAAATAATTGCTTCCACCCATTGGAATCATTTACAAGGTTTGTAGGTTTGTTTTGCTAACCACACGATTAATATCTCTAATGGAGTCTTGAAAATAAGTTTATAATTTTTTGAGGTTTCTAGACTAGCACTTGCAAGGTTTTATTGTTATCTAAATTTCGTTCAGTTAGGTCTGTTGATCGAAAACAAACAAGAAAGTTTTCTTCATTAACAATAGTATTAAACTAGAAACTACAATGCCTAAAAAATATTTTGAATGTCTTTTTTATCATTAAGAACTTAGCTTAAATCTAACACCAGCTTGTCGCGAGTTCTGTATGTACTTTCTACGGGAGGAGATGCTTCGAATTGATGAAAGCTTCGCATTAATTGTAAATGCTGAGAAAAGAATTATTATTCTTATTCCCTAGAACGCTCTACCCGGTATTTTCCCCCATAACAATTAATTCTTTCAACACGCAGACGAGCTGAAAGCTCGTTCACCATAATAATATTAGGTGTATTGGTAAATATAACAGAACGATCCCTTTGGGCTTAGGAACAGGTCTAATGTTTTATTTGTCATTCTACCTCTTATTTTTGCTACAAATTCACGGATTATCTGGAAATTAAACGAATGCATTTCAGCTTTTAATATTCTTTGACTTACACACGATTGTAGTCTATTAAATATTAGTGAGCATTGAAAACATTTTAAATAGTGAGTTACTTTCTTACACGATTAATGTTAGGGAACTATTGAGCCTTCGAAGTTCTCCTATTCTATTCGTAGACCTAAATTCAAAATTATTTATCCCTATTACTAATTCAAAATTGCTTTGTAAATCCAAATGAGGCGTGAATTCTCCGTAAATTTTAATTTAACGCCAGTAGAGGAAAATGAGTGAAGATACTCATTAAAAAGTGCGCAGTAACCTCTTGTTTCGGATCAAGATTTCCTGCGGTGGTCGTATTCAGCCCGGCCGCCAAATGGATGTGTAATTAGGACGTTCATTATCTTGGCTGGCCTACTTGTGTTCCTTCAGCTCATGGGTGGCCGGCTGGCCCTTGTTTTTATTTAGCTCAGTACAGGCCTTGTGTAGGTACTGGCACATTCTGTTTCCCAGGCCCGCGGTAATCACTAATCGTAGTTACACACTATTATTTTATAGGTCTCATGCCTTATATGAAATAAGACCTGTGTTGAGAGATGGTTATGGTAGGAAAATGGTTACAAGTGTTTTTTCTTTCTTTTAAGACACGCCCCTTCGTCCTGCAGGGATGGATTTAGGAGCACATTTAGTGAGATTGAGCCTTAATTTTTGGGTTCGTCTTTCAATTTTACTATATAGAGATAAACATATTGACTGTGGAAAACAGAATAGAATGCGTAAAGTAGTCCCTGGACAATCAATATTATTGTCAATATTCGCTTCAATATTGACGGAGGACCATATTGATGGAAATATTGATCGTCTAGGAGCGTATTGAAACGTCCTATCAGTATTGACGGACTTTGATAGAAAATTATATTTTCTGTCAATATTGAAGAACCGTTTGAACGTCTAGGAGTTTATTGCCAATATTTCCTTCAATATCAGTTGTTTGAGAGACTGCGAAGTGATTTTTTGTAGTCATCCGATTCTGTAGAACACAACAAATTAAGCGAATATTTGTGTAAAGCGGTACTCACCTTGTACCACTATTTGGACCAGCATTTATTTCTTTCACTGATTTTTCTTTTTCGCACTGTGTAAGAGCCAATGCTAGAAAATCCAAATCCGAACTAGAAAACATTTCGAAATTCACTAAAAAACCAAAAAAGCTAGAAAAACAAAACAAAGCACTAAAACAGCCACGATCATGCAGCACGAATATTTTTGCCAGAATGAATATCGGTGAGATATTGATGCGTTTTGAAACATATTGATGCGCGCTTCGATATAGAGCGTTAATATTGAAGAGAATATTGACAGTATTATTGATCGTTTAGGGGGCCCATGACGAATAAGAGCTTTACTCAACATGGCTAAATCCGGGCCCATGCTTATGATAAAGTAAAAAAATTGACGCTTTATTGGGCGTCATAATTGAAACAGTAGAGCCATTTAAACTGAGGTAGCAGGCACTTAAGTTGTCGCGAGTACATGTAAGCATTTGAAATATGTGCAGTGTTAACAGGATGCTATGGGATTATCTTGTGGTAGTGGTTAAGATATCGGAAGCCACTTTGTACCTCGCAGACCCCCTGCTGTATACATGCAAAATAGAAGTACAGTACTTTCCTTTTCAAGCGGCGTCACGTATTGATTTTTCTCATGTGTTGTCCATATGGTGGCTTGCCTTTGTGCACACTCTGCAGGGGAAAGAGTCGACGTTGATGAATTGGACTCAGGAACAATACACGAGGTTTTCTTACTACAATTCACAAGGGGTGGTTCGTATTGTATGCGATGTAAACATGCCTCGCTGCAAAATACGACTTCTGTCTGCACTAAATCGAACTTTCCTGTTAGAGATTTAACTACAATTCAGCAACGAACAAAATGGATTTGATTCTAGTATGAGATTTTATTTCGAAATTCTTTTACTTTTCTTGTTTTTCTTCTTTTCGTTTCGTTTCGTTTCGTTCATTCTTTCTTTGATTAGCTCTGATATTTTGTGTCAGTCTTCATGTTCTCTTTCGTTCGATTAAATTATTATTATTAACTATCGTCGTCGTCGTTTTTCTCCTATAAATTGAATGCATGTTGCCGTTGATACTTCATGAAAGTAACCAATAAATGTTTTTCTTATGGAAGCTTGTCTCTCTCCATTCTTTTCTCCCTGTGCTATTTAGTTAGTTTTTTTTTCCCCATTTTCATTTTTTCTTCGACAGAAGGTTGAATTCGTTTGGTATAAATTCTTTTAGCACTTGTCTTTTACAAATTATCTATTTTCAGATATTGATGTTTAGTCTATAGTCTGCTAAGTTTTGATATCACGAATTTCTTTATTCGTAAGCGGGAATCTATAATAATGATAAAAGTAAACTTATCGTAATCAAAATAATCATGGTTTTTTTTTTTTAATGATGGATATTAGATTGGAATTCGTACGCAAGTTACCATATTTTGTCTGCCTGTCTGCTTGCCATGTAAATGGTTGTTTCTTCTGAAGATATTTTTCTCCATTTAACACCTTCCTCGACACGCCAGACTCTAATCAACTTTTAAAAAAAAGTTCTAAGGTCAATTATTGACCATATATTTTAGAAGTAACCATGTAAGTTTGCCTCCCTCGATATAGATTAATATAGACTCTTTGCATGTCATTTATGGCGTTTCGTTCGGACGGGAAGATTGTTTAATTTACTTGTATGGAATTGGCCACATGTTCCCACTGGCTTGCTGGTGGTGTGAATGGGTTAATTTGCACCACCCGCTTGTGCGTGCTATAAGGTGGACGCCGATGACCTGGTTTCACTGGGAAATTACCTTTTATTTAACACGAGGTGACACCCAAACTCAGCCCGACGCTGAGGGATACTCAGGTGCACACGCACTGGCGCCGTCTGGCACGGCTATAACACGCACGTGTGTTTATGTTGGTAATGCAGGTAACTGCCTTGATGCATTTAGACCAGTTCAATGGTAACTCCATGCATAGGCCAATACTAGTCCGCAACTCTTGTTTTCACTAAAATCTAAAATCCTTTTTAAAATGAAACATGTTTACTGTTAGATTTTACGAGTATTTGTTTTACCCGCATTTCATGGTATTCACTCATTTAAAATTTAGCCAGTATGAATTAATTGTATGCACAATGAGTTTTGGTTCCTAGTAATCAAAAGACAACATTTTTAAGTTTGATTTGCACCTAAGGTAAAATTGAAAAAAAATCCTCACTTATTAAAACATTTTTTAAGCATGACAAAGCTTGATATGCTGTTCTTAATAGCCTATATTAGGCTGTTGCAATTCCATGCTTTTATTTTGTGGATGCATTTCTGTTTTACAACTATATAGTATATGCTACATGTCTTTAGATATATTCATCGCGTTTACGAGAAATTTAGAGCAGAGATAAATCTTGACAAAATATTCGTTAGAAATATCTATTATCTGAAGGGCTGTTCTAACTGGCACTTGCACGTTTGATGTATATCAACTTTATTTAATAGAAAATAATTTGGGAGCTACTGGATTTAGTTCGATATTCATTTGAGGCTCCCTAACTACGAGATATTGCAGAAGACAACACAAATTTTAGGATCGTCCAACCTCTCTCTTTTTGACAAGCAGCTTTGTTACTTAATTTGGAATGGTCCCACCCCAGATTGTGTCGACCTCGACACCATGGCATAGATATCGATATCATTATGTGCTAATCAAGTGGTATTGCTTGTAGTTAATGGGGTGTATAATGGTATATAGTCTAGACTAGCGCCAGACAATTTGATTCTTTTTCCCCGGAATAAAGGCTAGCAGGGTGTGGTGATTACAGTTTCCGACCAGACATTGAGATGTAATACTTGACCACACCTCTCTGTAGTTAACTCCAGAAGTGCTGCTTTCAGCCGTTCTTTCTAGATAAATCCCCTACTGTTTGTTACCAATAACTATTGTGGGTGCTATTATTGTACCGTTCCATTTTTTAAGAGTTGTAATTTTCTTTGAAGACATTTTACGACATGCACAGAAGGATTAGAATAGCTTCGTTTTCACCTGTATTCTTTGCTTTGGTAGGCCTACGCGTTTTCTTGACAAGTTGCGATCTAATATAAAATGAGATTATGTCAGTTCCAAATTTAAAGTAATACTCAATTACTTTTATATGTATAAAAAAGTTCATACATATGGTCGTGTTGACGGTTGAAAACTGAAGAACATACAGACGTAGGTCGGAAGTTTCAGTGAAGTTGGTCCTTTGGAAACATATCCACGGCCCAGATTTTGGAAAGGAATATTTTAAGGAGTATTTATGATTTCATTCAATTTATGACAACTTAATAGGTATGTTGCGCTTATGTACCTGCTTTTTAATTCCCCTACCATCTACACGGCGTCTGAAAAGCCCCGCTTAATCGGTACAATACATGTCCCATGAATTACACCACGTTTGTTGAAGGGATCATAATATTGTTTCGCATTTGATCATTCTCGTGTGAAGATGAACGTATCTCAAATCTTTACGCTCTAACCAGAGATTCAACATACCCCTAGAGAGCTTAGTCTATTCCATTCATATGCCCGCGAGTTTGGGTCCATTCGGGGGTCTTCCTGCCGATGCTCCGAAAATGTAATATCCAGTCAGTCCCATACAGAGTAAATAAAATGTTACCGTTTTACCTATAGTATCAGAAACAAATAGTAACAAGTATTTTTTAAAAATAGAACAAAGAGAATCCAGTGAAATAGTGAACATAAACAATATCAATCCGGGAGTATGACCCATCTGTGGTGCTGGCTTCTCAAATACCCATTTTATTATATAATTGCGAATTTTGGCAATTCTGGAACTTACCAAATAAACCATAACAGATTGCTAGGAAGCAAAATAGGTAGTAAAGTCTCCATTTCGAAGCGAGAATATCTTAAATGAATGTGATGTTGCTATTTTGCCCTAATTCATTGATTACTTTTTTTATTTCTAATGACAGGTTTACATGAAAATAAATAAGTAACACAACATAATGCTTACAAAATACAGTACACAGCAGTACAATACAGTATTAGAGAGGGTTACACAGGATGTTATACAGTCAACATTTTTGTTCTTGCTTCCCAAGACCGGTCCCATTGATTACTTAAAATAAGCCATTTCGTTGTTTACCACCGCACTGGCTTAAGTGTAAGAAATCGTGTATCCACCCTTTGTCTAAGCCCTTGACATGAATTGGCTGTAATTTATTCATGCTGCTCACTGAAATAGACACGTGGACAGGTATTGAGCAGCCAGACAAGGACGTTCGAAGAACTTTCAAGCCTCCAGTCAATATCACCTTCCCACCTAATATCACCTTATTATACAGTCAGACTAGCCTCTTGGGTAGAGTGTGCCTTATTTCCACATTTGATCTATGAATTTAAACTATCGGCATTAGCAAAAATGCCCTATCTTAAACCGTAAGTATTCCTACGTTCTTGGTTGTAAAAAACATTTACACGCTCCAAGACTTCATAAAACTTAGCACTTAGTACTGTAGAATTTCTTTGTACAAGGGCACTAGTTCAAAGAAACAATCCTAGTACTTTCGGTAGAAAATTATTTTGCGTATAATGTACTGTATTTTTTTAAATATAGAAATGGGTAGAAGTATATAAATAAGTGACTTGAAGTTCTGTTTCCTCCCTCTTCGGAAGACCTAATTTCAAACTAGAATAATTAGTGACATGAAGCAGATTTAGTAATAGAGTATTTCCACCATCATTGTGAAAACGCAAGCGATAGTGAGCTGTGAATATAAACTCAACTTTAGAATGAATGTATTGATGAATATCATTCCCTTAGTGGTATAGTTAGTTAATAGAAGGTGAAGCAATTTCCGCCTATGTACCATTAACTCAATTCCAAAATATCCATGTGAGAGAATTACCAGATAAGTCAAACTAGCAAAACCAAAATATTACTCTATTAAATGCATATATTTGTTATCTAGTAATTCTTCCACGTGGTCTTTTTGGAATTCTTACTTAATGAGTTAGTAGATTATTTTAGATTAGGCTAAAAAAGCTTCACCTTCTGTCAGTAGAACTGATGTTATTTGCAGCATGTATTATGTAGTGTACATAATTAGGAGTAAGCCTCGTTCGGAAAAAAACTGAAAGAATTTATCCAAATCAACTCGAGTATTAAAAGCGACAGACTGCTCAAATGGTAAATAAGCCTATGAAGGGTGTGACTCTTCCATAGTAGATATTTTAGTGCCTGGAATAAATGCAGCTTGATTAATGATCTTGGTATAACTGCATCTACGAGTAAATGGATGTTAGCCAGATGCAGAGAATTGGCAGCGGCCAATGAAAATTTTAGATATCTTTAACTTCTAGTAAGCAATATTTTCACAACATAATAATTATTAGAAATGTTCACCCCTAACATGGAACCGCAGTTCCCCTTTACATTTATACTTCATCGATATCTATTCCTGCCCTCAGTTTTTGCTAATAGAGTTAATCATTTGTGGATGTAGTTATCCCTAACAGTGAAAAAAGAACATTAACATCAATGTGTTGTGTAAGAATAATTTTGAACATTTGGTAAGCCTGATAGAATCGTCCTTTATTTGGAAGTTTTTGCTGTAGGGAGGAACAGCCGGCAAGGACGCTCGCAGGAAACTCCGAGCAATTTGCAGGCGCCGTTAGCAATTACATTATCAGCGGGAATTTGCTAAAAATACTGAGGCAGCTACCTGGATTTCCATGGCTGCCTGTCATGGTTTTAAAAAATTAACTTTGTGTTGTGCAACTTCGCTATCACAAGCCCCACCCCCTTTTTGTAGTCATGTCATCATGACATACAGTTAATGTAGATTATCTCATCTATTAGGCTATCAGTTACTTCTATCTGCAAACCGTTAGATGTTGCTGTTTTTGCTTACTAATGGAGCAAGGAATATTGTTAGACGGAGTAAAAAAATAGTCAATTGTTGAAAATCAGCACTAGTGTTATCAGGAAGAGTAGGCGTCATATAACTTTTTGCAATTTATTTGCAATAGTTAGTTAGTACAACAGTCGCTTATCTTTCACAAATAGGCCTGGAATGAATTCGTTGTATTAACGTAGACTTGCACCGACGGTGAGTTCATTTCTTAGTTGCAAACACATTTTTTCGTATTTATTTGTGCCTGAGTGTTATCTAAAGTAGGAGATAGTAGAGTTTAGTTAAATATAATAGTCTATTTGAATTTATTGAACCTTTACTAGAATATTTGAACGGAATATTTGTGGTATATCAAGATATATGAATTGTTGCATTAACGGCCACTATAATTTAAATATGTACCCTAAATATGTTTCATCTATACATCAGATCAGTTCATCGGCCACAAAGTCAGAAAAAGTTTTGTTTCCTCTCATTCCTTGCTTATCACAGTTTCTTACACAGTTATCTCTAGACACTTTATAAAGCAGAATTATAATTAAATTGCCAAATATTTCCACTTTTTAAAACATGTTCTTTAAAAAAAATATATCGAAGTTCCTTTGCTTGGGTGGACTGTTTTATAATCCTCGTTTATTGTATGAAATGACATTCGTTCGGTCAGTTTTGTAAACCAATTCACGTTATCTTGGGATGTATTAATTGGTTTCAGGTGCATGCAGACACGCTTTATGTCAATGCGTTTGTAGTTATCTTCCGAACTATATAGGTGTTAGGGGAACTGAATGGTACCCGGTTTCGAGCCGGTTTGAATGGCGGGATTTGAATTGTGTTCTAATGCTATGTGTGAGATCCAGGGATGCGTTGAAGAGATTGGCAGGTATCATTTCACATCATATCTGTTTTTATGTGCTCTATTGTAACGGTGGTCCCCTTTCTCTTTGTTATAACATGGCGACTGAAACAACGTTTGTAATGGCTCCCCGAAATAATGAAATTGGAGCTGAAAGGGGTGGAGATAATTTTCGCTGGAAGTGAGAAATGTAATTCAGCGCGAGATTATATCTGTTTCCATTCCGTGGTGGCTTCGCTCCCTGCATCTTTACTGCTGAATTTTGTTCCAAGCACGTGCGTTACTTTATTTCCTCCAGAAAAACGAGCGCGTGGAAATCGTCTCTATTCTGGGGCACGTGCACATCAAAATCTGGCAACTGTCTTATTTCATCAGCTGTTGTCAGTATTTTCAGTTCGATCCTTGATATTTATAAACCATAAACATGGTTTCCGCTCCTTTATTTCTTCTGCGGAGCTGAGAATTTATCTTGTTATGGTTTTGTTATTTGCTAAAAGAAAAAGACAAATGACCTTATCAAAGTCGATTTGCTTCCACGCATGATCTGACTCAGACACGAGTCAGCTAGATTTTAAGGGGGATAGAATTAGGTTGCTGATCAAATTTGGATACAAAATTGAAGTTTAACATGCGATATCATAGGCCTATATGAAAATTGTAGGAGGAGGGAAGAGTATGAAATGAATAGGTATTGACAAAAATGAATGAGGAAAATAAAATACCGGTTTAGTTGAATAGTCTTTAGAAAATCAAACGGAATGACGACATGATGAAGAATAAAATGCTTATTGCTAACTGCATTAAGAGACAAAGAGTTTTTGCATTTAGATGCAGTTTGGCAAATTCTCTATGCTATTATTGATTACATTAAGATATTTTGGTAAACGTTTTAACATACAGGTATTATTGTGCGGGATTTCAGAAATTATTTGCTGAAGGACTTGTTTCCTGTCAAGTTGAACAAATTTCCTATTACTGTACATTTGACTTCTAATCTCCATCGTTGTTGTGCCAGATGTGTATTTTGATCAGTTCCTGTCATATGACAAGCGGGTTTTGCCCTTTGTCTTGTTACGTATCAGATGGTTACTTATATTAGGATGGCTCCCCATTGTGTCAGTGGAACAGCAGGTGCTGGCAATTAGCAACCTCTTCATGTCAGCAGGTGCAGCTTGCGTTTCCTCCCTCCTATGCCTGTCCACGAGCCAACCTAGCGGTAAAAACCACATTGCGTCTCAATGTGATATAATATAACAAAGAAGACTAAGGAGAAAAAGCAGTGCCTCCGTTTTTTAGCACTTCTTTTTATAACCTGATATTTAAGTTTAGTCTGTAAAAAATATTAGAATCTGCAGAAGAAATCGTAATCCCAATCTAACTTGCAAAACATTAAGAGCGTCTCATGTATTGCAGTCATAAGACTTGAACTTTTCAAACAGTGTTTATCATAATTCCAAGTACGTAAACTAAAATTAATAGGGAAATATAATTGTGGTGCAATTCAAGAGAGGGGGTGTAGAGGATTAGATATACTGTATTGGTTTGACCCAAGAAGTCATGTGAACTGTTACGTCTCGACAACTGTGTAGACCTGCTTTCTTTTTAAATTTTATTTTCACTCTATTTTACAATGTTGTGACTTTTATAATACTTACTACATACGGAGAGTGTGATGTAATTGTGACATTTTATGCTTGTACACCAACTTGGTTAAAGAAATAAGACTATCCAACATGGTAATAGTAGCCCTTTGAGTCCTGACTAGACTTCTGAACAGTACTTGAGCTATTGGTAGTCACTTGGTATTTTATTCTCAACAGTTTACAAATCGAAAGTAAGAAATTAGAAATAAGACTTTCCTTTGAAGGCAAACATTGATACGGGATACTGAAACATCAGAAGGGGCTGTGTAGTTGTCCAAGTCGTTAAGTGACGGTCCTTTTCTGTTCAGGTAACTTGATCTCTTTGGGATGAAAGATTGAAAGTGAAAGGAGTTATTTAGAATATAAATATTTCGGTTACGGGAAGAAAGGAAATAAACCTATATTTTTTCGTATTTATTCTTAGTCGATTATTATTAGTCTGTTGTTATTATTATTATAATTACGATACTCAAATTGTACTGTATAAACTTTGTTTTACACATTTCATTTACAAAGATATCGTTTTTATTTTGCATTTTCGCATTTTTAAATTAAAAATACTTTTCTTTAATTTTGGAGTATTATTATTATTATTATTATTATTTTGACGAATTTTGTCTTTTGGGTCATTTTGTCACTTTGTTCACATTATTTTGTGAAATGTCACCAGGCCTTAAATAATAGTTTATAAAAACACTTATTTGAAAATACCGGTACTGAAAAAACAGAATTAAATTATTTTGCTGATAGACAGTGGATGTCTCGCAAACGTCTGCAGATGACTTAGTCACAAAGCTTGCGATCTGTTGAGATGGTGTGTTACTAGTGGGTATACAGTAAGAAGACTTAAAAGAACATACTTATATTAGAGGCCCTTATTGGGCGTATATTTAGTTTTTGCCTAATTTTTAATAACTTTTTAAATATTCATTGTAAAGATTATAAAAGTTATACGATCCTTTTTTCACTGTGTGGTGCATTTTCTTCAGTTTTGTAAACTAGGATTTTAAAGTGAATTTTATTGTTTTAGCTCATCAATATCCGGGTTATTATTATTATTATTATTATTATTATTATTATTATTATTATTATAGTACGTTGCGATAGTGTACATGTTATTCTGATTTAGTCGGTCAGTTTTCTCTTGGGGGTAGTAATTATCTTCAGTTTTAAGTTCACCATTACTGTCTTCCCTGCGTGGATTTCGAAGAGCTTTGCAGTATTGATAGTGTTATTAGTTTATTACCATACCTTATATGAGCAAATTCCACTTGACGTATGCTTCAGTGAAATGATTTCCATGTTAAGCCAATAGAACGTTTCATTGATTGGAGGACATATAAATCGACTTGATTTCTTTTTAATTTTTATGTATGACAGTGGTATGATAATTAAATTTTGAAATTAGCCAGGTTTCTTTCAATACAAAACAAAGGTACAGACCATTGGAAAATTTGGAGAATTAAATGTTCATTGTATTAATAAATCCTGTCTTATCGCAACATGTTGAGCATACGCTTTACGTGTAAACCTCTGCTGTTAATTATATTACTGAGTACAGGTATACAGTTAGGTGGGTAGACGAGACGAGCTATTATGAGAGAAAGTGATTGGGATGCTGATGAGTCAGAGCAACTAGACGGCCTTGTGCACCCACGTGACGCCCAGGGCGACGCCTGCTCATTGATCAATTTCGGGAGACTCTTGCACACCAGTGAATTCGCTGGACAACGTCCACTTAAATAATCGCTAAGAGAACATCGCACGCACTGTTCCAGCAGATTATGTCTCATAATTTCGCTGTCAACGTGGATATCAAAAATGTATGTTCCATTTAATTGCCTCTTCTTTCCTTCCTGCTGTAAATTTAGGCCATATCCTTTTCGCTTTTCATATTAGACTATGGGCTCTGACGAATACTGTTGGCATAAAGTCTAAACCCGCTACATATTAGGTCTGTTCGCAAAGCTAAATCACGTACTGTCAAGTACCACGACGCATGCGCACATTTTGAATATGCTGATATATGACATTGTGCGCATACGTTGCGCAGCGAGACCGACAATGTGTACATGCGTCGTGGTCCGTAACAGGGATTTACTTTGCGAACAAACCTAATGGTTCCCGAGCATTGTGAAGATAACATATACGGGTATTTTGTGTACAACATATGTTTTGAAGAAAATACCTGATTATATTAATTAGGAATTTACAGATATTTGTGTGGAGAAAACCTGAAGTGAAAATGTTTTTTAATGTTTTGCTTCCACCGATTAGTGGCTCTTATTTTAAGTACGGTTAGATATCTTCTGTTTATACCATGAACAAAGCCGAGAAGGAAAAGCGGACAAAGTCGACAGCTTTTTTCCCTGTTACGGTATTACTAAACTTCTTCAGAATCATCTTAAGGAATGTTAACAAATCACTTACCGTATTTTACGGACTATAAGACGCTCCGGACCATAAGACGCACCTTGATTTTAGGATGGAAATTTAAAGGAAAAGAAATTTAATGTCATTCTAAACGAATTATTTTAAAGGGAATAATATACTTCATTGCATAAAATAATTATAGCCTTGTACAATGGAATCACTTCTAACTTAAAACTTGCGTTGTACGAAAATCTCTTCTGTACAGGTGGCATCGCGTAAATTTTAACTGAACTGATTTCTCATGAAAGACTGAAAATAATTTTACTCACATTCCTTTCTTTTTTCAATGTATACCTGGTTTCCAGCTACACTCATTTTGCGATTGTGACAAGTGCACTAATGTACAGTTTGTGCCAAAATTTTAAACTATTTTATCGTTTACAACACCTTGTTTATAACTCGTATTCCGGCAATATTTACCATAATTTTTTTTTAGTGTACCTCGGACCATTAGACTTACCCAACTTTCAAGTCAAAAAGTGCGTCTGATGGTCCGTAAAATACGGTAAACTGATAGAATAGTGATTAGTAAAAGTTGTGAACAAAATAATATCCAGGCGTATGTATGTCTCAGCCAAGTTGGATGACTCCGCCCAACGGAACTTGGGTGGCGCATGAAAAGAGTAGTTTTCCCTTATTAGCTATTCATGTATTATGGAAGGGAAATATTCTTGGAATAGGAAGGTAAATTTATCCGTGCCGACCGAGTAATGACAAAGCTGTGTTGCGTGACTGGGTCAGATGAGTGTAATTTGCTGTCTATTTTTATTTCCAGACTACGTGCGTGTTGTCAATACGTCACTCTGCTACTACTCTCTCTCTGCTAGAGTAAAAGTTAAAAGACTAGAATGTCAAACTCGTGCTCCCTTATCTATTCCAGGCCTCCCGTTTGCGTGGTTGTGTTTGTTGCAGTCCCTTCAGTATTGGTTTGATTCCCTACTAGGTCAAGGGCTTCCCAGAAACGAGGCCAGCGTTTGCTAGTGTTTGTCTGGGATTCCCTATCCAGTCATTGTCTGGGAACAGAAATACACGGTGGTTCATTTCACGGGGTGTTTCTGTGGAGTGTTCTTCAGATGCCTGCACTGGGGGGATTTCTTTACACCCTAGCAGTCTGGTGACGCAACAGGCGTCTTTGGACCGTTTCGCTTTCCACATTTTTTCGCCACCATTCTTTCAATCTGGGATTGATTTACCCTTCAGTGTTCAACATTTGATATTCAAGAACACAAGAACACACGCCTATGTATTTATCTCTGTGTTCGTCTTTTGATCAATTTGTAGTCGACTACGATAAACGGGATACATTCGCCCCCTTTAAATGTATAGAGGGAGGATAATTTCTCTGGAATTTGTTAGCGGCGATGGAGTACCGCGTTTGTGTGGTTTATTTCCCATAATTCATTGCTTTATATCATTCATTCATTGCAGTTCCGGTATTCGATTCTACATTCTTCTAAATAGCCTAATACGTATTATGTGAGATTTAGAGAATTGCTTACATATGAATTTGCAATTATAATGGTGTGTTGCCAATATAGAGCATCATGGTCTAGTGGAAAACGAAAATTAAACGTTTCATTGATTTGTATTTCACTTCTTGCTGTCGATCTGTTTCAGGGTTGAAATCTTTAATTTTTAATAACTTGGTTCTTTTTTAAGTTTAAAACAAAACAATATCAACACAGTTTCCCCTTGTTTTTTAGCGGCGAAGAATTATATTATACCACCAACACAATTTCTTTGTGAGGTTCTGTATCACTAAATCCTTGCTTAAGTTTTTCTTCCTCGTGTTTTAAAAATAAAATCGTTTATTTAGCTTTTTAACTTGTTAGATTTGTATAACAGAATTTTAAAGCATTAAAAAGACTACTATACTCTGTTTGTCTTTCGCTGTTTGCTCTCTTACTTTCCCAACATGCATTACAGTGGTGGGGTCTGGGAGCGTGGTATTTATATAGCTGTTAGTGAATGATTTGAATTCTTGGACTTGTTCCTTGTCATATTAAGGCAATTAAAATTCCAACGGACCATCGCCTCTCGAGATGCGTCAGGATAATGATGACACGACTGGACATCCACCTTAAGTACCTGACCTCATGAGCACATCCTGTACATTCATCACGACTAGTGAGTGACTTAAATGCGAAGGATGCTTTATACTACATTTCGTGTCCGACATTACAACATTAAATTAGTGGCTTTGTTTTGGCCTTCATGTTTGATGTTTTAGTTGTGTTTTATGGCGATTGTTTACGTCCGTGAAGGGTTTATTAGCGAAAGTGAACCCATGCAGTGTGGCAGTTACCATTACACCTTCCTAAAGTCATGCTTGTAGTGTGAAAGACCTCGAAAATTACAGTGACCCCAGCTAGAGGTTCACAATGATGTCTTGCCGCCGTGGATATATCAGTAGCGTACCTGCCTTCCATTCCGGCGATACGGGTTCGATTCCCGGCTGGGTAGGGGGTTTCAATAATGAAAAATTTCCTCCCCGGGCTCAGAACTGGGTATTTGTCAGTAGGTTAAGTCTTAGGTTAATATAATGCACATTGTGCGCGATTCCTTCATTTTAAAAATGAGTTTGGGGCTTCACCAATAGACGTAAGAATCACAAATATGGCGTATATAAACTTTGCGAGCTCGATAAGCGGCAAGTAAATAGGACAAAACATGTTAAATGACTTTGTATGCCCTGTGACTTGCAGTATCTGTTAGTAGGTTAACCAATTGGAATACATTTCTAAAATTTTCGAATTTCAAATACTGTAGTACCGGATTTTAATATGGTTTTTAAGATTTGAAAACATCCAAGTCTAGGCTGCCTTGATCTTGCTGTTTAGAGCCAAAGTACATTGCAAAATTATAAGAAACTTTTAATAGACATTAGGGAGACAGAGTCTCGGAAAGTAGATCTTGTTATATGGGCCAGTTGATCTTACCTACACTAGTTTTTTCTTTAGGGTATAAAAATGAATAACGCTTACTTCTATCCCCAAATTACCATGTTATATTTTTACAGCTTACTCGTGGGACAAATAATGTTTCCTGTTATTTTTGTGACCTACATAGTTCATATACCATGAGTGAGTACATTTTAATGACCTTGGCATTCAAATTCAGATGAAGTATACTTCGATAATAAATAGATGTTATGATTTCTACCATTTGTATTTTCGAAACCTCTCAGATAAATGTCCTTGTCGCTTGTGCATTTATCGATAATCTATCACTTATGAGTTATGACCATATAGGTGGCTAGAGGTAATATTTTATAAATGAGAAAGAATTGCAGTTAGCATATTGTGTTTTCGCTTTAGAATCGTAATTTGATAATCCGATTTCTTGAATGTCATCTAGGATGGAAAAGAGCATTTAAACCCCCGCACTTATGTTATAAAAGTAAATCACATGGCTCCGACACAGCATGTATACCGGAACCTGCAGTTTTGCTTGAGTTGGTGCTGGCGGGAAACAGCTGTTCTGCTAGGAACGCCCATGAACTTTGGCGGATCTTTGCGACTTGGTTTACTGGGTTCATTGCCATATTGACCCCCCCGTGCGACCCAAACAGTTGTATCAGTTATAGTAATGCACGTATTCATCCCCCTGCTATCAGCTGACGTCATGTCTGGTCGGCTTTCACCCCACCCGCACCCCCCATGTCTCGCCGAATGTTGCCAAATGCCCGCCAACATCGCCTCACATCGATTTTTCACTATCGATTAGACTCCACACCCAGTTCTGGGATAGGAGATTCAACACGTCCTTCCTAAAACTACACTTTAAATATACTGAGCGATTGAGAAGTATATTGACATTTTATCGAAGAAAAAATCAAGTACAAAAGTACGTCTGAAATCAGTGAAAGGCAGAATCAACTGATTTTGAAAATCGAGTAATCTGTTCTCGAGTAATATAAAGAATTGAATGATTATTCGAATGAAAAAATTATCGGATGAAAGGAGGATCCGAGTACTCAAAGAAATAAAATTAATGCACCTACAGATCGAGTCTGTAGCAGAGATGTGACTCGATTGTTAACTCAAATCGTCACTCGAATGCTCAGTTCGGCAATTTCATCGAGCTACAAGATCTAGTGCTATTGGTTCCCACAATGGGTGTGGCTCACTTATTCAAGGCGAAATATCTAAGGATGATAGTTCTAGAGAGCGGCCGTCCTAACTCGCGTAACACCTTCTAGGGTAGTGTTCATTGAGGTAGTCTCCAGTGATGGGAAAAGTACAAGAAGAAAGTAATTGGGCTGAATTACCTTTCCTGAGATATATTTTACTTAATTACAATTACAAATTACTTTTCAAAATGGCAGTACCTAAATTTTTTTTGGCCCGAGGTCATAAACTTTAGGCTGATGCAGCCCCATTGAAGAAGAGTGTGTACAGTGAGTGCTCAGCTTCTCTTCTGAAATTTCTTTTACTTTTTCGATAGTTCTCTGTAGTACAGATTTATGGGGGCAGCTTCCTCTTTCTTTCTTTCTTTTTTTCCAGAAAGTCCTCGTGTTACGGATTATGAAATTTGATTGTTCATAGAATGGGAATGGCTTCCGGTATTGAATGTTCTGTCAGTTGTAGGGGCAAAATCTCTATTTATATGTAAAACATTTCTTTGTTCATATAAGCTTTGAGTTCTGAGTGCACGCTCATTGAAGACATGCTTTTAAAATTGTGGGGTTTGGTTTATAAGGTTCACAGGTTTAACTGAACTGATTTTATTAGTTGAAATTGTGTATCAAAATCCACCCCCGTCCCTCACATTTTGTTCTTTGTCATTTATTAACATAACATAAGTAACTGTGTGTTTAGAAACGGTACTCTGTAATATGCTACGCAGTATTATACGAAGTAAACTACTACAGATTTTATTTTTAAAGATTTTTTTTTTAAAAATATAGTTGACTTCATAGTTCTTAATTTTATTAACAGTTGAATGTTTCCCTGTCACCTGCCCTTTTGTTTATTTGCTGTTACGGAAGTTACGCACACCATATGCAGTTCACAAAGGGCTAGTCTTCATAAATATTAATACTTCTTATACCAGATATAGTGCCATAAAACAATCAACTCCAATAAAGGTTCTAACCTCGTAAAATAACTACCCCCTTAGGCATTTTGCAATTGTAATTATAAAAGAAACTTCCCTCATTGGAAGCATATTATTGTTGGAGAATATAATAAATAAGGGAAAGAAAGAACATAGTAGAGCCGTGTAAAACTACCATTGGTGTGTGCACAGGAAGTTGCCCCCAAGGGGAGGGTAACGCAAGTTTTAAGCACATCTGTTGTAAGGCATCAGGTTTCCTCCAGGCAATGAAAATTAAATTTTCATGAATTCGTCTTGTAATAAGATTTAGTTTTTTTGAAAAGGAAATTTTATAGGCCATAAAACTTGTGCGAATTGAAGATTAGGGGTGCGACAGGGGTCCCCCATGGGACTCCAGGGCTCCGAGCCACAGGATTCATTATTCAAACCGCGTCAAATGGCGCTGATAACGTGGCGTACACTTTTATTTTACTACGTAGAGAGAGAACTCACTGTTTGCATAGACAGAAGACATTTTAGGATTCAAGGGGGGGCTGCTTTTATTTCCTTCAGAAAATTGTAAATATTACTTGTGTATAGATATCATGTTTAGTTTTATTATTGCAAAGTTATTGGAGGGGAATCTGGGTTCCTGGTTTTATGTAACTCATGTCCATATGAGATACACTGGCGTAAATATCGACATTTTGGTTGATTTGTTTATTACGTGGTCGCTGGTGGTTGGATTAATCTTTGTACTGTAGCATTTTTATTCTGTGGGTAAATGTTGTAAATGACATGCAGTGATCGCACGCCGGGGAGTAAATAGAGTGGTTGTACGACATTTTCATGTTGGTAGCTCCCCCAGGAACTTCCATAATTTTAAAACATTGCCATATTTAATGGATGCTAAGATGTCTTGGGGATATACAGGTTTGGGTACTGAAAAATGTGTGAAATTCTGTCTGTCTGTCTGTCTCTCTCTCTCTCTCTCTCTCAGGAACGAATAAATTGTTCTTTTCTCTATTTGTAAGTTTTCTAGGAACACATTAGCTATGTTCTTTGGAATATTTACTGTACAAATATAGTATTTAAAAGAATAATAAGTCCATGAGTATTTTTGCATTTTCTTTTACGTTAGAAATATATTTTTAAGCTAAGCTATTAATGTTCATCCAGTGATTGTATATAGTGTTGTTCATATTGTATTATTTGGTAATACAAATTTGATCATACCTATTTGTCAGGTAAAAAAATGCTCAGAAATATTGATATTTGTGAAAATGGTCACGGAAACGGCATTTCAGTGCACGAAACATGGCTGCCATTTTGAAATGGTAATTACCCATAACTCAAAGTTTAATTAGGCCTAATTCTGAAAATAGTATGCAACAAAGAGCATGTCAGATTACGAGGTTGTGGAGCAATGCTTTGCTGAGAAACAGAATAACGAATTTCGCCTATTTCTCAGTATCCAAACCTAAAATTATGTCTCTTTCAGTCAAAGTTTTACAAAGCTCAGCTTAATAGCTGAAAATGGAGAATTTAATTCGGTAAAATGCGTCTAATTTCATCAATAATATCCGATAGAAAGTTTTTGTTTCTCGATAGTTTTGAATAAACGACACACACAGACACGAAACGTTCGCAACACAACACAATTCAACAAAATTTTGCCTTGGCAAGTGTTAGCGTTCTCTGAGTAAACATACTTTTGTGATATTTATTAAATGTCATTGTAGCGGTGAAAATAGAGGATCAGCGTTTTTTTTACATATTCTGCATTTCACTCGTTTTTTATGCCTATTAATACACTTAATGACTTGTATGAAATATATCTTGACTGGCACTAGCGTTTCCTTCATAGACCTTATGTATTATTGTTTTTATAAAATAAACATTAATGTATTATGTAATGATAGTTCTTTCACACTGTGTAGGCTAAAGCGAAAAGGTAGATTCAGACTGATTCACTGGGCACTCATGAATTTGTAAGTCACCACTGAGTTATTTCATATTGAGAACGCCTGATGGTATACTATACCGGGATATGCGAGTCAGTTGAAGGATTTATTATTGTATCTACATGTTGCCATGTAACTTTAATTTTCTCTCGCCGGTTACAAGAAAGCATAGATAACATCTTCTTCTTGCACTCTTCTGAGGTAGCTCAATTGGTAAGACCAGCGGCACGGAGAGCCGAAGATCCTTGTTCAGATCCCGGCTGTGGCATTGCATTTTTCAATCTGACTCCACCTTTCCATTAAAGTATTGTTTTAAATCATACTGAAAAATAAAAAGAAGTGTGTGAATTGTGAATCGCGATTACAGAAAATATTTTAGCAAATTGGAAGATAAACAGATTTTGTTTGTGACGTGTGTGCAGAGTAATTTACATTTGAAAACATACGTGTATTAAATATTTGTTAGTAAACAAAAATCACATTAATGTAAAATCGGTCCGGAATGTAGTAGGTCTATCAATGGAGCTCCGCTAGAGTTGACTCTGCTGGAGATATGAATATACAGTAATAAATTATGCCTAACGCTTTTTTTCTCCTAAAGTGTAAGAAGATACTGAAGTTGTTTCAGTAGGGGATTACTAAAGTTTAGCATAAAAACTCATTTGCATATTTAAGTCTCCAGGTATAATCATACGGTTACTACAACAACAAAATTAAATTCTTAAATTTGAAACCTTCCATGGGATCAAAGGGAAGCATTAATTAGCTATAAACTTTGCGTTTTCATTCCATCATTGATGGTGATAGTGATGATGATGATGATGATAATAATAATAAAAATAATAATAATAATGAAATATTCGACCGATAGATTTCCATAAATAAGAAGTTTGACATGGCGTACTGTGCTCCATAATATACAGATGTGAGAATACTAATATTAAGTTGGATTTCATAGGGAAGAGGCAAGCGGAGTTGGTAGACGCAAAACTTGGGTTTCTGCCTCTCCCCTAGGTTCTCGCTGCCTTCGATTTTTCAATAAGCGTCTGTTGGGTTTGGGGAAGGGGGGGTTGCCATGGCGACGGCATCGATCCTAAATTTCCCGCGCTCTCTGCCCATGTTACACGATGCGGCGCCTCGTTATTACGTGATGTATGTATGCTGGTTCGGAACCCTATCACCCACACAGTCTTCCCAGGCCCTGCCTCCAACACCTGTCTTGCAGTCTTCAGCCTTACCGTACCTGTCAGGTAACTTAGGCTCGGCAAAAAAAGAAAAAGAAAAAAGAAATACGCGGGAAAAATTGCGGCATGGCTGTATGAAAAGTGAAATAGAAAGGGAGGTAGAGATAGGGGAGAGAGCGAGAGAGAGAGAGGTGTGGCTTAGCCAGCTCTGAAAGCCAGCCGTGAGGGGTGGAAGCGTAAAGTTGTGGAATTTATGCGTAATGAGCGCCCCCTGACGTCGCGGCGCCATGCTTTCTGCGTCGTACTCCGCTCGTCAAAAGAGAGGATGCTCGGCGTCGCTGGGAATTGTCTGCTCAGCGGATCGATCATCTGTTTCTCTACGCGTGCAAATATCCTCTGTATACACTAGACCTTGCTTGCATCCCTTTCTCATCATAGGGACCGTGAATCCTATGTAGTTCATTGTGTTTCGGGCTCTTCTTCCCCAAACCTGCTTTTAGCACCGCAAAGAAAAAACAATACCCCTTTCCGATAAACATTACTTGGTTTCAACCACTAGAAAACAAATAAAAAATTATTATAACATGTCCAAGTCTGCCTAGGTAACGCGGCCATTATCTTGCTTTCTGTGCCCAAGCTTGCGGGTTCGATCACGGATCAGCTCGATGACATTTATGTGTGCACAAATGTGACACGTCTGTGTGTGTAGATTTGTACGCATTATAAACGAACTCCTGAGCTACAAAATTCCGGCACACCAGCGAGATCACAGGCCTAAGTTGTAGTATATACCATAAAACCAACCAACATACACTTGCAATATAGAATTCGTTTACTTTTCAGTCACGCAAACCATCCAAATTACATAGAAAGGAATGTAATGCCTCTCTCTGTAGGACAGTGGTCTTCAACCCGCGGCCCGTAGCTTAATTATTGGCGACTCGCAAATAAATACTAATCTATAACTACAATGCGGCCCTTGGCTTAAGTTTTAACGACCTGGGGAAAAAAAAACACTTTGGCAACTCATAGATAGGCCTATGTGAACAGCTTTCTCCAGGATGAATGTCGTGAAGTCAAAACTGAGGAAAAGACTTTCCGACGCTCGCTGGCCTTCGAATTTCTTCTTCCAACATTAAAGCCAATATTGACAATTTAGTAACTAAAACAGTGTTAGGTTTCACTTTAAATTAAAGAATGTTGCTGTGTTTTGTGTTATTCATTAACATTGCAAAGTAGAAGACAAAATATAAAACATGTGCTAAGAAATCCCTACAGTTGTAATATAATTCATGCATTTGTGTTACATAAGTATTATGCTTTTAATAAATCAGTGCGGCCCGCTAGTCTTTCACAAAAAAAATGGCCCTTTAGTTACAAAAGGTTGAAGATCACAACTGTAGCAACTAATATTGGCCTTGGATCCTTAGGGATATAGCCTATCTTGAGAACCCGACTTTTCACTTGTAAACTACAGGAATGAGGTACATAAGGGTCATGCATGTGGGTAGCATATTCGCTCTCCGTGGTTAATACTTTTTGTTCACATAGCTCACTGCATATTTATTCAAGAAGCTTATGATTTCTCCTTGAAGAGGTGTAGTGCTTCTTGTTTTGGAATTTTGCTATGAAACTGCGAACAGAAAATTGCTATCTAATGTTCCCTTGCATAAAAAAAACTGCAGTTGAATAATACAATCAGACCGCAGATATAAAAGTGCACAAGTTTAAAAATAAAATATATTGCTGATCTCATGATGCTTTATGTCCTATTATTTTTGAAGGCATTATTAAGGTAATATTTTTTATAAAATATAGACTAAGCCAATAAATTGTTCACATTCTTCAAAAGTTGTTACTGTAATATATTTTTGTTTTAAACCCTAATTTTTTGTAGTTAATTAGGTGAAAGGAATGTCTGCACCAGTAAGTAACACATGCATTGTCCCCCTGTCACGACAGTCGTCATGTCTGCATCACGCCGATTAGCGCCCCATTGACGTGAAAACTTGTTCCAGTGCCTGGTAGGGTGGGTGAACGAACCTCCCGGCGCGGCGCCGAGGGATGTAATGAGCATTTCTGAAGAAATATATTGACCTCGTAGTTGCCTCTTGTTGTTTTAATGTGTCCTGTGTTTTATGTTATGGCCGCTGTCGTATGCTTCGCATTTTTCACAGTGCAAGTCCTTCTTTCTAGATTTAATTAAATGACGATTTGGCTCGCGTCCAGATATAATCCGTTCACCGAAACTTGTATCGCAATCTCATTCATTGCTTTCAAGGTGATTAAGTCAAGGGTCTATATTTCTTCTTATAGGAAATATTTACGGTTATAGTATAAACTTAAACTATACTGAACTTGACTTGAAGAATACACATAAACTGAACGAAGAGTATGAAAAGTTCATTTTTGAAAGAGATTTTTCGAGCTTGGACTTTTCTGTCGTCTCGTTCTTCAGGTTGCTTTAATAATATTGAAACGCTGTATGAATACTCGTAACAATGATCATGTGTAAATATATTTTATTGGAAAAAAAAGTTCGTTCCTATCGTAATTTATCCGGAACTGGATTTTCAAAACATGACTGACGAAATTGTTGGAATGTAAGATTGGAGATTCAGAAGATGAGTATTGAAATAATATTTTCCTGTTGTATTTGCGCGCTCCATACAGTAAACAAAAGTATGGTTCTAGACTGATAATTTCATAACAGTTTGTGGTGGGTTTATAAATTATGTTAAAAACGTGGTAACAGCGGTGAGAAAGAAATTTTACAAAATAATTTTGCTTAGCTATATTTAGCTTTGTAATTGCGTAAAATACCAATATTAAGCTGATAGAATCCACAAAATACAGTATTGCGAAATTTGTTCAATTGTACGAAATCTCTAAATAAGCGCGAAGTACGCCCCTTCCATACATGAACTCAGAAATGTGTACAAACTCGTAATACAGTATTTTGTTTTAGTGTGAATTATTCCTTCATCTCTTATTGGGTTACCGAGAAGTTATCGATACTGCTGATCAACTGCAGCAAAAACTGAGGAATGTACACTCTTCAGTGATCACGATTTAGGCCTACTGCTTTTCTGCTACCTTTGCCTACTTTGGATGCCTATGTTAGGTTGCGGTAAAGAGTGTAGATTCAACAGATTTCATATTGTATCCACAGTAGTTGGCACTTTTGTGCGTATAAATCACGCCATTTTAGATTATATAAATGCACACTTCACGATTTGTCTTTTTTTTGTGTGCAATAAACCGAATTTATGTATAAATTCTATAGGTTTTAAAGAACATTATAACCTCGAACATGGCAATTTTTCTTGGTGCTAAAAAATAACAAAGTGCCCTAGCTTCCCCATAAGGATAATGTGTAAAATATTTTATTTCACGGAATACCCTCGAAATAGAGGAACGTTAACGCCCAAATCAGCCATATTATTGCCAAAAAAATACGGTCCCTATTTATTACTCGTCGATCTGAAGTTAAGTGCGATACTAGTTTATCATAGGTTAAGAACAATTATGACAATAGGCATATTGGTTTATTTAACTGACGTACTTCTAGCTGTAGTGGTCCATATATACTTTATGGATACAATTGTGCTGTAGTGGTCCATAATTTTGTTCCACAGTTAATAATTAAGAAAACTGTCATAAGTTGCTGCTTTCTTTGCATTCTTTGTCAACAGATTTGATAGTTTAGAACCTACTTTAGGAAGAACAGAACAGTTCTATGGTGCTGCTCCTTGTGGATTACTGTTTAAACTCCCACAAATGTGATAATGCTCTAGTACTTTCGTGGCAGTATTTCCGTATACTGGGAGATGCTACATACTCTGTGCATATAAATCATTGCCTCTAAAGTAATCCAAAGAAGAAATAATCTAATCTTCAGAAGGGCTCCTGTCTTTGACGGGGTTTGATCGATGTTGTCAGTATATCCATTCTGATCAGATCTCATTATAAGTTCTTAACTATTTGTGAATTGTCAGATTCGCTCTCAGCATCCAGTAGATCTAGTAATTGTTCCTATCCTCCCCTTTACGATTTTACTAGCTTCCTTTCCGGGACATAAAACTTAAGGGTTGCAGATCCACTCCCGGGCCGGTTGGTCTGCTTGCAGGAGACATGTTTTGCTGAATTATCACCTTCCTGTCGCTGAACTTTCACGGGTGAGTTAGGCGAGAGGGGTTTGTTGTCGCTATTTCTGCCCGACGCCGTGTCCCTGACCCCTGACGGCCATTTTTTATACGTCCGGCGCCAGCCATCGCTCGAGAATAGCTCCACTTGCTTTATTACTTTTCTCGCCAAGTTATGCAGACGCTGGTGTTAGACCAGCCAGAACCACCGATGTAATGGGCGTGCCATTTTAAGAAGACCTCGTCCCAAACCATCGTCTATCTACAAAAGAATATAATAGCATTGTTCCCTAATCCGAAAATCTGCACCGAGGCCGGCACCGACAAAGAACAGGTGCTCTTGTAATCGCTTGGATTTCCCCAGTGTTGCCGTTGTCATTCACCACTTCTCAAGTGAATAAACGTGCTGTGGTGCTAATTTGGCAACATAGTACTGAACTGCAGACAAGTGTGAATACACCTAATTACCATTCTATTCACTGGTTGACAGGTCGAAGAGGCAGGAGGTAGAGGCAGTTCTAGGAAGAAAAAGTCTTTAAGAAGTGGCATCCTCCAATAGGGTTGGAGATATTGCCAATTATGCTTATATAATAACTTATCTGAAGATGATCTTTCAGGTGTGTCTTACAGGTAAATACCAATGATCGTCTGCTCTTTTCTAGGATAATATGGGGCCATGGGTGAAATTATTTTCTTTATATTTTACTGTCAAAAGGAGTTTTTGCACAGACATTTATAACAACATACAGTGTGCTATATTTTCACTGACGTAGAGTAAAATATCTCTTTGTTCTATTAGTTTTTTTTTAAAAACAAAAATAACCATATTTCAAAATTTCTCTCTTCCTAAATAGGCTACCATATAAAGTGAAATGTCTGATGAATCTTTTATACAACCTCTGACCTTTGTATAAAGACACAGGGCTACAGTTCAGATTTTGAAACTTTTGACTACAAAATCTCTCTTCCTAAATAGGCTACCACATAAAGTAAAATGTCTGATGAATCTTTTAGACTACCTCTGACCTATGTATAAAGACACAAGGTTACAGTTCAGATTTTGAAAGTTTTGACTACAACAGTAGAAAAAATGCCCTAGTATTTTTTTAAGTTTAATATGTCCGTTATTTTTTATTTCAATAAATTCTCATGTAGGCTATCAACATTTCCATTGACTTTTATTAACTACAGTGTAAAATATACTTTAAAAATTCTAACCTTCTGCGAAACACTAAGACGGTGGCATTCTCTTTCAAAGTTCACGGATTAGATCTTGGCCCAGGTCGGTGCCATTTACATGGGCGTAAATTCGCCAGTCCCATCTCCGTAAATTTACAAGCATGATGTAAAAGAACTCCTGTAAGACAAAATTCCTGCATATATGCGTCAATTGCATGTCTAACGGTCTTAACTTTCTCCAGGTTAAATAAACTATTATTATTATTATTATTATTATTATTATTATTATTATTATTATAATTATAAATAGAGCCATCGACAACAAACATTGATTTGATTTTAAAGCATGAACATTATCACTGCTGGTTGAAATCATTTTTGATTAGAGACTCATGTTATGCGTTAATTGGGAGACCAAAGTGGCTGATTGATTTTTCAGTAATGCCCAGATTTTATTAATTTATGATAAACTATACGTTAGAATAAGAAATAACAATTACGACCCGCACTGTGGTCCTGTACAACCATATAAATGGTAAATTCGAAAATCTAGATGTAAAAGAACCGACTAGTAATAAAATAAAACATGTTAAGGCCTTTGGAACACCTCTGGCACAGTTGCTTGAGGCAGTTTGCTATAAAGTGGAGGATTTTAATTCCGAATACATCGTTGAGGTGATTCGGTTGGCCTAATGCTTCTGATGACATTATGACACAAGGTTCAACCCCCTCCGACGTAACTGTTAGGGCTTTGGACGTCATATTTTGCCATTCGTTTGAAAACTTGTGAATTTATCCGTAGAATTCCTAAGAGAATAGGCCCTTTTAAGGAGTGTTTTTACCTTTCTTGGCCCTGTACTTTCAAAATATTATGTTCCAGTATTAGAACTAATTCGGATTTGCTTACCGTAGATTCAAACAGCAATATCGGTATATGTTTGGGTATTTTACTTTTTCTTTTCATTCTAGATACTGGTAATGTCATTTAGGTTACTTCATGTCCTTGCCGTTGCATTGTAATTTGGGCAACATTCACTTCTATGCTAACAAAAGCGTTTAGGTCTCATTCCCTCAGTACAAGAGAAAGCAGGCGTTCTTGAAGACTTTTGATGGTTCCTTGCTTCTTACGAACTGACATATGGACCGCATTGAGTAGACCTGAATTTCAAATGCACCAGGAACTGCAAAACGGGTTGTGATTAACCTACATACTTTAGCAAGGTCGTGTTTTAAAATAGAAAGTACACTGCAGGCCATGTTTTTGTATTTTTATTTTAGTGTTTTACAGTCGAAGTGAGCGACAGAAACATCTCTGCGGCAGTGCCTTAATGATATGTAGTTATGCCTCTGGTACAGCTACATACTGATCAAGTACTAGACTTATTCCTAGCCTTACTGGCTCCTTATTTCTTATGCACAGCCGAGTTTAATCCGTTAGTCATTCGGGAAAACTGAAGTGTTTAAATATTAAATTCTATGTAATTCATCACTGTTATGCCAGAACCACGAATGAGAAATGAGTCACATGTGTTACTGTAACATAAAAAATAAAGCAGAACTTGTATTTTCATGGAAATGGAACTATTACTCACCAAGAAAAGAAAATACAATGTTTGTGGTTCCTACAGAACAAAGATTAATGTAAAAAGATGCCAGCAATGCATTCAAGTCAAAATCTGAATTTTTGCACATTCGGGGTTTTGGCATAACAGTGACGAATGTAAGCAAATATTTCTCCCTGTAAATGCTATTATGATAGTTCTAATTTGCAGGTGAAATAGAACTAGGACTCGGAAAAAATTGTGTAAACCCCCATAATTAAACTTCTAAATTTCGTACATATCTGTGTAAACCCTACCACGTAAATTTGAAAAGAAAAAAAAATGTTCCCGACAGTAAAGTTATTGAATTTATATTGAAACAAACATGTTGCACCTACAATACTACAGGTTGGCCTACCGAATCAACAATACTGTATTAATCTTTTGTCAGCAATAAGATATATTTTTCTACATACGTTCAAGCACAGTAGGATTGTTTTTCCACAAGAAACATAGTCACAAGATACCCGTTACATTGTCTTTATTACTGGCAGACTTTTCGGAGTATCATGATATTATTAAACACTTCATTACACGTAAGAACTTTAAAATAAATCCTGTAGTGTGGTTTATAATTATACTTGCGTATTTTACATCATCATCACAAGTCTGATACAGTGATAAACCGATAACACATGTTGAAAGCTTGTGATATATAACTTTCCCTGCGGATATTATCTTCACAAGTTCTCAGGCAACCACTCAGGTGAGATCAGCTGTTTAAAAATGAATCGACACTTTGAAAACTGAGTCCCTAAAGTAGATTTCAGCCAATTCTGAAAGCATTTATCTTGGCAAGCGATAATTTTTTTTCACTATATAAACGAACATTATGAGTAGGTCAGTAGGCCGGTTATTACATTAGTCTATTCTTAAAGCTAACATCTGTCAGGTTTATATCAGGAAACGGATCGGAGACGTTATGCTTGGTTACTGTAATGCGATTGCTGTTGCATGATACAGATAAGTTACAAGGGTGGAGAACATCCCTCAAGGACTTACCCCACGCTGATATTCAGGAAATGGTCGTATCCGTTATTATTGACAGCTTATACCCTTAGAGCTAGTTATTGAGACATGATGTTACGATTGGCGGAGCATAAAGCAGATAAGCTGTTGATGTGTTTGACCAGACAGTATACATAATACTGTATAATATGTGATTGAGCATTTGGTGGGTGAAGAAGTTTTTATGCAACCACAGTACTGGAATGTGGAAAGGTTCATTCAATATTTGAAATGCAATTACCTATAAGGTTGTCCCTCTCAAGAGTGCCTAACGGTGCCTTCGAAACAGACCGGCATCTCCCAACAGGCACTTGGTTAAGTAGGGTCGTGATTCACCCTAAAATGTCGATCCCAGAACCGCGCACGCCATGATTTTCCCACAAAACCGCCGTTTCCACCGCCTCTTTGACACGTGCAGTTCAATTTACTCTTGTTCGACTTTTACTTTTCCGTTCAGATTTTCATGAACATGTGTTACTTGGCGGTAATATTCGGCCATATTTCGGTTCTGTTCATTGTGAACAGAAGCTCTTAATATAGGCATATCTCACTGTGGCTCGGTAAATAAATTACTGTATTATCCCAATTAGGTTTTCCACAATTACCGATGCATCATGCAAGAATATCATTTCGTTTGGAATTCAAAGTATTTGTGAAATTTGTCAGCATCAGTGTCATAAACCGAACGTTATATAGCCATTGGCGAACCCAGGGAGGGGTCCTTCGGTGGATTTCGGCTCCTGGTACACCTTCAACGACAAAAAAAAACCGGATCACTGCACGCTGTTCTTCTTTGGTGCAAACGCTGAGCCACGTATAATGTGCAACAGCACAACACCTAGTGGAGTCATAACGGTCAAATATTCCACAAGTGGAGATGAACAACATGACGGGGTGCGCGAGCACAAACACGGACCTCCGTGAGCACAAAGCTGTACAGTCAACCTACAACAGATTAAACAAAAATTGCGGATACTTTTTGACATAACCTCGTATGATTCCTGCTCATATAATAACTTAATACATCTTATAATATTTATAAAATACATAGTACAGGAGTATGCAGCTACTACATCAAGCTGATTTCTTGATCACCTTCGAAAATACAGCACATTGATTTAATAAATTGCGTAGGCAATTATAATTTTATAATATGCCTACATTATTTACATTGAGGTTTTAGTCCGAAAATGTAGATTTTTAAAAATAGTTTGCAGTCAAAATAGTCTGAACTTCCCTCAGTCTCTTATAAATGTATAATTGTCAAGGTACTTTTAGAAGAAAATATTTATTTTAATATCGAAAATTTTGCCAAATAAGGGGAAAAACATAATTTTTTGTCCGATGACGAACAGGTGATTTAAACTATATTTGTCTTGCAAAGGAAAATAATATACTATATGTAACACACTTCTTACCTAGTCTAGAATACTAGAAATCCACAACATTTTAGACTTGCATAGGCGATTTGTCTTCTTCACTCCATTGCAGGATTTTGTATAACCTTGTAAACGTAACACCTGCATTCTGGCGCCGTGTTGATAAGAAGACGCCTCGCCGGTATGTTTAAGCGATATAAAAATGCTGACACAACATGTGATAACAGTTCTTTACCACTAGGAAGTCCAGGAGAGAAAACTATACGTGGGGCAGTCCTCAATTTGTTTATTCAAGAGACAGCCCATCAAGTAAACTACATGGGAATTGCTTGTAATAACAAGGCAGTCAATGGGAGGAAGACACCAAAGCGCGGAAACTGTCGCCCGTGTGAGGTAGTCCTCGTCTGAAGCCGCCTCTGTTCCCTTTTGTTTATTTTCATGAAGCAAACCACTTCACTTCGGTCAAAGAGAACGACAGCTTTTCCTTCCTCTTTGAAGGAGTTGCTGCACCATTTCTTCAGACAACGCATACAAGTTTTGATACATGGCATATTTCTGCTTTACGTCTCCCATTTCCTCAGGGAAGCTTACTTACCTAAAATATTTTAATCTCTTGATTTCAACATTGCGAGAAGATTTGGCGGCTTTTTATTCAATCATGCGTACTAGCTACTGTATAGTATTTTAATACGGCTTAAATATATAAGAGTAAAATATAACAGTATCGTTTCTAATAGGGATGGGTCGATACCTGATTTTCTCGATACCGAAACATGATTTTTTCCTCGATACTCGATACTTTGATACTAGATACCTTCAACATTTCCAGTTTCAATAAATAGGTACATTAAAAATTAAAATGTGAGAGAACTGTGTAATACCAACTAAATTAATTAAGTCTTCATATTTAATGAGACAGAATTCAATATCATCAGTAGCTTTTTAAATTCTACATTAAAACTAAAATTAGTTTTTGAAACAGTCCACTTACAAGTTTTTGTTACTAGCATTCTCACTTAATTGCAGAATAACAAAAGTATCGAGCGAGTTTTCTGAAGTATCGTTCGATGCCGATACCATGAAGTATCGAGAGTATCGAAAGTATCGAGGACCCATCCCTAGTTTCTAATAATAAGCATTTTATCTTTCTAACATTATTACTAAAGCCCGGATTTTCATGCACTATCAAACTTAAAAATATGCATGCATTCATGCACTATCGTATCTCCAAATATGCACAATGAAGGGCGAAACATGCACTATCAAAAATCCGCACTGTACTGCAATACATTTCAATTTATCTTAAAACAATATACAACAACGAGTTTTTCCAAATATTCCTCACTTAAACTCGTGCGTTTATCAGTTAGGACATTCTTGAACGCAGAAAAGGATCTTTCTACTTCACAAGAAGTAACAGGTGCATAGGCCTACTTAAGGGAAGAAATTTGACTGAGGGTGAGATCGAATTCCATGTCTTTTACATTTTCTTCAATAATACGTATTTCACGTTTTCAGAAGTTTAAGATCAGGGTTTGAACGAAGTACCTTCTTAAGTTTTTCCCTGACTGTCACACCCGTTTCTCCACAACACGATTCTAAAGTATTCAAAGTCTTCAACAATGGCGAGAGACTGACAAATTCAAGCAGTGAACATTCTGTTTAGCAGTTTTCTTTCAATGGAAGGTGGTGGGGGTCGGCGAGTCGGCATTTTCTTTTGTAGCCTTGTGTATTATATTACTGTTTATTTAGGGTAAACAGTAACTTGCATTCTCAAATTCATGCAGTTGGCAGACTCTGTTGCCAAGTCAATCAAAATATAACAATGGTAATGCAATACAACATTTTTACGTTTCTTTGAAAAGCCAAGATTTTAGGGAGGCATATTCATAATATCCACAGTTATGCATGGTATCTTGATATTATGCACTAAAACCAGAAAATGAGGGTTTATATGCATTAAAAACGTCTGAATATGCTACATTAAGCCCAAAAAATCCAAAACATGCATTATGCATGAATTTTGCCATAAAAAGGCCGAAATATGCAAACATGCACGGAAAAAATATGTTTATTTGGAATCCATAAGTCTTGTAATGTGTAACTACAAAGTTTGAGAAGTGTAATCAAAGTATATAAAAACATGCATTTGCATGGAAATCCGGGCTCTAATTATTACCCACTAGGCCACTAGTGGCGACACGTGAGCAGGAAGGTGTGGAGTGGGGCCATCACCACTTGTCAGAAAGAAAATATTCCAGAGAGATGATGGAAGTATCCTGGATGAAATCATTACCGTTGACGCCAGCTGTGGGTAATCAGAAGTAATAATCCAAGCCATATGTACTATGCAGGATAAAGTGAGTGGCTTGGCTTACAGTTAAGCAGATATTCTGAAATCACCCTCGGAATCTTACAACACTGTGGGGTGACAAACTGACGATGTGTGTATGACAGAACCATTAACGCATGCTTGCGAATCCTATAAATGTCATGAACTACGACTTTATCGGCTTGTAATGAAACATGAATGTCAAATTGATAACTCAAGTTAGCCGTCACATCCTACTAAATATTGGCCACAGATGCTGCCTTTGAAGATACGGCAACAAGTCACACCATTGACGCGTTTGTTTTTCTGCTTTTATCACGTTGACATCTTACCATGCATAATTCTGTAGTTTTTAACTTCATTAAATTTGCAAATTCCTTGAATTACAGACAATACGTTTCGAATGAATGTTTCATTGTGTTCAGCTTTCTAAACGGATTAGTTTTCCGTCCAGAATCGCAGAAGTTAATGTTTTTCCTGCCATCAATATATGGTTTGGATTATAAGCAGAACAGAACCTTGATCCATAGTATCGATTTTCAGCCCTGATAATAATCAGACTAGACGGAACTATTGATTAGGCACTGGCTTTCTATTCCTAAGTTCGTGTAATATATAATTATTTACAAGCAATTAAAAGATCTCCCGCAGGACTAAATTCCGGCGCATCGGGGATTCTTGCCGGCCTAAGTAGCAGCACGGAATCGTCATTACAATAACCATAACATGCATTCATAAAGATTAAGGTCGGCATTTTTAGTGTGGTTCACTGAAAAAATGTATTGTAGAATAGAACGGCATAATACGAAGACATATTGTTTAAATCAGCGTTTCTCAACCTTTTTGAACCCAAGGACCTCTAAAATGTCTAAAAAAATTTATGGACCCCTAATTTTACATCCCATTTTTAAAAGAAGGGCTATATTCTTAATATTTGGGGTATTAATTATAGATCATTATAACGAAATATGTGAAAAAATTTTACTTCTTTATTTTCCACTTGCTTTATGATATTTTAA
Organism: Ectobius pallidus; assembly: GCA_964059195.1. Taxonomy (NCBI): domain Eukaryota; kingdom Metazoa; phylum Arthropoda; class Insecta; order Blattodea; family Ectobiidae; genus Ectobius; species Ectobius pallidus. The sequence continues at coordinate 73,151,418 of CAXKWD010000010.1, read as the reverse complement.
AATTATGTCTGAGGACCATCTGCACCACCTTCGCGGACCATAGGTTGAAAAACGCTGGTTTAAATTTATGTTTCTACAGTATTTCACCTTTTCTGGCCTGTTGTGAAGTCCATGTTCAGGGCAATAGGGGAACAAAACTAACATTTGGATAGAAACTAGTGGTTGAGTCGCACCGTTGTAGGATACCGATATCTTCTGAAAGAAGGCATACTTTTCTTAGCAAACCCCAAACCCATAGGTCCCGTTCTCATAATAAACGTGGAATTAACCCTATACCGATTAGTATGCATACACAGATGCGCGCATGACGTATGGTGATCGTATTCCTTTAACTAGTACGTAGTATTTAACAGTACCTGCCAAAAATTGTCCTCTTACGGTAGATGTGTGGGAGTTCTGCGTAGGAAACCAAATTTACATCTTTCAGCTGAGTCCTGTTTCCCAGGACTTTGTTACGTTTGTCGAGTGTGGGTGTGCTGCGCTGAACTTCCCACGCGGATTTAGGCCTCTCGCCACACCCGGCAAACCGACAGATGTGGTCAACATTATCATCATTCCCTGTGTGCTAGAAGGTGAAAATTCCCCTCGGTCAATACTCCCACTTACACTGGACCGCGGCCAAAAAAGCAGATATATAATTGCGTATAACAAACTGACCTTGACTTTGGAGTGGTAAAAAATAGCAAATGTTTTGAAGACCAGCACGATCTGGAGTCAGCCAGGTTATCTTTCGCCAGATAAAAAGAGACTTGCACTCAGCAATTTCTCCTAGCTAGATTTTAATTGCTTTTTCTGTTATTCCCACCAGACTTCGGATTTAAATGGGATGGTCCCTGTGTGAGATACGAGCAAGGTTGACGGTTACTTCTGCAGGATATAGAGCACATTGCAGGTGTTTTCTCATAGATACTAAAGAAATACAATTCACAGAATGTGGGTGGTAAAGACAGTTGTTTATGTAATTCATCCTTCATTTCTTTTTTCTTATTTTCTTCCCACTTTCCTGGTACAGAACTCATGATACTGGCATCCTATGGTGGTTCTCCGTGGACAGTACTCTGACACACAACAGTTGATACTTGCATTTATAGAAAATATTATTACTACTACTACAACTACAACAACAAGGTTCCTGGAAACATGATACGCAAGCAGGCTAATTAGATTCCTTGCAGTTATGTCTAACCATAATAGATTTACTCCAGTTCTAGTCTTTTATTACCAGTGCAACCCAAAAGCATAAGTTTAAACATCACTAGTCACGCGTTAGGTCCTTAAAGCATGATTCTGGTAGTTAATAAATTAGAAATACTAACTTAAAATCATGATAAAGCAACATTTCAAAAACAAACCTTAAGAATAGCATAGAAGAAAAGCAAATTTCTTTCTTAAAAAAAGCTTAAAAATCTCATTGAATTAAAAAATCTGCAATATTTTTCATATTTTATGTAAACTAAGTTTTCCACGACATCAATAACGAACTTGCGTAACAAATAATTTACAGCCACACAGACGAAATTCCTAATAGTAACCTAAACCATTAGAGTTACGTTAGAAATGTAGACTGCTGAAACAATGTACTTAAATCAAATGGTGTATAGGCCTACATATTTGTTGGCGATACTGTGAACCAGTTTTTTCCCCCGCAAACTTTGAATGAAATAATGAATAATAGCGACAACTTTTTTTTTTAAATAAAAGAAGCATTATATAAAAACATGTTGATACTTCAGTTACACAAAATTAGAATCAATACACCGCACTCAAAATTTGTGAAGAGAACATAACTTATTTTCGCGTGCTGTTCTGAGCGTAATGCTTTCCGAGAAAATGCTCTTTTTCCTTTCCAGATAAGTTGTAGAAAGAAGTTATCCGGATTCAAGTGACAGATAAAAGGGGAATCCTGCAGTTAGCATTACTTATTTCTTATACGAGATCAGAATGCAATTGACAGCTCATGGTTCTTTAGGGTGCGAACGGCCGACCTAATGGGTAGTTGGCCTTAAAGAAAAGAATCAAGGGCCTACATGAAGACGTTATTGAATAGGAACGAGCTTTGAATCAGGGATAATGTTCTGGCTTCTCTTCTCACGAATGTAGTACAGTAAGTAAAATTTCATCTCTGTGCTGCGTATTCAGAAATGGATTTCACCGAAATGAATATATACGGTATATATATATATATATATCCTTAATGGGGACGTTTCATATTGGTCACCCTTGCACACTTCTGGGCATAAAATGTGGCTGAGCTCCCACTGCTATTCGCAGTATTTTTTTTTTTTTTTTATGTAAAAGTGAAACATAACTTCATGTACCCTTAATATATTCTGGCAGAGTTCATGGCTGTATTGCGGTAGTGCCTTTTCAGTTGTCTCGCCCTCATTCAACGTAGAATTATTCGCAAGACAAAACTTAATAAGATGTGTATGAAGTGAGTGGTTATAAGTACCCATGAGAGTATTTACTGAGGAAAATCTTTAAGTCAATGTTTTAGCTCATGGTAAAATATGATTGGTTTACTCTACTACAGTATATTATAATTTTAATTTTATCAATTCGTGTAGAAGATTCAAACAATACCTCTAGCCTACAGTCTTGTTCAAGAAAATTACGAACAATGGAAATATCTTCTCGTAATTTTGTCGTAAAAATGAAAAGAAAATAGTTTTCATGCTTCTCATCACATCCTTGAAGGATACACAATCCCAGTAAAATCTGGAGTAGTGCACTCATTAATGCAAGCAGCACAAATCCTTAGAAGTTGTCGCTTGTTTAGATGTAAATACCTCTTTGAAATCACCCACGCCCTACACATGGCATGTCGGTTAGTCTCTTAACGCAGAATCCTAAGTAGTATGCAAAATACAGTATGTGTAAACTATTTTGGTCTTCATGAGGCATTTGAAACTTCTCTTCCTTATGTAAGTCTTACATCTAGATATAATATCTCGCATATAAAATGTGTTCAAAATCCCCTTCTTCTACCCGCCTTCTCCTCCTATTGTAAAAATAATCTTATAAGTTATCTAGAGGGATAATTTTTCTTAATAAGAAAAACTTAGGAATATATTATGGAGAATTTAAGATTTGGAGAGACTCGAGTGACAATGAAGCAAATTACAGTCGGCGAGTGTAAGAAGATATTGAGCGGCAAGGCTTTGATGGCAGCTAATTTAGTTTCTGTTGCTGTGTCTGTGGCGGGGGTGAGTGCCTCATCCTGCAGATCACTGGGCGTGGCATCGGTGCATTTTCCCAGGGTCTGTCCCGTTCCCGCCAGTAACCATGGTAACGTTACTACCCAGCCAGATGCCACGTCACACTCGCGCCGCGTTACGAGACGACGTCGACGTCGAGACCCTGTTTTCAGTACGTCTGTACTGGGATGACCTTTCCTCATGACCCGACCTGGCCGGGTCAGGAGCTGTGGAGGCTGCGCTTGTGGACCACACCGGCCTCTCCAGCCTCGCCCCGATCGATGAGTCTGTCGGCCCAGCTCCCTGACTATGCCTAATCAAACTTGACACTTCTGTATCCCTTTAAGGTTGTGTTATGTCTACTAACCCTTACCTGGCTTCGGGTCGCATCCTTAAGTTGACTGTACTCTAAACCCTGCCCACATGGTCCTGGATCGCCTTTTGGGATCTTCATCCCTTTTATGTTAATACATTCTTTAATACACTTATTGAAGTAGTTTAAGATTACACTTCTGTCAGGTTCGAGAAAATAATGTATTTTGTTGATGAGTTGCTCAGAATCTTGTTCCATACCTTAACTTGGTTTAGCAATTGACTCTGGATATCATAAGCAAAATCATTGTTAAAAAGATAAGCTGATATTTAGGAAAATGAATAATCCTAACATTTTTGGAAGTTGCATAAGATTAACCATAAAAGTCTATTTTGAAACGTTTTGAACCTGTTGGATAGAACTTGAACCTAAATTAGATTTTTTTTTTCACTAGAGATACGTGCTTTAAAATCCCCCTTAGTTCCCCTACCGAAAGGGTGCAACGCAAATCGTATGGAAATCTTGTTTTTGACCTGAATATAACTTAATTTCAAAGCATAACAGATATTTTCGAAAATTAAGTTTAAGAAGGTTTGTTACATTTACAAAACATCCAAGTTTGATAAACCGGATTTAGAGGGTCTGTATTTAGAGTTTATCTTAGCTGATCAGATGTCAGATAACTTGCGAGGTCATGTTTATACGCGCCCTGTCCTTCACCCTCGTCATTTTTATACCATCTAGTAATCTGCAGCATCAGCTTTTCAGGTCGATGTAGTATTTCCTCGTAGTAACTCGTGGCGTAGTACGCAGCGATGAGACGAGTATTCCTGGAACGAGACACATTGACATTAAACCCCGGGATTTCCAGGAAACATTGTCGCATTACCTTCTTTATTATTTATAACGTGCATTGTAGCTGTCGATCTCTCGCTGTATCCCTCTGGACCACATATTCGCCATTTCGATTCCTGGATTTGTGTTGAATTTTAGATGTGATGGTGACTATTTTCAATACCCAGTTGCACTTCTAGGGGAAAAAAAGTTCTGTTATTTTTGTGTTTATTTTTGGTTCACTTTTCGCAATTTCGATTTACTTGCGAACTTGAACATAATCAAATTCACATAAAAATATTACAGTGGGCTATTAAAATAACAATGTAAAAAAGAGTCCGTTTTGTGCTGCCTTCTCAAACATTTGACGTAAAAGCGGAATTGTTTTTCTTTTATAGCTTGGTCATACTTAATATAAACCGTAAAATACATGATGATTCGCGAGTATTATACACAATTTTGAGTTCAACGAATATCTTAAAACAATTGTAATAATGTTCTATTTCGAAAGGGTATTTTATAAATAAATTTTTAACTCTTATTCTTTTAATAACTTTATAAAACTACTCAATAATTCTTAATGCATTCCTTAGGATACAATAGTGTCCCTTAAATTGTAATAAAATAATGGAAATTATCCCGAAAGATAATTTAAAGTTAATGTAAAATTTACATAATGGAAGCAAGAAATAATCAATGAACTTAATCGTGTCATCTAGTATTTTCTGTGCAGTTCAATGGATTAATAATTGGCTGGGGAATTTGAGTCTCTTGCATTTAATGGTTAATTCTTTCCTTAAACTGTTTGTTTCGAAAAATATAATACTTTATTTATGAGAATAAATCATTTGAACTCACATGAATGCCACTAATGCAGCTGAAATATGCTTTCAAAACTCTTTGTTAAACGGCCGTTTTTAACAGTGTGCTTTTAGGCTGTAATGCAACATCGCGCACGAATGCTCTTAGAGAACAGCCATTCACAGTTAATGCATTTATTTCTTGATAAATCGTGTCGCTCAGGAATTGTGGCAGAGAGACTGAAAATCTAAATGGAACTTAAGGTATTTGCGATGTGCCGAGAACGCACGTTCCAGCGGGTTGGAAGCAAGTCGTCGGCCGGAAAAGGCGCTCCAACGGCACATCGCAAAAATAATTTGTCTGTATATCTACTGAAAAAATAAGTGTTATGGTTCATAAATAAAATAAATTTACTTCTTAATAAAGCAAAGTACATGGCACCAGTCTCTGTCTTTAGTAATCTTCATAGAACACATTCTTCAATTTTTTGAAAATTCGAACACTTTAAGCATTTGTTTTTTGCTTACTTTACTTGAATTATTTGTTAGTGTTTTAGTATTTAGTGTAGGCTATATACCAAATTACTTTTTCTTTCTTGTTGTCATCTGCCTGGACATTATTGGTAGGCCTAAGCACTTTAGTATTTCTATTAATGAGTTGAAGGATGAACATTTCCAGCCATATTACGTAATTTGTAAGATGAAAAATGTTGTAAGGAAGAGTATTTATAAACTTGCGATACCGGACATATCTACCAGTAATCAGTTTATACCTTTTGTATAGTACTGTACAAGCATTGTTAGAAGCATTCGACAAATGTAAATGTAATCTTTTAATGAGGGTTCGTTAATCTTTGGCTTTGTACTAGAGTTGGTAGACAGAATAGATTTACTTATAGACTACTTTAAATGCTGCCGTCTAGGTTTCCGTAATTTACTCTGCACGAAATGTTGAATAACTGGCGTTTTGGTTATTAAATTTTTTTGTGCACATTTCTGTCAGCTTTATGAAATTACGAGCCAACATAGCATAACTAGTTACTTTGCAGAACTGTGCAGCTCTGCGCTTTAATTGGAAGCAAAGAGAAATAAAAGGAGTATAACGAGACTGTGAATCAGGAATGAATTGGCGCCTGTATAGTACGGGCAGGTACTAACGGCGTACTGGGTGCATGATGCAATGCCTTTGAATAGCTGCTGTTTTATTATGACCTATAAGTTACAGCATGTGACCGTAATTATTGAGCAAAAACAAGGTCGAATTCTCCCATGACGTGTGTTGTGTTCACCTATTTTAATTGCAAATAGCTCGTGCCATGAAAAAATTAAGATGCATATTGCCGATTGAGAGATGTATTATTGGTAAACCTACCGTATATCATGCCACTAGATGGAAAATCTACATATTAAAAATCGAGGCTTGTGACCATACCGTTGTCGTAAGAAACAATTATTCTATTGCATTTTCACTCGGAAACACTTAGAAACACATGACTTCTTACTCCGGAGCCCTGTTTCCCCAAATATATTCTTATTTTTGCATAGGCTATGGTACTAACTTCGTAGAGAAGAAAAGAAACATAATAGGATCATTGATAAATTTTATTTCCTTACTGGTCTATTAATGTACCGGTAAAAGGTTGTTGAATTTTACGCCTATATGACCACCAATAACTTTAGTGTAGGACACTTTTCCAAAATTAACAGTAACTTATATGCTAATCAAAATGATTTTGGACTATGTTAGTAATAATAATAATAAGATAGAGACGAATTATCTACCTTTTTAATGTGTAATTATATGACATGAGTTTGTAATTCTAAACTACATGTATTAATAAAATTGTGACTGGAATCTACATTAAAAACTTGTGCATCTGAAAGCTACTCTATCGTTAATTTTGGAAAAGTGTGTTTACTGAGGTTGTTATTAGTGGTCATATAACTGGAAAATTCAACAAACCTTAAACATAATGGGAGTTCTATAATATGTATTACTTTTTTCTGCAGTGAGTCCCCCGCAAGAGTTGGCCAATGGCGCGGGTTTCTGCGTCGCGGCTTGCACAGCTCCAACTCCTGATCGATCGGGTGAAATATCTACGCAAATAATGCCGCGGTCGTTGTAATGATTCAGGTTCTCACATTTACAGTTAAAGTTTCAATGAAAATAACCACGTACCTAATCACAAGAGATGTTGGAAATGTTCTCCTCTTGCTTACGCGCAACATTGGCACCTTTTTTAGGGAATTTTCTTTCACGCGCGTAAGTTCAGCTTCCGAGATAGAATTAATTTATCTTGTGATATTGTCTTTAAGTTCTTCTTATGTATGGGAAATTGACCTATACACTTTATTTTTCAAGTTTCCCCATAAATAATATTTACATACTGATAGAAGAACTTAACGACAATATCACATAGGCCTATCAAAAGAGAAAGTAACTCTGTCTCGGAAGCTGAACTTATGCGCGTGAAAGAAAATTTCCTAAAAAGGTGCCAGTATTGTCTGGATGCAAGAGGAGAATATTTCCAACATTTCCAACATATCTTGTGCTGAGGTACGTGGTTATTTTCATTGTAATTTTAACTGTAAATGTGAGAACCTGAATCATAACAACGACCGCGGCATTATTTGCGTAGATATTTCACCCGATCGCTCGGGAGTTGGAGCTGTGACAACGCGACTCAGAAACCCGCGTCATTGGCCAACTCTTGCGTGGGACTCACTGTATAACTTCATTTACACTAAGCATATTTTAACATAACATTTATTTTTAAGGTATTTTTGTATTTAAGCTTATACACGCTTTAACGTTATGTGGTCATCGCGTGTTTAGGAGGTCTGGTTTTGAGTATAGTGCCAGTAATCTTACTGGTGTGACTCTTTTTCTGCTGTCGTAAGATTATGCCTTCCGTTCATTTTAACTAGTATTTTAATTTTAGTGATTATGGAATAAGGTGATAAATTGTGGAAATGCGTTATGCTAAGTAAATATCCAATCCGTCGTTTGCCTTTGCGACAGTGGAAACCATGAGAAAAGCGCAAGTGGGATTTGAAGCCGGGTTCTACCACCTGAGCCACCATCAACCGTGTTTAGGTATATTGTAACATGTCAGAGCAGATTTTTTCCTCGTTCTTAAGGCAGTTAAACAGAAAAAAAAATTGTCTGTAGCCTCATCGTTATTATTGGTTATTTGGTAACATAATGGGCAAATAATAATAATAATAATAATCTTAAAATTACTGTTTTCAATTCTGTCGTTATGAAGTTCGGATTAGATGGCGACTCATCTGTTTTAATTGATTTTCAGATCTGGTGTAAGTTAAAGTTGTCTCAAAGCTTGATAGTAACATGTAGGCTATCGCTTTTACTCCAAAATTTTGCCGGCAGACCATTGGTATTTATTCTGTAAGAATCCAGGTATTTCGTTGAATTTTGCTATGCAAACCTTCCTTTTACAGTTTTCTATTCACAGGATAAGGAACTACAGCATGTAAACTGTACAGTGAAGTCGTGTTTCGATTTTACACATGATTTCCTGAACTACTAATAATCGGTAATTTACATACTCAATTTAAAAAAAAAATCTAAAATTCAGTGGCTTCTAGAGTTGCAGTATTTTGTGGTAATAGAGGCTATATTAAAGTATTTCAACGTTCCCCTTGTAGGCCTCTTGGTGGGATGTAATGGTATAGCAAAGAAACGTGATAGTGTCGTCATCCTTCATGTAAACGAATAGACGAGGTTTAATTTTTGTTGCATTCATAATTCTAAACGGGTTCAATTATAAATGAAATATTTGTTGGTGGGAGTGGAGAAAACAAGGAATTAATTAGCTAGAGAGCACAGAACTGCTGTCAACTCTCCGCACGAGTGCTATGAATGATGGCCGACATATTTACTTTTTTCTTCAGAGGTGCATGATATTTTTTATCGGTTAGCTGGTTGCTGCTACTTTGCATATCTCACGAGGAAGGAGGAAAACAGCTCGATATAACTCCGTACCAAGCGGGGAGCCAGGGAATTCATTGTCATTCAGATTATCACATAAGTAAAGCATTATGTTCCCATTTGCGTAAGCGTATGAAAGAATACTCGTATTTTACATCTGTGCCAGACAGTGGCGGATCTAGGGGAGGGGCCATGGCCCCCCCTTGGTCTTTCTTTTTCATTGATTCGGCTCTTTTTCGTCGAAAGTAATTACTAGACCTGGGATTTTAAGGCAAATGCCTAATTTGTTCCTTATGAAATTTTTTAAATATGTTGACGTTTCATGATAAATCACTTGCATTTATGGAGTTTTTTGTGCCCTATTTGGACCTTAAGAGCCTATTTTTACTCTTTTAGTGCCTAAGATGTCTATTTTGTACATAATAAAATTAAACTTCTGTAACTTTTACAATCGTTTAATGGCCATCCCTGAATGAAAAGCAGAACAGCAGAAGGTTGGCCTGTAGTGTTCTAATTTTTCATATAATCCAAAACTGTTTTTGATAAATGTCTTTAACTGTCTAATTTTTACATTAATTTCTGTTAAGAATAGGTTTGCCGGTACCACGCTTCTTACAGTAAAAAAATCACATTACAGTTTAAGAGGATATTGTAGTATTTTAAAGTCTATTTTCTGTCTATTTACGAATTTTAAATCATATGTTATGTGCCTGTTTTCTCTTTTAAAAGCCTATTTTAGGTCCTAAAACCAATTTTTATAGAGCCTAAAATCCCAGATCTAGTAATTACCTAATAAAATATCATAAAGATTTAATTAAGTACAAAATACTGGTCCACATTTGCTCACACATAATAGTTTTGTTATACTGTTATATGTGAAATTTCTAGCAAACGTATTTAACTCTTCGAAGTTACACTACCATCACAATGTGTATATCATCGTAACAGGATTGAAATACTATAATAATAATTTATATATGTTTTCCATATTTATCTCGTGTGTCGCTTTCAGCTAGATAATTTCCCAACCTCGCCCTGTGTAATTGATAGTGGTTCAGAAGGTGTTTTCGACTCTACTAGGTAGCCCTAATCCACATTACGTCGGACTATTCAGGTTCTACTGTACTCTAAATATCATCATTGTTTGTAGAATAAGGTAAATGTGGAGCAGCTATTTTTTTCCGATTGAGAAGGTAAATTCCAAAATGTACTGTGCCCATTTTATTGTTTTTTTTATTTTACTTTGCCTTGAGTTAGGCCTACATAGATTTTTTGCAAGAAAATCTTGGCAATTCGTACTAAAAGCATGAAGATTGGGTTATAAAATGTGTTTTTCTTGCCAAAACTTCTGTATCCGCAAGAAATCGAAAATATTTCTTTCCAAAGAGTACTAAATTCAACATTACTGATATGCCACCATAATTAATGCATTCCAGAAAGTACTATATTATTTTATTACTTCATGATATTTCCTGCCAACAAATACTAATTCCGAATAATTTCCCTCCAGAACATCCTAAATCCTCATTTCATTAAAAAAACTGCTATATCCAAAATTTTAAAAACATTTTCAGTTTCCTGTCATTTACATAATAATTTGAAAAATTACAAACTTACTTCACTGCTTAAGTAACATAAAAGTTATTTCACAATAAGTATAAGTCTTGAGCTGAAAACAAAGCTATATTTAATATAAGTTTTTTTGTGAATCTTGAAAATTGAGTGAAGCTGGCTTTAGTACTTTTTGGAATTCACTTAAATTGTTGAATTTTGATTTGTTTGGACTGTTGGGCATAATATAGAATACCGGAATATATCAGGCAGGAAAACATACGCATCAACGAAGTGTATTACTTGTTTTGCAGTGTCAGTCGGCTTGTAAGTATCGTTACGGTAGTTCTACACGGTGATTCTAGATAATATTATGAAACGTTGTGAGGGAACGGAGTCTCATAATGGCAGTGGAAATACTTGGAAGTGCTAATGTTTAGGGAAATGAAGTAGCTCCTTCCTGTCTTGAACGTCCCACTTCGCTACGCCATGGCTAGGCATTGACCTTTTAACCTCGTGCGGTGCAGCCAGGGGTCAGAGCACCGACCCCATCATTCCAGACCTTGCAGAGTTTTATTAAAAATCCATGACGCCGGTCGGCGTCTATCCTGCAGAGGATGGTTGCTTCTTCCTGAGGTATCTTACCTTGCTGGTCCTTCAAGTGTTCGAATCTAAACTTTATTTTAAATTTGTAGGTCCAGATTATGAATTGTTTTCTGTAATAAGGTTGATAAAACAGAGCCATATTGACTTGTCTTGGAATCTAAAATGCGGTAACTCCGCCTCGTCAATATCCAAGTTTTAAAATATCAAATATATTTCAACCAACTTGTGCTCATCCTCAGTGATAATTTTTTTAAATGATGGCTATGATTTTAACTTTAAAAAGATCTTCTTTTACGTATCTCCTAAGTAGTCTGCTACAGAAAAGTGGTATTATTCTTCTACCGGTTCTTGACTTTTTCTAATATTGTTCTGAAGATCTATCGTCTATGGCAAACAATCGTGGTTGAATTTTTGCCTTTAACTCGTTGTAATTCTAACTTATTAGCTCTAATGTTCCTGCTGACATCACTCTTGCTGCTAATACTGCTATTAAGTAATGATGATGATGATGATAATAATAATGATAATCAAATAGGCCTATGAAATTTTATTATTTTCCCTGTAATAAAGGGCTGAGATAATGATGACGATTTAGTATACTGAGTTTCCATTTTGTTTGGCTAACATTCTGTTTAATTTGTACTTGATCCCGTGTGATGTAAGCTTTTTCTTATTCTTCAGAAGTGTCGGTGAACGTAGCAGGAACGACGCCAAAGGTTTTGTTGGTAACTAGTAGTTACAGCCACCAGTGTAGAAGGCACAGTGCTAATAAAAATATAATTTGGTACATGTATATTACCAATACTGTATCTTCTTAGAGGAATTTTCACATCTGCTGTGTAGTGGAAGTTCGCCATGTAAAATTTCTCATGTGCTTATTTGTTTTTCATTTGTCGTTCTAATGACACTATCAGTAGCAGAGATTATCTAATTTGCGATTAGGCACACTCCTACTGTTCCATATGTTGGCGGCAGAGGGGGTGCACCGTCTGGGGCTGGTCTGTTAGCCCCAGCCCGGGGGTTGCAGGGGTGCAGATAAGTCCGCGTCCCGCTCCCCGCCAGCAGCCAGACACTTTCCCTTTCCAACCCGGTTTTAAAGGTTATCCCGGCATAAATGTTGCAGACTGGGAAGCTCTGCCCTCTTGCCCCCTTGCCCCCTTCCAGAAATTATCTGCACTTCGTATCTTTGCCAGTCTTTTATTAATACCGTTTTTAACACACCACTTTACTGCCACTGCAGAGAAATATAGCCTCTGCCGAATGTATATCTCTTTATGATTAAAATAGAGAGTCTTGCAGATTATTGTTACTAGAATATTCAAGGCACAATATATCGATTTATTGTTATGTATATGTATGTGGTCCTATGGCTAAGATAGACTATAGCCTAGATGTTGTTAACAAAACTCAAAGTATTTTGGAAAGCAGATGTCTGTTCTTGCCTTCTAAGATAATTGATTGCGCTTACGTTGAGGCTTTGTGCTTTCTTACTTGTCCGGTTTACAGTGATCGTGACGATATTGTCTTAAGGTATTATCCAGATCCCGATGTATATTCAACCTGTAAGAGAATATGTACTTAATTAAAGCCTAAAATGCCGATTGCTAAATATCGGGGGCTTCGAATAACCCTTTAACAGATCTAAGCGCGGATTTTAAAATGGGATATGGCAGTTTAACCGTTATTTTAGTCAATTGTGTACTGGTTGAGACTTGCCCTTAGCAATCTTAACCCGGATCAGTTTATTTCCTGCATAATGAGCATAATATTTTCATTTTACTCAATTTAATAATGCGGTAATCATAAGTTAATAATAATAAAATGATCGTAAGTTATTGCTGTAGTAATAAATAGAAATGCGATAAATAAAATGGATTCTTGCTATCAGCAACATTCAATATTTTATTTTATTTTACTAAAACTTCTTCTTCTAGCTTGCGACTTGCATCAGCTGATTATATTGATCGATCTCAACTGATACTGCAATATGTATTTTAACACCATAGAAATGCAAAGTAATAAAGTAGATTGCATTTGGGATTTTCTAGGCTCACATTTTGAAATGCCATCTTCGATCGAGCAATTGTGCGGTAGTTTAATAGATTGTAGCCTATACTAAAAGTATGTCAAGTAATTTCAGAGTTTGTGAATTATGACGTTGCCTGGAGCACTGCCTTTGATGTGCAGTGGCTCACATTGATGGCGAAGATGACGTGGCGAAGTGTAAAGCTGATGAGTACGGTGTGGCGTAGCGAGTAACTACAATCAATACATCTCCCACCATCCATATGAATGAGACAATAGCCTCTCGCTGCCTGATAAAGCTTTGTATAACAGGAAGGCTGTGCCAAAACTTCCAGACACTGTTCCCAAGTTGCCAGACAAACGCCACAACACCTGCTAATTCCGGCACGGGTAGACGACGCACCAGATAAACACAAAGTTCTGAGTTGTTTGATGCTTTTGTTGCATAACAGTCTAGTAATAACGTACTAGCCTGAGTCTACGAGCAACGAGAACATACGTTTATGAAAAGATAAAGAAAACACAAATCTTCGCGTTATGGTGGCAAGGTTGTTAGCCATATGCACTGGTTTATCTGTATCCTCTGGATTCTTCCGTTTTGTAACGCCATTTACCCAAACGAGGATCGAACCCATCCTGTACGTGTCTAAAATGTTCCACCTTAACCACAAAACATTTAAGTTGCAGTAGTTTAATCTGGATACACGGAGTCTAATATATTATTAGCTATATTTTTATGTACTCTTAGAAACATACAAGTCAAACTGACAATAATTAGAAACAAGCAACTAATTGTCGCCTTAGTCCATATATATATATATATATATATTTTCCTGTTTATTGCCATGTGGTTTCGCCATAGTCGAACAGTCAAAAGAAGATGTTAGTAATGAGCTTATACTGAAAGAAAATAGTTCTGAAGTATACAGTGTAGCCTATCATACAGTATTTGCAAAGACTATTCCACTCATACGCCCCGTGTTTGATATTGACCAATAACGTTTAGCAAATCCTCGGATATAGACCAATCACGGCCGTTTTATCTTACAATATTCTTGTAGGAATCGCGAGGATGGCATTTTATCGGGTAAAACCGTCTGATCTTAGTGGACAGGAAAGCATCAGTGTGCAGTGATTAATATGTCACGTGTGCCATTAGACAACACGAAAACAGATTATTTTATACAACTGTTTGGAAATTGAAATAATAGAAATGTACATCGATTAGAAACACAATTTCCATTCGGTGCAAGCCAGTTCGTGTGCTTTTATTCTGTTCTGCTGTTAGCTTACCTGAATGAAGTTAACTATGTCTTATAAGCACCATTGGTAGCACTGTCACAACATGGTAACTTGAATCTATTCATGGATGTTTGATTCATAGTATGCCGTGATCTCGTAGCTGTTAGTTTTGTTTTTATACAACAAACGAAACTAATTAATAGTTGTATAATCCGTTACGCTTTTATTCATGGAATAGTCTTAATAAATCCAACTCGAATTGACGAGTTTCATCAGATAAATTCGATAAACTCGTCAACTCTCGTGGGATTATCTATGCTAAACTGCTTTAGAAATGAGTGAAATAGATTACTTGTTACCAGTTGTAAAATTAAGTCTTCAACTTTAATTTTAAGTAGTCAATATTAGAATGCTAGGTTACGTCATGTCAGAATTTACGGTGACTCCTTTTGATGTAAGGCAAACTAGAAATGGTAATCGAAGGGTTGAGTCAGTGCTGTAGACGCAAAACGTTTACTCTAAAGTTTGGGGAATGTTTTGTAGAAGTCGTATATTTTAACTACGTTCTTGGACTGCATGAAGCAATTAAAACGAGATATCATTAGTAAAATATTTAATTTATGCAACAAATGCGAAATATTTAACTCATTTCAAAATGAGACATTAGCAACGCACTTACACCCATAATTTGGCATATATCAATACAGTGTTTGAGTTTTAAGTATACTTGGGGGAAAATTTCATAATCATCAATACCATTCTCATGATTCTCGTTCAGAACCTCTGATGAATCATCATAACTATTTGTAAAAACGCTATTCTGGCATTGGTCTCTGGAGTCATATATTGTCAAAATTGTCAAATTTGCAAGCAAATAAAAAATTGAATAAAACTCAACAATAGCAGCTATACGAAAAACCCCGATGTAACATTCTATTTAAATAAAACCATGCACGTTACTGTAACATTGCTTAGTTCCGCATCCCTTCCAGGAGTAGGGCGAGTGCAGCCGTAATGTTGTGCGTGTAGTCTAAACGAAAGCCGCAGGCGAACTATGGTGCAGCGGGTCATTCAGTTTTGTGGAATTGTAGAAATGGGTGTGAACGTATTCTTTCCTTTCTGATACTATTCTGTGTTTGTGGAACAATTCTGCCTCTTGTAGTCCTATCTGAAATTATTAATAACGTATAATGACTCCTTCAACGAAGACAGGACAATGTCATGTTAATTTCTTTCAGGACCGCTAGGAATCCTACCACACTTAGAATATTGTATTGTCGTTTCATAGGATATTTTCCACATGCATGTCCCCCCTTAACGCCTTTTTTTATTCAAAATATTATTTTGGAGCAGTAAAAAGTGTGGTACCGGTATGTGTTAAAATTATTTGTAACTGAAAGAAGTCGTTTAAATGTAATTTGAAGAGTTAATTTTACAAAACTAAATAAACCAATCAATAATCGGGAGGAATAGCCTGATACCCCCCCCCCTCGGCAGGCCCCTCCAGAACCAAAATCCATTGGCCTGTAATGTTATGTAATCCGTGCAGTTATTGTATATTTGTACAGTTATATAATTATGACTCGCTTCGCTCGCTGGGGGCTCTTGTCCCCAAATCCTTACTGATGTTCTCGGGAAAGTGTGTGTGTTTTTTTAAATGAACTTACACGTATAGAGTCCGTATATTTATACTGTCTATTGCCTATTGCCGTTTATCCATAATAAAAATAAAAATGTTAACTTTTATTCCCCTTGATAACAAGCTAAAAGTCTACCAAATCTCAGGTTTTTAGCTCATCTGGAAGTGGGTAAACATGAATGGCGTATTTTATGGAGTAAATTTCAACTTATACTATTTTAAATGTGTATGATATGGAATGAAATAGCGAGGATGATTCATGGTATCTAATTACCCATTTCGGCATTTGCCTTTAAGACTTGGAAGACCATGAAAAATCCCATGTCAAATTGGCCGGCTACCAGATTTGAACCTGGGACTTCCCGAATGCGAGTCCAATAGCTTACATTTCGGCCACCTCGCTCGGTTTACGAAAATTATTTCAAATCTCAGTGTATTGCAATTTCCAAATCCCTATCTGAACACTGCAAAGCATATTGTCACGGGTTCTGAGAAGAGACTTTAAAGTGCGTTCGCCCTTTTGAAGGTTTTTTTAGGGGTAAAAATTTAAAAATTGAACTGTTTGAAATTTCCCGTCAGTTAGAGGCTAAAATCTGTAAGTATGCCAAATTTCAAGTCCCAAGCTCATCTGGAAGTGGGCAAACATTAATGTCAGTGGGTGAGTCAGCCGTGTGGCTTCATGGGTTCGCCCTTCTGAAGGTTTCTTTAGGGGGCAAAAATTCAAAAATTGAACTTTCTGGAATTTACCGTCAGTTACAGGGTGAAAGCTATAAGTGTGCCAAATTTCAAGTTTCTAGCTCATCGGGGGGGGGGGGGGAAGTTGTCAGTGAATCAGCCATGTGACTTTATATTAATTATAGGAAATAGACTAGTTGTGTTACGTAGATCTAATTTTATTGATAAATAAATCAATGCAACCATCTATTCTTTTACCAAAAAGAAAACGGCCCTTTAGTTAAAAAATGTTGATGACCACTGTTATAGGAATATTAGTATTCAGTTTTATTTATCTTATAGTATGAAACTTCAAAAACTGAATATGAAAATATCGTTACATTTGCTCAGTTCCGTTGTGAGTGTCAGCTGGAGGGATATTTTGTTTTGTTGGAGTGGCTGGTATACATGAATGGAGTAGAATAGGATTGTACAAGTTTTATTGTGGAACGAGTTTTGTAGTAATGTAGTAACTGTCGAGTTGTAGATGTACATCTCTGCGGGGATAACGTTGTAACAAAACGAGCTCTCATTGTTTCCCCCTTCAGCGTTTATCCACTTCTCCCTCTTCCGCAGTCCATAACGCTGTTTTAATTAAGAAATGCTTTGATAAGCCGTCAGCCCACTTCTCACACACTTTCTGTGAGGGTTGCAATTTCATTTCGATTGATTTTTGCAAAGGCTCGTGCCAATGTTGCCATAGCTTCTGTTATAGAATATAGATCAAATTTTCAAACAGTCTAATATTTGTGATGAGTAGGATGTTGATGACCTAAAATCGCTTAAAATAGCCAATAAAATGATCTTATTTGTATGGGCAAATGACCCGAAATTAATAATTAATAATAATTATTATTATTATGGCATATAAATGTAAAATTAAGAGGTAAAATTTCATTTAAAAAAAACTGTCATTTTATTCAAAACGTTCAAACGTTTCCAAGACTGAATGTATAAGTAATTTAATTTATTGGTGTAAAGAATTAGACCTCTTCGTTATTTAATTTTATACTGTATATTAAAGGACAAAGGTAGGATTATTTCTGTCTCCTGGCTTTAATGCTTGCTATTTTTACATTTATTAGCTAACTACCCGGTGCTGCTGGCTGCTTCGTTCGCAGTGAAACATTCTCAAGTTCAGTAGTCTACATTGACCAATCAATAATAATAATAATAATAATAATAATAATAATAAAAGAATAAAACAATAATAGTTCATAAAAAAAATCCCACGATTCTGGTTCGTTACAACTTACCATGCAGTTATGTGTAATACCACTGGGCGTTTTTCTAAAAAGGAAAAATATGACGTTTCGTCAACATCCCCCCCTCCCCCATCAGTAATGAGAGCGAAAGATTTTCATGGGTAGTCTTGCTTGACAAGCAGCTATATTATGACAGGAAGGCTTAAAATCCATTTTAAAAAATAACATTTTTATTTAATATTTAGTTATTGACATTTCATATTTATGGTGACTAATGAAAAGAAGAGGCAGAAAATGAAATATTCATGTAACTCACCAGGAAATAATTTAATTATTTTAAAGCTTTTTATCCGAAGTCATCACAGTAATAAATTGCTTCTATGCATTTGAGACATATTTGTAGTGATGTCTTAGCGTATACAAACGTCCACTTGAGAAGGGTTGTGACTGTGAAGAAGGCAAAAGTGTTTATCTGTAAAGTAATAATTTTAGGAAGGGGGTGAGTCTGCTTTTGTCACATTGGAGGAGGGAACTCGAGCAGAATGCAGAAACATCTCAACATCTCTGGAGCGGACGCTTCTATCTGAATGTCGTCCATCCATCAACTCTTGTCCAAATCGCATGACAGGGCACCTATTAACTTTCCCTTAACTTCAGTAAGACAGAAGTCTGTTTCTGTCAGATAAGCATGGTTCAAGCATAAAATTTCTTGATAACATTTCTAGAAAATAAAAATAACATGAAACAGTCTTTCATTTCTACGCTGTGCAGATGCAGTTTTCACGCTTTCTTCGTTTTCCTCCGCTCTCCTCCCTTGAAAATTTGCCTGTGCGTGTAGAAATTTGATATCTGTTTCTACGCTTTAAAAAATATATATAGCCTTATGAAGGAAATTAAACGAAAATTTTACTAAATAAAGTGTACTTCTCATTTAAAATTCTTCAGTAAACTATTTTATTACCTTGTGGCATTTTATATTAGACTAACACTACTTATTAACAGTTGTAAAATTTCGCCTTCAAATGCCATTTGTTGCTTTTTTTCCAAAATGTGTTTTAAAAAGCTATATTGTTTGTAACTGAAAAAGACGTTAAATGAAATTCAAAGGCTTAATTTTACCAAAAAGAAAATTGGGAGAGTACCTTCAGAGCCCTAGGTGGGCCCCCCACCCAAATCAAAATCCTTGCTACGTCCCTGTATACATGATAAAAAAGGTAAAAGTTTGCTTTAATGAACATAAACTTTAGTACTCATTTCCCCTCAAAGATAGTGTGAAAATGGGAGGGTATTTGTATACTGTAGGGAAGTAGTTAAACGTTTTAGAACATGGTTTCTCTTTATAAAATAGCAAGCGTCGCTTTAATACAATTCAGAAAACGGGGAAAAGTCATATGTTATAGAAAAACGCTATTAAAATGCCGTGACCGCCCTCTCCTAAAAGCGCGGTCGATATAACTAATCAGAGTAAATCGACTGTACTTAACTACAGACTTTGCCTCAAACTAAAGGGATATGAAGAAAATTGGAGAAAATCACTGCTATTATGACCGAAGTTTTATGACCTTAAATTGATAGGAGTTACTTGTAAACAGAGGCATAATCAAGTTTCCCCTCTTTTATCTTATCCATTGAAGATACTGGGACTTTCATCCTTCATTCACGAATGGCTTCATAAATCATGACCTTCCGGATGTATCTGTCATTGATGTTGCTTCTTGGTAATGTGATGATCACTAATGTGAGTTCGACGCAGAAACTGCTAACCCTTCTATGCGTCACATTAAATCTATTCATTTGTTACCACATGTCTATTTAATTCATAATTTCTGAGGAAAAAAACAGGGATAACTATCAGCCTGTAGAATGTACATATTTTTCGTAAATAATCTTACTCGTACCCTGGTGGGAAAAGTAAGTGACATGTTTCAAAAGCACCTTAAAGAAGACAAAATCAGTGATAATGCTTGGCGTGTAGTTTCTGGACGAATATCCGGGAATAAGTCAGCGTTTAATGCATTTTTAGTTTGGTTTAAGCAAGGATTGTATAAATCATATTACATTTGATTGTTTGTAATTTCAAATTATTTTGTCCTATCATTCCACTGCAAAAGGGGCATACGCATGAAAATGCCAAATCACCAAAATCTCGCCTTTGTATTTTTAAAAGCTAAAAAGGAGCGCAGTTCTATCACGATCTTCAAGAATTTCAAATTACTATCAAATGTTCCTCTGACATTTTTATTTTTCAATATTCTAAGCTTTTCTTGAAGACCAAGTTAGAGTCTCCATGTAAGAGGATTTTAACATTTATTTTTGCAGCCGCGTCTACTTTACTGTTTCTTTCTTAACGCGGATGACGAACAGGTATTAATTCCTTTTTTTCTTATTGTTGCAGGTATGTGAAATCTCTTTCCGGATCAAGAATGAATTGCAGACGTTTATTGTAAGTCAGTTTCGGAAATCTTATCCAGGTTATCTTATGCATTACATTATTTTCCTGTCGTAATTAAAGTTGTACTCGTAACTTCTGAAATGCAGAGACATTTGTGCCCTTCGAAATAAAATAAAATAAAATTTAAAAAAAACTATTTGAAATTTGAATGTAAAATACATTAGACTCCCTCAAATTTGTATTAGATTGTTGAGATGTACACTTGAAAACCTCGAGATTTGCATGTAGGTCCAGTTATTAGACTAAATAAATATTTCACGCTTCATAATAAAATTAATATAAACTTAAATTCCGAAGTGATAGCAAAATGCATTAAAAAATCTTCCATCTAAATTTAATAGATCCTTTCCAAGGAATGTATTGTTGAAAGGGAATTTGTCTCTCTTGTATGCGATTCATGAATAATTATGCTGATGTGTGGGGATACTAATATTTTCTGAAATTTGAAATTCTGATTTTTCTTACAGATACCTTAGGCCTATAGTATCGCACTGAAATGCCCGTTTAAATCGGAAACGTACAATACAGGCTGCCTCATACCAGGCTTCAAACTCCTTTCTACCTATATTTTTAAAAAGTTAGTCTAGAATTAGGTTTTTTTGTCAGTTCTTATATATTTTGTTCTTATATAATACTTACCAGAAATAATTTAGTGCTTGTATTCTATTACACAAAAGCTAATTAGGATATCTATAATGCGTTGTAACAAGTCTATAAAAGGTTTCTCTTATGCATATTGGGATTAATGCACATTATGTCTAGCTATTATATCACGATATCAGGAACATGCAATATTTTATCATAGGTAATCCCACGCGAGTTTACGAGTTTATTAATAGATCTGATGAAACTCGTAAACTCGAGTTGGATTTATTAAGACTATTCCATCAATAAAATTGTAACGGATTATACAAATGGTTACTTTCGTGCTTTGTTATATAAAAACAAAACTAAAAGCTGCCGGATCACTGCATACTATGAACCAACAATCCATGAATCGGTTCGAGTTGCTATGTTGTGATCATTGCTATCAATGATGCATATAACTAAGTCATGGTTAACCTAATTCTGGTAAGCTAACAACAGAACAGAATAAAAGCACACGAACTGGCTTGCACCGATTCGAAATTATGTTTTTAATTAATGTACATTTATATTATTGCAATTTCCAAACAATTTTTGTTGTATAAAATAATGTGTTTTGTGACGTATTAATCACTTCACGTTGATGCCTTACGCGTCCAGTAACGAGCTGACGTTTTATTAGAAAAAATTGAATCCTTGCGATCCGAGGAAGGATATTATAAGATAAACGATCATGATTGGTCTATATTCCAGGAATTGCTAAACGTTATTGGTCAATATCAAACACGCGGCGTATGAGTGGAATAGTCAAATTAATTAACCAGATTTTGTTATTAAGAAACACGTTAACCTGATTTTAAGACTAGGGTTTAGGAAGAAGTGCAAGGCATTTTAAATGGAGTGAGCTCTTGCATCTTTGTTAATGACCGTTATGAGCAGCTCATTGTAGTGGAATATAATAAGTAGGCCTATATGTGTCTCTTGCGCCAGCTGGCAAAGAAAAAACCTGTCTGCGTGGGAAACCGCTTTATTGAATGGGCTGAACAAGTATTTGGTAGCCGGTAGCCTATTATCTCCTGCACGTGGTATCTATTTATCTTGAGAGCTATCGGAACCAGAAATTAACATTTATGAGCGTCTCATTGGAATCTTTCAAATTTAAAGGAGAAAAATAAATTCTGTATATCGTAGATTTGTACCTAGCATCAGTCTTATCTTACATTAAATCAGTTTAAACCATTTCAGACTAACAGGATTTATTATTCGGAAGAAGATCACAGTAGACTATAGGATATGGTGGTACTTTCTAAAAGTATTTTATACAAAAAATTTAAGTGGAACCTCGAGGAAGAAGAATAAAAATGGTATATTCACAATTCAGAGAATACTGGTGTTCACTTCAATACTGTATATTTGTATATTGATAAAGTATCAGAATTCTTTTTTGTATATGGCATTCCTGAACGATGCTCGGTTCTATTCTGAAATATAGTCGAACACTTCCATAATAATGTGGTAGTACCTGTCTGATGGTGAAGCTTGTATTAAACCGATTTTGCTTATTATTATTATTATTATTATCATCATCATCATCATCATCAGTAACATGTATTCTGCACAGAGGTTTAATGTAAAACTTAATCGTTAAAAATCATAATCTTGAGAAACGATTGATAATATTGTCATATTATCAGAATGGTATTGATGATTATGAAATTTTCCCCCAAAACAGACTAATATTATAATTTTTCGGGATCCAAAACTCTTTTTATTTTTATTTGAAATACGTGTTTCTGTGTGTGTATCTGAAGCCGGGTACAGTGGATTTCTGGGAAGTTACTTGCAGCTGAAAAGTGGAAAACATTTTTATAGTGCCTATAGTGCCCACATGCCCAGTTGATGTAGTTTGCTGAACGTCATGAATCATGTTAAAAACTCATTCAGATATATTCTTACACATTATCAAAAGAGTGGCTTATGATTGAAATAGTCTGGATAGTATGCCGGGACAATCAGAAGCTGTTATCCGTGTGCCCCAAACAACCGGAAGTCATATAATGAGACCCGCCACACCCGATTCTTCTATTTGGGGCGCAATATCGACTGACCTGTTCCAAGAAACCGCGGGAAATACTACAAGCATGCGCAGGTCGTGGGAAATTAGGTCACACTCGTTAAATATTTCGAAGGGGGTTGTGAGTGCGCAGTTTTTTGACCTCGTTTGAAATAAGAACCCGTCTAGACCGACTCATCACAAAGAATACGTTATGCTTCGCAGAACTGAAAAGAAGTCACTCGTTCAGGAACTAAATTGTTATGAATGCATGCAAAATAAATTTCTACTTCAAGCAAATTAAGTTACTTCCTTGTTTCTCCCTATCGTATTCATGGAATTAAAATTATGCATGCTACTAAGACCTTCATTTTTTATTCATTCACAACTTGAAATTTGAAACCATAAACATATGGAAGTCTGTAACTGAAGTGGACATAATTCTCACGTTAAAAGTTTTTATTTAAAAAAAACTCCATCGGACTCTTATTCTGAGAATAACGTTTATTTATGTTCGAGTTGGGAAAGGCCGACCTCTTTCGATTGATGTTTAAAGTACGTGAAACTTTCCCATGGTAGTCAGGAAGGTCAATAACAAATTATAATTTTTTCCTGACTTTTTATTCAGTCACTGTATTATATTTAATTGTCAATTTCACTGGCATCTGTAATCTAATTGACCTTCTGCTAGTGTGAGAACACATCTAGTCCAATGGTTTTTTTTTATGAATCATTGGGGATTTCAATTACAGCATAGCTTTAGTACTATTCTGTTTGGAATATTCGAATATAAGAAGTTTCGCACTTCTCTTTTGAGGACCAACTATTTCAGGCAGTGCTAAACGACTCTTCAGCCGCGCCACCGTTTTTAACCTATAAATTGTAAGCGTTAATGTTATCATCTGACCCATCCTTCGTCGTCTGTCGGAATGGAGATGGTGGTACTAGAATTGGTGGTACGAAGGGTATAATTACTGTTCTGAGTAATCCAGAGTCACTGGATTAATAAATAGAAAATAATTTTTGTTTTAAAAGTACCTGGTAGGATAAAATATTACATCAAAATATTACTTCATTTTTGGTGCTTGATCAGGTATGAGCACTAGCCATGGATATGCATATGATGCATGTAGCCCACAGATTTTGGTGGACGGATGAATAATTTAGGTGTCAATACAAACGACTGGCATGCGGATTGAGAGGAATTTTTCAACTAGAGAAATAGTTTACGCATACACACACGTTTAATTCTTCACGTGTAATTTTAATTAAACTCCATCTGCTAGTGACCATTCTCATGTTGTTGTGAGCCGTGAAAATTTCTTTGAAAGACTCCCAGCCTCAGAATAGGAAAATCTGTCTTCACTGTAGGCTATGTTGAAAGTGTTTGAAATATAAAATTATTGGCCGGGGACTGTGAGAACAAAATTTACCCGACTGAGGAAATCTGCACAAAAAATGTTTCAAATATTCGCAAAATGAAATCACGGTCTTACTGTTTGTAGGCTATTCGAATGAGCTCTATTAACTTACATCGTAAAATTTACAAGGATAGGTAATTGCATTGATAGGCAAAGAAATGTGATCTATTTAGCGGTAACGCTTTTTGGTGTGCACGACATTAAAAATGCCGTTGCTCCAAGCTTCAAAAAGTTTTTATTTTAGAACCAATGTAAGGGAAAACCCATAAGACAGACAAAGATGAAAGAATAGAGATTTGTGTCTATAGCCATCAGGAAGAATTGATATGTTAAAAACTGGAAGGGCGTTTAAGGGTAATAAGTTTCTTGGGCTTAGAAGTCATCTTACTGAGGAATAACTTTTGGGATTAATGAACGTGTGTTATGAGTAAAAGAAGATGTATGCTTGCATCATTATGTATTTCAGAATATGAGACAGTTGTGATAGCATTCCATAAACCGAAGAATGCTCTGGCAGAAAATAAGCATTGCCTTACCAAAATTTGGTTACCGTACTTTTAATTCCATAACTAATTTATTAACATCTATCTGTGACTATAAGATTTTTGTATTTTCTCGGTCCTTGGGGGTAAACTAAAGTAATATCCTCTATATATTTGTATTAATTTTTTAGTTCTGCATTATTTGTGGACAAATTTTAGGTAGTTTATTAATTCACTGTGAGTTATACGATTTTATACTTAATACCTACATAGAGCCTTCTGATTTCAAGCAAGTCTTACTGTTACTATGAAACGTAGAGTACAATAGTAACATTGTTTTGCTGAAGATTTCCACACGCAATGCCATGACAGTCTAGTGTATCCAAGACTAATCTCGATCTCTTAACGGATAAAAATGGATAGTCATGGTAGATCTTAATTTGGTCTTTCGTAATATAATTCTTTGCTGAAGGTATCCATCGCTAGGGATGAGTATGGATGGGCAGCTGGAGTACAAGTAACTCAAAATAATTAAGAATTGTATCGTGAGAGGTCTTTATGGTTTTTGTAGGCCTGAGCTTATTTGAAAAATTATTCCTTTCCTTCAGTGCTAAATATTAACAGTAGTTAAATGTTTTGTTTCTTGGGAAAAGAATTATATCATGTAAGAATTATTTCTGCGTTATACTTTAAATCTGCCCGAACTTCATTTGGCTCATTATTTTCTGTTCTTTGGTATTAACTCCAACCCAGTTTCTGAGAGTTTAAAAGCCCATATCTATTCTCCTCCTTTATGCCAATAAATGTCGCACTTTAACTTACTGTTTATTTTTGTACGCAGACGCAACACCCTCCCACAGACTCGATCTTTTGTTCTTCAGGAGTCATTCACTCGCAGCTTGTTCTTGGCCTTGTACTGCTTGTCATAACGACGTCTTATTTCAGAAAAGTGTGTGCCAAAGTTCTTTTTGCTCGTTTCATTCATCCTACCGCTAGTAGTAGCCTACAGGCGTCCTTGAGTACGTACATTAATATGAGACTGTCGTGGAAAGCAAGAATTCTTAGCATCGGAACGTGATTTCCACGCCTTTAATCGCAAATTACATGTGCTGATGTCTGTGCTTCCTTCACATTTATCAGCCTTGAGTCAATAGCTCAGATGTTTTTTATTTTACGAGAAAGTGAAATACCGTCGTGGACCAGTCTGTACTGTAGCTAAATTTCTCTCTAGTTCTATTCCATTGATGGGAGCTGGTTAGAAGCATTAGTCAAACCTGTTCGTTTTTTTATGCGACAGTCGATGGCAAATGGTGGGTGAAGAAGATGGCAGCACACCGAAGCTTCTTAACCAACTGGATTTCAAATTTAACTTTCGCAATAATACCGTTTTAGGCTCACATTTGAATGAAGCAGAATTGCGCAAATCGATTAATGCACTTAAAAACTATATGTTCTTATGTAATTTGATTGTACAAATACAAGTATACATTACGGTCGAGTTGTCGCACCTAGCGGTGGCCAATCGATCTACAACAAACACATCTCTTCGCTCCGCGAGCGAAATTTTTCTGCATTCTTCCCGATAACAGTTCATCTGTGGTATTACAAAACATCTTTCAGTTTACTATCTGGAAGTCAAGTTTGTCGGGAGGTGGTAATACAAGCCCTTAATCTCTAATATACAGTGGTCAGTAGGCCTAACATACAGGTACTTAACCCATATTTCCGTTGATCGATAATGCTCGATAGTTAGTGTGACAAGGAACAGAAATTCAAGAACGCTTGATGGCAGTTATTGATCTTGGTCGATCGATGCTCTGTGTGACAGACCGCTAAGGTGATGAATTTCGTATTGTAACTCCTGCAAAAGCTCTACAGCAAACACATGATTCTGTGCAGGAGGTAAACACGGAACCTCTCTAAACAGAAATATTGTCTCTGAAACCTCAAGATCAGCTAATTTGAATAACGTTCGTATCTCCATGTCTTTATTTTTGGACAGAGTCTACATTTGAAGCCCTCAGTACTCATCTTGTCAACAAGACTGTGACGATATGTCATATCTCCATCATCATGTAGTTGTTTTCCCTTTCGAGACGACAGCCAACAACATTCTTTTGTTAAATACTGTGTTCTTTTATTTACTACCCAGAATTAGGTCACTTAAGGTGTGTGAGTGCGTAGAGATCTCAGGTTACGGGTTCAGTTTTCAGCAAGGTTTACATTATACTCTACCAGTATTCGTGTTAGACCAGACTCTTCCATTGAGAAAGCTGAGGTTATGGTAAAACAAGCCAATAGTAGTACGCACAGATGCCTAATGTCATAGGGCTGTATTTGATATAGGTATTAGGTTGCCTCTGTCAACTTCTCGCGAGTTTATTGCTCAGACAACAGAAGGAAAGGTTTGTGACATGACATGACGGCAATCTTTTCATTACTGACCACATTTTGGATACCTGTAAATAGTCTCACCTCAGCCACATTCGTCAAATGTAAAATATTTTAGAATTTATTGAAGGCACAAGAAACGTGCTCAAGAAGTATCTTTGACAAATTATTTCACCCGTCACTGTGGGTTTGGCGTAAGGCAATAGTGTGTTTAAGTGTATTTGCACTAATTTCTTATGAATTTGCGGCTAATGAATATATGTAAATCAATCAGCTGACTAATGAACTATTATTAACTAATATTAGTAGCAAGTTCTATGAAACAGGGCCCTTGAGTAAACGTCTATAACTGACTGTAAATCTGCAGCTTTAGACTTATTCTGTTTTTTTCATATTGAACCCATTTTCAATATTAGGATGTTGTCTCCATTTAAGTTAAGTTACGCATCCATCTAAATCTTATCGGTAAGAAGTCGCGTCTTGAAAGCAGTGACTTTTTGATAAGACATTTTTATCTCTACACGCGCTGAGGCCAGCGAGAAGTAAAGGACAAGAAGATTAGAGAATGCTCTGACAAATCAAAACATCTTCCGAATGTAACATGGCGCTTATATAATACATAAAATTTCCATTCATCCTGTCGCTACAAAATTACTCTGTTCTAACCAAAGTTCTAGATTTAAGAACGAAGTGGTGGTGGTTGAAAATAGAAATTAGGAGGAATGGTAAATTTCTCTTTTTCTAATATTCTGTAGTATTTAATAAGGCTCATGTCTATTACTGAAATGCGAAACCATTCAGACAATAAAACACAACTGCGGTAATTAATAAATAATATATTTTCTCTGTATTAGATATGAAGTTGTTAACGACCTCATAGGTAGATAGGGAAATAACCTGTCCAATGTGTGTAAGGATTCTATAAAAATAAAAAATATATATATTATTAAATATTCGGACCAGAGAGAGATGAAAATGGGAACTGGAGAATACTGCATAACGACGAGCTTCATAACCTGTGTTCTTCACCGAATATAGTGAAGGTAATTAAATCATGGAGGATGAAAAGGGGAGGAAAGACATCCTTAAAAATGACTGCAAGACCCGAAAGGAAGAGACTACTTAGATGTAGGTTGGAGGACAATATTAGGATAGATTTAGGGGAAGTAGGATTTGCGAAGGATGGAGTTAGCACAATAGGGTTGAATGGCGGGCTCAGGTAAGCGCGGCAATGAACCTTCGGGTTCCATAATGTAGATAATATTCCTTCAGATTGCTTAGGAATTGTCTGTTGCCATTGTGTAAGTAAGTAAGTAACAAAAATATTATTAAACGGGTGTTTCTAATGTGATGGTCGAACTAGGTTTTCCTAATTTCTTCAGGGTCTCTCGACACCTGTAGGTCGTTTGGGTCATTAAATGCAGTGCATGATTATCTTCTTTTTTAGTTTTTATTTTTGCACTATTTTTCCAAAGTCTATTTGTCGTTATCTCTTCTGATAGGAAACTTCATGTAGCTTTTAAAAAAAGTTTGGTTTATGTGTACGTAGCACTAATAATCTCTCATTTTATTTGTTGCCTATTTTGAGTTTCCGCTGAATTTTATGTAGCTGGGACCTTGTTCGACCTATTATACATATTGTCTATCTGATTGTGGCTATTCTTAATATTTAAAAACTGTTCCGGGGCTCCGAACCCAAATCCATTTTTGCGTATATAGTCTAAAATGTTTTCGTATTATTTGCTTCAAAGTAATTTTTCCAGCATTTTCTGTATTTCAAGCATCTATAAATTCCAAAAGAATAAAAATATTTGCAAGCTCTTTTTTAATACATTGTTTCATTTCCTAAAGCTCCGTGAACTAAACAGCTTAAAAAGTGTAATTTAAAAAATTGTTAGATAATGTAACCGGGCTGAATTAGCACAAGTTAAAAAGTAAATCCTAATTTGGAACTGTTACCTTTATAATAGATTTTAATAAACAATGATAGAGGAAACTCCTTTCAGACGGGAGATAGTTTCTGCAAAATTTCGTACAGTTGGGGCACAAATGTTGGAGCTGAGGTGTCTTGAATATCAGACATAAATGACAAATTAATTTGTTATAAACAAATCACGAAATATTTTCATAAAATAATGCTGAAAATATGTTGGTTTAAAGGTTAAAAACTGTCGATTTAAAATTCCCATGGATAACATTGGAAAATGCTGTTAAGTGAACTACCTTCATGTCAAAGAACGGCATTTCCTTTGGCTAGTGTTGATATCCTGCAAACCTCACGTTTAAATTTTAGGGGTAATAATTTTGCTCTTTGTTTATTGCTTGTAAACATCCAACCAAGTAGAAAATGTAAAGGTTTGATACGTACAGGTGATTTGACTCTATCGGATATCAGAAGCTGGGCTTATATCGTCGTGTTGAACAGACCATAACAGGCTACATAATTCCGAAGATCAGCAAATCATAGATTTCCCCCCCCCCCCCCACATTTGCGTTGCTTGCTTCTGGGAGAGGGGATCCGGACAACAGCTGTGTATCAGCTGATTGCAACTCTCTCTCTCTCACGAGAGGTTATTTTAAAAACCTCGTTTGGGCTCCGCGTAGTGTAGGTCGTTACTCTGCCTCTCTGTTAAGCGCTGGGAGCGTTCGGTGATGAGAAATCGAACCCATAGCAGTGTTTCTTGGATTAAATACATGTACATATATGAGCCTTTATCGGCCGACGACTTACTTCCAGGCCGCAAAGCTGACCGAGCGTTCTAGGCACATCGCAGAAATAATCTCTCTGCATTTACCAACTGAATTCAAGAAGGTTTAGGATATACATTTTTCGTTTGAAGACTAAATGAATAGATTACCGATGTTAAATTCATTCACTTAAAGATAAAGAATGGAAAAACTTCCTGTTATCAATAAGTCCTCAACAATTTAAACTGTGAAATCTTAAACAGCGCATGAAATGGAATTTGTTGCTTTGTGGTTAATTAAATCTCTTCATGGGTAAACCGTTCCAGTCTCAAACATGCGACTGTATTTTCGGTTTTGTCTGGATGTTTCGTACTTCGTATTAACTTCGTTCCTAATAAATCTTGTTGCCGCAGATTATCCAGATGACAATTATAAGATGGGTGCCTTCACAATATTAAAGGATACAACATGTCAAACCGTTAACAGTGATTGTCTGTACAACTGCTTGATAGTGAGACAGGAGCTGTTAGCAAGCGCGAATTTAATCATAGGAGCGGGATGACCCTGAATTGTACAATGACCAGCTTGGCGCCCCTAATATGGGCCCCAGTTAGTGCTCCTGGTCGGGGCTGACCTATAGAGTGGTAAGGATCCGATGGAGTCTCAAGTCGATACACCTGTGCAATTTCGCGCGCTAATTGCTTGCTGTGTTTGCGCTCCGTTGCGCCAGTAGGCCTTGAGACTGCAAGGTTTGATCACCCCTCGACATTTTCCAAGGTCACGGGCTCCGTCAAACGCCTACGCACATGCTCGTAAAATATTGTGTTTGTCAAGCTCCAGTGATTTCTACACATCAAAGTTTTACCACTCTGATACTGACAACTCGTATATTCGTGGGAAAACCAGAAGTGGAATTTTTCAAGCCGTCTCTTCTCTCGGTTCTTATCGTTCTTTGTTCTTCAACCTGCTTTCAATGCACTAATTCAACGAACTGCATGACTTTCCAATATGTCTACTTTGAATAGTGGAATATTTTGTGGACATCTATGGTAGCTTCATTTTGATTCAGATATGTCTGATTTCAGCTCGAAAATTCAAGGAATTGTTTTACCTAACGATATAGAAAGGGAATATTTCTTCTTCTTTCTTTTTCTCCATTTTTCTTTTCGCTCATGTAGGCCAGGGTAGCGTAGGCAGTAGGCCATCTATCAAAACTAAAAATAAAAAAGTGCATACGAAAATACCCCACTAGAAGTACGTGCCGGGATAAGGTTTGATTTACAATTGATTTTCACTCGGTTACTTTTCCCATCAACACTGGAGTTTTGGAAGTACGGGACTAAAATGATCCAAAATCCGCTGTAAAAATATCGAAACTTTTGATGCACGTGTATTAAAAATGTAGTTTTCCTTCTGTAGCAAAATAGTTCAGTGAAGCAAATTCCGACTGTAACCCGGTATTTGAAATCTTCCATTAATAATGCCATTGCAAAATTTGCATATTCTCTAAATCCGAAACATTTTAAATTACATTTTCGAGAACTGCCTACTTGACTCGGCTTTATTTCAAATTCTTTGTCTTTTACTTTATATAGTCATCTCACGTTTCATATGACCTTGAAGACTAATAAAATAATAATTTTAGAAGAAATGAATTATGGTAAAATTTGCATTAGTTAAGATTACATATTTTATTTCTGTATATAACTGTGATCTCCAGACTTTCGCTGCCTGCGCCTTAATAATTTCAAGGATTTTTTTTTCTGTCGGCGGTGTATTTTGTGCATGTCAGTTTTGTTTACTTAATCGCACACCTGAAGGCAACCCAGACGCAAGTGCATTGTGCAGGGAGTGTGAAGGCGTCTTGCAACTGCTTCAGTTTCAAGTTTCCACGGGTGTTGAGTTTCTACGTGTCTGTCTACTTCATTTTCTAGAAGCGCTGAGGTCTGTTTCTTCAAGCATCTCTTGTACTGATTGTAGAAGAATGTACGCATATCCATTGGTTTTTCATAGCGGTTGGAATCTGGAATTCACTGCTATTTAAATCGGCAATATTTAACAGAAACTGAACAATTTAACAATATTTTGCACTGCAAAGAAAGTCATGCTAATAAGTTAATATATTTTTAAAAATAAAGTTTTGGTAACAGTACACGTTTTTAACAGCTTCAATAGCAGCAGGTGTGTTACAATACTGCACTTCAAGTTTTTAATGAAATATTGTTCCGGTATCCCACCAGCTTCTAGATACCCGCAGCAATCCATACATGCACCCCACCGTCTGAAATGAATAGATGCACCAAAAAGATAATAGTCAGATGGAGCGAAGTTACGAATAAACTGTTAAATGTATGTTTTTTATTTATTTATTTAATTTTTGTTGTACCGGTACTTTTATCGGCATACCTAGAATTTGATTTCAAAAAAATTTTAAAATTAAAAAATCTATAATTTTACATACCTTTCCTGTTAAATTTGTACATCTAAAGCTAGTTGTGACATAATAAATTTACAAACATCTGACTCAATTCATTGTCAAGGGTGGAATTAGTCTAGTGGGGCAATGATATCTTTATACTGTATATTTGCCCCGATTTGACCTATTTGTGTTATATTTTTGTTTAGCAAGTCACCTCCCCCAAGACCGATTTTAAGGACGTTTACACGACAAAATAGTAAACAAGCAGGTACATTATAATTCTTTATTATTTTTTATGGAAATACATGTATAGGCCTATATTATGAGGCATAAACCAATATTTTCGTATCTCCAACTTTGGGATAAAAGGTTTAAAGCATTGTATCACGGAATGCTCTGGACAAGAAATGAGAGTTTAATAAAGCGCTTGAAACTTGAAAGTATAATTATTTTCTATTACAATAATGAAACTATATCAGTTGTTCCTGCAATTTCTTATAGGTTTCTCTTATAAACTGTTTAAGCTTGCATGTTTTGGATTTGTTATAGTCTCTGGGCCTTAAATTTAATTGAAATAAATAAAAATGATAAAACATCTGCATAATATTGACTTATTTAACGTTTTTCAGATATCGCAATACAATTACATATCTACCTTGAATAATAAGAATGCTTTGTCGCAGGCAGGCAGCATCCAGCAGCTGGACCTCTTTCATCTCATGCGTGGGAGGTAGCGATACGTTATCTGAGCGCATTCCAGTCCGGTTCCATCATCCAGCATTCCATTCATGGAGCTCACAGCTCCGTGCTGATAAGTAGCGCTCCACAGTGCACAGACATCAGCCATACAGCCAACCTTCCTAACATTGTTGCTGTTAAGAATCACAATATGCCCATCAGTTCACAGTTTATTTATTTACATTTCTCGCCGGTGTAGTTAAGGCCTTCTCTTCCTAAGTAAGCATAAATAAGCGAAACATAATTATGCTTATACAATATTTTAATCTAAATTATGTTAATGAAAACTATGTTTAATAAAACTGTGTTAAACTATAACAATGAAAGTTCAACATGGTAAGTAGAATGAAAAATGAGAACGAAATTCAATGAAACTATACAAAAGGGTCAGTAATTTTTAACATGAAAGGTCTCTATGATATAAATGAAGGGTACAGGGAAAAAGGGAGCTGCGTCCATTTTTTGGCAATTTGAGATTATAAGTTCGTGTCGGCCCGACATATTCTACAACTTTGAGAAAAAAACCAGCTGAGTCCCCAGTGAATGTACTCGAAAGAAATGCCATTCGATTTAACAGCTTCAGATCTCCAAAGCAGAGTTAATGGCACAATTTATGGCAGGTTACAGGAAATTTGAACGCTTCAAAATCTATTCTCCAAATGGTAGAGAACCGTTCTTCGTATTCTTGCTTGAACCTTGACCAAACAATAAAGTAAACTTTTCTAGTGACTATTAATCGGAAGTACAAGACTTTCTATAAAACTTGATGCTAAACATCCTTCAAGTCACCTATAATAATTAAATTACCACAAAAGAAGTGCTGCCTAAACAGTTTATTAACCAGTGCCAGAACATTATAAAGATACTTCCTCTTCACTAAACAGAGTACAGGGTACATAAACTAATTTTTGTTTGACGTCACTGTGTAAGATTTTATTGTGCATATTGATACCTTTCAGAGCTTGTTCTTGCATATTATCTCTATATGAAAAAAGTTTGTTTGTTTATATTCTTTTAAATTTGTGTTTTAATTGCATGCACTAGATTTAGTAAAGCGCTTAAGTTGTCGCGTCAAAGCTGCTGTGAATAAATCGTAACGTTATATTAAGAAATAAAATGAAGTCAAGACACATGTAAGATTGAAATTGTAAACTTCAACTAGCAAGTATGATTATAATAATTATCAAGTGATATAAGTTTCCCTATATTCCATGTCTTCAATAACAAATATATTAAAAGTTAGGTGTTATAATGTTGATGCACATGTGCGGTAAGTAAGCAAAATGAGCAGGTAGGTTGGGTTCCTGGTACTGGGTGTAGGAAGTTCGAGTTCCCACTATGATAGCATGAACAGGGTTTTAAAAGAAGGCTACCGTAAAAAAACGAATAAAATTAATGTTCAAGCATTTTATTCGATCGTTAACTGAAAATTTGTAGACGTTTCTTTCTAAACTCTTATGTACAGGTAGGGGGGGTGGGAGCGGACCGACTCTTGTAGCTGATTTCAGAGTCTTGTGATACGTGAATAAATGTAAGAGATGTAACGGAAACGTTTGTATCCACAAGCAATGCAAATTACGTGAAATTATTTCTCAATGTGTCTAGAACACATTTCAGTACATTCCCTACTATCCTGTGAATGCCGCTAGGCATGCACAGTGGCTCATATCGGCAACTTAGATATTTTAGTCGGTCCGCTTCTTTTTCCTACCTGTACAAGACGATGTTATATTGTTATTAACTTAAATTAGTTCATAGCAGATGTGGCAGCGATAACCTAAGCCACTGCCGATACCCTTGGGGAGCGGTTTACGTATGATTTCATTAAAATCGGTTCAATGGTTTGGAAAATTGTAAAACGGAAAGGGCTTGCTCAACTTAAAAAAAGTTGCAACCGTCACTTGTGAGTCATCGCAGGTGGTGGCGCCTTGACGGACGTTGCGTCATTAGTAATTTTCACGGTCCGGTACTACAGTCAGCTGACTGTCACTTTACTTGGCTACTACTATTGCTATTTTGTTTTTGTTTGGGCGAACCCGGTGAGGTCGTCAACCCGCTGGCAAGCGGTGAAAGTGACCTGCTGTAGCCGTGTGATATAATTTCCATTTGTGGGTTGCGAGATTTTTTCTCCCTGCTGCCAGGAAACAGCTGATCGAATGTATTACATATTTTCCCACGCTTATAAGCGCGATGCCCATTGTGGAACTGTCAGCAGGCGCCACATTTGGAGGAAATGAGCTCTAGGTGATCGCACCTGTGATTAATTACTAGAAAACCCTGGTTTGGGGAGCAATAAATTAGCTCTGTGGGCCTTAGATACGTAATGGATCCAGTATTCATCCCAGCTAATTTCTTAAAATTTGCCTCTTATGTTGTCATACTCCATACTACGAGACTGTTTTTGTTTAAACTCTCAATACCAAATTCATTCGCCAGTTACATTGTATTTCGTGCGTTGGCGTATAAAGAAAACTATAAATACAAATGTAGCTTTTGGAAACATTTCGATTTTGAAATCAGAAAACAATAAGTTTTACAACAACAAGTCTTATATCCCAAGACACAACAGTACAGTGGTATTCATCAGACGTGGCAGTCCAAGCATGGATGCTCAGTAGATGCAGACGAGTCCAACAAACATTCGTACTGCATGGAGGGGTGTATGGGTTAGTTGTGTCGTTGCTTTCAGAGCGGTAACTTCGTATAATGCAGTGAAGAAACAAGAGACCTTGTTACAATCGCTTCTCCTCTCCCGCAAGAGGGGGTCAACATTCTTACCCCTCCCCATGATTCCTCCTACATGCGTCACCTCTCTCACGCGCATCTGACTGCCACCTCTGATGAATACCACTGTACAGCCTGTGCATTTAGACGTGAGCACTTGCATGCGCCGCAGAGATAGGGCGGGACGGAAGGGGATGTTGCTAGTATGGATCACGTGAGACTGATACCACTGCGCATTGTGTTTACAGTGCTCTCGTCTAAATGCACGGACAGTACCTTGGACGGTTTTTGTATGTAACCAGTTTGTTTGGATGGCCTATCGATAGCGGTAACTGATGTTTCCCATTTTGAATTTAAATACTTTTTCCTGTGGTGATAATGTGTCGATCTTCTCGACCGTTCTCAGATTAATTTATTAAAATCAAAAGTAATTCTAACATCGTTTTATTCTTGTCAAATTATATTCTAATGCTATTTTAACTGACGTTTCCATTTTTGCTATTGTTAAAATATGTTTTATCTGATATTTAGTTATTTACTTCTTTCAAATAACAATTTAATATTTTATTCATTCATTTAAAAAGGAGCTGTCAGAAACTTCTGCAGACATTTTGTTATTTCCAGCTGTAGGAGAAGTTGGTGAAAGCCTTAAACGAATCAACTCTCTACCTCTAGAAATACTCCTCTGATTTCAACACCCTTTCCTCCAGTTGCTAATATAGATAATAGATTTAGTGCGCTGAAAGACGCTATTTAATTACACCTAGGAAAATGAGTTATTCATATCCTTGGCAGAATTGAAGATTCTTGTCGCGTAGTAGCTCTCTTGATTAAAGAAGAGAAGATTTTGAAATGTGTTATGGTAATTGAAGGGACAAGGAGTGGCTGCCATGTGCAAATGAGCTTGACTTTTCCTTGTCATCCAGAGTTCAAAAACACCATTCATTAATTTGTTGTTGCGGTGTTTATTCAGGTACTTAGACCACACCTGTTCACATAGTGCATTCCAAGACGCTGTCATGCCGGACAGTGCATTGCCCATCAGAGAGCATGCTTATTATATGCGCGTATTATATCATCTCGTATTTAAATTTTGATATGCAGTTTTTATTTGTGATTCTTAGGGGTCTGATTTTTGGGTGAAATTAAATGGTTGATTCGTGTTAACTTCTATTTCCGTAAATATTTCATAAATAAGTTATTTCTTACTATGTTGACTTGATAAAAATTAGTCATTATTTAATCTAATACTCCAATTAGGGATGAGAAATACAATCATTATTTGGCATCATTATTACCATGGTGTAAATCCCATGAGAGTTTACGAATTTATCTGATGAAGCTCAATTCTAGTTGGATTTATTAAGACTATTCCATGAATAAAAATGTAACGGATTGTACTAATAATAATTACTTTGTGCTTTGTTATATAAAAATAAAACTAACAGCTGCTAGATCACGGCATACTAAGAATCAACTATCCATGAATCGATTCGAGTTTCCAGTGCTACCAATGGTGCATATAAGACATAGTTAACTTAATTCAGGTAAACTAACAGCAGAACAGAATAAAAGCACACGAACTGGCTTGCACCGAATCGAAATTTTGTTTGTAATCAACGTACCTTTATATTATTTCAATTTCCAAACAAGTTGTGTTGTATAAACTAATCTGTTTTCGTGCTATTTAATGGAAACATGTGACGTATTAATCACACCACGTTGATGCTTACGTGTCCAGTAACGAGCTGACCATTTTATCAGATAAAATCCCAAACATTTTATAAGATAAACAATCGTGATTGGTCTATACCCGAGGAATTGCTGAACGTTATTGGTCAATATAAAACACGCCGTGTATGAGTGGAATAGTCAAGAAATAGCGCTAACTCAAACCTAATGAGCGTTTATACGCAATTTTTTTGTTTGAAAATAAGAATCTTGTGTGGAAAATTTCTCTAATTATTTAAAATTCACCAGTTTCAGTTGGTTCCACAGGCTTTGCCTATATTAGGCGATAGCTTATCTAAAATGATAAATAAGTTCCATATAGACCTATAAACTTTTATTAGGAAATTATGACAACAGGAGCAGCTAGCTGGTTTCAAAGAAAGCAATTCTCAGATATGTATCAGGCGCTTGCTAAGTGCGAATTCTCTCTCGGGTGCTTTCCCCCGCCTGCTCTTCTTGGAATTGATTTAATTAAATTTTCCGCGACTTCTCTCTCTCCTGGAGACGGTAGCGAGGTTTTCTGCAATTAATTATTGGATATGCCGGCGAAGTCTCCGCTGCGAGTATTAATCCAAACACTGGAATCAACTTTGCCGGGCCTCTCCTCCTACTAATTCCTGGTACAGTTTGCAACAGTGTTTTCGTGCAATAGATTATTTTTTAATACAGTTAG
The DNA here is from genome assembly GCA_964059195.1 of Ectobius pallidus. Taxonomy (NCBI): domain Eukaryota; kingdom Metazoa; phylum Arthropoda; class Insecta; order Blattodea; family Ectobiidae; genus Ectobius; species Ectobius pallidus. The sequence continues at coordinate 73,112,983 of CAXKWD010000010.1, read as the reverse complement.
CTAATTTTTTTTTTTACTTATAGTGAAGTTGATTGGTTTACTACTGTTTAGAATATTGAAACTTAGGTTATCTTATGAATTCAGAAAAAAAATACAAAATCACATAGATTAATTTAATTGTACACCTAATTCCAGGGCAGTTTTACTGTTCACTTAACCTGAAAGTCCTCCTACATGTAAGTATTTACTTGAGCAAAAACTTTTGTATTGAACAATCACGATCTAGTCGTTTCGGATTTTCAGTAAAAGAATAACGTTATCGCAAATTTAAGACAGTTTGAAAATGTATTGGTCGGGATGCGCCCCCCAGAGGTTAAATGCTCCCCCGAGGGTTGACAAGTTTGCATGTAGTTAAAATGAAATGTGTGTAGGCCTGTATACACAGCCTCTTTAGAAGTGTTCAGTATAAAACTTAATCAGACTTGAACGGAATCTTTCTTTTCTCTTAGAGGTAATCTTATGATGACGTTAAAATTTTATTTATTTATTTATTTTTTTATTTGTGGTCAATGATATTAGAATATTTAACAAGTGCAGCTTTTTAAATATCGCCTAATTAGACTTGGAACTGCTTGAGGGTGCTAACGTATACAGCATTTTTAATAAAATCTGATGTGAAAGTCACATAACTTCCTCTGCCCAAATAAAAGTTAGCAGTATTCACATATCCTTGTACAGAATCACAAGACACAATTTTACGCTAATTATCCTATAAATACCTCTTCTTTCAATGATGCGACTAAAAGCGCAGTCTATGTAACAAACTTAAAAAAAAAAAAAAATGACTGCAGACGTTTATTGAACTTTCTGCCGTAAAATATAATTTCCGAAATTTATCGAATATTTCCCTCAGATACTTCTTTACTCTATGCATGGCCAACAATACATCTTTCTCACTTCACATTCTTATATAAAATAAGAGGCCGTGAAAGAGCGCGAATTCAGTTGTTCATCACGTAAGACAAACTTTCTACAAACAGTGGGTGAACAGTGGGTGGCTTGTAACTACCCTCAGAGAATTTTCTCGAAAAAATGGTTCAAATAAAAGTTTTAGCTCTTAGTATAAGCAACCTATGTGCAAAATTTAAAGAAAATCGTTAGAGCCGTTTTCGAGAAAATCGCGAAAAACGAAAATTTCTTCATGTAAAGTCCCCTTAAAAATAAGAGAAAATAGTCGCCAATCTTATCCTCACATCTTCAGAAAGTACCTGACCCAAATACGAAATTTTGTTTACATACGATTTTCCGTTTTGGAGCTAGAGTGTTCACAGACAGACAGACACACAGACATGTTTCCAAAAATAGTATTTTTGGATTCAGGGGGCCTTGAAACGTGTATATATGCTAAAAACTCAACTTCGAATTTTGGGGTCGAAAACAATACTTCCTCTACCTATAGTACCTATGGTACGGGCAGAGGAAGTAATAAAAAGTGCTTATTCTTTTTACAAAAACTTGTGAATATTTCACTCTGTACTTAAAACTTATGAAATTTCTTAGCGATGCAATCATTCTGGTAGATGTTATTTGTTAACAGGTAATTCAGGTATTCTAATCTGTTCCTCTCTTTCTTTCGCAGGTAAGTGTCAAGTTGGTGAGTCGTACCATTTTGAAAACTTTCCTCTATATCCAGTTTTATCATTCTATTCTGAGTAAGTACTTATACACTGATTGCTGATTTATCTTTATTATTCCAATTTCTGAATATATTCCATACCTATAAGAAAATGTTTATGAAGAGCATGTAGGCATGTATACAGTTTACGATAATATATCAAAGTAATTTCACTTGTTTGCCGATTCGTATCGCCTACCGGTTTATGGTTGTAGGAGGATTGTTTACGGAAAACTACCAAGCCGCCTACATAAATGTCAGCACACGTGTTCTTGCGATTCCACGTGATGTCAGCTATTCTGAGTTCGACAACCCTGTGATGACAAGTATGCACATTGTTTCGGCATTATGCAAGCCCGGCAATCAGCTGCTTCTCATGTGGGCTGAGACAAGTTTCCAAAATGAGAATGGCACTACAAACCCACAGGAACATTGAAATCAGGCCAAATAAGACTGCCTCTGCTCTCAATAGGCGAATTAATACCTTGCTCCTACGTGGATATAATTATGCCTGGTCGTTAGTAGAAACTCTGTTGCCAGATAGCTTTAGGAAGAAAATCCTTGTAGGAATTTAGTTTACGATTAATCTTTAAGGGCCGGTATTATAATCATGGTTTAACCTTCAGTTTTAGTTTAAACTTTAGTTTTTCAGATTTTTGCGTATTATAAACGATAACTACAAGTTAATCTTAAGTTTAACATAACTGGACCCTTTCTACCGTTTAACCTGCATTTTAAGACTGAATAATTGTTTTAATGAAAATGACTATAAAACACGATTATAAGACAGTGTCAACAAATTCAATTTCGGATACAATATGCTTTGAGAAGGTGAGACAAAACTTAAAGTAATTCTATTTGTTTACTTTCCGGAACGGAAAGAATTTTAATACAGGCCTAAACATAGAAGGTTGTATTGTGAGACAAAATGCTAATACAATATCATTTTTTTGAGCAATGAATAGCTATTTATTTTAGCTGTGATTGAAATAAACTTACACTGAGCAAAACTGAGTTCAATTTTGATTTAACCGTTTCTTTAATAATCATATTTCTAGCTTAAATTTCTCTTCATACAAACAAACAAATACAAGTGAATTAGCAGATCTTATTGTTTTTCTTTTATTTCCAAGGCCAATTCGTCTTCTTTTCTCAGCCAACAGGTCTACCAACACCATTGCACTACGGTTTAACTTATATAAAACGGCACATGCAGTTAAACTTGAGATTTGGTTTAATCTAGCCTACAAGTTAAACTACGTATATAATACCGGGCCTAAATCGTTATCTATGAGAAAGGCTTGCATTGTGCATTATTGCCTAATTCAGATGATGTGTTGATAATTATTAAGTTCATGGAACATATTAATTCTTCCATTTTTAAAAATTTATTTTGCTTACATTTCTCTCTCTTTTCGCTTCAGCCGGTGTGGTCCAACTGGCGGCCCCGCGTTCTCTACTAATAAATCGACCCCCGAGCTCTATTTCCCCCCGTTTCTTTGTAATCGACAGCCACTCTATTTTCAACATTGTTCACTCATGTAGCATTGATAACGGCAATACCTTTATATTTTTGCTTTTACCTGCTTTCTCGCGGCTTGTAAGATATTCGGAAGGAATTTAATTCAAGGGCTTTCTGATTTTTATTAACTTGTTATCTATGTGACGCACAGAGAGACAATTTTCTTTTATCATCGAGGTTTTTAGAGTAGTTAACAAGGAGCAGTAGGCCTAACCAAACTTACGAAATTATGCTCTGAAAGTATAATCCATGTTTGGGAGTACGTAGTCTATATGTGTGGGTGTGCATTTTCTACCATAACATTGTTAAAAACTAAGCAGAGGGACAAATTGTCATAAGATTTACTGAAATGTCACTGCGGGTTGTCATGCTCACTACCCAGATGGAATGGAATCTGTAGTAAACCAACACGTAGCTCAATTTTCTCGTTAAGTGTATGTGATTATCTTAATATTATTTGCGTTTGTAAAGTAAGCCTCTAAGGCAATCTAGTTTGATGTATCATATTTTTCTAATATTCATAAAAATTTAATTTCATTATCAATATATTATTCCGGCCAGCGAATTAATTTTGAAAGTATTATCTGGCCCTTCACTCAAAAACAGTTGGATCACACTGGCTTCGGCCATATATGTTCTTCCCTAATTATACCATATTTCTAGTGGACGATCCAGAGTCCTTCTCTCTGGTTTGTTGTCTCTTTCTGATTTCACCAATCTGTTTGACTTCATTTTCTCTACATGTTCGTTCCTCTCTATCATTCTTCTTTTCTCTGCATCGTTTTCTCCACCTTGCTTGTCAGAATGTTCACTTAAAATCTCTGCTCCCGGATATTTATGTCATGACTAAAGCCCGGATTTTCATGCACTATCAAACTTAAAAATATGCATGCATTCATGCACTATCGTATCTCTAAATATGCACAATGAAGGGCAAAACATGCACTATCGAATTCCATGTCTTTTACATTTTCTCCACATAATACGTCTTTCACGTTTTCAGAAGTTTAAGATCAGGGTTTGAACTACGTACCTTCTTAAGTTTTTCCCTGACTGTCACACCCGTTTCTCCACAACACGATTCTAAAATATTCAAAGCCTTCAACAATGGCTAGTGACTGACAAATTCAAGCAGTGAACATTCTGTTCAGCAGTTTTCTTTCAATGGAAGGTGGTGGTGGTCTGCAAGTCGGCATTTTCTTTTGTAGTCTGGTGTATTATATTACTGTTTATTTAGGGTAAACAGTAGCTTGCACTCTCAAATTCATGCAGGTGGCAGACTCTGTTGCCAAGTCAATCAAAATATAACAATGGTAATGCAATACAAAATTTTTACGTTTCTTTGAAAAGCCAAGATTTTAGGGAGGCATATTCATAATATGCACAGTTATGCATGGTAACTTGATATTATGCACTAAAACCAGAAAATGCGGGTTTATATGCATTAAAAACGTCTGAATATGCTACATTAAACCCAAAAAATCCAAAACATGCATTATGCATGAATTTTGCCATAAAAAGGCCGAAATATGCAAACATGCACGGAAAAAATATGTTTATTTGGAATCCATAAGTCATGTAATGTGTAACTACAAAGTTTGAGAAGTGTAACCAAAGTATATAAAAACATGCATTTGCATGGAAATCCGGGCTCTAGTCATGACCATGACTGCATATCTATTTCCACTGTACATATTATTAGGGACTCTAATGATTGATGCTGCTTTGGTCTTATTGAAAGGACTTTTCATGTTGCACTCTTGCAGCACTAAGTTAAGTTATGCAATATCTTTTCAATTTATTCGACGACACTGTCACCAACCAACACTGTGTCATCTGCAAAACAGATGACATAAAAATCCTTATCTCTCGTTCTGTACTCTTTCATTGTTCTTATTTCTGTTATGATTTCATTCATAGTAATATTAAAGAATGGAAGTCACTTCGCCTTATACCCATCTGTATTCATATCTTCACTGATAGTATTTTACAAGAATAAATTGTCTTTAATCAGAGTGATTATGCAGTTTGGCATCTCAAGTTTGTTTAAAATGCTAATAACACCTGTAGCCTAAGTTGTAAATTATTGAAAACTTTTCAAGATCTAATAATTATCCTCTGAAGCTCAAATTCGTGTCTAGTGTAATATGTTTTAGGGTTATAAAGTATATGAAGCATGAAATAGGCTTTATGCTACGCCAATATGAAGAAAAACTTGTCTGAATGTAATGAAATCCTGTATATGCCCTGATTGAATTTCAAAGGGAACAGTTTAAAACTGAAAACAATTGTTGTAGCAAGATAAGATTTTGAATAGAAATATTATAACATGAATAATTTTTAATAATAATGAGGAAGAAATTCATCCGAACGTACAGTATGTCAGAGGAAGATAGCGCTAGAAATTTTTTAGTGTGTCGTTTTTATTAATAAACATTGAGTTAACTGGTAGAATGGAGAGGATAGGTTTCTGCACGAGACGTATTTTGGGAAAGTGTCCTGTCTTATCTTTTATTTCTTATTTACGCCCACTAAACTCGTTGCTAGCCTATTTTTTCAAAATTCTTTATAACCAATAAGCTGTTAAATGTCCTGTAGTGATACATTTTGTTCTAGGTTATGAAAGGCATATCAAGTTGTGGTAGTGAACTGTGGAGGGTACATCTGCTTTTACAGTTTTGAGAATATTTTAACTGAGCTACATACTTAATATTCATTCCTTTCGCGGTACCAGCTGTCAAAAACCCAGGAATAAAACAGGCATGGAAAATTCCAGTCGAGGTGGTAATACATCACATCTGCTCCTCTTTTCAAAATAGTCCACCCTTTGCATCCATTTAAATCGCACGGCAGCTGTTGTAGTACCGGAAATCAACACCTAGAAGATATACTCTGTTACTCAATCTGTACTCTCGGTGTAATAGCCCTAAATAATTTAACATTTTATTTTAATAACAAGAGTATCTTTTAAATTTGAAAGGGTGTGCTTAGTGTGACGATCTCTCAATTTATCAACTTTTTTTTTTGTTTAATCTGCTTGATCTGCCTGCCTGATTATATTCCATATTGTGTATGTTAAAAATAATATCCTCTTGAAATTGCATTAAAACTTGTGAAATTGAGTGGGACATTTTATTGATCATGACTTGTATAATGTGTCTTGGGACGGTTCTGTCTGGCATTTTTGACGGTATGAGTATCGTATAACTACAGTGCCGGGAAATACTTCAAGGATTTCTCGATAGTATTGCTTAAAAGTAGTAGGCCTAAACATCCTGTGGTTATCGGTGTTTTTATTATGGGTTTATGTGCCAAAATAAATAGTCGCATAGACACGATAATATAAAAAAACAGGATTTGTGGTATTATTTAGGTTTCATTCCGAATGTCACCATAATTGCACATGCAATTCCATCAAACTTAAAGATTTTGCTAATATAAGACAATTCAATGCTTCGTGCTATTACACCGTTTTTGTTTTCTTTTATTCCATTGTCTTTATCATTTCCCTTTTCTATCCAAACTTCTGTTTCTTAAAACCTCCGCTTTATTCTCTTTAAAAATTTGGTGTATGTTCACTGTAACATTCGTATTCCAAGATGTTTTATTAACCTTATTTTCAGAAGTTTATATTAAAATTCATATGAAGCAGCATGCAAAGTTCATGTTTTTGATCTCTAGTTGAAATTTACATGTTTTATGCTCTTAAATCATGTTTAAAATTCCACGTATCCTACCAGCCAGACTGTTTCCATCAGGTTAGCTCTAAAGTTACATTCGACTTGATGAAACGTAACGTCGGGAAACTACATAAATAAATTGATAAAGATTATTAGTGTGTATGATGAAGATATGGATAAAATAGATATCGCGTGCTGCAAGTGACAGGATGACTCACAAAGTTCATGAATATTACGTAAGCTAGCAATCTGCTCTCCAGTTCTTCCAGAGCTTTACGGTACTTAGACACACTCACATAATTACATACATATATGTATATATATGTATGTGTATGTCTATATGGGCCTATATGGTAAACGATATGACCGTTTACTTTGGCACAACTTAGATTTGGACAACTAATGCTATATTTCCCAAAGCTCAACAATCTAAAACGGTCTAAAGTCCGACAGACTCTCATCGTCCTATTCTAATCTAACAAAACACAACGTAACTTTAAAAAAATGTGCTTATTAGTGCATTGTTTTAATTAAATGCTAGCAAAATTTCGATGTAGAGTCACAACATCGTTAAAATGACAGTATTACTGTTATGTTTTGTTATGCCTTGTAAAATGTACCTAGTCAGTGTGAAGTTAAAGTTGAGCCATCCCAGACCTAGGCCTGGCGAAACTTGCGCTTCCGAAGTGCGAATAACTGTCATATTTCGGACTTTTTGGAAAATATTATATGTCCACATCTGATCTCAAAATAATAAATAAATGTTATTACCATGCGGACTCGCACCGTGTCATTGAAGAGCCCTGATGCATTCACATACGGTAGTTGACAGCTAAATGTTTGCGGTAAAAATGAACATGGCTCGTAAAATTTTTGTTATAGTGGCGTACATGAATCAGACAAGCCGCTGTGAAATCGTGTGTTAATGCTCGTGTATTCACCGGCTAGTTACTATTGTTGAGTGGTTACGTGTCTTGTTAATATGGTAAGAATTTTTGCTTCAAACTTTCTCCTTGAACCTGTATTTCCATTTTTAGACGTTGGAAACTTTGATTCAAGAAGGTTGCCCCTTGGGGCCTCTGCTCTTGTGCGCAGTACACTTGGCCGTGACTTGGCCCACCAGTGCAGGGCTCGTCAATGTGAAGAATTCTTGTACAGCAGTTGTAGCAGTAATACACAGTACTTCTGTAGTAACAGTGTTCGTCTAATTGTGATCTAGTATATTAATATCCACTTCTTTTCTTCCGCCCTTTGCCTCGATCTTGTCCTTGTCTTCTCCCCCCCCCCCCCGTTACTCCTTGCTCAGAAGTGTAAAAGTAATATGTACCAAAAGTGTCATTTTGTTTATACAAAACAGTGTTATTACGGAATATAATAAATCTAAATGGAGAAAACTTAAATAGGGTCATTCCTCGTTATCTGAATATTATGAACTACTAAGTTATAAATTATTTTATGGCTCACTTTCTTTGTTAAATGTGATGTAATTAGGAGAAGCGTTAAAAGAATAAAGCACAGAGCTACTCGAGAAACTCAAATAATCAGCTGATCACCGGATCACTCAACTGACTTCCCTCGACAAGATACTTACCTGATTTTATGTTGAAACAGAAGTATAAAAATGGTCATGGTAAATCATAGATAATCATAATGGAATTCCCTAATGCATTTACAGTAATCTATTTCATGGTGGAATCATAATATGTTAGCCTAATTTCTGGTCTTTCAGAAATGTCGCATGTATTGTATTGTAATTTTCACGGTTTATCGTGTTTTCCTGGATGTGTTTTTGTGTTTGGTTGTAGTTATAACATCTCTGTCCGTTACATTTGTGATCATTCATATACGTTGTAAATCACTTCGGCAAAAGAGTGAAGTTAATTTGTGGCTCTGAAAATTCAGAAAGACACCTTTATCTCAAGATTTATTGAGGGCGTCAACCTGCCGGCATGGTTTCTTTAATATATTTCTCGTAATGACCTCTTTAATTTATTGCATTCTGATTTCCATGGAAATGTGTGTTTAAATTCCAATCCCGCACTCAGGGCTTCATAATTAAATTACTACCGGGAACCAGACTATTTATTGTTGGCACCTGCAATTATGCGAATTGAGAAATAAATCACAAAATATCGAAAAGGGTAGTGACAAGTACAATAAATTCTTCAGACAGTCATACAGACGCCTATATAGGATATAGGGTATCAGCCCCTGGCCTTTGTTGTTTGTTTACACTCTCCCCACCCACTTTGCCTGTTGGAATGAAATAAGACCCTAGAATATTTCATGTTTTATGAGTTATGCCTCCTGTTGGCATAGTTTCCGACGCCACTTTTGCCAGCTGTTGACTTGACTGGTTCTGAAAGTTACAAACAACTTACATATATTTTTCTATAGTGTGTACATTTTGTAAGTGAAAGATAATTTATTGGGTGCCGTGTCAGCAGTTCTGATCTGTGGCTAATTATGATGAACATAAAATTATTGTTTCAGAATTTGTTACAGAACTCGTGGCGATACGGTGGAAGTAAGCAGTGAGGGAGCATAAGATTTAGCGTCTGATAGCCAAAAGATGTGTGTGTATGCACACAGGGATTTTACCAAAACGGTGTTTGATCTCAAGTATTCCAGAGAGAAGAATTAAAAAAAAAAACTCAAAACGTACAGTTATGAGTAAAGTGCATTTTCCGCCCTACTTTACTCCGCGAAAAAATAGATGATGAACGATTGTCACAATGTGAAATTTCCCATCGCAGGAACAGATTCAATATGGCACATAACGAACCTCGCGATATTCAGCATGCTATGCTAGTATAATTGTTCCTAACCTAACTCAACTTATTACTGGCATTACATGTAACTGACTCTTCCAAACCTTTCATAAAACTTCGTTACACTAAGAAGTCCAATGCTCTCGTTTGTAATAATTTGAGGAAATTTCTATGTACTAATAATGATTTTATTCGCCATTGTGTCTTTTTCATCGTATTATCCCACACGAAATAACTCACCGGCAAGTCGTTTATAATCCATTGACTACTCGACCATCTGCTTCGTTCAGTCGGCACGTAGTCATATTTGTGATATTGGCGACATTGTACACGTGATCACCGAATTGTCGAGTTTAATGGAATTGCCTCATTATGAGACATGTAAAAAAAAAATGCCTTGAGTTTCAGTCAACATTACTATTTATTGAAAATACAGTATACATTACAGGTTGTTCCCGCTCCCACGGTAGCTCGCAGGCGAAATAGGGACACGGGGAAACCTCTCCGGTTTGAAGGATGCTACACTAAGTCAAGTTTAAATACATTTATTGAGCCCCTTGAAAGATACAAAGAGCACAATGGACAAAATGATAAATAGACCCTTTAAAATACAAGATGGAATTTTGTATCTTGCTTTACAAATAAATTCCTCTTCCTAGCGGTGCCGAAGAAGATGAAATGTTGATGAAGTCAAGGGGAGACGACTTAGTAAGCTCCTTCTGGAAAATAAGGCATGCTTGCCTTATAAGACTGATGAATAGCTCGGAGGACCAGAGCAGAGCAATTTTTATAGTCGCGCTTGCTCGGACGACTGAGAAAGAATTTCACTATTCTTGAAGTGAATGCGCACTATCAGCAAATTATTTTAAGGTCGACTTGCTGCTTCGACCGAAAAGAAGAACCTTTAGATGTTGCTTCGACACTGCAACTAAAATTAAGCACTCTGAAATATTCACTTCACAGCAGTACTTACAGTAAATCCTTTTACTTAATGAGTTACGCATTCAAGTCCATACGGTTTGATCAGGGAAGTAAAAAACTTGGCTTCACACATTTGTAATTAAATCACAAATAAATTACTTTGATGAATGTACTAAATTGCGTCTCTGCAATAACTAGGGCTGGGAAACTTCAAATTCCCAGCTCGACAATAATAACTAGATTCAGAATTCTGAACTGAAAACTAGCCTGGCGAAAGCTTCGAACGAGAGAATAAGAATGAATAGCAAGAATGACAGACGTCACGACATGTGACGTAAAGCAAGAATCCCATTGGCCAAGAAAAACAATAAATAATCAATCTTGGAAATAAATCAATTAAGTTACATTAAAATACTAAAACATAAATAAGAGAATTAATAGCATTACTTCAAAACTGAATTGTTTCTTTAAAAACACAAAATTATGAATAAAATATACTAAAAGATAATCAGACTGAAACTTTGGGTTGGAGATTATAACATGACTATCCAAAAAATGAAAGATGCGACAGTCAAATGTCATTTCTTATGAGAATTGATGGGAGAAAGAACAAACAGATAAGTAAGCATATTTAAAATTATATTGAAGACACAACAAGAAAAATAAAACAAACGAAGACACAAGCCTGTTGCCATAGCAACACGGCGAATGACCTCGCGAAACCAGCTAATGCCTCAAATCCGGCCAGACACGAATGCTGGACGGAACATATTGCCCGCGATAATTTCGCTCGTGAAATTATCTAACAGAATGTGACGTCAAGCAAATTCGTGAATGCAAGGATTCGAGGCCAAAACAACTATCAAGTCGCAATAAAGTCAAAATCGGTGGAGTGGGATGCGTCCGGCATCAGCACTCTGAATGAAAGCAGGTGTCACTGTCCCTCTTCACTGACAGGCAGAGGAGCCAACTTGATGAGGGGCCTCTTATAAGTGCCTGAGACAGTGCGCACAGTGACAACTCTGACAAGGCCGTCTGGGCCTGGGTGTACTTGGTGCACCAGACCAAGCACCCACCTATGAGGAGGTACATTGTCCTCGAGAACCAATACAGGGGTACCCAAAGGAACGTCTGGCAGTACCTTATGCCACCTTGCACGACGCTGTAGCGTGTGGAGATAATCCACGGACCACTTCTTCCAAATACAAGTGACCATCTGCTGAAGATGGTTCCAACGGGAACGCAGGCTGTACCCACCAGAGAGGTCAGGACTGGGCACCGACACAATGGGCTTGCCAATAAGAAAGTGGCCGGGAGACAAATATCCAAAGTCATCCACGTCCTCAGATAACGACATCAAAGGACGTGAATTCAAGAATGACTCAATTTGTGTGAGAACAGTAGACATCTCCTCGTAAGTGTACTTACAGGACGAGGACATCCTCTTCAAGTGGAACTTCAAAGAGCGTACTGCCGCCTCATGAAGTCCTCCCATGTGTGGAGAGTGAGGAGGCAAGAAACGCCAATGAATGTTCAAATGCGCAGTGGCGTCTTGCACTGCGGAGTGATGTTCTGATGACATCAAAAGCCTAGAGAGGTTCTGCAGGTCGGCGTGAGCTCCGACAAAGTTTCTACCATTATCACAAGTGATTGAACTTGGAATTCCACGACGACTTGTGAACCTTGACAATGCCGCCAGGAAGGCACGTGAGGTGAGCGAAGTCACTAGCTCAACGTGTACGGCCTTCGTGGACATGCAGACAAAAATAGCAACGTAGGCTTTAGTAGTCACCTTGGACCGCGGGCCACCAAACTTGAGAGAGAATGGACCGGCGTAGTCCACACTAGAGTTTGTGAAAGGAGGGAGAGGATTTACTCTCTCAGGAGGCAGATCAGCCATCTTTTGCTGAAAAGCCTGAGCCTCAAAGCGGAAGCAAACACTACAGCGCCTCCGTACACTGCGAACCAGCTTGCGAATGCAAGGGATCCAATACGACTCTCGCAAGTGTGAGATGACTAGCTGAGGTCCTGCATGACCTAGATGCAAGTGCACATGGAGAACTAACTGCCTGGTGAAAGCATGCTCTGCAGGAAGTAATATCTGATGCTTGTTGTCAAAGGGTAGGTTGGACCGACTTAGACGTCCACCTACACGCAGGATGTTATCCTGAATAAAGGGGCATAGTTGCCGGATCTTACTAGAAGAAGGCAAATCTTGCGAGGAAGACAATGCTTGAATTTCCTTTCTGAAAGCATTCCTTTGAATGATTCTAATGCAAGAATGCAAAGCTTCAGTAAGCTCTGACGGCAACAAAGGGCCATTGATAGGTGACTTGAGTTTCAAGTAATTATTAATGAAACGTCGCACATAAGCCATGACCCTGATTGTTTTCAAGTGTGAAAACTTAGTCAGCCATGGGCTTAAGCTAGAGGTTTCGATGGTGACTAGCGCTGCTATCTTCACCTCTGGGAGAGACGAAGACTCGAGCTCAGTGGGCAAACTGGGCCACTGAGTGGAGTCGGCAGTAAGCCAAGAAGGGCCTGACCACCACAGAGAGTTGTTAAGTAGGTCAGAAGGGGTGGCTCCCCTAGAGATGAGATCAGCGGGATTGTCCTTAGATGACACATGCGACCAAGATTCAATGGCAGTGAATTCTTGGACGTCCGCGACTCTGTTAGCCACGAAAGTCTTAAGTTTAGAAGGTGAATGGTTTAAGTCTGCAGTTAGGAAGGCTGAGTAATTGGAAGACATAGCCTTCGAGCATTCAGGCTCTTTTGGGCTTGCGTCAAGATAACGCTTAGCCGTGGATCGGCGTCGATGACCATTGGAAGTATGGCAACGCTGTGAAGGGAAAGGCGCAGAGGGCAGTTTCCCGGCGAAGTACCAACCAAGGTGCGAGTTCTGAATCGTAGGTAACTCACAGGTGGAAATTTGCCCTGGACACACCACTTGGGCGCAAATCTCCACTCCAAGAAGTAGATCGACACACTTAGGACGACTAAAGAATGGGTCAGCCAAGGGAAGATTCGGAGGAATGTTCCAATCTTTGGTCTCAATGAAAGAGTTCGGGAACCTTTTCTCCGAAATCTCCGGAACGACAATGGCCTGTGCATTGTAGCGCCATAAAGTCACTCGCGACTGAATCGTGATGCTGGTTAGCTTATGTGTGCTAACATTAGTGGACAAAATTCCCGCTAGCGTAGTCCGCTGCGCATGAGGAGCTAGTCCAAGACGCCTAAACAGCCTGTCGCTAATAAGATTGCAGTCTGAACCGCTATCCAGGAGGGCTGTGGCCTCAACAGGCGAGCCGTCTGAGTCCAGGATGCGGACAGTAGCAGTAGGAAGCAAGCAGCGCTGCTGGGTCTGACTAGAAGCCATAACACCTGCAGTGTTGGCAGCCTGGTGACTATCGCTAGTCGGGTCGTGGAGGAATGTGCTATGTCTCCCAGCACATCTCCTGCACTGAAAAGTCCTACAATTGTTGGCATGCCCTTGACTATACAGGCATACGCGACACAGTTTGCGGTCTCTAACAAACTGGTCTCTTTGAGCGAAAGTCATGCTCCTGAAGTCGCTGCATGAAAACAGGTCATGCACAGCAGTACGACAACAGAGACATTTAGGCCTCGAAGAAGAAGACTTTGACTTGGAAGGAGCCGGAGAGCTCGGAACTGACTTAGCAGCCTGACTTTTCGTGGCAGCATCAGTCATCTGCAGTATGCGAACTCGGCTTTCCAAGAAGACAAATAACTCCTTGAGAGTAGGGAGCTTCCCTATTTTGACAGATGACTCCCATTCTCTGATGAGGTTCATCGGAAGCTTGTCGATGATAATTCTGGTAATAATCAGATCTGACAACTCCACTTCTGTATTAAGGGAATTAAGTGCATGTACCGTGCTTATAAAATGATCCAGGTATTTCTGCAGGGATTCTGCAGAATACCTCTCAATCTGAGGGGGAGAGAAGAGATTGTCCAGATGGGTGTTGGCGATTAGCCGGTCGTTATCAAACCTATCAATCAAAGTCTGCCACGCCACCTGGAAAGTCGCAGCAGAGACAGGAATATTCTGAATGACCGTACTAACCTCTGATGACAGGCAGGACTTCAAGTACTGATACTTGTCCATGTCCGAAATGTGCCTGTGTTGAATTACCAACGACGAGAAAGTGTCACGAAACTCGATCCACTCAGAGGGGTTCCCATTGAACTGAGGAAGACGGATTTCGGGGAGTTTCGGTAACAACGGCGTGACAGGGTCGAGCGAGGAGCGCTGACTGGCAGTCTGCGCCTGCTCGGGTTCATATAGCTGTTTCTTTTCAGCTATCATGGAGTCAAAGAAACTGATGACTTTATAATAATCAGATTCCACTGCGTGAAAGTCGAATTCATGATCCTGGTAGGCCTCGTCAATGGCCACCTGAGCATAATCTGACTTGTAGGCCTTGAAGACCTCTACGAATTCAGAGCGGCGAATGCGCGCTTCATGAAGCGTAGTGAGATCTTCGATTTCGTACTCTCGCATAATCTGCATTTGACGCAGAAGTTGCGATTGCAAGTACTCGAAGCGTCTTATTTTAGCCTTTTGGGCAGCTTCGGCCTGGGCGTGGGCTTCGGCTCTCTTAGCCTCAGCTTCCTTTTCGGCTAAAGCCAGCTGGGCCTGAGCCTGCCTCTCTGCAAGGGCTTGCTGGGCCAGGGCCTCCGCTCTCTTAGCTTCGGCTTCCTCACGGGCTAAAGCCAGCTGGGCCTGAGCCTGCCTTTCTGCAAGGGCCTGCTGGGCCAGGACCTCCTTGTCAGATAAGGCCTGAAGAAATTTACACAACTGAGAGTTGCCTCTGGAAATGACGGCGTCGACTTCTGCCCTATAGGCTTCTTCAGCATCAGAATAATCCACACCGTCGATTTCAGTCTGCACAAGGTCGAACTTAGCTGCAAGTTCGTCTAACTTAGACTCATACTTTTTGAGTTCAGGATATGTGACATCCTCAATAGCTAAATTACTAATGACATTAACCTGCCGCGTAATCTGGGCCTTAATGGGAACTCGCTTGGCTTTAAGAGCCGTCAAACCGTCTGGACTCGACATAGTGACTTGCTTATACAATGTCTGAATTAAATAGGTTGCCCGCCTAGAGCCGGTGCAACAATGACAAATTAAGGTTTGTTTATAAGAATGGAGTGAGTTGCCCGCATAGGAGCATACGAGTAGACAAAGAAATAGTGTGTAGCTGTACAGGTGTAAGTACACAGATGTAAATGTTTACACTTTACAAGAAAGTACAAAAAACTTAATTGAAATCTGTCAGAGACCTCCCTCAAACGCAATGCGGAGGAGAACCACAGATACTTATAGCAACTGACTTTAAACTACTTATTACTGATGGCTACTGATGGTAGCGTCTCACACCGGCGGCAAACTATACCGGGAGAACAAGATTGATATATAAGAATGACTAGAATTGTGGCTAATCACTGAGGTCTCTGTAATAAGTGACCAAGACAAATTCAAACTGTTAATTGAATAGTTACTCTACGTTAATTATAGGTCACTAACTATCAATGCATCTTCAACCATAGGCCTCTGGGTCATATCCAGGCCCGGAGGAACCACAAAGAGATGTTCCCGCTCCCACGGTAGCTCGCAGGCGAAATAGGGACACGGGGAAACCTCTCCGGTTTGAAGGATGCTACACTAAGTCAAGTTTAAATACATTTATTGAGCCCCTTGAAAGATACAAAGAGCACAATGGACAAAATGATAAATAGACCCTTTAAAATACAAGATGGAATTTTGTATCTTGCTTTACAAATAAATTCCTCTTCCTAGCGGTGCCGAAGAAGATGAAATGTTGATGAAGTCAAGGGGAGACGACTTAGTAAGCTCCTTCTGGAAAATAAGGCATGCTTGCCTTATAAGACTGATGAATAGCTCGGAGGACCAGAGCAGAGCAATTTTTATAGTCGCGCTTGCTCGGACGACTGAGAAAGAATTTCACTATTCTTGAAGTGAATGCGCACTATCAGCAAATTATTTTAAGGTCGACTTGCTGCTTCGACCGAAAAGAAGAACCTTTAGATGTTGCTTCGACACTGCAACTAAAATTAAGCACTCTGAAATATTCACTTCACAGCAGTACTTACAGTAAATCCTTTTACTTAATGAGTTACGCATTCAAGTCCATACGGTTTGATCAGGGAAGTAAAAAACTTGGCTTCACACATTTGTAATTAAATCACAAATAAATTACTTTGATGAATGTACTAAATTGCGTCTCTGCAATAACTAGGGCTGGGAAACTTCAAATTCCCAGCTCGACAATAATAACTAGATTCAGAATTCTGAACTGAAAACTAGCCTGGCGAAAGCTTCGAACGAGAGAATAAGAATGAATAGCAAGAATGACAGACGTCACGACATGTGACGTAAAGCAAGAATCCCATTGGCCAAGAAAAACAATAAATAATCAATCTTGGAAATAAATCAATTAAGTTACATTAAAATACTAAAACATAAATAAGAGAATTAATAGCATTACTTCAAAACTGAATTGTTTCTTTAAAAACACAAAATTATGAATAAAATATACTAAAAGATAATCAGACTGAAACTTTGGGTTGGAGATTATAACATGACTATCCAAAAAATGAAAGATGCGACAGTCAAATGTCATTTCTTATGAGAATTGATGGGAGAAAGAACAAACAGATAAGTAAGCATATTTAAAATTATATTGAAGACACAACAAGAAAAATAAAACAAACGAAGACACAAGCCTGTTGCCATAGCAACACGGCGAATGACCTCGCGAAACCAGCTAATGCCTCAAATCCGGCCAGACACGAATGCTGGACGGAACACAGGTGTCTAGATTAAAAAATTCCTAATCGTTCCACAGCTGCTTCACGATTCGGCATATGATGACCAGCCGGCACATCAGTGTCGCGAGTGTTGTGGGGGAGTAGCTGATAGGCGCGGTAATTGTGCAGGCTTCGTGACTGTACAGAAATAACTTCTGTAAGTGTAAACCGGATATGGAATTTAAAAATAAAAACAAAGGCTCTCACGCGAGAACTGGTTTGTTGCCATATCGGGCCGGACTGTGAGCTGTTTCCCATGCATTTAAATACATCGTATATAGGGTTGTGCAATGAACAACTGGGGCAATGGCGCTGTAACCAACGATAATCACTTTGCTTTATTACCATAGTGACTATTTGCACAAGTAATGGCGTCATTTAACACTCCTAAATGCATAAGCATATTATTACAGTACCTTACACTTATCTATATAATACAGTAAACCAATTAGGTTCTTTCGATAACACTCGGTATCTATGTAATTAATCAGTGTCTCTTTAGTGTTCAATATATCGATACAAGGCATGTTGTCGCATTTGCTTCTGAGGTGAATAACATGCAACATAATTAAATGATATATCATTGATCTTGATGATTGGTTTTACCATCAGGCATTTTTATTCTCTTAGCTGCTCTTTTTCGTTTCCTTAGTGTTACCTCCCCCTTTTAGGGACGTGTCTCTTAGCTCTTCGCTAGACAAGATGTCTCATCGGAAAAATATAAAACAATAAAATTCCCATAGAGATCGTGAATCATATATTTAGAAAGCAGTTTATGGGGAATCCTAAACTGATTTCACCACAAATTATTGATGTTTTCCCTTCTTGAGTGACTCAATACATGGACTCTTTCTAATGCTATAAAAATCTCATATTTTTAAGGGATCAGATTCCCCAGGATCCGAGCTGAAATACGTCCTTGGTGATCATTGATCATCAGGGCCCGGATTCTGATGACCTAAAATTGTTTGAAAAATGACCTATAAAATGACCCTAAATTTTAAAGAAAATGACTTAATAATTATAAAAAATGACCTAAAAACTTATGTTTTATTTATAAAAAATATTATTGTACACACAAAGTTGTAGACTAATTTGTACATACTTGAAAAAACTCTAAATGCAGAAAGGATGTTGTAGTTCTAAAAAGTCTGTTCTTTGTTCTTGATTGGACCATTTGAGAAGAAAAGTAAGAACATTGTTTTAAAGTAGATCCTAGAAAAATGTTGCATTATGGTAACCTAGTAATTTATTTAAATATTACCCGTATGAAAAAAAAAACTAGTAAATCCTACCTTATTCAGGATTGCAGTAAATTACTGTCAGCATACTGATATTATCGAAGGTATAAAAGTTAATATAACTTACTCAATGTAAATGCATGAAAATGACTGTATAAGGAAGCAAATGACACGAAAATGACAAAATAATGACGTAAAATTGAAATAAATGCCCTAAAAATATAAAATTACATAAAATGACAAAAAATGACCTAATAAAAATGCATTTCTATAATCTAGAGGCCATGATTAAGATATATCTAGAAGTTGGCAATGTCTATGCAGCATCAATAAAAAGATGACATGTCATTAAAATCCGGGCCCTGTTGATCATGTTCTTTGAACTCTGAACACATGTTGTAGCGGAATAGAACCCGACAGAAGGCAAACGAAATTCTGTTTTTCTGCAGCTATGGATAAAAGTCAGCGATTTCAGTTCATTACTATTCATTTGTGTGTAGTAGCTATAGTTACTCCCCTAGAGATGAGAGAAAATATTCTACGTTGGCACATCAGCCGGACCTACAGTTTTTTAACTTGGAATCAGAACCTTGATACTTCAGAGTATTTTGCCAAAACTCTGAATTCCCGCAAACTGTTGCAAGTGTGTACAAATCTCTAATCACCATCTTCTTGCATTTTTACCCGGATGATGGCTCTTCTTTTTATGGTTGTATGCATTTATGATATGGGGTTAATGTAACCCAGTGTAATGCTGTAACGATGTAGCCTAATGTACGCGCGAATAGGGAATAATGAATTATATTAACCGAAAAGATTAGATGCAGCTCTGAATTAAACAACTTGAAGTGCATTGTGTGGGTTTGCCCGTCCCTGACTTAAGTTGCATTAAGCATTACCATATCCAGTCTGTTACTCAGTCTGCTGCCCACACTGCTCATACTACTGGTCTGCACTGCTAACGACCTCAACATATGTAGCACACTCATGTATTTCTACCCGCCTTCCTATGTGTCAGAATCCTTTTTCTTTACCTCCACGCAATTATGGAAAGATCTGGAATTGTGTTGAAGAATTCGGACTTCGATTGATTATTCAGTGTAACCTATAATTAATTACAAATGAATTGCGTATTGAATAATTTTAAGTAAAACTATTATTAAACATAAACCTTACCATATTTCCGGAACCAAATACCGTTTCATTTCTTTCCTTAAACCCCTTTATAATTCGTACTTAAACAGTAACAGGCTTACTTACTCAATGACAATATACTCGTAAATTCCTCAGCTAGCTAAAGGAATATATGGAACCCGAAGGTTTATTGCCGCGCTTACCTGAGCCCGCCATTCAACCCTATTCTGTGCTAACTCCATCCACTCATCCTCGCAAATCCTTCGGTCTACCAGTCAATACTTTTGAGATATGTCTTTCCACCCCCCTACGCGCAACATGTCCAGCCCATTTCATCCTTACTATATCCGGTGAAGAGTACAGGTCATGAAGCTCGTCGTTATGCAGTTTTCTCCAGTCCCCATTTTCATCTCTCTTAGGCCCAAATATTTTCCTAAGCACCCTGCTTTCGACACACTCAGATTATGTTCTTCCCGAAGAGTGAACGACCATGTCTCACATCCATATAATACAACCGGCAGGATAATATTCTTATAAATCTTTATTTTTAGATTTCTGGACAGACGACGTGAAGATAAGAGTTTCTGAACATCATCTGCGTAAGCTAAAATCGGGTAACTGCCATTTAATTCTAGGCCTACCTTGTTTTCATGAACTTTCCTAATGGCATATTCCAAAGCGAAATTAAAAAGTAAAGGTGATAGTGCATCTCTTTGCTTCAAGCCGCTTCTAATGGCAAATCTACCTGATATAAATTCCCTTACCCTGACTCTGCTATAAGTTTCATTTATACTATCTAATCAACATTGTGTTTTTAATCAATGCACATTTAAATTGTTCCAATTTCCAAATAACTTATAAAATAATGTGTTTTTATTCTGTTCTATAACCGTACCTTACGTTGGGCAGCTATTTATAACAGTTCTTTAATTAGGCCACAAGATTGG
Organism: Ectobius pallidus; assembly: GCA_964059195.1. Classification (NCBI taxonomy): domain Eukaryota; kingdom Metazoa; phylum Arthropoda; class Insecta; order Blattodea; family Ectobiidae; genus Ectobius; species Ectobius pallidus. The sequence continues at coordinate 73,092,294 of CAXKWD010000010.1, read as the reverse complement.
ACGCCATTTATCACCGTTCGTCGCTCTCCTGAAGATTTGCCACTAAGTTGAGTAGCTATTTATCACTGAATGTCGGAGGGGAGTTGATTTATAACTGTCGGTGGGATTTTTAGATGTATAGTGGTTCGGGAGTTCTGATTAAAATAAGGGGTGCCGGGCGTAGTACTCAGGGGTAGTTATAAGCTAGAGAACTCTTATCTAGGGAAGTGGCTAGAGAAAATCGAGATAACAGTCAAAGGGCGGTGTCAGGAATAATGGTAACTAAAAGTTGAGTCGTCTTTTCAAATTAATATGTATTTTCCAAAGGTTAGTATTTGCTGAAATGCTGAATTAATCGATTTAGTTCTATTAGATGATGTAAGTTCTGATATTTAGTAGTATTTAGTACGTCGTTAAAGTTCGTAAGTAACACTTTGTAACTTGTTAAATTGTAATAGTAATTACTTCACTGGTACGCGCCGTTGAAAATGTCTATTTACTTTTACATTTACTCTCTCGTAGTTTCTATTTGTATCGCGCGGATAATAATGTTCAATCTTACGTTCACAATTAATGGTTCGTAATAATAAAATCAATGTCTTTACCAAATAATATAAATTACGCGCTTCGACGCTGATAATAACTTCTATTTATATCGCGCGGATTATAATGTTTAAATATCAATATATTGCAGAGTTACTTGAGTTTAATAATGTTTGACGTAGTCTTATGTCTGAAGTGTGTCTTGAAGTTCTTTCGTCTAAGCTGTCGTGTGATCAATAGATGACGAGATGTCCGTGCTTTCTGCTAATATCTTTGTAAGGGGTAGTGGGGGTAAGTAGTTCCAATTGGTTGTGTCTGTGTCTAAGTCTTCTCTGATTGGGGTAAGGTAGTTTCTTCTGCTATCCGATTTGAAATATATTCCGTTTTTCGTCGTTGAAACAGGCAAGTTGCATCGGTCATTAATTACTTGAGCTGTCAAAATTGGCTAGGCGCCAGCCGGACGGCTCAAGAGGAAGTAGGCGTTACTAGGTTTATGTTTTTATCAATAACTCTGATAACTGAAAGTTATCATAGTTCTGGTTATTTAATCCTGATGGGCTATTTTACGGGGCTTCCAATGGTATTAATTCGTAGTGGGTATGATAAAAATGAAAAGAGTTATTAAGGTTTTTATATTAAAATGATGGAACGGGTTAATAAAAAGTTATGTGTAATATATCAAACTGTAGGGGCTGTTATTGGCTATTGATGGGTGTAATTGGTTTCCTTGTCGCTTTTTCCTTAATGGAGTAATTAATGTTTGAAGTTAGGTGTTATATGGGGAATGAATGTTTGAAGTTAGGTGTTATGTGTGGAAGTATAAACAGTAGGGTGCGTATTGTCAATCGTACAGGGGCTATATATGAGATTGTCGTCTGTGTTGAGTACAAAGTACGGTTACAAGATGTCCGCATAATGATTAAAAAACTCACGCGATGTAGAGATGTCGACGTCAATACAAGCGGGATTTTATGATCATTATAATACCCAATCTGGAATTTGAAGAGTGGCGGTGTTTTGTTTTGAATGAAATATGGAAATTTAATTTTTCAATTCCCTAAAATAATCCTCCGTCGTCACTTCGAATCATTTCGTGGGTTTTCTCTATTGTGTTTTACTTTGATATTAGCTTTTCGATCAATTGTCTTTGTTTTCAATATCTGTTCTCGAAAAATTTAGATCCTTACATCATCTATACTTTTGATTAATTCTGCCGTAATTACACATACACAAATAAATTCATAATCAATAAAATACACTTTTAACATAATTTTACCTTAAATTGGTCACTTTTCTTCTTGGTCGTAGTACACATTTTGCTGAGTTCATAGTCCATTTGATTAACTAGTAAAACAAAATCATAATTATACCTTATACACAAATAAAATTATAAAATACACTCGAATTTCTTGATATTAATATTAATTTCAATATCTTCTTGCATAACGCTGATTTTTGATGCTAATCCATATGTTGTTGATGTCAAACGTTGGAGTACGCTAATCTTCCTCATTGGTCTACTTAATACACTGATATTATATTCAGATTACACATGTTTTCTTCCTACTCCTTTTTATCTATTTACCTCATTAATAATCATTCCTTAATGTTCCTTTTCATTCTTTCAATATTCTTTTACCTTGTTTCCATTATTCTAACCTCATAAATCATCTTTTATGTCTTACCTTCACAATTTCTTTATTAATCTCAATACTCATTATCATTCTTTTCTTTCATATTACTTTTAATACTCGTTATCATATTTCCTCATTTATTCTCATATTTCTCACTTCATAACTATCATTACTTCATATTTTCCTAGTAGACATATATTGTACCATCTTAATTATTCACTCATTTTGCTTATCATACATTTATTTCTTACCTTTTGTTATATTCCTCATTGTTTTACCTTCAAGATTCTTATTTGTTAACACACATATTTCTCAACAACTATTTCACTTTCAAATTCTTACTTAACTCTGATCATTCTTTTACTTCACTTTTGCTATACAATTCTACTTAATTAGTGTAGGGAGAGGGTTATTTCCTGTCCATATTGTTTATGTAAAATAATTTTTCTTTTTGAAAAATTAACAAAATTTAGTTATTCTTACTCTGTGTACTACTCCAATAAAATTCAAATATGTCGAAATTTCAATGTTTACTTATTTACTACTTCAAATAATAGTGTGATTACCTTTGTCAAATGAATGTTTTAACTCTTCAGTTGAATAAATAAAGGGAGTGGCCTATCTTAAAATTACATATATACAAAGATTCACTAACAATGGCAATAAACTTATTTGTTGCACTTATATCTTTAGTGGCATGGCTGTTGTGATGTCTCACTCTATTTTATAGAATAAGAATCATTTCATCATAGTCTTTGCAACAACCACGGGGAGGCTAATTATACTCTACCTTGTAAGTATCACATTCGTTATATATAACGTCAGGTAAAACATTAATTTGAGAAGTATGAATCACTCTAATTATTTTACAATGTCAGTCTGATAAAACGTTTTCCTGAGTCCTGGTCGATAATCCTTTTTACTTCTCCTTCTGCTTTAAACTTTCTGCTGTCTTATGGTCTGTGGGCCATTACATGATAAGGCATTTCTGTTTGGGGTTCATGACATAATATAGTTCTAACAGGTGATTGTTGTAGGTTACAAGAATTTCTTCTCAACAGTTTGTATTGGGGTCGTTGCCTGGTATTATACATGTCAAGTTCAATGTTTACTACCAGTTTACAGCACAGCGGGGTGTTTCCGGCCAAGGGTCGGTCGTACAATGAGTTGTAACTTGCTAAGGGGAGACTTGAGTTGAATGGGATTTTGTTCTCTTTGAATAAACTTTCTAAATTCTTAAAATATCTGTCACGTTGTACAGGGTTCCAAGGAGCATGTTGGTTAAAATAAAATTGGGGAAATTTTCTGAAATATTCACTGAATTAATAGGGGTGACATTCTACACATATATACATTATTTACATCTTAACTAAGGGGTGTGGTTATGTCATCACTATTAACAAAATGTTAATTTAATTTGATAAACTTCTTAAGTCATAAGTGTCCAAAAGAATTTCAATTTCCATGAATATTATTACTGTGGTCAAATATTTAATTAATATTCCAAACAAAATTTCAATTTATTTATTATCTAAAAGGAAAAATAACACTACTAATAATTGGATTGTTGTCAACAATGGGGGTGCACTCCACAGTGCAGGCACTGGCATGGTTATTCTCTTTTAATTATTGTTGTTTATAAAATTTCAAACATTCAAATTTATTTATAATAAGGTAATGCTGGTTCATTTTGATATTTACATTTCCTGGAATAATTTTAACATTCTATGCTGTTTTGGGAAGTTTCGTTTTGAGTTATTTAGCGAAGGAAAAATAAGAAAAATTATGATCTATCAATCTGGTCGTGGGGGTTAGGGGTCCTTATTTCATTCTGGGATGTGTCATTATTTCCTTGTCTGTCTTCCATGTTACTCGGGGAATTGTTGTTAGGTCTATTTCTCGGGCTTTCATAAGAATTGTTCCTTTCATATTGATTATTGTAGTTACGGCGGGAGTACCTGAAATTATTCCAGCCTCTATAGTAGGGGCGGAAAAAACCTTGGTTATACTGATTACGGTTAAACCAGTTAGGCCTATTTCCTGCATAGCCACGTCTGTTCTGACCACGGTAACTGTTCCCTTGCCTATTATTGTAATTGCCATACGGCCTGAAACGGAAACCACGGGTTTGCCAATTATTGCGGGCGTTTCGCACGTACTCTGTTTGGGGCCAATAAGGTCTGTTGTCCCTAGAATCATTGTTTTGCTGGTCCTCATTTGAAATTCCTGTCCGCGACCCAATCTGGAAATTTTCCTGATTGTCAGAAGTTTGTACCAGATTAATGTTTTTCCGGTGAGTTTGGTTAGCTGACACAATGGGGTGCGATGGTTTAGTGGAAGTGTAAGTTAGGTCCTGCATTGACTTTAGTAATTTTAACATCTCAGTGGTGGATTGAGGAGATGCGACAACAAGGCAATTCCTTATTACAGGCGGAAAGTGAGACGGGAGTGCCTTTAGAAAATCTTGCTCCAAAATTTCTGGTTTAAGCAGTTGGCGGCTTTCACACAAAGAAATGAAATATTGTAGATAGGTTTGGCCGTGGCTACGGTCGTACTTACCTTGAAATATTCGCGATCTCAAACGGCTTTGCTCGCTTTCGCTCCAATACTCAGATAAAAACATTTCCTCAAACTGACCTATGGACAGGAGGTTGTTGGGATCGATGACTTGGAGCCAGCGAGCTGCGTTAGCTTTCAAAGATTGATTCACAAAAATCATTTTTAGATGTTCTGGGACTCCTCGTAAAGCAAAATAAGTTTTTAGGTCCTTTAAATATCTGACAGGGTTTGTTTTCAAGGTATCTTCAAAATACGGTAATGGAAAATCCGAATTGTGCAATGAAAAACTATTGTTTACAACATTTTGGGGTGTTTGATTAGTGCTGGCAGCTCGTTGATCCAATCCATTGTTGGTTCTGGGTAATGGTGCAGGTGGTTCTGGTATTTCAGGGGCTTGAGGTACTGGATCAGGGGGGTTGGAAGAAGTAGAGGCAGATGTTGATGGGGTATTACAAACATGAGGGATCAAAGCATTTTCCCTGGTTTGTTCGATTAGGCTTTCTTGGTCTCTAACCCTTTGCCTAAGTCGGTCTAATTCTGATTGAAGGGATACCAATTTCGTAGAATTGCTAGAGGTTACCCTTTCGACTGAGGAAATATGATTTGTCAACACTTGTTCTGAAGTAGCTATTTGAGCTGTGACTCTACTGTCTAAATTTTGTAATTCAGACGTAACCTGAGTGCGGTGTTCAGTGATTAAGGTTGTCAGTGTAGAGTTCATTGTTGTAATTTGTTGGTTTTGAATAGCAAGTTCGTCTCTTACTTGTTGATTTTGAGTAGCAAGTGTAGAATTTAGTGTAGTATTCATGTTAGTAATTTGATTTTCAAGTGTGGAGTTCATTGTGGTCATTTGTTGATTTTGACTTTCAAGTGTTGAATTTAGTTCGTTTCTCAATTGTTGGCTCTGTGTCTCTAGTGTGGAATTTAACTGTGTAGAGATTCCTACTATCATTGTCTGTAGTTGTGACAAAAAATCTGAACTGAAAGAAGGAAGGTTAGGGTCTAAATTTATGGTGTTCTGAGTTGAAGTCGATGGGGGGGGTGCATTCACAGCTGGGATATTAACAGGGGTTTGTGTAACAGGCAAGCTAGCAAGGTCACTTTCGGTTTCATGCTGAGTAATTTCTAAGTTTTCAGAAATAGGAACAGATGCACTTTCATTATTTTCAGAAATAGGATTCTGTTCTGAACATAATATCTGAGTATCAGAATTTGGCTCCATGATTTGGAATACTTTATTATTCCTTAATTTCATAAACTAATACAATACAATTGAATTTACTAAAAAAAATAAAAATTAATTAAAATACAAAAAAAATTTGAAATTTAAATTGAAAAAATTTACTTTGAATTCAAATAAAAATAGGAGCAAAATTCAGTTTTCGACACTTAAGTTGGATTAACGATACCCTTTTGTAGTCCAGATGTCCAGCGGCAGGCCAAAGGTGATGTCCAGGCGCCCAGGTGATGAGGGAAAATGTTGTAGATGAAGATCCAGGGGGGGGGTATTGATGAAATGATGAATAATCCAATGGTGTGCTGACTCTAATAAAATTTCTCACAGAATTTAAAACTTGGTGGTGTGTGATTTAGTGTAGTGTTCCTGAATTTTATTGTTGAAAAATTAAATTTTATTGACTGGTCCCTCGATCTTCAAATTCAAGCAATCACGATGGTCGCCATTTATCACCGTACTGGGGTTATATAGATTCGTAGGCGCCAAGTTGGGAGACCATTTATAACCGTACCTTACGTTGGGCAGCTATTTATAACAGTTCTTTAATTAGGCCACAAGATTGGACGCCATTTATCACCGTTCGTCGCTCTCCTGAAGATTTGCCACTAAGTTGAGTAGCTATTTATCACTGAATGTCGGAGGGGAGTTGATTTATAACTGTCGGTGGGATTTTTAGATGTATAGTGGTTCGGGAGTTCTGATTAAAATAAGGGGTGCCGGGCGTAGTACTCAGGGGTAGTTATAAGCTAGAGAACTCTTATCTAGGGAAGTGGCTAGAGAAAATCGAGATAACAGTCAAAGGGCGGTGTCAGGAATAATGGTAACTAAAAGTTGAGTCGTCTTTTCAAATTAATATGTATTTTCCAAAGGTTAGTATTTGCTGAAATGCTGAATTAATCGATTTAGTTCTATTAGATGATGTAAGTTCTGATATTTAGTAGTATTTAGTACGTCGTTAAAGTTCGTAAGTAACACTTTGTAACTTGTTAAATTGTAATAGTAATTACTTCACTGGTACGCGCCGTTGAAAATGTCTATTTACTTTTACATTTACTCTCTCGTAGTTTCTATTTGTATCGCGCGGATAATAATGTTCAATCTTACGTTCACAATTAATGGTTCGTAATAATAAAATCAATGTCTTTACCAAATAATATAAATTACGCGCTTCGACGCTGATAATAACTTCTATTTATATCGCGCGGATTATAATGTTTAAATATCAATATATTGCAGAGTTACTTGAGTTTAATAATGTTTGACGTAGTCTTATGTCTGAAGTGTGTCTTGAAGTTCTTTCGTCTAAGCTGTCGTGTGATCAATAGATGACGAGATGTCCGTGCTTTCTGCTAATATCTTTGTAAGGGGTAGTGGGGGTAAGTAGTTCCAATTGGTTGTGTCTGTGTCTAAGTCTTCTCTGATTGGGGTAAGGTAGTTTCTTCTGCTATCCGATTTGAAATATATTCCGTTTTTCGTCGTTGAAACAGGCAAGTTGCATCGGTCATTAATTACTTGAGCTGTCAAAATTGGCTAGGCGCCAGCCGGACGGCTCAAGAGGAAGTAGGCGTTACTAGGTTTATGTTTTTATCAATAACTCTGATAACTGAAAGTTATCATAGTTCTGGTTATTTAATCCTGATGGGCTATTTTACGGGGCTTCCAATGGTATTAATTCGTAGTGGGTATGATAAAAATGAAAAGAGTTATTAAGGTTTTTATATTAAAATGATGGAACGGGTTAATAAAAAGTTATGTGTAATATATCAAACTGTAGGGGCTGTTATTGGCTATTGATGGGTGTAATTGGTTTCCTTGTCGCTTTTTCCTTAATGGAGTAATTAATGTTTGAAGTTAGGTGTTATATGGGGAATGAATGTTTGAAGTTAGGTGTTATGTGTGGAAGTATAAACAGTAGGGTGCGTATTGTCAATCGTACAGGGGCTATATATGAGATTGTCGTCTGTGTTGAGTACAAAGTACGGTTACAGTTCGCTGGCAGCAATACGGATATGTGACACATTAATCACTGCATATTGATGCCTTGACACGTTTTATCAACCCTTGCAAGCATATTGTAAGATAAACGGTTGTGATTGATCTTCCAAGGCATTGTTAAACGTTATTGGTCAATATCGAACCTGCTTACAAATGTTTTTGCCAGATCGAAATTAGATTAAAAATAAAAAACGCACTTGTAAATTTAAATTCCATAAGCGTACAACAAGGAATAATAAATACATAGATTAAACTGCTCTTGATTGAACTTCTTTGACGTACGTTTGAATTACCGTAGCATGGAGTAGGTTGCATTTTATTGCTTTTAGCCTTGCTCTGTGATAATTTTTTTTTTCGAACAGTAGAATGGAGTCAGACAAAACAAAGGCCGGGGTAACATGTGCTACTACGACGTGAACGGAGTTAGATAATGGCTCAGACATATTAACAAGGTTAACCGGAATCCTTACTATCCAGTACACTGCAGCACTAGCAGTGCATCAATCTTCTCATTCAACTCCTCACAGGAAGTGACGTCACATGAGGCGGCCAGTGCACTACACAGGCTCAAGATTAGCTGCCTGTAGTGATTTGTAAATTTATTATGAACACTGTAATTATCAGCGATAAGTTTGCATGTATTCGCTTTGCTTGTTCTAAACGAGGGCGAAAAAAAAAAAAAAAAAAAAAAAAAACTATTTGATAATATGGAAATTATTGCATTGAATCCCTCTAAAACTCGCCTATTGTGGTTCGAAGCACATAAACGTGCACGCGAAGTCAGAATCATTAACACTCCCAAGGTAAATTTGTTAGAAATAAATCATTTGTACATTGGAAAACTTGTCATGTGGGGTACTTAGGTCTTTTAACCACTCTGTTATGGAGCTTTGGGTTTATTATTCCTCTTTCAGTCGAATTTTTCAGATTATAGAAATTGGATTCTTGCCAGTCTTGTTGAAATTATAAGGATTTGTTATATATCAAGAAAAAAATAGGATTAATGAGTTATTGTACTGTAATTTAATTAATATTATAATAAATAAATAAATTTATTTTTATTTGTGAAGTAAAAAATTAAAGTCCCGGTAATATAATTTTTTTTATATTTCCACACAACCATATTCAATTTATAAGTACTTAACCACATCTGCATTTTAATGTAAACAATGTTTCGTATTCACATCAAAACGATTTCTTAACGTAAATCATTATTTTATCTTAAATTTGTCGTCGCTTCTTTAGGTTGCAGGTACTTAAAAAAGAGGAACAAATATTTTCAATATCAGCTGTAAGAAAACAAAATATGTAAAGAAATATAGATCGAACATAAAATAAAACTACGTACTTATTATTCTATGATTCAGTCCGTAAAATTATTCTTCTACATTTAAGGTGTAAGCGTTTACAATATTAATGTTGTAGCAACTTCGTGAGAAGTGTAATGATTGTACTCTAGCATAATTTAATCCCCACATGTCTGTTTTTGTCACATCTGAGAATTCCTCTCAGTTTCTAGTAGAGGAATTTTAATAATCACTAACAGCTAAACTATTATCATAAGCTGCATTTCGAAATCCACCTCCATGTGTGGCAAGATGTTGTTTCAAAAATAAAGATTTAAGCTTCATCTTTCTTGATGAACATGTTGGAATGCGCCAGTGAATATTGAATTCCTTATTTGGTTACAAACGAATTATGTTAATGTAGGCCACCATTCGTTTTAGATAAAGAGAAACCGACAAGCGATAAAATGATTAACAACGCATGGTCGTTGTGTATATTATTTATCATACTTCTACATTGGTATCTTGACCGGTCTCAATGGACAGTTAAATATTAATGAATGTCGATCATTTATACCGGTAAAGTGAAAAGTGATTTGTTAACGAGAGTAGTTTCTCTCCCATTTAAAGCCAGCTGTCAATTAAAAATGCCAAAACCAGTCTTTCCATGATAAATTTGCACGTAAAGACTGAGGTTTTAAGACTTCTCAGAATAAAATCGAATCAAATGCTTTATTTTATGACCCATAACGAAGATAGTACTTAGTTATGGTAGAATCTGTTCCAAACAGTAAACAAGTCATAATTGTACTATAATACGTAGCTATTCCCTATGTTAAGAGTCCTATAAGTTTCTGTGAAAACAATTTTTATCTCGATTGTGAAAAGTATTTATTTTAATAGAGATTAAGTCAAAGTTTCGTTATAAACATTGACTGTGATCTTTCTTATAAATATTAATTATATAGGCATTCCATAACGTGTCAACGTTTATATCTAATTTTATTTCATATGTTGTGTATGTGTGGCGCTTGCTTAGAAGGTCGATTCAGTTTACTGGGAAGATCGCTTTTAACTAAGGAAAAATATGGTTTTTAAGCAACTAAAGAAGATAAAATACTCTGTAATGTAATATTATGGATAGTTAAAGAATACCAACCTTGGTCCTTTCTCGTCTTCGTGTTTTCTTACCTGTGGATGAAGAATACTGTGATTATTTCTAGAAACAGAATTCCATGATTTCAGAAAGATACCGCTGGCCACTGACATGACCTTTACTGCCCTAAGTATTCATCTTACTATACTCTGGCTTCAAATCCGACTTTGTGGTTTAAACGGCTAGCTTGTAACTAGCCTTGAGATTTTTTTTTTAAGTAGCGCAGCGCAGCCCTTTGAACGAAATCATTTTCGAGCAAAGTGGCAGTAAGATGAAAATATAGTCGAATAGCCTTGTCACATCCCCAGAACATGCATAACTTCGCTCTTATACTATTGTAGTTTTTTTGTTTATAAAAATAATACATTTTGGCTCAAGGAATCTGGAAACTTGTATTTCTGGTGAAAACTGGATAGAATCTCAGAGAAGAATGGAATATTTATTCCCTTCATTTAGGCTATAGTACCAGCACTATGGTTTAAGCGGAGAAAGTAAACATTAATTCGCTGATAAGCTGTGGAATAATATTGCTCCTACAAAATAAAATTAAAAAAATGTTTCATCAACATAATATTCAATCATCACTCACGCTCGATTTCATATTGAGACCTACAAACAGATTAGATAAACTACGAGATCCTTGTACTGTAGTACAAAGTGGTTTGCTTTTGCTTCCATGCGAATATTAATTTACTTTTCTTTAATGCATTGGCGAAACTTTCATTAATTATTTCATGATGATTAGCATAGATTAGCAATACATTTATTAATTTTTTTCTGAGATTCAGCGCCTGTAGGGTAATGACTATGTTACCCACATAATATATAATTGATGGAGTTGCCTAGATCCCATCAGGCGTTTATGTGATATTTTTCCCCATAATCTAATATGCTCTGCTTTGATTGTTGATATTTTCGTCATCCTGTTTCTGGTCTCTGTGCCCCACCCTCTAAGGCTGAACAGGTAGTAGCCTATTATATTCTTTTGATTATTCCGTGGCAAAATTGGTTTGTTAGGGTTATACTATCAAGAAGATCTGGATTCAGAAATGCTGGATGCCCTACATTATTAAATTATTTATTATTATTAAAAGGTAGACTGCATCTCGATTTTTTGCGATTTTGCTCTCCCGTCCCTAACTTAATCATCACTATAGGCACACTTTCTTTCCGACGGTTCATATTGTTGGCTAGTTGGTCCACTTTGTCAAGCTGTAATTTCATTACTGGGGCGGTACAGTTTAATTTTTATTTTTCTGTAGAACACAAGTAATCTATATTTATTTTTCTCTAACTTATTAGTACAGCGACTTTTTTAACAGCTTCCATCTGCTGTTTAGTTGCGGACGGCCAGTAGCATGGTGATTAATGATTATTATTGGCAGTACCATTTGGAGACTGTTAAAGTAGTAATGTTTACAGGTAATTACTGTCTATCTAAACATTTTACATGACAAGCTATTTTTCATAGTTTGTGGTTGATATCCTTTACCAGGATGTGGGGAGAGTTTTTGTTATGCAAAGGAAATAATGTCTTCCGCGGGAACAGCAAAAATATTTGCATGTCGTAGTTGATTGATAACGGATGTAGATGGGAAAACATTGCTTCGATTTTGAGGAGTAACCTTGAGATGTATGGAATTCGGCGGTACATGATTCATTGTGAGAGCCGAGAGGAAATTGCGTAATTTTGGCGGGCTCGATGCTGACATTGAGAGCAAATGGCGCGAAAGCCAGCCTTGTAGTACACAGACACAGACTGACAAGAGAGGCCACTAGGTGATTGGGAGACCAGTGCAGGTGAAAGTCTCTTATCGTTGACCGTGACTGCAGCAGTGGCGGGTTATATTTTCATCAGTTAACTAACCCCAAGTAGTATCTTCTAATTCTCTTTACTGCAAAAATACCTCACACACACACTTCATACTGTATTCAATATGTGCAGAAGGAAAAAAAGACACACATCGAGGACTTCAACGGAAATAACAGAATGAGGCGGAAACGAGGCGAAAACTAGTGAAATATTTAGGGATGAAAGAAAAATAATCCCGACTCAGCTAGATTAAATACCATATAATGTAACGCAATCTGGAATTACATGTAAGAAACGGGTGCTGTTTAAAACATAAACTTGTGATTTATGAGGTAGTAGGGTTAACTTCGTCTCAGTAGTTGTGTAAACAATTGAAATGGAAGCAGTACTGACAGTTAAAATATTTAGTTAAATGTGATTAGCTTAGATGTAGAGTAAAATTCTATTTAAAAAAAAATTGCGTATGCAATGTAACAAATACTATACAATTTTGTTACATGGCCAGGAGCTGTAGTTAAAATAAAAAAGGCAATTTAAAAAGTACATATTGGATTAATAGTTTGATATTTTGATTACGGGCACATTGGGGCTCAAGGTTACCCTTTGACTATGCATAAAACCGGAAGGTCGCGAACTCTATTCTTGATGAGGCCATTGATACTGTTCTTCTGGCTTACTTCTTCCGGTGTCACTGTGGCCCTGGCATCAACTTAGCCTCTCTAATAGAAATGAACACCAAGGGCATTACTGGACGACCGACTATAATCTATGCGGAAGAAACTATGAACTAAGCGAATTTTGCCCAACAGCAGTGATCACCTTAAAAATGGAAGTAGGAAAACCCAAACTGGATAGGGCAAAAATAAAAATAAAAATATTCGAGAACGATCTAAAGTAGAAAATACAGCAAAATTCATTCGTGAAAAAATGGAACGCTCACTTAGAGGACCTGGCACCGAAAAAAATATAGTGAGAAACAAAGGGCTAAGAAGATTAATGTCGCAATACAGTATTTATGAAAAGCCATTTCTCCCATCCGTTATTCCTAATACCATTGTGTGCAGTGATTTATCTTAACCCTCTCGATTTAACTTATTTTATAGTTTTCTTGCCTTAAATAATGTTTTGGGGCCGACTGACATTGGATGGTCGTTCAAGCCATATTTTACTTAATTTTATTAGAGGTAAGTTAAAGGCAAATTCCAATCCGGCGAATAGGATGGTAAAAATCTTTGAATCACTGTTCTATTGACCAACCATAACTCGAATGTCATGTTCCATACTCATAATTATTATGGACAATATGTATTGAGGGAAAAAAAAGTATTTGCATAATTGAATATTTTCATCATTTTAAGGAAAATCGGAACAACCTATCTTGCCAATGTTAAAATGAGACTTTTCCGGTTCTCAAGAACACTACACATAACAATTTGAAAATGTAATGCATTAAGTATAAGAGATCTTATTTTGGATTATCGACAAGAATATATGATTTTTTTAAAACACACCTTGAATTTAAAACAAAATATAATATAAACAATGACACTTATTTATAATAGTGGATAAAACAATCTTTTTACAACACACAACGTTTCAACCTGCCCTCCAGGCCTTTCTCAAGTGTACTGAATTGAATACATCGTAAACATCCTGCCGTTACTATGTAGTATGGTCCTTCCCACACTGTTGTTGATGTTGATCGCCGCTGTCTTTACTGTTTTCTGCCTCCCGCCTCCTAAACGTGTTATCTTTGTAATGCTCATTTATCCATTCCCTCGAGATATCAAAATTATTATCATAAATTGATCTTGGACAGGGAAATCTTGGAAATATATTTTGTTTTAATAAAGTATAGTGGAAAGAATAGGACCATAAATTATTTTCAATTGAATGTAGATTGCCTTAAATTTAGTTTTAAAATATTCACTAATTCTTTTTTTAAGATTCAAAATTTCACAGATGCAGTATACGAAGATGGGAAGTTCTAAGATATGGTTCCAACATCGTAATACTTTAGTGTTGTTTAGCTCATCTAAAAGAAAAGGAGAAGAAGAAAAAAACTACTGTAGCTACAAGTCCAATTTTTTGTGGATTAAAACAGTATTGAAACTACTTTTTAAAGTTACTTCCAATTAATTTATGTGAAAATCTGAATTTTGAAGTAAGAATTATTGAATAATTTTAAAGTGAATTCAAAACATATTAAAAAAAAAATGCTTGTTGGTAATTCCAAAATAAGATGTCTTATATTTACTGTATTGTGAAAGTGTTGTAGAAAAAAGAAGTAAACTTTTCAAAATGTGTGCTGTGATTCTTGAGTTAAACCTACCGGAAAAAGTATCATTTTAACATGGCTGGAAAAGAGGTATTACAGGTGTGTGCATACACACACACAGCCACACATCTTATTTACGTGCCTAGTAAATGAAGGTCGTGCCGCGCCGCACAGAGTCGCCTGGGTTCGGGGGGGGGGGGAAGAAGAGGTACGGAATTACAACTAATGGGTTTTTATTTTATTTTTGTGGTTGCAGTGCGCAAGCTCTAATCATGCACGCTGCCGCGGAATGCATGCCTGCAGGCAGCAGCCATAGTAATAGTGATAGTAATATAGTACTATGCCACTTCCGCTCACTCACTCCATCATGCTAATGGGGATCCGTGCCTGTTTTGGAAGACCTCACATCGCGCGGGGCATCAATTAAAACGCACCACACTACACTCAGTACGAATATACATCTTCCCTATTGCAACAAATTTTACACCTGTCCACAATACAAAGCGGGAAATTATCCCTGATTACCAGCTTATTTACTATAGAGAATATGGTTTGTAGATTGAAATCAGTGCAGACTCAGTTAATGCAAGAGAGGAAAAATCAATTCTTTGGGTCAGTGGTAGTTGTTTCCAGCCCGTGACTCGCGGACCCTTGGTTGTCCTATATGCCAGGCTGCTGACTCAAGAGGATCGTTGAAAAACCGGGAGCATAGTTTCCAAAATTCATATTGGCTTTAAAGAGTTGTATGACAATTTACTAGACATCCCAAGACATATTTTTTCTGGGAGCGTAGAGTTGAAGATCTTAGTTTTCAAATGAAAGATTACCTCAAATCTGAACTCGGTCTCTAGCTGATCATAATCTAGGTTATAAACTTAGGCCCTGTCTGAAAGATGAAGTCATGAACTGAGTTTCATGCTATGGTTTAGTGTAGACTACAAGTTATCTCGATTGCTAGCAGCTGTTGACTTGGTTGTTACGAACTATGTACTTTTCAACATCACTTCAGGCTATTTAGCATAGCATACTTCAGCTGAAAAGTAGCTTTAGTTTTTATTTAAATAACCTTCTTCGGGAGACTATGAAACATATATTTTGTTCCAAATTAACGTTACTAAAATAAATGTCTACTGAAATTCATACCAAATATTTATGGTAACTTTGATACTTCCATAGAAGTTATAATTCAGACCTTCAGTGTTAGGTTACACCAGAGATAAAAAGTTTTGTTTCCAAAATTATGTCAAGTCAGGTCCAATTAACCAGTAAATCATTTTTGAGGTAGGATTTGAATCTTGACAATTATGCGACTATAAATGTACAAGGGAAAAAAAAGAAAAAAAGAACTTACTTGAATGATGGATGTATGTAAGTACAATTTATTCGAAGGATTTATTTATTATTTATGATAATATTATTTGCCGTGATACCCAAACTGTTCCCAATTTAGATAGGGACAGCAGGTCACGATGGAGGTCACCGACATTTGCTCGAACGTATTAGGCCAGGGTCGGGAACGAAGGCACTGAAGGCGCGAAGTTACCCTCCCTCTCGTCCCCACTACTCTATTTCAGCAGCGAGGTAATGACAACTAAACCAGTTGACTCAGGGACTAGTCGCGTGGCAGTAATCTTGTTCAGTGCTGGCTTGTGTGCAACATGAATGAACGAAGAATATTTAATCGGGACTGGGAGAACAAGTATTTTTTTTCTTGAAGATGATAATGCACAGGGTTTGATATGTCCTACTATTATTGACTACATTACAAGCTTTACCATCAGGAGGCATTTCTATTCGGATCATGTTGGAACCTAAGGCGAGGTTCTATTGCCAACAGAATTGTTTATCTGGGCAAAAGTTTGGAGAAACGGTTGATAGACATTGTTCATTTTCCCTTGCCATGGACAAAACTACTGAAAATAAAGATACTGCTCAACTTGCTGTGTTTATAAGACATGTAGATACAGAATTAGCTGTGATCGAGGAACTGCTGGATATTTATTCAATGAAAGATCATTCACGCGGTAAGATTTTTTGAGGCAGTGATGATGATAGCATGAAAGTTTGAGCTTGAATGGGACAAGTTGGTCTGCGTAGCTACAGATGGGGCTCCAGCAATGGTGGGAACAGAAATAGGTCTAATAGTGAGACATCGAAAATTCCTTTGTAAAAATGGATTTCCCTCTAATAGTTTTGTAGCCATTCACTGCATTATTCACAGGGAAGCATTGTGTCCAAAATCTACTACTTTGAATAACGTAATAAATGTCTGTGTTAAGATTGTGAAAATAATCAGAGCGCATGCTCTGCGGCATAGACAATTTCAGGAAATTTTGATACTCTCAGATTCCGAATACTTGGATTTGCCATACTTCTGCCAGGTAAGTTGGCTAACCAGAGGCAAAATGTTGCAAAGAATATTTGATCTACGGAAATACGTAGGGGCAAACATGCCTAATTTCGCAGTACCCCTAATTTCGCAGTACCTTTTTATTTTATTTCCTGCAAAATCAAGAACAGTAATGGAAAAATATAAAAAAACTGTATAAAATAGAAGAGAAGATGCCCTCTTTGACGAATAAGATGAAATATTTCCACTACTGTTCCCAATTTTGCAATAAATAAAATAAAAGGATACTGCGAAATTAGGGGTACTGCGAAATTAGGCATGTTTGCTATACTTTCCTAGCAACCAAAGGGATTGCAGTTCCAGAACTTAAATATGATATTTTTGTTTGTGATTTAGCGTTCTTAAGCGATTTAACGGTTCACGTAAATAAAGTTAAACACAACACGATTGTACATATAAGTTTTAACAGACTGTGTGAAAGCATTAATCAGAAATTAAATATGTGGCAGAGCCTGATAGTAGAGAATAAATGGCACCATTTCCCATCCTTAAATTCGGTTATGAAAGATGAATTGCTTGATAAGAAAGAAAAATATATGGCACTTTTACAGGAGTTATCAGGAGCATTCTCAGATAAATTTGTAGTCGTGCAAGCGTTGGACAACGACTGCAGGTTTTCGAAAATCCATTTACATATGATCATTTGGTGGGCCATGACGAACTGCAATTGGAATCAATTAACCTTCAAAGCAGCATACCATTGAGCAGTTCAGGAAAACTTGGTTTGGATTTATACACTTCACTGCCGAAAACATTTCCCAAGCTGCGCCTTTTTGCAAGTAGCCTAAATTACTGACCATGTTTGGTACTACTTATCAATTTGAACAACTTTTCAACCTATTGACCTTGAACAAGAGCTTGCTGGGCAATCACATTTCTTATGAATATCTACGATGTGTTCTATGTTTAAGTTCATCGAGTTTGCAGTCGGATATTAAAAAGATAATATCTGCAAAGAGACTAAAAAGATGCCAACTGCCTAAATTAACACAGTGTCATTAGGAATACGCCAATATGTAGTCTAATAATGTACGTTTAAATAATTTCACTACATTATTCAGCTAAATTGTGACGTTTATTTTGAGAGTTACGGTGTAGAAACCACTCAAATGCCACTAGTAACATAAGGAAAATAAGTAGAACTAGTTAATAAATAATGTTAATTGTATAGACCTGCTTCTCTGAGTTGAAGGCTTGGCTAGAATATTAGAACTGTGCTTCAACGTTGCCATTGCGTCTTTCCTCATGATACCTAGTTGTCTCATTACATCTCTTTGTCCCTTCCTTGCCAACTCTTCAGCAGTTCAAGAAATATTCATTTCATTACTTAAAAGATCTCTCCTCCAATATCTGAGGTACCGCCACTGTGGCATGCGTCACGAGTCTGACTACCTCTCACGTGGAAGGAATGGGGATGGGGCGAGTGTAGGGGTAGAGAACTTCGCACTCTCAGTGCATTGCTTGCCAAGCCTGTATTAGGCCATAACAAGATCATACTCAGGCTAGAGCTCTGATGGCCCTGGTAGAAGATAGTGCAAATACCGGCCTTACTCGGTAGTTATTTTCAGGTTATTTGGCGAAGAAAGATAAGCAGGGTGGATGAGTTTCCCAGTACTCATCCTCGATGTCACAACTGGAACTTAAACTTTCTGCTTCAACTTAAGTGCTGGACCTACCTTCAGTATTGTTTCGCTTTAGAGGTTGCTAGCAGGGAATGGAATTGGTTTAGAGCTTAGAGCTTGCACCAATATAGAGTGATGTGGGAGGCAGAATTCAACGTCCTACTACATAAAAAGACCTATGCACACCCTTTTGTTCTAGATTTTATTCTCCCACGAGAATCTGTTGCATCGTCCCTAGTTTTGGCATGGAGCCAAATTTAATCATTCAGTTCCTGTGGTTAGTCTTGGTCATCTACCCATCTGTGTAAACGTTTTCACAATGTTAACTATATGAAGAAACTATGTTCCGCTTATTTACTCAATGGCAACAGACAATTCCTAAGTAAGCTAAAGGAATGTTATTTATTTTATGGAACCCGGAGGTTCATTGCCGCGCTTACCTGAGCCCGCAATTAAACACTAATCTGTGCTCTGTCCAACCATCCCTCGCAATTCCTACTTCCCTTAAATCTAACCTAATATTGTCCTCCCGCCTACGTCTAGGTCTTCCAAGTGGCCTCTTCCCTTCGGGTTTCCCAGTCAATTATTTTGAGATATGTTTTTCCTCCCCCATACGCGCAACATGTCCAGAGTAATAAAATCAAGGAGGATGAAATGGGCTGGACATGTGCGCATGGAGAAGGAAAGACATCTCAGAAATATTTACTAGGAGACCCGCAGGGAAAATGCCACTTGGAAGACCTAGACATAGGTGGGAGGCTATTATTATAATATTAAGGAAAGTAGAATTTGCATGGGATAGTTGGAATTAGCACAGAATAGGGTTGGATGGCTTGCCTAAATTACCTATAAAATCGGTAATATTCCTTTAGCTTGCTTAGGAATTGCCTATTGCCATTGATTAAGCAAGTTGGTATAAGTGTTCGCGCTCAAACGATACCCAGGCGGCAACAAAGGGAACGGCCCTCTTTTAAGTCTGACCCTCATCAGTAGTGATTATTAGGATCTACCCAGACCCACCCCTAACCATATGCGGTTGTCCTTGCCACTACCTGCCAGCCAAGTCGGGCGTTGTTGCAATGTCATGTTATTTCTTTGAGTTAGCAATTGTGCTTATTCTGTATTTCTTGTTAAATCTATATCTATATCCCCATACAACTTGTATGTTTGTATGTATGTATGGGGGAGAGGCGTGTTGGGAACTACCCTAAGCACGTAGGCCACTTGATACAACTTAGTGTTTGACATTTTATAATTGGGTAATTGGGAATGTGACACGAAGATTGGCGACGAATTTCTCTTATTGTTTACATTACTTTACACTAAGAAACATTCATTTTTCGTGCTTTTCTTGAAATCGACTGGAACGATTTGACTTTGCATATAAGGTGCTTATATCAATATATAAAACTTTTATTTCAAACATTTTTTTCAAACAAATTCTCTGAAGAGTAGTTATAAGTCAGGCACGTTCATACATAGTCAGTCATGCCTGGTGAATAATAAATCTTTCAATCAGGCTGAATCAACTGACTATGCACTCCTTCCAATACGATCTTTTATTGTATATGAAGTGAAAAAGGTGTATTGCCCATGCTTAGAGTAACGAACGTTTTTGGAATGCATCAAATCAGATTTTATTTGGATTATCCTTCAGAGAACGACGTTCTCTTTATTTTTTACGACTTTTCCATGAATCGAATTTCGTTTTTCGTAATTTTTCCGAAAATGGTATTAACGATTTTGTTTAAATTTTCTGCATGAATTGTATTATATACATAATATATTATATACGGTAGGCCTACACTATGCATTATATTATGCTAACTGCATAAACTTTCACTTGAATTTTTTTCCTAATAAACTCTGAAGGATAGTTATAAGCTACTCATTTCATACACAAATTTGCCTCACGAATAATGCGATTTTCGAGACTATTGAACTACCTAGCATTTCCTGAAAAGTATTTATTTTTCACCCATTTTTTTTCATATCTGCAGTATATAATAATACCAGCTTACAATAATAATAATAATAATAATAATAATAATAATAATAATAATAATAATAAGTAGAACTAAAATATAAAATTAATGATATACTGAAGTAAAGTGTTCCCTATTACAGGCCATGGAGGCCCAGAGAGTTCCAGGAGGTTGAGGCTCCCAGATTTTTAGACATTCGACACAGGAAGGTGGTAAGGTTGTCAGCCTTACGCACCGGCCGTCTTTACCCCCAGGATTGCTCCTGGTACTCATTTCTGTTAGAGGTTGAGTCGATTAATGATACACTATCAGCATAAATAACAAACCAACCAAACCATTTTTATTTGTAGGTAGGCCTAAGTGTTCCTTGCAAAATTAATGCATCTCAGCGGTATTTATTGTGGAACTTCTAAATATCTTATGACTCTAGGATTCCCTCGGATATAACTTACTAACATGCATTTGGGTTCTTAATGCGTAATATTACATTTTCACAGTTGGTTTCTAAAGCAGTTGTAACATATAATAATCATTATGCAATACACAGTTACTTATTTATTATGACTATTTCATACTTTTGGAAATCAGCTCCACTGTGGCAACAACGCACATCTTTAAGCTTGTTTCACATTGGCGAACGGCACCGAACAGCATTTCCGAAAGGGATTAACGTAAAGAATAAAAACAATTCATACAAAGAAAGGTTTCACATTGCTTCAGACGCGATCGGGCCAAAATTTTATTACCTGACCTACTCCAAAAACTGCTGTTTGGAAGTTCTCGAGGCAAGATTCTTTCAGACAACTCCGTAGAGCCAGGTAGAAAAGCAGGTAGAGCGGCGTTCTTCGCATAAAGGCCCTTGTCATACAACAAGACAGAAACTATTTTCTCTAACCACTTACAAATATTCGCTATTGTCACGCACCAGTAAACAACATCATTAAAAACAGTAGTTCAATAATACAATTACATATAATTATACACACTTCTTTCAACAAATTAATGTACAATTTCTTAAAGATGAGAGTTTTATACTCGTCATTAATCTCATTAAAATTTCAGTAGAGAAAATCTGTAATAAACCACGCTAAAAAGAAGAATTCTTATAAATTTATTCTGGTCAACGAACACGTGTTAAAAACATTGTAACTTATGACTGTGGTCGGCCACATTTATTTAATTCTGTTAACAGACCTTAATGACACATACTATAGGTACTGTAGTATAAAGACACAGAAGACATAGGCCTATAGCTCTAATTTATTGTTTAATTTCAGTTTTCTGTTATTGATCTGCTGAGATGGGGTGTTCGGGTTAGTAAATTGCATCTGATTCCAGTATTTTGAATTTAGGTGTAATCAATTCAATCATGAAGCATTTCTTACTGCAAGTAGTGACTGAAGAATAGGATTGAGGAGCTTGTATGAAATTACTGTAAGTTTTGATGTAGTAATTTATATTGCAGCGTTAGAACATTAATCATTCTTATTTTAACGAAAACGCAGTATTAAGAGTGTCTTAAATTAAATTATAAATTAATTAATATGTTAAAAATAACCATGATATAAGAACTGCTAAATAACCCTGTCGTAAAACTACATCTAATATTGTGAATGGCTTTATTAGAGGATGCTTGAAATTGTCTACCTTTTTAAAAATTAACATTACTTAGTTACATTACATTATTAATATTACACATTTAATACAAGTAAAAACAAATAAAACCAAACATACCCCTATATGAGCAAAGCTCGTGGTTAGGGGTATAGTAGATTAATAAAAATATAATTACATTTCAATACACAGTATACTACAAACGAAAAATCTGAATTTATTAGTACAATGTATATAAAAACAATTTTTCAGTAGTTTAAAATCGCATTTACAACAAAAAATAGAATGAATTGGATTTGTCGTGTAGCGATGTCTTCCAGTTGGCCAGACTGTCAGAAGATCGACATTTTCCAGGATACCCAGTTAATAGTGGTATCCTTTTATATTTAAATGCAGGATCGTAGTCTCCCTTGGGTAAACTATACAACCAAGACGAAGAAAAGAAGTCTGAGTAGAGAAAGATTTAATAGTTGAAAGATATGATGAATACAATATGTTGAAGTGAGGACCGACAAGAGGTCCCCCTGGTACAGATTTAATATAATGTTCGTTACAGTTATGGTATCATACACTTATATACCCTTTGACTTAGAACGAAGTTCACAGGTCTGGAATATTCCTTAAGACTGTAAAAATTCCATACGGAAAACAATAGCGTTTCACAATCAAGTCACACAAACTGAAGGTTTGGACTTTCTACATAAATGATAACGAATACTTCCTATTTTTAAGGAAGAACAGGCGACATGTCTGGGAGAAGCGAAGCAGGTTGCCTATGAAGAGAATAATATCTGTAGAGTATTATAAGTAGGCCTAATTATAGGTAATATAATACTCCACAACACCTTCCCTCTCATTTTTATGTTTAGGACACTAGTCTTAAACATAACATGCGATTCCTCCACCAGTATACACCTTAGACACGTTCATCCTGCCAATTGGAAGTATCTAAAACCGAATCTAGCCGTCTATCTGATCGTAAAGATTTACGTTTTTCAGAATGAAGGCCGGCATTAGCAAGTGGCGATGAACTCCCCAATGGAAGATTGAAGTCCAAAGATAAGTTATCTAGCGACTTTGCTTTACTTTCCTGTGAGCTTACTTTCATAGCCTTATTTACATTTGATTTAAACTCACTCCTTCTTACGGGATTACTGGATTTTGCAGCAGCTTGATTGCCTTCAGAGTTCTCATCTGAATCTGTATTCTTTTTATGTATTGTTATTTTATTTTTATTAACAATTTGAGGTTTGCTTATGCATGTTTTGCATTCATTAAAACACGCTCTAGGATTTAAGTTATTACATATACTATAGGAACATTTTCGACAACATTTGCTACAGCAACATCCAAGGATCCATACAATCATACTAAATATTATACAAGATATATAAAACCATACAGAATAATAATCTTCATACCAATGTGGATTATCATCCAACCTATGTTTTTCTTCATTAATTAATTTATCTACCTCTTCAATTTTATGTCCTGCAAACTTAAACTCATTTACCGAAGCTAATACATTTTGGAATGGTAAATTTATAAGGTGATCAACTATCTTCTTTTGATCTGAAATCTCGATACAACAATCATCTTTTAATGGTGCCATCGGGATTATATCTAAGTGGGAATTATTTATACTCTTAGTTTGCATAGGGTGAATCATACCAGAGGCCGCAATGCCTTTACACTGTTCATTCATAACTAGGCGACCTCTGCCCTGAATGTTAAATTGGTATTTCCCGTCAGGGCAGATAGCAGTAAACATTTCATTATTTGGAGATACATACAACCAAATATTGCTATCAACCAACGGAATCCACAAAGATTGTCTAATTGAAAGATACGTTAGCATTTTATTACATACTTCAGGAACATACAAAGTTGATGGATGCAATAGGGTAGAAATACATTCTTTATCGGGAATATAACTATAAATAGGTATATTTTCCTTACATATATAAGTTAAGGGATTAGGTTTTTTACACTCCTTAAATTTTTCATAATTTAAAAATACATATTTAGACTTCATAACATCAGTTCCAATATAATCCTGTGATACCTGAATATATTTTACTGTGAGGTTTCCTTGCATTACAACTGGAAAAGACACAATTTGGTATAGTTGTAACATAGGCTGAGCTAATAACGGTACTCTTATAACATACACTAACATCTGATTACTTGTATAGATAACAGGTTCCAACAATTTCATAGACTGACCAGACGGGAAGGGGGGTAACATGTTATCTTGGTCTAGTTCCCTCCTCAAGCTGTCCTTAATTTTATTATATGTGATAAGGTGGGGTTGCACAATACCACTTTGTGCATTCACATATGCTTGAATTAACAGGTCATAACTTTGCTTACATTCATTAAGTCCTATTTCTAAATGCCGAATTCTAACATTAATAGTATTTATAATGTTAGATTCATATTGTTGCTCCGTCAGCTGTTCACTTATTTTCTGTTGAAAAGCATTAAATTCAGTAACGATTTCCTGTTCATTCCTCATTATTTTTACGAATGAAGTGTTAACTGTTAATAATGTTGACTTCAGTATGGTCATTTGTTCTGAACTGATTTTTAAGAAATTAGTTTGGTCCTTTCTTACTTTATTGATTTGTTCTTTATACCTTTTTATTTCCGTTTCAGTGGCAGTTCCAAATAATATTTTGGAAATTTCTCCTACAAATCCTAATATACTCCTTTTGGGTCTCTCATTTTTTATCTTTATACCCGAAATTTCAGTGAAAATTTGAACAGTCCTTTCTACTAGATTCCTTTTGGATTCTAAATAAATTATACTTGATTCACAATCTGTTAGTGGGTACCAGGTTTCATTTTTTAACATGACACAATGGTATTTAAAAACTTCCACTTGATTTTGAACATTATTCCATAACTTTGCAATATTATTTGTTTCTACATAAGTGATTACCTCCCATTGTTTCGAATATAACCACATTTCTCCCAAATAGTCGTAATAAATACCTGATTTATCATCAATGTGTTGTATTGTTACTTTTTCCTCATCCATTTCTTCACATTTCAGATTAATCGTCCATCCCAAAATACTTAACAACAATAAGCTCACGTACACATTCATAATTGAAGCTGACTCTGTAACACAAGGTTTTATCGTGATTTATACCTTTTTTATTTGTGAGAATCTTATTCAACCTTAGAAAATAAGGTGTCTGACTCACCTTGATTTAAATTTTAATAATGTTACATTTTTGTCTACAAAATATTTAGAGAATTTGTTTCTCTCTTACTTAGTTGACTAAGCAACTTTACAACAGTTCTACATTTATGACATCTTTACTTCGATGCCATTGTCCCTTTTTCTCTCTCATACTCTAGATCAGACCTATATTGTTGAAACAAGATGCTTGTCTAAACAATATTTTGCGAATTCCTCAGCACTGGAGTAGCTCCTCAATTATCTCTCTTTTTTTTTAACACCACATTGACATCTCAATGGTGGCTCCTATACAGTCATGACGTCTACTGCGTCCTATATCTCAGCTCTTTAGTTTTTCTGGACCACTTAATTGGCTATTATACATCCTTTTATTCACTAAGTCTACCTCGACTTTCTATTTCCTACAGGCTTTATTGCTTTATACTTCTTAACATTTTCTCTTTTTACTGGCATTCATTACTACTTACTACTACATTCATATTATTAGAATTTAATTCCGCCACATACGGTTTTGTTCTAGTAATATGTGTTTTAATGACCTTCTTGCCATTAGTTCCTAATTTTCGAAGTTCCACATTAACACCGTGCACTTCCTTCACTTCACAGGGGCCAAACCATAGGGGGTCCATTTTCTTTCGATTTTCCCTTTTTACTAGTACTAAGTCACCAACTTTATACTGAGGTACATTCAACTTTTGATTACTGACTTCACAAGTTTTTTCTTTACTCTGAATTAAGTTATTCCTAGCCTCTGACCACGAGTGTTGGAATTTCTGTTTAATACTTTTAACAAAATCCTCATAATTATATAAGGCTTCAGGTTTCTTTTGTAATACTCCCGGAATGTTTGCGCGTCTGCCAAACATGACTTCATATGGAGTGAATTTTAGTTTAGTGTGAGGGGTTGTGTTGTATGTAAATACCGCAAAATTAACCCATTGATCCCATACTTCTAGTTTATCATGACAGAAACATCTTAGATATTCCACTAAGACCTTATGGGATCTTTCCAAGCTTCCATTACTTTGAGGATGATAAACACTGGTAAATACTCTTTTTATTCCTAATAATTTACACAGTTTACGCATTAAGTCACTAGTAAACTGACTTCCACAATCAGATAAGATAACATCTGGCATACTATATAATAAGATAATATTATTAACTAATGCCGAAGCTACACTGTCTGCGGTTTGATCTTTCATCGGAATTCCTACTAGGTATTTACTCAAGTTATCTTGACAAGTTAACAAGTACTTATTATTGTCTTCCGTCAAGGGCAAAGGTCCCACGATATCAAGCGATATCTTTTGCCAAGTCTCCTCACTCGTATCTGTATGTTCAAACGGAAGTTTTAAAGGTTTACTCACATCCTTTTGTAATTGACACGTCTCACAACTTCGAATATACTTTTCAACATCACGGAATAATCCCGGCCAATTAGTATATAATTTGATTTTCTCGTAGGTTCTTTGTATACCAATATGTCCTCCCACAGGACAATCATGCATTTCCTTTAAGATCCTCTTTTTTCTTTCTTCCGGAATTTCAGTACTTTCTGTCACAGCTATAAGGGGATATCTAGAAAGACAATCTACATTACCTATGTTCTTTCCCGCTCTATGTATTATTTCAAACTCATACTCTTCCAGAAGTAATCTCCATCGAAGCAATCGGGAACCCGGGTCAGTAACTGTCATCAACCATCTTAAAGGTTTATGATCTGTGATTATCACAAAAGGTTTGCCTAACAGGTAATTTCGAAAATGTTTACATGCCCAGATAATACTTAAGCATTCCTTCTCTGTTGTGCTATAATTAATTTCAGCTCCTGAAAGCACTCTACTAGCATACGCAATGGGTCTATCCTCCCCAATTTTACCCTGACTCAGGATACTAGCAATTGCATAGTTACTGGCATCCGTCGTCAATAGAAACCCTTTACTAAAGTCTGGGAATTGTAGTACGGGATTGGACATTAAACACTCTCTTAAATTATCAAAACTAGACCTGTGTCTTATGGTCCATTTCCATGGTTGATCTTGTTTAAGCAGTTCAGTAAGTGGTTTTGCAATTTTACTAAATTCAGGTATGAATTTTCGGTAATAACCTACTAATCCAAGAAATGCCTTGACATCCTTCACTTTCATAGGGATAGGGAATTCTTTTATACTCCTCACTTTATCAGGATCTGGGGTTACTCCGTTTCGTGTCACCACGTGACCTAAATATTTTAACTCAGTTTTTAAGAATTCACATTTATCAGGTTCCAGTTGTACCTGATATTCCCGGAACTTTTGCAACAGCTCTCTCAATCTAGCATTATGTTCGTTGATAGTTTCTCCAAACAAAATGACATCATCAAGGTACACAAGAGCTCTACTTCCAATCATATCAGACAGTATGGTATTGATACCACGCTGGAAGGATGCTGGTGCCCCCTTGAGCCCAAATGGGAGGCGCAAAAATTCAAAATGATTTTTTTGAGTTGAAAATGCTGTCTTGCTAGTGTCCTCCTCTGCTAGCAAAATTTGCCAATACCCTTGGGAACAATCCAAAGCCGAAAAAAATCTAGCCCTTCCCAATCTATCTAGAATTTCCTGTATATTAGGAAGTGGGTAAGAATCGCCTATCGTCTGATCATTCAATTTCCGAAAATCTACGACCATGCGCCATTTCTTTTCCTTAGAAGCGTCTTGCTTCTTTGGGACCAATAAAATTGGGAAGTTCCAAGCGGAATTACTGGGTTTGATAATATTCTGCTCCAGCATAGATTCGACTTGCTTATTTATTTCGTCTTGATGATGGTGTGGTAGACGGTAAGACTTTAAATTAATAGGGCGAATATCACTAGCATTGGGAGTGGGAATATGATGTTTTATTCCTTTTATCTCTGTCAGTCTATCTCCAGGGAGTCTAAACACGTCATTATACTCATTACAGATATCTTCTATTTCTTTTCTTCCCTCCGTGATATGCGAGAGACGCAGTTTACTTTGTAGTACCCCCGTCCTATCTTTCGTGCTTCTCACTATCTCTGATTGCTTAATACTTACACACTCTAATCTAGGAGACTGACTCAATTCTATTTCATCTTCATTCATGTTTAAGACTAAACAAGAAAAAGTTCCGTTTTTACAATTTACAATACCTGCACAACTAAATACGTTTTCCATTAACTCTTGTTTTTCACAATAACGGACTCCTTCCTCCGTTGTACCAAACTCTACTAGTGATTCAGACCACCCGTTCACTTTGATTTTACTATTATTTACGGACATAGTGACCTTGACATCATTATCACTTATCCAGTCCCGGCCTATTATTACATCATAGTTCTGAGGCAAATACTCTACTATATAGAATTCACTACTGTTATTTCCCTGTAACGACAACATTACACTGCCTTCTACTTTGAATATTTCGCCGGTAATAGATTTAAATTCAAGTTGTTTCTTTAAATCAATAGCCATCCTACAATCCCTCAATTTACTCTTTCGCACTAAGGACACTGCCGAACCAGTATCCAACAGAGCTAAGCCTATTTCTTCTTTAAGTTCTGGTGACGTCACAAAAAATGAAAATGGATTATTCTCACAGCCTTTCATATCACAATCAGCTCCCGGCTGTCCGGACTGATTTAATGCCAGTTTCCCTGTTTCTTAAAACCATGGTTCCTACTTTTATCTTGAGGTGCCTGTCTACCTCCGTTTCTTCGGGCTTCTGTACAATCCCGAGCCATGTGTCCAAACTTAGAGCAATTATAACACTTTATGCTACTTACAGCATTAATACTTTCTTTTCTTTCTTGTACTGTATTATTAAAGGGACGTCCTGATCTAGAGTAAAAGCTTTTGTTAAAGCTTACGTTAGACTTCCTATCACACTCCTCCTGCGCAGCCCGATCTATGGTTTCCTTCATGGACAAATTACCTAATTGTAACTTCACGGCTTCTCTGACACTGTCATTTGAAATACCGTTCACAAATAAATTTCTTCCAAGCCTAGCCATAGTTTTCCTACCACCAGAAGCTTCTGATTCAGACCAATCCTTAGAAAATTTATTCATGCTATTTATTACATTGGAAATCAACTGTTCCATCCTCGTCCCCCATTGTGTTACATTTTCATTCGGTCTTTGTTTAACATGGCACAATTGGGTTGTATAAAATTCAAATGTCCTCTGAACAGAATAGTGAGTTTCTAGTTTTTCTTTAACATATTGCCAAGTAAGGTTGCTTGAATCTCTAATGTTTAACGTCCTCTTAGCATCCCCCACAATTTTGGATAACACATATTTCAATAGGGTTGGCTTTAATTCCTCCGTAACTAAAGCATGCGCTGCATCAACGTTATCAATGAAATCATTTAATTCTTTAGGGTCTCCCTGAAATCCTTTTTCAAAAAGCTTTGCTGCAGCAGTAATAGTTAATGAATTTTGATGTGTATTAGCACGTAGTAAGGTCTGAATCTGAGCTTCCAGCTGTCCAATTCTAGCTTGGGAGGCTGCTTCTGTTTCCGCCATGACACACTTTACGCTTTGATAGGAGGTCTAACGGGAACACTATATATGTACTCACCCGAAGATATATGAAGAGAAGAAGTTGCGCCTCGACGCTGGTAGGTTGGCAAATCTCCACGAACTGGATAGCAGTCCGCTTACCAAGGGTGCACCCCCACTGGTTACTACCCTCGGGACTCAGTTAGGCCTTGGCTGGAGGGCTCCTACGGTGAACTTCTACACAGGAGACACCGGGGTTACGGGTGTCCCTTAGAGGAAGAGAGAGTGAACCTGGTGCTGCTCCAGGCCTCAGCGTGGACAGGATCACGAAGCTCGTCTCTATTTCTTCCGGAACCAGAGGTTTGTAGACTGATCTTCTACGGTCTCCCGTCTTCATAAGATTAGGTCAACAGGTTGACCGTAGTAACTCAGTGTAACTATTACTCTGATGTGGCGTTCCTGAAAATATAAAGACTAGAAGAATAAATTCAGACTATTTCTTCGAATTGTTGCAATCCCAACCGTTGCCACCAAGAAAATGATGTCGTGTAGCGATGTCTTCCAGTTGGCCAGACTGTCAGAAGATCGACATTTTCCAGGATACCCAGTTAATAGTGGTATCCTTTTATATTTAAATGCAGGATCGTAGTCTCCCTTGGGTAAACTATACAACCAAGACGAAGAAAAGAAGTCTGAGTAGAGAAAGATTTAATAGTTGAAAGATATGATGAATACAATATGTTGAAGTGAGGACCGACAAGAGGTCCCCCTGGTACAGATTTAATATAATGTTCGTTACAGTTATGGTATCATACACTTATATACCCTTTGACTTAGAACGAAGTTCACAGGTCTGGAATATTCCTTAAGACTGTAAAAATTCCATACGGAAAACAATAGCGTTTCACAATCAAGTCACACAAACTGAAGGTTTGGACTTTCTACATAAATGATAACGAATACTTCCTATTTTTAAGGAAGAACAGGCGACATGTCTGGGAGAAGCGAAGCAGGTTGCCTATGAAGAGAATAATATCTGTAGAGTATTATAAGTAGGCCTAATTATAGGTAATATAATACTCCACAACAGATTGAAAACATTAAAAGACCAAATTAAATTTAAATTGTGCTTTTAATATTAAATAATATAACTTATATATTTTTCCTCTTAAAATGTTTAAGATTGTAATTTACATATTCAGGGTACTCAGCAATAAAATTGTTATAAAATTTCAAACCAGCGAAACGAAAGATGGCGTTTCTTATTGTATTTTGACAATGACTATAGGAAATAAATTTAGATATTTTTTTATGGTAATATATTAATAATTATGACTTATACAGCTGTTCGAATTTCATAACGTTGAATTCAACATATAATAGTTTTGATGGGTAATTAATAGCTTTATTTAAACACATTTTTATTATTCTCTTTTGAAGTAAAATTAATTTTGTACAAATGGTCTTAAAACGCTACCCCAGCCAATAATTCCATATTGGATTAACGATTCAACTTGTGCTAAATATATTGACCGTAATGTAGAAATTAGAAGTAAATTTAGAAGGATAACAAATTTGTATACAGTCTTCCG
This sequence comes from Ectobius pallidus, assembly GCA_964059195.1. NCBI lineage: Eukaryota > Metazoa > Arthropoda > Insecta > Blattodea > Ectobiidae > Ectobius > Ectobius pallidus. The sequence goes on along the minus strand of CAXKWD010000010.1, from coordinate 73,060,879 downwards.
TATTTTATTTGTGATAAATGCAATATGCTTATCCCATTTGAGATGTCTATCAATAATAATTCCTAAGTAAATTTATTAAACTTCAGAAGATTCTTTTAAACAAGGGCAATTACACATTTGCTTAGAATTACATAAGGTTTCATGCAATTTTATATTTAAAGCTGGGTTAGGTTTGGATTTTACTACTGAATATAAAGCTTATAAAAGTTGGTTTGAGATATTCAAAGATAATAAGTTTGAATCTAACCATTTTTAAATTATTTTTAAGGCTTGGTTGGCGTTTTTATATGTTTCATTCCAATTTTTACCATTAATTATTCCTACCGTGTCATCAGCATATGCACACAAACATCAATTTCAAAAGCAGCTGAGAAAAATAGCTGTAATTGCCAGGAGTAGGGGGGTTGAAGGAGATTTGACATTGACGAGGGTAGGATTAAAATTTATAACCTTCAGACGCTTGACGACGAATATGAATGCTGCTTACGGAACTACCATTTCGGCACCTAACGGCGCCGTTCGCCAATGTGAAAGGTTCTATTTTTCTGATACCTCCTCTAGTTGCCTGACTACCCGGTAGAGTAAGTTTTGCATACAGTATTTATCTATTTGTAAACAAATTGCATTTCTATCTTTGTGCAACTACGGTTCAGTTGAATTAGTAGTTTTCTCATTTGCTACGCTCGCTGAGAACATTGTCTTGGCTTAGTGAAATTTAGTAGTCTTTGTCCTCATTCTAAGTTTATTGCTCTGTGCCCTATTTTATTACTTTTTAAAACATAACTTCTGCTTGAATGGAACATTAAACATTGCTTTATTTGACAATTGCCTTCAAGTATTTTACTGTGTGAAGCCTTTGCAAATATAGCTTATAGTTTTCGTGATTTACTTTTAGCGGTATTGAAAAGGTCAAATGAAATCGTCAGCATTTCTCCACGAACTAATTTTCAGAAATGTGCATTATGTGTCCAAGTCTAAACCATACCAGAAAAGATTGATAGAATGATAGCTCGCAAAGCTCTATTATGCATTAAATTAACATTTTTTTCTTTACGTGGGGGGCCGATGTGTCACGTGTTGTGCCACGTGCTGTTATACCTGGCCGTGCATGATGAGTGATGACGTTGCGGCCGCCGCCATGTTATCATGGCGCGGCGCTCGCCGGCCGGCATGTTGCGCAATAATAAATTCTCCATTCAGCGCCGCCATAACAGCAGCAGCGCGGACCGTGGTGACGTCACAACTCCTCAACCTCAGCTGACCGAGCGGCACAAATTGGAGAGATCCGGTGTGCGCGCGCATTCGACGCAATCCAAGTGTATTGTAAAAATAGAATATACTTACGTAACGCGCTTGTCTTCTCTAAATTTGGTACGGTTAATAGTACCATTTATTTTAATTGAGATTCATTCTTTCTGGGAAGACGAAATTGTGAGTTTACATGACAATACAGACGACTTCTCCAGCTTTATCTACTACAGTGTTATAGTTTTGGCTATATTTTCCTTGAAATATCCTTGGCATTAAATTCGTGTCTCTTCGGCTGTTTGTTTTGTCCTCTTATATGCGTTATTTTAAACACTATTGAAAAAAGAATCAACGACGTGGCTGAGTCGGTAGCTCAGTGGACACGCATTCGGAAAGTCGCGGGCTCTAATCTTATAGCTAACCGATCTAATTTTTTCGGAGGTGAGGGTCCGTATAATCTTCTTACTCTTCTGCCTCTTCACAGTGTTCTTGTGTCTGTCCCTTGCCTTCAATATCCGTGTTGTCTTTGTGGGATGACCTGCCGCATGCTAAGCACTTTGCATAGGAGTCTTGTCATTGTACCTTGTACATATGCACACGGTTATCTTGAAGGCCCATGCCTCAATGTGCACTAATTATTCCAGTTTGACAAGTAGCAAAAGACGATACAGACATTTTTTGTCATTACAGCTTATAAGTAGGCCTTATGCAACGCGAGAGTTTTTACGAGCATTACCGATGATGAAACTATGAATTGCATTTGCTAGGACTTTCGAAAGTCAGTAAACGGTATTAATAAGTCATATTTTTATTCAAAATAATGCACGTTCATTTGTTGACAGTACATTTCAGGAATCTCTATACAGGCGAATAAGCGAAGACCGTACATTTGGTTTGGTTGTTAGGTTAGATTGGTGTTCTAATGTGGATACTAACGAGGAAGCCTAAGAAAAGTTCGCAATTCCGTGTGTTATTCGCGTTACAAGATGAATTGCCACTAAGAGTATATTTCCTTCTACATTTACAGGATATTGAGTTGTATCAGTTGAATGGTAATGTACTACTGTATCATCCTTTTAGACGGAGACTTAAAATTGTCACGACAGAACTTAGCACGTCTACAGTTGCTGACTTTACCTCGTTTATTTTGATATCACTTATTCTGTTGTACGTTAAATCAATGAATTTTTTCCATAAACTGTAGCCTTTTTATATATGCACTTCAAATACATTGTGTAACAATAAATATATATTTATTCTGTTTTTTTTTTTCGAACATTAGCCATTTGGCTCTCGTTGCAACATCTCATTCTTCTGGCTTGTAATTAAAGAGGTCCGTCATTGACTGACGAGTGAAATAGTTCATGCAATTCAATAGTAGTGCTTTATAACAGATTTCTCTTATATTTTATTCGTGCAGTTGTTTACTGGTAGGTCTGAATTGTACACTAGTTGATAAAAAATTATCCCCTGGATTAATCTTTGACGGGCAGAAACATTCTTTTCCTCAATTTTTAAAAGTTAGGCCTACTTCGACATATACAACAGTCTAGTGGATAAAGTCAAATACTGTCTTCGCTAAAGGTGTGAAAATGGTGAGGAATGCGAGATAGCTTTGGATTTCGCAGATGACCTGAGAGCGTCTCACGCATTATAAGAGGGAATGGAATGCAAGAGATCGGCCTTGAACTCTGCGCAGAGTTGTGAGTCAGGGGGTCTGGCTGGTTTCCTTCACAGCTGCGACTCATACATTCTCTTATTGAAGCTAATTCCATTTCCTTGCACATTCTACTATCGGCTTCAGTTGATTAATTCTTAAAATTGTATTAAAAACTGTGGTGATAGAAGTTGGGAGTCGAAGATTTCTTCTGTCTAGCCTACTTGGTAGAGGATCACACTGGTGATAGAGAAATATCTGGACTAATCTAATGAAGTGATTCCCATTTTACTTTTTCATATTTGAGGTTGTAAGAAGAACCCTTACACGATTCCTCTGCTGTAATTTTTGGATATTTGTCTTAAGACCAAACTGTTCAACAAGACAAATTGAGACTACTTCACTCTTGTTTGAATTAGCCTTCCTGCGATAACTAGGTGAAGCCGCTCATAAATCTGCCCAACTCTTAGGTTTATCAAAATATTTCTGCAATAATTTCTCATTACATAACATCTTTTGCCATTTAGTTCAGTAACGTTTCTGAATGCTTGAATCATTGCAGCCACTGTTCGTTAAATAATACTTGGAGTTGCAATAGTCTACGGATGCAAGGGCCTTCCCACATTATTCGGGCCCCCTTCCTCAAACTCCGGAATCTGGCATAAATTTTTCCTGTGTTATAAAGTTTTGCTTCTACACGAAAGTCTCTTTGTAGGGGTTAAAATTTATGATTTCTGGCAGCTCCATTTCTTTTTCTTGGAACTTTCTTACTTACTCTGATGAAGTGGTGAGACTAATCAGTTCAATTATTTTCTTAGCGGATGACCTCCCCAATTGTTTCTTGGTTTAGTGTCCCCTTTTCTTGTTGTTGCTTATCTTCACCCTGCTGATTACTATTGGCCGATTTTCCAAGCCATAGGCCTACTTTATGAGCAGATTTTTTTATACCTACTTAGATATCCATATGCCCGCTGCCCTATGTTTATTTAGGGAAAGCGTATACAAAACAAAAGAACCAGTTGAGATCTTGTAAGTTCGATTTTTTTAGAAAGTTATATTACCAGCTAATAAGATCTTTTAAAGCCTTCAGAAAGTCGTTGACTGTTTATTGTGCTTATATTTATGTGCAGTAATAAAAATAAATAAAACTTGTTCCTTATTTATGATTCACAAATTAAGAGTAATCTGATCACGTCGTCGTTCCTTAGTACTTTTGCACATATATTCATGTTACGAAATTTTACATACTTTATTACCTATTTTACGTCTTACGTTTGTCCTTCAGTTAAGAGTCTGCAATGTCATGACGCTATAAAGGAATGCATCCTTGATTTGCCCATTATTTATTTCTGCTGTAATGATTGGTTAGATGTGCAGAAAGTACAGCGTCATAAAATACAATCTTTTTTTGATGCATTGCTGCTCTGCAAGCAGTTCCCAGAAGCATTGCGTCAGGTATTTTGCATAACATTCAAGGAATGCACAAGTGTGAAAACTTGGCACCTTAGAAGCAACATGACACCAAGTGGTTTTCCCCATGTACTGTTCGCTGCTTCACGTAATGTATTGTTACGAGGGCAAAAAATGCACTAGTTAGGCTATAGCCTATATGTGTCTTCCGTATTCAGGTGGTTAATCATTTGCCCTATACCTACCACCCAAAAATGTTTTAGAATAAAGGCTTAGAAACAAATAACTATCAAAATCTCTAGCTTGAATACGGTTTTATCAATTGTACCGTAATAGAGACTGATGGCAAGAGCCCCTTTAAGCTTCCTAGGTGTTAGATTTTACCCCGCAGATACTAGCTTCTTATATATATTAAAAAAATCGTATGTTACAAAAGAATACACCACTCTCAGATCCCACGTGATAGATCACGGTAAACTTGTTTAATATTAATAATCTAGGCTTTTCAAATTGTCTGTAGTATGTTCTATATAATTACAAAATAGTAAATACAATAAATTATTTCCTTTTATTTCGTCTTTCCGCCCTGGCGGCCCCGGTTCGATGCCCATCCCGCTAGAGGCAATGGCAAATCTCCGCGGTATCACCCTTGGACGAGTCGTCATCATCCCATGGCTTCGTTCGTGGACTTGCTTCGGGCAGGACATTATCATTACCATTTATGAACTTAACCTAAATGATTTTGGCTTTATGGTTGAAATGCGTTAATACAGTCCAAGTGGTTTTGTTTGAGTCAGCCTTCTGTACTTTAAACGGTTTACTAGAATTTCACGGAAAATATTTGAAAACCATACAGCACCGGTATGCCGTAACGATGTGCCTACTGAGAGATCACTACTTGATGCACTATGTGTTGGCGCCAATATTTTATAAAGGAATGCTGTATAATATAAAAATCTAAACACCGTCGCACACTGCATTTATGGACATTGACATTCTTTATGTGATGTAATTATGTTTTGATGTACATGGCTTAGCCTACACGTTTGTGTTAAGTTCTGTCGTTACGTACTGTAAATACTTGTGCACTGGATAGTTCGAAGGATTCTTGTAACTTCTCATGACAAATCTTCTGTGTATAGGAAATCCCTCTCGCAGTAGTTTCGTGGAGTTCGGAAGTATATTTTTGTTATACTTTCATAGCAGAAAGCTTTGGTGAAAAACAAATTTGAAGGTATTTAAATCTTCTGAATACCACAAGATTTGGCCTAAGGTAGATGAGCAACAAAATCATTCACTCATTTATTTCGTACTTTATGGCCCCTTAGCCTTGATGTTAATCAAGGGCCTCTACCATTTAAGCACTGTATAGTTAACAGGTCACGACTAATTTTGAACTAGTGCTGCTACTACGAACAATAATAAGAGTCATGGACATTCTAATACGACTATTTTCATTCATTCGTCTGTGAGGAAATAATTCTTGATGAGCACCTGCTGAATGTCGTAGTAGTCCAGTCAAAACAAGGTTTAACCTAAGAAAAAATCCGAAAGTTTTGAAACTTTGCACACTTATTTAAAGGTACCTAAGGATGAATATACCAAAAGTCCTCGTGAATATGAGGCGAGCTCTAGCGGCAATTGCCGAAAACAGGGCACTTATTTTTGTTTTTTGTTAATACCTCGAGAACCGTTGGTCGGAGGTAAAAGTTTGCTATATACATAATTGAAGCTTATTAAATTTGCAATAAAAAGGATTATATATATTTTTCTTGTATTTCCAATGGTTACCGAGTTATAGGGCGCTAAAGGATAGCGTTTTTTGAAAAACTACGCTAGCGCGGTACAATATGGCATTTCTAATAATATTTGACAATGGTTTACCATTTTTTTATACCAAGGATGATTCAGGAGATAAATTTCACAGCTTTTTATAAAAAGGAAGACATGATGTATATTAAACAATGAAATACATGAACCCCCCCCCCCCAAAAAAAAATGCTGAGGATATTCCAAGGAGAACTGTGTACAGAAAAATCAATCAACTCTTGATCGCTTCTTGGTAGAAGGTCCTGCAATCTGCTCATCTTGGTCAGCTTCTGAACTTGCTGCCCTAAACACAGTAAGAAGAGGTAAATATGCATGATATGATAATGTGAGAGAACCATTATACAGATTAAGAACATGTAGGTAAAAGAAAGTAGGTAAGCGAGCGGTAAAACAACGTATGGACATGACGACCGATTTATGTATACTATTTCAACCAAAATGAATAACAAAAAATACAAATGTGCAATCTCACCTGACAGGTTAAGCGTCCAGCAAGCACAGTGTTTTGATCTTCATGTACCAAATGTTCAGTGTTTGTGCTTTGCACTGAATGGCATCGTCATGTTTATGGCATCGGGATCATCAGGGTCATCAAAGTCTTCTTCGAGGGTGGAAGTAACACCATTCAAGTATTCGCCATGGTAGTTGCGACAAATGTTTGTACACATTATTCCTGACTTTTCGACAGCCACATCTGTTCCCACATCCACCTGTACATTTGCAACAAATGAGGTTGAGGACAGCTTCAGGTGCTGCTGGATTCTCTGTAACAACAGAGAATCCAACTTCCAACCACACTGCACAGGAAGAAGTTCATTCCCAAGCCAAAATTGAATTTGATGGTACACTCGAAATGCGTGTTGTCTTGCTGCTCCTTTTGTGGGCGGCAGAGCAGAAAGGTCGGGTTTAGCATTGGATACAGATTTGGTGAAAGCATTGTAGCGGTGCATGTTAAGAGAGGTTTTCTTCCTGGGTGCATTCTACAATGCCAGAGGAATATTTTGTTTCCAGCAGCAGCTACAGCCTCACGGGATGAACTTGGGCTGTTAAATATATCAGCGATACCTTGCAGTACAGCTTGCTTCTTGAACAATTTTAATCAGGAATGTTTCCCATTTCGATATGCAGCCGAAGTCGTATCACATCCGCTGAACGCATGCACAAGAAGTATGCTGTTCTTCATTCCCAAAGTTTGCAATTGCTGGTTTCAATATACTTGCCTTCCTCCTTTTCCATGGCTTGGTTTCACAAATAATATGTTTTGTTCAGTCGGAGTTAAGACCATGAGGAGAATAATAAGTTCTACATCTTCACCCGACTATTGCTACTTCGTCACAAGTGAAGGACTTCACGAGTGCTGTTCGGACGATCAATGTGTCAGCATCACTGGATGCTTGTTCTGTTTCAACTTCATGGCTGGTAAGGGCAATTATGAGGAATGAAATTAGTCTACATTTACTCTTTTCGTTAGAAAGAAAATCATCCTGTTTGACTGTTACTATTGTTTTCTCTTCTAAGTTTATGTCAACTGACCTCTTTGTTTTGTACCTTCGGTTCTGTTCAGCTCTCTTTGTACTGGATCGGGTGGCTGAATAAACATCAAACACCACCGTGCAGCCGTTGCCACCATAATGCTTGAGAACATAGGCTGCATAACACTAGCAGATGGTTGAGATTGTTGGCGAATCTTTGGGCCACACCACCTTGTGTAATTTAATTGTGTAATAGTAAGCCTCCAACCAAAAAAATGCCAATATAGACTAGGTTAATTTCTTCTTTTAATGGAGTAGGCATCGTACAAGGTAGATTTCTTGGTATTCCGCATTCCTGCCTCCTCAAATAAAGACAATGGTGAAATAGTACGGTAGGTACCTACTCTAATTTGCACCATCGTGCGCTCCTCGACGGTTTTAGAAAAAACGCTATCCTTTAGCGCCCCATAACTCGGTAAACATTAGGAATACGAGAAAAATGTACATAATCATTTATGTTCCTAATTTAATAAGCTTTAATTACGTATATAGTCAACTTTTACCTCAGACAAACGGTTCTCGAGATATTAACGAAAAACCAAAATAGGGGTCCTGTTTTCGCTAATTGCCGCTAGAGCTCGCCTCATATTCATGAGGACTTTTGGTATATTCATCCCAAGGTACCATTAAATAAGTGTGCAAAGTTTCAAAACTTTCGGATTTTTTTAGAGGTTGGGTTATTTTTTTAAGTTTTTTGACTGGACTATAGCAGAGATGTTGTGGATTTTTATGGGGATTTCACGCTTGAATGTACTAAACCCTAGACTTCCCTAGAGTGTCTGTTAAAACCATGCAGAAATATGTGGGCTTTTACTAATAGATTTATTAATTTTTGTAGCGGAGTTGGCGTGATCGTATAGTTAGAGAAGCCCACTTGTAGGCTGTAGCAGCGCTCAATGAGTGAACTGGAGGACAAGCACCAAGCTGTACTCATGAAGGAATGCGGCGTCTCTGGAATGTGGTTGGCTGTGCCCTCGGGGGCCAACAACTTGTTGGGGGGGGCCTTGAAAAGGGGAAATTTCTATTCTTGAATCCGTATAATTTTATTTTGTCACTACCGTGCTACTGCGTCCTTCGTCTTCTTGCATTTCGCTGCACTTTGTAACGCGTTGGTAGCGAATTGTGTGGGATTGCCTACCTGTTCCCTTGTAAGGAGCTGTCTGCACCAAGACCTCAATTATTCGAACTCCTCTCACTCCCCTGAATGTTATTAATATTCAAGTCAGTTTATATTTTTCTTTGTTGTGTTAATGCTGTGGGCTCAAGTTAGAGAAATAGTATTGTGGAAGCTAATATTCCTTTTAAATAGCTTGTTTGGGAGGGGAAATAACGGTAAACTTTCCTTACTGTTTCGGTTTTTTAATAAGTATGACGATCAGGCAAAATCTTTTACATACCTCTACCTAATTTGTCTAATTATGAAATACAGATACAATACTGGAATTAAGTTTAAATTGGGAAAAACAACTATATCCATGTTAAGGCATAACAAAGTTCATAACGAGGATATTTAATTGTTATTTATCGCTAATATCAGAATAAGGAATAACTCACAAAATTCTAATAAAACAGGAAGTTTTTTATCCCTTCACTGGAAGACCGATTATTTATCTTCTTCATTTCATGGTTTAGGCTACTGCCTGTTCCGTCTTCACATTGACCGATTATTTATTTACAAATAAATCCTATAGGCATATATAAAATAGATGGTTTTAGTTCCGTATTGCCAAGCCATTTTTTTTAAACCTATTCTGAAATTAACTCTGCCTTACGGGCGAAATGAGCAAGTTTGAACTTAAGAGCTAATTCATGGTTGCCGGTGTAGAGTATAAGCCAGAAATCGTTTATTCTTCCGACACACAGACCGCTCCCCTATTGTGACCTAAAGGTCTTCCCTTCCTTGTTTGATGATAAATGTTGAGGTTATTACGAAGCAACAAATCTCCAGGAGGATCTCAGAACATGCTTTCCCATTGAGCTGTTACCACTTACTGAAATACTGATGGGTTCCTGATCGTTTTTTCGGTTGGTATCGAATTGTTTATACCATCGCGTCATGAGACAGCTGTTGCCCGATACATTCCGGCACCTTGCGGTATATTCAAGTTGAGCAGCAGAATAATTTCACATGGCTGCAGGGAGACGGGTTTATTTATAACTGCTTGTAACCTAATCTCTTCACATTTCCTGGAATCTGGGCCTGCCTACTGCTGCCAATGTAACGAAGTGAAAGTAAATAGTGTTCACAACAAATTCCTGGAATATTTTTGTTACATATTGCACGAATCGAACATAAAAGTATTTTTTAACGTTACGTCATAACAGTGACTTGACTGTTAACCATATTGCGTAGTTTAAACACGGTCTTCGTGTTTAGTTGCGCACCTCTTCAGTCTGAGCTGGCGAGATCACCACTAATATTAGGTTTAAATCCGAATTCCAATGTGAGATATATAAACTCTTTGAAACTTTTTTTGCCTAGTTCAGTGAGATTTCCTTTTAATTTGTGCTTTCTCAGAAGAAATGTCTTTGTAAAATTACCTTTTAATTAGTTTCATTGCTGCATAAAACTAATAATAATAATAATAATAGTTTTGTACTTAATATATGCTAGTTGTGAAATTCTGTCAGCAAACTTGACTGCCGTTAGTATAGTCAAAATATTTTATAATCAATAGCATTTAGTATAGTCCCATACCACCAATATACTTAACCAAAGAAGTATTTGGCTATTAAGATTAGTTTTCATGAATATTGGCTGAGATAATATGATGACGAAAATGGTTTCAGTTTGTACGATCAATGATTAAGATATTAAATGACGGCGAAAGAATAACTTCTTACGTAAATGGAGGCTCGGGAGAAGCAGTTTGCAAAGAAGGGTCCGCGAGCCCATGCCCTGAGTAATATTCAAGTCGGTAGTTGACGTCTCTTCGACTTGGACAGATCCTGATTTATTCTTAGGACCAGTATAACATAATTGTAACATTATTTGCTGTATTACTAAGATATAAAAATTTACCCCTACATGTTAACATACGTTTAATAAAACTAGTTCAGAAAAATAACAATTTTTGTTCCAAAATTCTTTAGAAAGATTTCTAGAAAGGATCAATAAAACCTGAACTTGAGATTGAAATTGTATTATAGGCCGACCGGAATTCTTAACAGAGTCTACGAAAAACGCGGAGAACATAGGCCTACTTGATATTCTGCATTATCTTGTTAGCTTGACGTATACAAATTTGCAACATTAAATTCGCGGAATTTAAATGTCTGCACGAGACTCGAACGGATTGCTGTCATCAAGTGTTGTGTCCAGGCCCCCGCAGACTTGCCCGATGCTCTTTTCGCTTATCTAGTGAGTTATGTTTTCCTGTTGGCTTGCGCTATTTTTGTTTCTGTGATAACCAGGCGGGCGGCATGGCGAAGTGAGGGTCGACCGCATTGCGTCACAGCGCATGATCAGCTGATCTCGTAGTGATACATAAACAAGGTCGTATTCGCGGGTAGACGACCCAGCAAAGATTTGAACTCGATCTCTTTATATGGTATATCCTCTAACATACTTTCCAATTGTCTATTCTGTGTAAAACCGAAGACTGTTCTCTCATGAGAAGAAATATTGATAGTATTACTGTCTTGTGAAAATGTACACGTATGGACTACCCTATAAATCATATACTCATTATTTTCCCTTGAACTCAATAAGCTATAGTATGTTTTCAACTAATCCTTAAAGGCCTTTTCATGAAAATCACTTAATAGTTCTCCTTAAATCTAATAGACTAAACTAATTTAAATTAACTTGCAAGAGGAATGGGCTAAACTTATACGATGGAAGAATATATGAAAGATTTTTCACCTTATGTTATTCCATTTAGTTTAATATTTGTGTTTCTTAAGACATTTTGACAATCTAGACTCTCAGCGTCAAAGGAAGAACATCAGTAAGTTTATAATTTGAACTTTTTTTTTATCGTTTGTTCTGCCCGGCGTATTTCTGTGTTCATTACTTTACATACAGCAAATTTATACGAATTTTTCATATTAATTGTATTAGAGCCATGTGTATAATTTGAGTTCATTACTTTACATATATCAAATTTATACGAACTTCATACGGTATGTTCAATTGCAGTGTAGCTAAGTAGGCCTATATATTTTGATTTTCAGTGTACTATTTTTTTTTTCGGGTTCTTAAGCAGGAACGGGTTTAATTTCTTGATAGGGTTTTCATGGTTTGAGATATAAAGGACCAACGATATAGGCAATCAAACTGGAATTTACTTCATAGAAGAATAGGCCTTGGCTTTGAAGACAGAGGAATTCCACAGATGCCTACGGTTGAAGAGAGATTGAGTTTGATTGACGTGTGCTCATATCTCGATTAACAAGACAGTTCTCATCTCCCACGTATGAGTGAGCAATGAAACTTCAAAGGAAGTGGGCCTCATGTAAGAGTAAGTATAGGATTACTGAGTCTGTTTTTTTGGCTCATTGGAAATACAGGACCGCTAATTCAAATAAGTTCCTAAGGAATATTGCATTTTAGATTTTCAAATAGTTTTTTCCATTATTTATCAATTATTAGTTGACTGATAATTGTCAGAGGAATCAGTTTCACGTTTTCCCAAATTGTTATCTCAGTATATGTTTATAACCACAAAAAGATTTATCTGGATTGTTATGTTCAGGACCCGGATTCTAATGACATGTCATCTTTTTATTGATGCTGCATAGTCATTGCCAACTTGTAGATAAATCCTAATCTTGGCCTGCAGAATATATAAATGCATTTTTATTTAGTCATTTGCAATTTTATATTTTTAGGACATTTATTTCAATTTTACGTAATTATTTTGTAATTTTCATGTCATTTCCCTCCTTATTTACTCATTTTCATGCATTTACATTGAGTACATTAACTTTTGTGTCGCATTTTTCCGCATAGGGTGATATTTAAATAAATTCCTCGGTTAGTTTAATGCAACATTTTTTGTAGAATCTATTTTAAAAACTATTTTCTTCTTTTTCTTCTGAAGTGCTCCAATCAAGAGACCTATAACATCCTTTACAGTTTTCGAAATTATTTACGTTATAGCCTATAACTTTGTGTGAACAATAATAATTTTTTATAAAGGAAATATCAGTTTTTAGGTCATTATTTACAATAAGTCATTTTCTTTAAAATGTAGGGTCATTTTATAGGTCATTTTTCAAACAATTTTATTTCAATAGAATCCAGGCCTTGGTTATGATTCTGGATTACAAAGTAGCAATGCATTGTCCTTCGTATTGAGATTAGCGCGGATTCTTGCAAATCCGGTGGTATAAATAGGTTGGGGATTTGCTCTCATGCCAAATCATTATGATATCCTACCTTGGGGCTGTCTTAAGTGTAGTGATATAACGTGCATGTGATAGTATTTCATTCATACGTTTTAAGATAACAATCGATCTCCAGATGAACATTTTTTTTTTTGCCACGTCCAAGGTTCTCATAGAATATGCATCAGAGCATGTCAGTTGTCGCTGAAGAAGTGAGAATATTCTGAAAGTGTGTCAGCTGTGAAAGCCAACCCAGGGTGTGGGTGGGCTTGTTGTAAACATGAAGCCGAATGAATGAATGCGCCCGCTATCAAACAATGCATCACGTGAAACCAACGTGGCGGCGATAGCAATTCTACTTAAATCCGATTCCACTATCATCCATTCAGTTAAATCAAGGACAAACTGTCACATACTGCCAAGTTCAATTTCACGCACGTCCTCTTTCATTCATCTCTATCGGTTATTCTAATAGGCATTCCTCGTGATTTCCCAATATAGTGACATTTCTGATTTGTTGCGCATTTATTTATGATATTCGTCGATTTACATTTATGTTTATATTCAAATTTATAATTTTTTCAGCATTTAAAATTTTACTTTGAAGAAAATTAAACTTCTATATTTCAAGAATGACATATTTTAGTTCATAGCCTTCCTGCTGTCTATTCTAATGAGTAGGGTTAGGATTTTAGGTGCAATTTCAAAAGGAAGAATGACGGGAAAAGGAGATAAAAATAAGGCAAAAAAAAAGGGGTAAAATGGTGCTACTATACTCTTAAAAAAATTACATTCACTAACAGTAGGCTACTAATTCCATAACATTAAAAGGAAAAATGGAATATTTAGTAATTACCGGTATTTTTCATTGTGGCAAGTGAATGTTTAGTTCCGCGTTTGCTGAAAGTAGATAGGTTCACTATTTTCATGTTCACTGTAAGCTGATATAAAGATAATTGAAAGTTATTTTAAAATATTAGATATGGAATGGAACCAAGATAATTCTATAGTAGAAAAGCAATTAAACTTTAAAGCTTTAGGATATAAATGATTATGTGTGCTTAATTAGATTATTAAGTAGCTGCAACAAAATAAAAAAGGGGGAGAAGGAGAATTATGGGCATGATGGAGAAATGGTGAAGGACAAAAAAAATGCTAGAGAATAGCGTCCATGCTCAACTAGAGGCAGTGTTTTATACTGTAGTTTCTTTCATTGGAGCTCTGATTTGCCCTAATAAAAAATGTGCGCATCAAAAAATCCTAACCCATGCTAATAACCATTCTTCCTGATTTACCAACCTCAGTGACATTTACTCATTTTCAATTCGTGAACTCTCATAGATATGTTCAATAAGCGTAACATTATTTTAACAGATGTGTGCCACTCCCAGAAAATGAATGAGAATTTCTTGAGAGCGCTTGCTGTGGATGCTTTGCAAGGGGAATTCACATGACGCCTACCAAGCCCTGTTTAGACTACCCGCACAGCTCATTTGTTGAAGTTCCTGTAGTTCAGAGTACCGTAGGGCTGTATTACGGCATGAGCACAAGACATTCTGAATGAAATTATTTAAATCTTAGTAAATGCCATCGAAAATAGGAGTACTAAACCAAAATATTCTACGTAAAAATGTTAAATTCAGAATATGAATCCCCATGAAATGTGACATAGTTGTATTTAAATCTCTTCACTGCTGCTATAGTATAACCTAGAGTCTGGGCACGGTTTAAAAATATAATTTTTAAGAACCATATCAATTATCCTTGAACGTTATGGATCTGTTAAAGAAACAATGTTTTGAGCTTGAATGCAGTATCATGTTTTCGTGCTAAAATTATTTGCGATAAACTTTATTTTCTGTCAAGAATTATAACACTTTCTGCATTTCTAGTTTATTCGTAAACACCGCATGCGTTTTACATTGACCAAAAATTGTCCAAATAACGTAACTGCTAAATTCGAAAAACTGCACTTTGCTGCAGAAATTTCCTTACAACGCATGATTTTCGAGACATGTTTTAATGAAGTCTGCTATTGCCTTATAAAAAGTCCTCATGAGTTAAACGTTTTGATTCCAAAACTGTCCGGTTGTTTCTGTTAAGACTGCGCCTACATTTTCGTATTTCAAACTATATTTACTTATTTTTAACTAATGTGATGTTTAAAAGAGAATAGTTATCCGCTTTTTGAAAATTAATCATAATCAATAGGAGCGAAAATGTGTTTATATTCTTCTATACCGGTTGTCGAAAGTACGAAGACATAGGCCTACACTTCCTGTTAGTTCTGGTAGCTGGGTAAAGTCTGTATAGGCAAACCCACTGCAGATCGAAAATAAATACTAAATATTATACTTCTTGGAGAAAATACGGATCATTTTACTTCTTTTAGTTGCCTAACGTGGAGTATCTGAGCTTCGTGTTTCACCAAGTAAAATATATTGAGGTAGAATTTCGGGCAATTCCATTGCTTGTTTCTTGCAAGGGGGTTTCAAGAGCACTTAAAACGGAGATAGAATTAATTAGTTTAAAAGCGTCTATTAGGGTTTCCGACTTCTTCTCAACCGCTTCTGCCCTTCCTCTAGAACCATGGAAGTTTCAAGTTTTATTTTATATGGAAATGGTAACCGTGGCAGATACTGGAGCCCCGCCTTGCCCTTGATCAATTTGCTCGCAAATAGGGTGTGGATGATAGTGCTGCGCTTGTGTGGTAAGATACGGAACTAGTTGTAGGGGTTAGGCGTGGTTCTTGGCCGGGCGTCGCGACGCTCTGACGTCACGTCTAGCCGCTCTCCCGCTTGTATACGTTTTGTTGGATCGATCCGTCCACTATGACGTCATCCTCCCACGGATCGTTACCCTTCATCTCCCGGGGGGAGACAATTCATCTCGCGCCATTTTCATCAGACTCCCATCTCATTGTTTTTATTGTAGTATTTCAATAACCGCCTGTGGAAGCCAGCAATTTTTAGACAATGGCAAGACTCTTCGGCTCTCTGCTGCCTCCGACATACAAACTACGAGTACAATTTTTAAGAATTTGATATCCATTGAGACGTAGACTTTAAGGAGACCCATATGTGGAGTGAAAATTATTAGCTTTTTATTTTTGTTGTGGAAAATTAAAGACCATTATTTGTCGTATATTTTATATCCTCTAAGGTGGACTCTTGGGGATAGTCGCGAATGGAAAAGCTTTGAGTTAAGGGTTATTATTAGCACTGAAGCATGTTGTTAATATTTGAGTAAGTGCACATGATACTGCACATTTCATGCACTGGCGTAGATAATTCTCTGGATTCCGTCCTTGAAGTAGGTCGTATACACCACTGTGTGGTCGGCATCACTGCCTGTGATGTTTGTTTTTATCACCGATTCGCAATTCATCATCTCACTTGTGACACGCAATATAAAGTTAGCCTGAACATCACTCCCAGTGCAAGCCGGCAAAACAAATCTCAGATTAGGCAAAAACATAAAATATGTAAATGTACACGGCGGTTAAAATAGCGAGTGGACCTACTCTTCAATCAGCTCTTCAGTTTCTTTAAATTAGTTCCATAAAATTGCATCCATTCATTATGATAGGACAAGTAATGATATGCATACATGACAGGGAAACAGGTGTAGTCTACTTGGGGATAAGCTGGCAGATACCATTGTGTTCACTACTTATTCCACAAAGTCGACCTGGTTTCTTTCCTGGAACCCATTTTTTTTCGGGATGGGCGAAAGACGGGAGTTAATGAAATGTCCTAATGACGATATTAAAACTGCCTGATTCATTTCTCGGTCTGAGCATCAATTAGGCCTGTTTTACACGTGTTCAGTTAATATCGTGACATCTGCATATATTTTGATGACAGGAGTATTACTTATGTAAAAATTTTGACATTGGTGCCCCTTTTTAAATTGCGGCAGTAATATTTAACATTTTGCAATTTTCTAAGTGCAGTTGGGAAATATTTTTCTTTTAACCATTGAAACATTGATTCTAATTTTAACCATAGAAACATATTGGAAGAGGTAGTTTTTTCGTGCTTCAGTAAGCTGGTATAAGGAATGGATGAGGAGCATTTTGAACTCAACTCATAAGTCATCCATGGAAAACAGTTATTAACATCACGTTGAGTTTTGCTCAGATAAATTAAGTGGACGGCCATATGTAATCCAATCTGGATTTTTTATGACACAAAAAGTGACAAAAGCAATTGCTGAGAAAGACGTGTTGCTCAAAATGGCATCAAGATCTTGATAATGTATTATATCATTTTCTCTTGTGGTCCCACTATACATGGACGAGAAGGGATTGTTAGTGCAATGTCTTGTTAGCAAAGCTGAGGTCACGGTCAACTGCCAAATTTGCGCGTTGCATTCCACACATGTGGTCAGAGTTGCAGCACAGCCAGTTTCTAAAATATGTACCCTATGCATGTCTGGTTTAATTTCGTTGTAACTAATTATTTTCTTCTTTTTTATTACAGGTGAGTGATTGCATCCCGTCTCTGTAGAGAAATTACTGTAAGTTACTTTTACATCATGTTAAAGCATTCTCGATGTGCACATTAAAAAATAAATAACGAATCGCTTGAAAATTCCAGTTCTCAGATATTATGGACATTGAATTTTCAAATGGTCCATCCTAACTATGTCTATCTATAGTGTACGTGTTCTATAATATTCGACAAGAATTTAGGTAGAAAACTTGCTGCGTAAGCCTAGTGAGATGTTTTCTCTTATAAAAATAGATTTTAACAGGTAACCGCGCTATTACATAGTCTAAAGAAAACTTCCTGGTGCTATATTCCATGAACAGCTAACATTATGTTGAACCAAACTTCAATAGTCTTCTGCACAGTCAGAAATGATTGATAGAAATGTTATTTGATATAACTCTTTGAACCCAAAAATTGGATCGTGGGACATCGACTTTACTTTATTCAGTTAACTCCTTAATTTCGCAATACTGAGTGCACCTCATTCCGAACTTTCCTCATTGGAAACTCACCGGAGTTGAACTTACACCGTAGACCGTAATTTATTGGTAATCTTCAAACGTATATTCGCTTTTCATTAACGAGCGATCTCATTGTTTTTAGAATGTTGCATAATGACCTTCCTGTGTAAAGTTATGCAAATTGTAAATTGTTTCGCCCGTTTTACATGGGGTTGCGCTTAAAAAAATGTCTATAGGCCAAAGAAGTTTTCGGAAAACTGTTGTAATATCCCTGATCAAAACGAAAACATCACTAGATTTCTTAAAATACTTTCTTGTAGAAACTTCATATGCCTACACACATAGGCGTACCGAGGGGGGGTTTTGGGGGTTTGATTAAAAAAAGGAAAATTGTATAATTTTTTTAAGTCTGTCCATAAATTACTTAATACAAGTGTAAAGCGGGGGAAGCTTAAAACTCGTTATTTTGCGTCTTAATTTTTAAAATTTTCCGCGGGAGGACCCCCGGAAGCTTAAAACTCGTTATTTTGCATCTTAATTTTTTAAATTTTCCGGGGGAGGACCCCCGGACCCCCCTCTCTCTGGGGGGTATTCCATACTCCCCAGACCCCGCGGATGTTATAACCCCCCCCCCCACCCATATGGTCGGCCTGGTTACGCCTATGCCTAAACATCACGGTATTGCCAGTTTTTTGCACAATGTGCAGCCGTACAGTAACAATACAGATTAAATACGAATATAAGAAAATTTAAAACCTTGGACTGCAGTAAATAAATAAATAAATGGAATTTTAAAACTTTGACGCTTCTTGGCTGCATTTGTTAAGAGATTTATGGCAGCATGATCACGATTTTCATATCGTAATTTTGGAGCACGGAATGTGAATGTGCAAATCGTTACCGTGTGAAGTCTTAGCTGCTGTGAATTGTTAATTATGATTGGACGGGGACACCGCTGGAAGGACGTTGGTTCCTTCACCTGGCAGGCGCGGACGTTGCCACATTGCTGCTGTTGCTCTTGGAATGCCATACTAGTCACGTGGTACACTAAGAACAGGTTGCTATAAATATGTTTTCCTCTCTGGAGAACTCAATTTTAAGGAAAGTGAGAAATGTAATAGGAGTGCGCTGACGCCATGATAACAGTGTGTTCTTTTGTTCTGAAGCTCAGCAAGCATCTGTCATTGTGTAAATTTTCTTAAGCTTCCGATCATGTTAAAACTATTTGATTCGTTTTTAAATACTTTCTATAATGGACACCGGTAGTTATATTTTCTATATGTAGCCATCGTAGTTTGGCAACTTGACAACAATTTTTATCTTTAAAGATAATTTGAGACACCTGTATTTTTAAGGGGCGTGTTCCTTACAGGTCTTCACCACTATCAACGCATGCCATGTTCAAAAGGAAAGGTTCTATTTTCATTTGTCTTATAAATTCCGGGGTGCGCGGGCAAAGAGAGTTAAGTCCACCATCCTAAAAAAATTGAGATGTGTCCATAGAGTTATAGATAAAAATGTTCTCTACATTTGTGTTAAACCCAGTAAGTCATATCCAAAATTGTACGGTAGTTATGGATGTGTGCCTCATGGGTTTATCCATCTCTAAAGCGATGTTGGGCTGGTATAGTGTGTTAAGTCACTCTGATTCTCAGTAACAAGAAAGTGGACTTAACTCTCTTTGCCCGCGTACCCCGGAATTTAAATATCCTCTGCAAATAGAGTGGTTTCGAATTTCTGCATAGCCCTTGACCCCTTGACATGTATAAGAACAAGCCACGGAGTCTTGGAAGTGCATAGTTTATTTTTTTTCCGTAGAGATGGTATATATTATGACAAGCCATCTGAGGGTAGGACTTGTCCCTTTTTAATCGTAATGATGGTAATGGTGGTGGGGGATGATTATATAAAATAAATTAAAGATAACTTATTACGTTCCATGTTCATCATGCACCCTGCACAGTGATGCTCCTGTGAACACTACAACCGTGTTTGGCACAAACTTCACAAGTGGTGCAATGTTCTTAAGAAAACTAATACTATTGAGGTTTTTACAGTTTCGTGAATTAAATTGAAAAGCCTCCATTTATTATTTATTAAGGGTTCGGATGTTTATGACATGTCATATTTTAATCCCGACCTCCGTTTTCGCAGCAAACACGAACTAAATACGAAATGCACGCTTGTTAAGTGCCAGTATGGTACTTTATGAGATTGTGTGGGGGACGGAAAAATGTCTGTCCGTCTGTCTGTGTGTCTGTACGCGCCATAACTCAAATAGGGACGCTTTATCGGATTTTCATGAAACTTGCTGTACGCATTTATAACGTTAATGGGAAGAACCCTATTGATATTGAACCAAATCGGTTCACCGGTACCGAAGTAATGACCAATTTAGTACCGGTACCTATTTTAATAGATTATATTATAAAGGCGCCATAACTCCAACACGCTTTATCGGATTTTCATGGAACATGGTATACGCATTTACAACATCCGTGAGAAGTAACCCATTGAATTTGGACCTAATCGGTTGACACGTACCGGAGTAAAACTAATTTAGTGTCTATTTTAAAGGCGCGATATCTCAAATACGCTTTATAGGATTTTTATGAAACTTAGTATACGCATTTATAATGTCCATGGGAAGACGGCTATTGATATTCGACCAAATCGGTTAGCTGGTACCGGAATAATGCCCAATTTAGTGCTTTTTATGGTAATATATCAGAAAGTGCGATAACTCAAATACGCTTTATCGGATTTTGATGAAACTTTGTATACTTATTTATAATGTACTTGGGAAGACGTCTATTGAAACTGGACCTAATCGGTTGACCGATTAGTGTATATTTTAAAGACGTAGTAACTCAAATACGCTTTATCGGATTTTCATGAAACGTTGTATAGTTATTTATAATGTCCATGGGAAGACGTCTATTGATATTGAATAAAGTCGGTACTCCCGGTATCGGAGTAATGCCAAATTTAGTGCCTATTCTATTGCAATATATTATTAAGAATTTAACAAATGCAAATCTGTTATCCTGACAACATACTGTTTTACACTCTTCACATACGGCTTTGGAATAGTTAGCTATGACCACCGCCGTCGCGAGACACATGACACATCCCTTCACATTTAAGCTGAGACGTACGGTGATAATAACGAAGTAAATTGGAAGATTTTATTATCAAACTAGTCAGATGTTTATTTCGTTCATCAATTGAATACTGTTATATACAGAAGATATAAACTCTGAAATAATTAGGCCTACATACAGTCGGTCAAATAAAAAACGTCGGGACTCGTATGCAGTTAAAATTAAAGTTTTAACTCATTAGTTCACAAGTTTCCTATAAAAAACATAAAATACAGGTCATTTTCGGAACATATGAGGCCATGCGACAGGAGGGAAAAAATGAAGAACGAGGGAAAAATGAAAAACGCGGAAAGAGCAATACACGATATTCAACTTAATGTATTGTCACAATTCATTTTGCTTTGTCATCGCACCACATACAAATGCAAGCTTGAGAGGAAGTGTAGTTAGGGCTGTAATTGACCTGCATTTTTCGGCCTCCGAAGCAGCGAGAAGGTTCCATATTTCTTAAAGAGGTGGGCACTTCACTATAATGCGACCGGAAGTTTTCATAGGAATCGTGGATCTGGGCGGCGTATTTCGATGCTAGATTGGTGGCAGAAGTTGAATGTAAGTTATTGATTTTGCACTACAAGTACCGGTATTATAAAATAAAATCTTTAAAAAATGCTCCTTGAATAATCATATTCCTTGCGAATTTATTAATTATTAATATTATAAGAATTTGCAACCAAGAATATGGCGGATGTGAGACATATAGCCACAGCCTTCTATACATGTTCGTTTTGGAACAAAACTGACTAAATAATCAAGAAAATACATGGATAGACAAGAGGCGTGTGTGAACCTAACCTTAAGTCTTCCTGTACATGCGCATATGCTCGTTCGTGATACTTAATCAAATACCGCCCGACGTTTTTTATTTGACCGACTGTACATTAAGTGGAGTTCTTCGCCAGTGTATTCTGCGAAAAGTTGACATAATTATGAAATAATTATTTTAAGAATGTCTTATACCAGTGTATACGAGTTTGTATTAAGGTTAGGTATCAAACTTTAGACCTTTGTTCTTCCGTAAGTCCTGCTTAATTAATCGATCTGCAGCTTAACTCGGAAATCGATAACAAAAATAACTTATTCTCTGCATATTATAATTCCAATTAACTTTTTATTGATTTAACAAAAGCATACTGGCACTTTGTTACATCAGTTTACCTGATTTTTATAATTTTAATTTGAATACTGAAAGACGGTGTTTGCTGTTTGCATTTAACGTATGTACCAATTAACTAAGCCTATAATTGAACAACAAAAATGTAGAATAAGCACAAATCTGATGACTTTGCCAGCATATTTGGATAAGTAAATGTTTTGAGGACGACTGTGCAATAATTTTTAAGTACAGTAATATTTGCAGAGAAAAGGGGATTTTCCTTCCTGAAATCTCCATAACTTAATATAAAGCCACATGGCTGACTCACTGATTCTCTCACTGACATTAATGTTTGATCACTTCCAGATGAGCTAGAAATATGAAGTTTGTCACACATACCTTTTAGCCGGTAACCGACGGAAAAATCGCAAAAAGTTCAGTTTTTAATTTTTATCTCTAAAAAAACATCCAAAAGGACGGATGCGCTTTAAAGTCTCTGCTCAGTTTCCATGACAATATTGTTTGCAGCGTTCATATAGGGCTTTGAAGACATGCTAGGGATAGAAATAATTATTTCCGTAAACCGACCGAGATGGTAACGTCTTGGACTCCCTTTCGAGAGGTCCCTGATTAAAATCCCGTGGCCGGACAGTTTTTCATGGATTCCCTAGTCGTAAAGGCAAATGCCGAATTGGATATTTACATACCATGAATCATCCTCAACATTTCATCCTGTATCATATCCATTTAAATTAAAATCACTTGAAATTTAGTGCAGGAAATACACAATTAATGTTTACCCACTTCCAGATGAGCTTTCACTTTAGGCATATTGAAAACTTAAGCGTAATTTCTTCATCGTGCACAGCGCAGTGAGGTTCCTTTATGTTAAGGGTAGAGAAAGTAAACGCCGCGATGCATCTGCCACTTCACTAGCATTTGTGCAATGCGTGTTGTCTAAACAACTGTGCAGGCGACGTGACTTTGAAGCATAATCGTGTGCCCCTGATTTCGTCCGGCAACTTCTCCTGCTTCGCTGTACTGCGTGTAGTATAACCGAACACGTCAGGCGTTCTCAATGCAGAGCTGCAATTCCTGTGTTTGATGTGAAATTTTCCAAGCCTTGGGTTTACAGCTATTAAGAACAACTATTCAAAATTGTTAGTAAATCAAATTGAAATTACAATTCAATAGACTCTGTTCCTACTCTTCCCTTCCCCCCAGAAATATGTAACGCTACATAAATTCTGCAGTTTTCATCGGAACTAATTGAACTTAATATATACTTACTTACTCAATGACAATAGAGAATTCCTAAGCAAGTTAAAGGAATGTTATATTGTGATCTTGGTCATATTTTGAATTTAACGTCATATTTCAGTTATAAATTCGGTAAAGGAGCACAATTATGCTGGCCATGTACTACATGGTCGAGTTAAATTTGAAATTTATTTCATTAATTTAATGTTTATTCCAAATCAGTAGGTAACTTAAATTTTAGAACTAATGCAGTTGTTCATGTTTTATAGGGATACACAAGATCTACAAAATATTACGAGTATTTGGAGCTGATGAAGCGAGCAAACAGGAGAAAATTCTTTGAAAAGATAATTTAATTACAAGTAAAACTGTAAATCACCAAATTCGTTAAAAAGTGATTACCTGATTGAATTCATGTGATGTAAGAATTTAGTGCCTTTTAAACGTTTAATTTGAGCATTTTTTTTTTTTTTTTTTTTTATAAATACGTTAATTTTATTAGGTCATATTGAGGATTTTTGGGTCATGTCATTTTTAAGGGGATATTTGCTGTCATATTTTCCACTTCTTTATGTCAAAAAAATCCGACTCTATATTTTAATAATAAACACACACAGTTATAAACATAAGCAGAATGCAGATCCCTTGGATTTCTGATGCGGAAGTTGGATGTGGAGAAGTAATGCCTCTAAGAATCCAGGAACATAATATTATACTTTATTGAAACCACAGTTGTAAAACTGTCTTCGGTTCTGTTACTTCAGTTCGTGATCTTTATGAGAATGGTCAAATCTATTTTAGTAACACATGAGCGCAGATTACTTTATGACACTTAAAGTTCAAGGTTTGTGTTCTGAAACTGCAGAAGTAAGTTAAATTCATTTTGTGAGTGTACCAGCAAATAACAATCTCGCCAAATTGCATAGCTCTATTTTTCTGTTAGAATGAAACTTGGTTAATGTGAAGACCTAGTCCAATTATTATTGTGCACAGTTGCACAATATTGGTTTTAAAAGAATTGTGTGGTTCTTTCAGCTGAACAACTGTTTGCTTATATGGCGTTGCATTTTGTGAACCGAGTTGGTTTAGAAATAAAATAATAATGCAATCTAAAGGGTTAGCTTAAAAATAGGTTATCATTTATTGTTCTCGTACCGCCGGAAGCTGTGGTTAAAGACCTGTTTTATTAGCTTTTTTAAAAAAACATTTCTTGGTTTAGAAATGTGAATTTAGATACTTCTAAAGCTGGATGGTTAAGTATTGATGGAACCTGAGGAGGGAAATCTTATATAGGCCTATTTTTAATTAATAAATTTTTTTGGTACTGTCAGTTTTTTTAAAAAGAAACCCCCATTTGATGACAGAAAGCAAACGCTGCAGTTTGTATGCAGTGTACTGAATACACCAAGTTGCGTAGAAACTTTATGTCTAGTATCCTCTCAAAACTTAACATAAAAAACACGAATTATTTTACCTAATGTACCAATAAAATATTATCTCTCTGTACATTCATTAATACTCTCTGTACACGCTTAAATCGGGACATTTCTATGTTGTAATACAATACAAGTGTACCCAGGGAATACTTTTTCAAAAGTTGGATATATATTAGTTAAAGACTGGAACCAATTAACTTTTGAAAGAAAGAAATTTTAAAATTTATTTAATGGGTGAAGAGATCAGAGCAATAGTAAATTTTCATTTAAAAACTGCAATAACTTCGTACTTTAATCCATAGAAATATTCCTGAATTATCTCCCGTTGAATATTCTTGTGAGTGCAAAATATGAACCTAGTTTTCTTGGAGACGCTAGTTAAGCACGCATAACATAGGTAATAGTAGTAGTCAGTTTTAAGCGAATTGCTCATTTCCATGTAAATGGGTGTCATGAAGATGTTGTGGACATTTTACTTGAATCTCAAGTTGTGTACTTTGTTCCATGTCCTTCCTTGCCATTCTCTTCCATGAGAACCATTTTATTTTACAACTTCAGCAAACTAAATGCCCCATAGGCCCACAACAATCGTTTCGCTTACACTTTAGTTTAAAGAGGTGATAAGATCAGCCTACTTCGCTGTGATGTAATTATCGCCCGATGGTTATCTCTGTTGCCAGAATTAGATATCTTGCTGGCTCATGTGGAAAAATATATTTTACCAAGGATTCTGATAGCCTCTCCATATTCTTATTTTCTTTGTTGATTTGACCTAATGCAATATGCATGGGAAAGACATCCTGTAAACAAAATCAAATTGTGATACATCTATAGCCTATTTACTTTTTATAATTTTGTTACTAGATCATTAATAATTTGCATTTTGCATGACAAATATAACAATTATATAATTAATTCATGCATTAAACATTTATTCATGGAAATAAACGTGTTATAACCATTAGCTTCATAAATACGTACCCAATACAAAGCTTCGGAGAGGGGATTACCCATTGATTAGTTTGTATGTTTATATTATTCACAAACTTAAAAAAAATTAATGCCAGTTATGTGTGTCCTATAGGCGTACACCATCAATGCTGCTATTACTGCACCGCTAACACAATCACCAGTTCCGTCAATGAAATTGTTCAGTAATATTCATCTTAATTTTTATTGTTTGTTTTATACCTTTGGAGGGTATGTTTGGTATTATTATTATTATTATCATTATTATTATTATTACCACTATTATCCATTCACTCATGTTTGTACAGTCTGGTTTCTTGTAACCTTGTCGTCATACGCAAGCTTGCTCTGGATAAACTGGTTATCAGGTGTCAGATTAACTTCCGGAATAGACTGTCGCGTGCCGGGTAGCCTATCTCAAACTCTGCTTTTTTTTAGCGACAATTTGAATAGAGCAAGTTGCTCTGACACTTGAAAACCCGCATTTCAGAACAAAATTAATTCTTTGTGGCTAGAAAATGCCAACAAACCAATAGGACCAAATATCACTAAACGGATTATATTATTATTTTTATTTTATTGTTGTTGTTGCTGCTGATATTATTTGTTGCTGGAAAGCAATCTTGCAAAGAGGATTGTCTTGCTTGAGATAACTTAAATGGGAAGTGCATTACTCAAATAGGAGTGGCCGACGATCAGTCTGTATTGATCTCAGATTTTGAACAAATCATGCATGTCTAATGTCCTGATGGAATCTTGTTTCGAGTTCCATGTGCTCGGGAGCTGTCCAGTAAGGTCTCGGCCACTTTCTTTACGGTCAGCCCAGACACTAGCTCAGCATTTTCGTATCTTTCGTCACACTCCAGCAGTCGAATAGGACGATAAAAGCGGCATGAAAAATATAACTGCTATATAGTGAGCTGCTATACTACTTTACTTATGACCTGCCGGTGAACATCTTTTTGCGATGGACATTTGCCTTGTGTGACAGAATATGTTTATTGCAGTGTTCAGTAGGAGGCTACATCTGTTCTTATTTAAAATCATGAGTTGCCATCCGTTAGCAAGGAAATGTTCTAAATTTGGTCTATTATGTTTTATGTAAGCTGATTACAAGAACGAAGTACGTATGAAGGCTTTAAATATTTTTTAAAAAGTTGTAATTCGTTAGAGCTCCTTGATTATTTAATTACTTTTCCTATACGTGTCCCTATCAGGGGTATATTCGTGTCTAAAAGAAAGTCCTTCATATATTACCAAAGACTTAAACCAAGAATTTCAATTTGAACGCAAGGCCTCTTCTTCATTTTTATCTTCCATCTACGACAGTTGCTCATTATTTAAATTCTTCTTGAAGTTATCAAAAAGTAAGTTGTAGCTTCTCATAGGGGCCTTTTTGAATCAATAGGGTCTTTGCAATTACATACTTAAGCAAAAGTGAAACAGTTTTATTTCTTTGGAATTTCCCCTTGGAATTTTTACTATCAGTTTATCCGGTCTATTTAAGACATGTATTTCACTCTTAAAAGTAGTCTGTTTTCGAACTTTTCTTTCTAATTCCCCATTATAATTGATGGAATCGCAACATTTGAATTAGTGGAATGATGGTTTCTTATCTTTCTGTCCCAACTTATATACTGAAAGAGTAAGTTTTATTACAAAAGGTGTCTGTTATTTTAATCAGATGTTCTTAAAATATTGTATTCGACATTCATAAAACTTCAGACAGATACTTGACGTAGCATTGTAAGGACTTCAACGTGACTGCAAATTAATGACTGGGCAAGAAAATGTTATTTACATATATTTTATTTCTTAGGTACGATTGGACCTGGGGAAACCCTTCCTATCATGAGAACACAGCCCGGATTTGCAGGGATTTTTATTTCAGACTGGTATGTAATAAGTTCCAAAAACATCTGTAATGCAGTATTGAAGCTAACTTAACTTCTTAAACAGCATGCTGTATTAATATTAAAGTAATGTATGATACTGCAGTGTATGGAATGGCTGTTTTTGGACTTATTCCCTTCAGTTGAAATAAAATAGCAATTTGATCAGTTCGGAGAAAAATATATCTACTCTTTAGTGGTAGTTTGTAGGCCCTTTGTTTATTCCGTAATATGGTATTTTCATTTACCTAACTGTGACATCTAGTCTCTTCCCATGCTCTTTGCTTCATATTACTTTAACGGAACATAAATCGGGATTTATAAGTATATACATAGATTTGGGCTATTGTGTCTTACTTCAAGCCTTATATTCCTCCCTAAAAACCTTCTTTCTAATTGTTACGAATATTCTGGGTGCATGCTTATAAGGTAGACTGCAAGTTTTGGGACTTTTTCTATTTTTTTCCTTGCCCATGTTGATCTGTTGATTAGCATTTTGATGAGAGAATGAATCTAAAATAGTAGAACTAACCAAGAACTTTCAGTGTGATAGATACGCGTTTTCTAGATTAACGGATAATAAAATATTAGAGTTTATACATAAACATTTAACATCGTTTCCCCGTAGGTAACTTCACGCAAATTGAAGGACTGTCGGGGACGTACTGCGAAATTTGGCTAAAGAACGAAGGGTTGTCAACACGCGACAGCCTTTATGAACTATACATTTGGTTCGGCGTGGAAAGAGGAATCGGAAAAAAAAAATGAGTTGGGTCTAATTGAAGATCTCAAAACGGTAGGTAAACATTTGTATAGTTAAATGGCTTGGTTCTAAAAGGGCCAATGTAATAAAACTTGCTTTTGAGATAACTGACATTGAAGTCTTTGTAGAAGTAACATTTTTTGCTGAGAACTTCCGATATTGGCCTCAAAGGTTTCTATATTATATCTATTAATAGCAACAGACATTGGCACTTTTAGTTTACGAAAGATAAAGCCTAACCGAACTCAGTAATGCATAAATCTCATTTTTGCAAGAAGTTGACATTGGCCCTTTTAGAACATAGCCACATATATTTGAGCGATGCTGTATTTGTCACTTTTCTCTCCTGTCTAGGATCTTTCTCGGTTCATTTAGAACAATACCCCCTATGTAGGTGAAATCAGCCTTCCAAGTGGGATATGGGGTAGGTCGTTGAAGTTGGCTGACATTTTACAAGCGGTTTTGGTAGACAATTAATCGACTAAAAGCACAGACCCTCTACAGGCAGGAGATTACTTTGAGCTCTCTGTGTCTTCTTATTTCAATCCCTAAGCAGGCACAAATAAGTGAAGCGTTAAGAAAGCTTAAACTCTAAGCGCATTAAAACCTATTTTTTAATATGAGTTGAGTATGGTGCATTTTCCCTAAAATCGGAAGCTCTTCATAAAAAAAAAACATAAGAAGTACCGTACTGTAGTTTAATAATTATTGTTATAAATAATGGGATGGGTTGCTTTATTAATAATTACTTCTTGTTAGAGCGATTGTTTTTAATTAGTCAAAGTGGTTCTGGTTATTAATATCTCAGTTTACTAGGTATTAAATAAAAGCCGTTGTAATTTATAAATTTACTAAATATTCAATTACCATTTAAAAAAATAACATTTCTCTTAAATAAATATTGAGGTATGAAAAAGTGATCGGTACGTTTCTTGCCACATTTTCGCAAGATGGCAATATAATATTCCATTTGTGCAGCATTTCGTTTTAAAGCTACATTGTTAATATAGTAGGCACACATTTATTACTATTTTATTTATTTATCGACTCAGGAACGAGATTTTCCGTAAAACCTAGGAATAATAAACGTGTCGTTACAGCTTCATCCTGCTCGCACTTTTAAATTAAATGCAGAAGTTGGAGCCAAGAAATAATTTAAATGCCAGAGCGTGTTTAGGTGGTAGGGGGAAATGTGAACTAGATACAGTATGTTAAAATGAGCATGTGTGTTGATACCGCCCATTATACCACGCACTGTAGCGGCCTTGCGAGGTCATGTCTGCAGTTGGAGGTCGCTCTTTCACAGAGATGCTGAACATAGAATAGAGAGAAGAGCTACTGCCGACTGCCACCCACGGTCACAACTCAACGAAATATCTTTCTCTCCGCCTTCCCACATTCCTCGTATTAAAATTGTTCCTTCCTCCTATCGTCACTCACGTAATGTTTCCTCGTTTACTTGTGGGTGGCCAGTCTACCTACGTGACCATACATTCCTCGCCTAAATTGGTGTTCCACCCTGATGGCACTTGCACGACAGATCTCTTCAATATTGCAGTAACATTAACAATAATATTCGTAGTAATAATATCAGCACTAATCCGTACATGGAAGTATTGGACCAAACTAACTTACGTCAAAATCTTAGCATTATGCTGCATCTCCTCTAAAATGAGCCGAAGCGAAGAACATTGCAAATTTACTTGGGTGATATAACTTAGGTTTGAGGTTTTTAGCGAGCCACTTCGTCTTACTGGAAAAATATATAATCTGTATCCTTCTCCGTCGGGTTTGAAAGCTCCACCCTTGGGTTCAGAAGGCAGGTATTCGCCGCGAATTAGGAAAACCCCGAGAATTCGAATATGTTTATCTGGTTAGTGTGTGATGGCATAGGGCTAAAATATATGTTAGGACTTCCCATGGCCAGTGTTAACATAAATCATTACTGCGGCTTGACCTTCACGCCGGTCTGATGTTGCACTAATTAGTGTAGTGTGATTGTTAGTCATAGACTGGCAGGTAAAAATGCATGTTGCATTACTCAGATATCATCTTCACTCTCTTCTCTCATATTAAAATAACCACAGTCAGCCGTGTATGACCAACACTTCCCCCTTGTCGCTAGGTTTTGTGGACATGTAATTTTTTTTCTTTGTACTCCCTTTTTCCCCCGGAGTATCTGATCTAATGGGATGTATTTTCGATCACATCTAGTTCCAAAAAGTTGTCACTTCTTCCTATTCCGTCTTAGCCTACTACTTAGTAATTGGGGAACTTTCTTCACCGACGTAATGCTAGAAGAAATACTGTGTGCTTGAGGCGCTTCGCTTCTTAACCGGATGGTCGCTGGTTCAGTCCCACATAAGGACATTTAGATTTTTCAATTGGCTTAATCTTTCTCTATGGCTCTGGGGTCGACTCAGCCTTTAACGGAAATGAGTACTATTTTTGTGGATCCTGTGGATTGGTTGTCTGTGCGCTAAGTTAACAACTTAACAGTCTTCAGCATCTTGAAATCCTAAGGGTCTTCACAGCTTGTATTATAATAATAGTAATTAATATTGTTAATAATATATTATTAACAATATTATGTATAAAACTAAAATTTATTTTCTTATTTAAGCGTATTACTTCCAGCGATGAATAATGTGAAATGACGTTGATAACTGACAAGTAAACGCTGATCAGAGCAAAATCACTAGTAAAATTCTAAGTTTGCTTACAGGTCACTTATGGAAATTTGAAATTTTCACTGTTAATTAAAACACAACAGTAAAAAAATCTTTCGATCTGCCACAGTTTTCGTTTAGAAAAAGGAATAACAAAAATACTATAAATAAATTTTCCGCATAACACTCCTAGGCGTATAAAAATATAGTAGGCCTACCAGAGGAAAAAGTCAACAAATAATTTCCTGTGCGTAAAAAATTATATTCAATTTAGTTAACGAAAATTTGTTTATTTTATGCCAGAGTTTTGGGTTTCTTTTCTCTTACGTTAATATAATCTGATGAATATAGATTTTAACATTATTGGACAATACTGACAAAATTCAGTGGAGAACAAACTATACTTACGATCTGCTATAGTATGGCAAGAGAAATAATATACTGTACATGCTTTCGAATTTAAACATCTTTTTTAGTGATCTGGCCATTCCCCCACTGGAACCCCACTGAATAAGATACTAAACCTCTACTTGTACCGATCTTCATAAGTTCTCGGAGACTTCATTCTCTAGCAATAGACGTCACCGTTTACTATCTTAAATGGGACTCATTTTACGACATTGACATCGTGGGGGATGGAAGGGGAAACACGCGTAATGAAATGCTCGGTGGTCCATTGACGGATCCATTGCCCTCAACCATCACCAATTCCTTCCCTCGATCCTGTGTGAGCCCCTAATTCGGTTGATGACCCCTGACAGGGTTCTTTTTTTTTCTTTCTCTCTTGGAGCTGCCTCCCCTGTCACAGGAGTAGGTTGTATAGTAAGGGTAGGTCAGGGATCTCGAGCATCTATTCAGATTCTTGAACTCAACATACTTATACACCAATAAAATCTGTCACATTGCACATGAGAGGCCGTAAAAGTGCTCGGGGGTGCTCAGCCAGAGGGAAATTCTTCCCTATATTTATACCCTGCCCTTGTCATTATCTACACTTCATCTACCCCAATTTCCATGATCTCTCAACCAGGATGTGAAAATTTGCGACAGCATTAATTCATGCATCATTTGTTAAAAATATATATTGCACGAAAGTATGTAGATGACATCGACAGACCAACGAGTAGCCAGGGAACTGTCATCCTAACATGAACATGGATTAACGACAAACGACTCTACTATTAACTGAATTGACTTAGCCCTGCCTGATTGTCATTGGTCATTACTGAAGATTTTGAGGAATATTAATACTTACCATATGATACCTGTATCATTAAACAGTTAGATCTTTTATCACAAATGGGCCTGTAAATCTCATAAGTGAAAAAAATACTCGAATTTTTTTATTTCACGGTAATTATTTTCATACTTTATGAACGTAAAAAATCCATCAGTAATGAAGATTCTTATAACTTAGTAACAATTGCGACACTCAAAGCGGCCCAATTTTGGGGACAGATAAATAGCGTGTGTTAAGTTTAATTTTACGCTGTATGCCTCGGTCAATTTTAAACACACAGAATTTTTTTCATAGAATGACCAAAGGACTTATCAGTTTTAATATTATTTATATTTGTGTCACAAAATAATACGCACTAGGTCCCTTGCAGGATGCAGGATTTTTATTATGGAGGAAATGACCAGTAGTATGACTAAATCCGTGGTAGGAGAGCCCCTGCACACTATGCCAAGGATTAATGGTTTTAGCTTTTAGGAACTGGAATAAATTGGTTCCTGCTCGGTTTCATTCTTGGTGGCTGTAAGGAAATATGATCTATTACTACTCACTGTATTCCCTGGTTTTTAAATCAGTAATTCTTATAAAGTCTATCATATCTTAGAAAGTCTATCATATCAGATTGACAGTTTACCGTGTATTGCCAAAAGTTGGATTTCCTCGGCTTATAACCCACATAATATCCCGAGAACTTGAACTAGTAATTTCCTCCCGAAAGCTTTAAAATCCCAAAATTTTGTTTGCAGAGAGCTATTGTCTTCAGGTATCCTAGAATATAGAAACGTAGAATAAAGAAACACTAGAAATTTATTTTCATCAACGCATAGTGTAACCGGTACTGGAAAGCAAAAACAGGGAACTAGACCACGGATTTAAAACAGAACACGGAAGTAGTAGAATGGCAAGGGAAATACAGTACTATCTTACGTATTCATACTTGACCAATAGAGTCGACCATATTCTATTGGTCCATTACTCGACCATTCTCCATTACTTGGTCCATTGCTCGAGTAATCGACCATTACTCATTACAATTCACTAAATAAAGAAAGAAGGAAACAATCATAAAGCTATTGGCACATTATACTGGGAAGTGGTCTTATTGGTTAAATAATAAAAATCGAATGAGGATGAATAAGTACGATTTCTCCAAGAATCCAGACTTACAGTTACATAAGATGTTGAGCGGAAATGAAGATGTCATAAAATTCCTTGTAATGAGTTGACACCTTGTAATAAAATGTAGTCTTTTTAAAGCAGCCGGTTATTTTTGCAGCGAGAATAATTATTACTAGAGGGAGCGGTGAGATCTGAAGAAAATAGCACGCGGAAGAATATGAAATATAGATGATTGTTATCAGGATCACCCACGTCGCAGTTCTAACCCAATAAATACGCTAGCGAACCAGCGGCTGGAGTTTTATCAAGCTGGGGTAGGTTACCTTGACCGTGGCTGGACACGATTTCCTCATGCTGTCCTCCTCTACTGCTGTCATACAGACACTTCTTCAAATTCCATCTCTAACATTCTCCTGCAAGAATTTGTTGCTCACCAGTTGGTATAATCATAGAACCAACCCTTTATTCAGATTTTTCTGAGCTATTCAAAAAGCCGATGTAATCCACTTTCGGTATATTTCAACTAGGGCTGTACCGATTATCCGATTAATCGATGAAATATTTAATCGTCGATCAATTACATTTTCCGATTAATCGGTTTAGTCGAATTCTGAAAAACGTTTTTCGAGAAATGGGTCAAATGACCAAACTCCTTTCTCAGTGCCGAGTGTGAGAGTTGTTAGTGCTGCCGGTATTATTGTAAACATTCAAATGTCTCAAGTCTTGGCTGAAAAAGTAACCGGAAATGTATGTTTTGTATATATTTTTTCACTAGTTAACTAATAATGGTATTCATTAATTCAGGATTTCTTCTGATTATCTGTAGTGTAGTAGTTCTTAAACGTGAAAAACAATATTAAATGCACACTTTGGTTTCGTTTAAAATACCGACTTGTTTGTCGATTAATCGGTCGATTAATCGATTAAAGTCAAGAGTTAACTCGATTAAAAATTTTAATCGATTTTCAGCCCTAATTTCAACCCTTTTATGCCTTTGAAATGCAAACCTGTCTCCTTGAAAGCCACTTAAGATTGAACTAAGTTATTACCCGCTGAATCTGATTCAGACACCAGACTTGTGATACTTCCCTTTAGTTGTATCATAATTAGAGTGATAGGCAAAAAGCGAATAAGCCAAAATACCAGAGTTTCAGGAAAGACAAAAACAATTGATTTCCACAGGATTGTTACAATATTTAGATCAACCCACCCAGAAATTTTTACATAGCATAAGACACTGTGTAAAAATATGTAGTGGACTGAACTAAATATTGTAACAGTGCTGTGGAAATAAATTGTATTTTGTCTCTCTTAAAACTTTGGTATTTTGACTTATTCGCTTTTTCCCCTATCGCTCTAGAATTCACCTTTCCCCTTACCGTAATTCTATGGTCTCCATGTTAAGCAGAAGGCGATTTCAGACAATAAGAGCTACGAGAATATTAACGGATTCACAAAACTTTATTAATATATTGTCTCTTCGGAGAGGTGCCGTTATGGGCTCCAGAATCGTTGAATTGCTTGCAAATTTGTGAAACAATTACTAGATATTGCAAATTTTAGCCTAGTCAAATAAGGGAACATTCAGCATAACAAATCACTGCATTTCGTTTAGCATAAGTAAAAGTCAGCTTAATTAAGAAGCATGATGTATCCTCGGGGTCACCAGATTCTCAATAAATATCCGGGACACCTTATCGAAAAATGCAATATTCCAACTTTTTCAACGTGTTCTTTATTTCAGCCAAAATGTATTCTTTTGAATAAAGCATTTAAATTGTTAGAGTTAGGATAGTAATAAAGTGATTGGAGCTTAAATGTGGTTATTAATTACTCTAAAATTTGTAGTCACCACCATTAGCTCAGTTAGTTAGGCCTATGTATATAGGTTAAATTTGCAATCAGTTCACAATAATTGCTGTAACAAATATTCCCTTGAATATTGGAGGTTGCAATCAAGTAACTCTTTTTCTCAGGTACTGTTGCCATTTGGCAAAACAAAGCATCACGCAATATATATATATTCTAGTAGCAAAAGTAACCATTCTTCAAAACTTTCTCGGGACACCGGGACAGTATCCTCAAAACCGGGACTGTCCCGATAGAATCTAAACATCTGGTCATCCTGCGTAAACTCTACAAATGGTATGTAGAGACTCAAAAATTCTTATACTGGTTATTTACAGATTACAAGTAATATAATTTTGTAACTGAAATATTTCGTGCCATGTGTCACAGTTTTCTTATCTTGTCTTATAGCCTACCTCATTTGGCATTAATATCCGAAGTTAGTATCATGGAACCAAATTTGAGAGCATTATCTAAATTGTAGGAGGGATAGAGGTCATAAACGGTGTTTAAGGGTAGCAACGCCCTCGGATTCATAGTGCGTTTCATAGGGTCCAATTAATTAGTGTAGGTATAACCAGTCCGTTGCGCTGCGTTGCCTGCACAAATTGTAGTCTGGTCACAGATACTTGCCACCCCAACTCGTCTAGACTACACATGCTAATAACTGCAATTTACAAGATATTCATTTCATAGGCAGATGTTTTGTGTTTCTATGACTTCTAATAAAGCTCGCTTTGGTCTAGTTGGAAATTTTCCATGTGTCTTTTTGAAATATGAAAATATGAGGCCACCAATATCTTAAGTTTTATATTCTTTACAGATAAGTTTTTCAATATACTTCAGAGTAAATGAAAATTGCTTATTTTCCACTTAATTGCTAAAAATGTTCAAATGAGAGCATTTTTCCCCTAGTTTTGGCTGATAAAATATTTTCCATAGGTCGGTATTTTAATCCCGATTAAAAAAAAATATTCACTTCAGGTTTTACAAAGGAATGTTTAATTTGATTACATATTTTTTTTTTAAATTATTGTTCAATGTAAGTTCATCATAAAAATTGGATACCGTACTTAGTTTTCGAGTAATTATTTCTTAATTGAAATACTACAGTCTTTTAGGATTTATGCTCACTTTTTTACGCTTAAGAAACCATCAATTTTAATTCGGGGAAAATGCTTCTAATTTTTAAAAATACTTTAAACTTAGAAAAGACTGTTGAAAACTAACGATTAACTAAATTAATTCCATATAGTTGCAGGAAATTTGTCTCACAGTTTGTGCATCGTATTTATGTAAGCTGCTATCACATTGCACTTAGGTATAAAGTAAAAAATTGTATGGTTCTAAGAGTTTTCGGAAAATATCTTAAATATGTCTAATATTCTTGATGTTATTGTACAGTTAAGGCAGTGGAGACCATCTTCCCTTGAGGAATAAAACCTAGAAATAACATGGGTACCTATAACTAGCTACTTGCATATCTGATCTGTGCACGTAATAATAAACCATATCATGAGCATTTTAAATGTATTAATACAAACGCACTAATGAAGTCTTTACAGACATATTTTTTTCCGCTTTAGTATTTTCCAGTACACTGCACAGAATTGATGGGTTTTACAATTAGCATGTGTATGACTGTCCATATTGTCTGCTTCATGTTGCTCTCTATCTGTGGGGTCGCTGACAAAAGCGCTTAAGCCGGAAAGCTGTTTATTCTCAGGGTGCGAAGAGGGTCATGAAATTTAACCCTCCTGTAATCCCAGAATTATGGGAGTGCTGTTCTCGTGGAAAAAGAACTGTGTGAAATATGTGCACATAAATCCCGTGTGATCTCTGAGCTGGTCTCAGTACTTCGCTTCTTCAAGGGTGACGAAAACATCGCGCAGATACAAAACAAACACCATCCTCTCTGTTTACATTCTTCTGCTTAACCTCTTTAGCGCCGAGATCAAATTAGGATAGTTGTATTTATATTTCTGTGCTTAATGAGTTTCTGTGGGTCGAAATGTAAAATTTGCTTTACTTTGAGTTTTGTGGGTGGGGTTTAAAATGAGATTTAGACATCTTTAAATTTTATTCTGTGGATAATAACCAAATGTGTTATTAATGACAAAAACAACATATACATTCAAGAGATCAAATTTTTATTTTATTTTTAGGGGGCTCTAGGATTTTTTTTATCATATCGTATGTGATACCTGGCTTCTACACTTAAATGTTCACTGTTTTTAAATTCAACCATCGATACATAGCATACAGAGATAGGAAAACTATGAGCATGCAGTGCAGAACGTACCAAATGTAATACCACCGGTTGTCATTACTTTGCCTCGTCATAGAGCTAGAAAAAATCGGAAACCTGAGGTAGGCTATCATAATGATACCGGGGACTTGAGAGATAGTTTAAGAACGTTTATTTACTAACTTTTCAGTCTTTTTAAGAATGTTTATTTATTTACTTGTTCTATTGCCGTAAGTCCAGAAGATACGTCTTACAATTACCTGAGATTAAATATGTCGAGTACAGGAAATGAAAAATTTTAAATGTGGACCATGCTGCACTCTCCTGAGCAGCTCCAGACTAGTATCCGGCATTGTTACGATGCCAATAGCTCAATTGAGA
The DNA here is from genome assembly GCA_964059195.1 of Ectobius pallidus. Classification (NCBI taxonomy): domain Eukaryota; kingdom Metazoa; phylum Arthropoda; class Insecta; order Blattodea; family Ectobiidae; genus Ectobius; species Ectobius pallidus. The sequence continues at coordinate 73,022,835 of CAXKWD010000010.1, read as the reverse complement.
ATACTCGACATTCACTCTTTCAAATGTGTTAATCGTAACTTTTTCTGGAATATTAAAAACAGTTTCACCTGTGTTAATTTTTACATAAACACATCCAGATAGTGCCCTTAGGTATCAATTTGTTGTGTAACTATACATGTACCATCATACAAAAAAGTAACCCGTTATTTGTGTTATTATAGAATTCCCATGCACTGAAACGTTATAAAATGTAGTAATTTTAAATTATCGATATCATTTTTAAAAAATCGTAAAAGTGAAGAAAATAGCAGTAATTCCATTTTATTTTCATTTCCAAGCATCTCATAACAATCACAATAAACAAACAAAAAAATCAGTTAATACAACCCAAAAGTATAAAGTCAATACGCATTTCTTTCAAATATGCTGGTGGCCTTAAACTTTTGGTACCACCTGTAAATACTCGTATAAAAATCATAATTACTTTTTATTATAATCTGTAATGTGTAGGTCCTTTGAGTGCTTGCTTCCATCTTAAAATAATATTCATGTTGTAATGCGGTATGGAGTGCTGGTGTACTTGATTTCTTGGTGCCGGTAACGTAAACATAGTTGATGCCAAGTTGCTCTTTGCCATGCAGTCAGCTGACTTCATTCCTCTGGAGTCCTGACCAAATAAACAAGAGGCCCCTACACGGGTGGTCCTACCATTCATTCCTCAATAGTAATCCTCATGTGAAAGCATCCTGATTCCTCCAGGTTATTTTCATGTTTCTCATTGAAACAATGTATGCAAACCTCTATATTTATTAAGAACCATGGCCATAAAATTTGTTCCCGGGGCTACTTACCATAATCCCAATTCGTTGTAGAATACAGCTTATGGCTAGACTAAGAAAGACTTGCAATGTACACATGACTATTATAGACTGTGCTTTTATTTTAATGTGGGAACTCCTGTATATATAGGTAGTCCACACACCGTACGTTTTGAGACAAGCTTTCAGAAAGTAGAGAGAACTTGGACTTAAATAAAATCAGGTAAACTGATGTAACAAAGTGCCAGTATGTTTTTGTTTAATCAGTTATGACTGCAATTATGATATGCAGAATATGTTTTTTAAAAATTGATTTCCAAGTTAAGCTCCAGATTTATTCATTAAGCAGGGCTTACGGAAGAAGAAAGGTCTACCATCTCGGCCACCTGGGTCATTTTAACTGTCTAGTTGGATAAGCGCATGTAAATCAATATGTTTTTTGTCATAGCTACCTGTATTTTAATTTCCAAGGCCTTATAAGATCACAGTAAAACAATAGGCTATGTTGTCAAGATAACTGATTTTCATTTTTTTTATAAATTCTTTCGGATACGTATCTCTATATATATAAAAGGCTTTGTCCTGACTGACTGAATGAATGACTGACTGACTGAATGACAGGAATCAACGTACAGCCTAAACTATAACAGGTAGAGACTTGGAATTTTGACAGTACCTTCGTTTCATAATGTAGGTGCTCACTAAAAAAGATTTTGAAAAATTCTGATTCTAAATGCCAAAAATTAAATGTTTTTGAAAATACTTAATCCCTTTTTACATAGAATTATCAATTCCAAATCACAGAATATATTGTTGCCAAATGGTATCAGATGGGCTTGGAAAAAACAAATGAAATGCACTTTTGACAAATACGAGAAGTTATCAAAATAATTCATGTTATAAATAAATATTACAGAATGAAATCCACTAAAATAATGGAATCACATAACTTTCTCTACCCTGGACATAGAGAAAAGAAAACGAGGTATGGTAATGTGTATATTATTATATTATATCGCAGGTTTTTGGAGAGAAAAGTATGAAAGTGATAATGCTTTCTGTTTAATTTCATCCCCAAAACGGCTTTATGGTAACATAAGAGTGGGAAATTTCCCGCCTCGATATTACAATTTTATGTTACAGGAATTTCTGTTTCTTCTTATTTAAACCTCTACAAGCGATGGGATGCAAAATTCTAGATCCTCTATGAGCCATAAAAAACTATATCAAGCGTTTTCTGAGGGAATAGTTTGAGTGTAATAAGTCGTTCTTCCTATTTCAAATTATAAATGCCTATATAAGGACCTAGAATTTAAAATTGAAAATCCTTCATAAGTTAATTTCCAATTACAAAATACAAAACCCGGGCGACGCCGGGTCTTTTAAACTAGTATTACCTTAAAATAGGCACTAAATTGAGCATTACTCCGAAACAGGTCAACCGATTTTATCCATTATGAATAGACTCTTCCCATGGACATTATAAATGCGTATACCAAGTTTCATAAAAATCCGGTAAAGCGTATTTGAGTTACCGCGTCTTTAAAATATACACTAAATTGGGTTTTACTCCGGTACCGGTCTACCGATTTGGTCCAATATCAGTAGACGTCTTTCCACGTACATTATAAATGGGTATACAAAATTTCAGGAAATTCCAATAAACCATATTTGAGTTATTGCGACTTCTTATATATTAACATAAAAATACTAAATTGGGCATTATTCCGGTACTGGCCAACCGATTTGGTCCAATATCAATAAACGTCTTCCCATGGACATTATAAATGCGTATACGAAGTTTCATAAATATCCGATAAAGCGTATTTGAGTTATTGCGCCTTTAAAGTAGACACTAAATTGGGTTTTACTCCGGTACCGGTCAACAGATTAGGCTCAAATTCAATAGGGCACTTCTCATGGACGTCATAAATGGGTATACCAAGTTTCATGGAAATCCGATACAGCGTATTTGAGTGATGGCGCCTTTCTATTAGAAAGGCGCCATAATCTATTAAAATAGGCACTAAATTGGGCATTACTCCGGTACCGGTGAACCGATTTGCTTCAATATCAATAGGGTTCTTCCCATGGACATTATAAATGTGTTTTCCAAGTTTCATGAAAATCCGAAAAAGCGTATTTTAGTTATGGTGCGTACAGACACTCGGACAGACAGACGGACAGACATTTTTTCGTCCACCACACAATCTCATAAAGTACCATACTGGCACTTAATAATTGAAACAGCAGCCAATGGAAAAGAACCGTGTGTGTGTTTGTGGTGAACGCCGCTTAATGTATTCGCGGATAATGTAATACGTCGGGTAACGTTATGAAGAACTAGGCATATTATTAATACTCATATATTGAAAAAATGCTGGTTATTGTGATCAGAGATTCGGTTTATGTTATCACATTTTCTTTTTTGCAGCTTATATCAAAGTACTGTACGTCATTCAGAATTTGGTTTTTAAGGGTTTCATTTCTACCTTCGAGGGGTGGCATTCCCTAATTTTCTCTTTTAAGCAGTAAAACATGTTTCGCCTCTCGGTTTAGCTGTTGCTTTTGATTCGTGAAGACCACAGTGATGACGTGCAGTGATGGTTAGTGTAAAATGAAAATACCTGAAAAACAGGCGTTAGATGTTTGCTAAGCAGTGTTCACCACAGGTCCGTAAACTTCCAAAAACACTATGAGTAAGAAATATTGGTTAATGGACCCAAAGGAAAAACGATTAAAAACTTGTTTATTGATTGCAAAAATGGTTGCTTTCTTAATTCTGTTTTGTTGTGTAATATCTTATGTCTGTGGCTTTGTTCTAAAAGGGCCAATGTCACGTTTAATAAAAGTGCCAGTGTATGTTGCTATTATTAGACATAATACAGAAACCTTAGAGGCCGATGTCGGAAGCTCTCAACAAAAAATGTTACTTCTACAAAGTCTTCAAAGTCAGTTATCTCAAAAGCAAGTTTTATGACATTGGCCCTTTTAGAACCAAGCGACAGATATATGAATAAACAACCTTCAATTAATTATTTGGGATACTGTTATGTTATCAATCAGTTAATATTATCAGATTAGCTGCGTCCCGAAGTGATCACAATAAGCGGTATGCACTGTATCTTAAATAAATGTTTCTGTTATAGATCCCATTTAGTATTTCTGAAGAAACTTAATGACAAATAAATAGCTAAGGTAGACGTGACCTGCTATATTAGTAGCCTTTATCTTATTGTGAGTTTTTATTAACAAGTGTCCTTCTAGTTTTTATAACTTATTGCTTATCCTATTACCGTTTCTATACACAGCATACACTTACAATGTGAAATGTAATAATATGGAGAAAGGTCGATTGGAAACCCCTGTGTGTGAGCGCTATTGGAAATAGGATTATGTGGTGTTGCCTTCGTTGGCGGTCCTGGAGATGCGAAGTGACGAAAGCTGGCAGTAAACAGCAAACATCATTATGTCAGAATGGCCACGTGGTTGCCAGCCCACACATGTACTACACACCTCATCAGTCTTCACCCTATTAACAGACTGGCTTCTCCATTAACTTAAGACTTGCCTGGGAACTTGTTACCATGGCACTACCCACCTAAATGAGACGTGCAGCAACTCTTACCTCTATACAAACACACGTATAGGCCTATATCACAATTTTAAACTCTAAATTATATTGAAACAAAAATAGCCTCAGTAATCGATCCTTATTAAGCACTATTCCCGGGCAATTTTTATTTTTTTCCCCTAATAGGATCCCCACGCACTCATATTTGAAATATTTACCACAGTCAGTGTTTCAAACGAATTAATACCTCAAAATAATCTCGAAGGGAGTTTCCAATACCGAAATTAGTTTTCTCATAAATTAAGTAAATTCACGGTGATTAATTTTCCTGTTAATTAATATTAAAGTAATTGCTTTCTTTCAGTTTTACCTAGTGTCAAAATGTCAAAATCATGACGTATGCATACATCATCTTGAAAATTAACTTCGCAGAATTGCAGGTAAAATTAAAAGTAACGTATAGCAGACCTTCATGTCATTCTGTAATAGCACACGTGTTGTTTTACTATCGTTAATTATAAGATACTTCTTTCTTCCTGGTATAAAATGACGAGTGAGCAAATTAACCGTGGAAAATTACTTCTACAGAGCTTAATACCGCTAGTGGTTTCAATTTTTCAGTGAGAAAACTTTTATATTTCAAGTAGGTGACATAACTAATGAATAAATCACCATAAAAAAATTGTTCTGTCAGCAAGATTGAAGAATAAATCACATAATTAAACGTGAGTTTAGGTGATTTGTAAATCAGTGTTAATGCTAGAAAACTATTTCTAAGAAGCACATTAGCGTATAACCTCCGGCATTCTTAATTTGAAATGGACAATACAATAAGTAATTACCTTAGCCTATATAATTATTAATTAATTACATTAAAAGAAGACTAACCGGGAAATTTCTTGCTCTTCCCAATTTTTGAGTAGAAGAATGTTCGTTTAATTTTAAATTAAATTTAGAACTAAAGTGATTTAGTTCCTTAAAAAAATATGGCCGTACGGCGTACTTGAAAATCCATATGAAACAAATACCGTAATTAATATTTTTCAGCAACGTTTCTCGTCTTCAAAATTCTCGCGACGTGCATGCGTTGGCCTACGTGTGAATGTCTAGAAAAGTAGGCATATACATTTTTAATGTTTGATAATAAATTGCATTCGTGAATTTGTATTAACAAAAAATGACAACATTCGCATTAAAACCAACCTAAAATAGTAGCCAAGAAGGTTGTAATGTTAATTTGTATAACTTTTAGGTTACATTGTTTACAAATTACAAAAAAATCCATTTGTCTTTCTGTTCTTAGTTTAAGCTTCGTTAGGGGTTTATTTATTTTGTCTTTATTTTATATGTAGCATGAAATAAAATATAATTTGGGCACTCCTAGTTGGAGCAGCAATCATATTCAAAACCAAAATAATTTCTATCTGCACTCTGTATTTTAATCACTCCAAATAAAATTAATATTCCAGCATCTTACGTTTATTTTGTTTCTTTATATAATTTTCTTTATTTTGGGCTGAGTAATACAGTTCCTATTAGTCTTCATGTTACAGTCAACTCCAAGAATCTGAAACGAACTGGAAAAAAGTGTTTTTTTTTTTTAATCCCTGGATGACTGGTGTAAATAACGAGCTCTGGTAGAACTGTACAGGTGCATAAGTTTTATTACACCTTTTAGTGCGACTCAGATTTTTATTGCCCATTTTGTTAATGCAACACGACGAATCTAAAGGTAAACAGAGTCGTAGCAAGTGCATGTTTTATCGATAGACTTACAGCAAATGAGGCACTGTGACTAAATCCACAGAAGTTTTATAGTAGACAGTAAGCTCATTATTCGCGAGTAGACGGCACAAGTGTTTTCTGAAGGTAACAGGTGTGCAGATAATACATATAACTTACATTGTGATGGTTTCAGCACTATTCATCTAGTTATTTGTCAAAGAATTCTATTTACGGAACGAGACTAAACATACAATAGGTATTAGTACGTGTGTTTCTCAGTTGAAGTTACGTACGGTACCGGCATGTTGAACAAAATAAGGTACTTCTACACCGATATGTGCTTGCTTTAAGCTTGTTTTATGTTGCAATTGTAACGTATTTATGTGACATTCCATTGTGATGCATTTCCTTTCATCCTTCCTTTTATATTTTATAGTTCCCATTTGACTCGACAAAATCGTAACTGATTTTGAAAAACAAACAAAAAACAAATACCTCTTTTACAGATTTAATTTCCATCACTTTCATATTACTTCTGTTAGAAGTATAATTCAGCTTTTCTACTTAAGGTTTGTGTTTAGAAAACCAAAACTTATATTATTCGTTTATTTTATTTTATTCGTATTTCTTTTGTAACATGTGACATGCAACATTAAGTTAAATTAATCTTATGTTGCATTATAATTGATTTCTTTTCATTCGGTTTTTTCTTATTTATACTGTAGTTCAATATTTTCCCACCAGTTCATAATATACACCGTCTTCTATGTTTAAACTTACTGTATTTATAAACAGCAGATGCGACTTCAGATTCAATATACTGTATGTTATACTTATTTTAATTTGATTTATTTAACCTGGCGGAGTTAAGGCCATAAGGCAATAGATAATACAAAAGAAAGAAAACGAAGTAATACAACTAAAGATTGGATTTCATTCATTTAGGGTTTTTGATGCTGGGTGCAGAGAACATTTTGGCGGACAGGAAATGTTGGGAAAGAAAATTAAATTTACCTCTGCGAAAAGTATAATTCATTTTGAACTACAGTATATATACGAGATTTTTTAAATTTTTATTTTTTTATTTTATTTATTAAGACGAGAACGCTTTTCTCTTATTTGTTTTCCTATGTAGGTCCATTAGCCCAGTCAAATGTTACGAACTTACATTAAATGGAGTATTAATAATTTTTTGTGAGGTGTTTCAGGCCATTGCAAGTAGGCCTACTGTACTGTGCTAAGTAGAAACTTTTAGGTTTTTATCAAGTCTGCAATTTCGTTCCAACAATTTGAACACTGTACCACAAGGACCTTTTGCCACGTAAATCAATAACGACCATAAAGTAGGCCTATATATTTTCCCTCAAGTTCTAATATATCTGAAAATGTTAGGATTTTCGTGGTAAATAATTCCAGGATCAGGTAAAAGTGAAGAAAATTGTATGAAAAATGTAGAGTTTCTAAATATCATAGGTCGGTTCTCTCAAGGCAAGAACACAAATCGATATAAAGCTGAACAGTTGTTGTAAAACAAACGAACAGGGGAAAGATACAGAATAAAGTTATGCACTTGTGGGTAAGTCTGATTTGCACCAACTATTGTATATTTAAACAGCTTTTATATGAAATTCAAAATTTAATCGACATATACTATTTCCTTTGAGGTTACTTACAAGATAAAGTTTCGACACTAGCATCGTGTATTTTATCTTCAGCCGGTATCCAACTCGAAACACGAAGAAAACTTAAAATTTTCACTTTTTGGGAAAAATGGCCAATATTTGAAAAGCATTATCTAGGTAGCTATATAACTTACAAAAACGACTTTGATCTCGTGTTTTAGAAAATTTCATTTTCTTTAAAAAAAACATGAAAGATTTTTTCCAACAAACGCATAGTGTTGGAGATATTGTCAAAAAGACGAAAAAAGTCATAAAAAATCGCTGTTTTTCGACGCCATTCAGCAAGCACAGGCTTTTGATGGTTGCAAATCTGGATTTGTAGTCCTAGTAATGGTCCAAAACACCTCTCCAAAAATGAGTAATACATTTAATGTAAGATTACGCCTTTTTTTCTGTGTGTAACATTTTACTGGGCTACATGTACAGTATATAACGTACAACGGAGTTGAAGAGTCAAATATTTAGTTTTGGGATGGGTCCCCGATACTTTCGATACCTCGATACTTGCATGGTATCGGCATCGAGCGATACTTCAGAAAACTCGCTCGGTGCTTTTTCGATACTTTGGTAATTCTGCAATTAAGTGAGAATGCTAGTATTTTTTAACAAAAACTTGTAGATGGACTGTTTCAAAAACTTATTTTACTTTTAATGTAGAGTTTAAAAATAATTATAGGCTACTGATGATATTAAATTTTGTCTCATTAGATATGCACACTTAATTTAGTTGGTATTACACAGTTCTCTCAACTTTTAATTTTGAATGTACCTATTTATTGGAACTGGAAATGTTGACGGTATCGAGTATCGAGGGAAAAATCATTTTTTTTTTTTTTTTTAATATATATTTTGACCGATCAGTAAAAAACTATACAGGCCATTGTTAAACTCTATAACATAATAATAACCTGTTGAGGTACGCCTTAGTCAGCTCCTCTAGCTAAAACACAAATTGATAACAAAAGTTTCGTTAGTGCACGTACTGTTTTCTAATATTTAACAGTTAAGATAGTAGGCTTATTTACACAGGATTATCACTTTCTTCTAGTTCACTTAGTACATCTTGGGGAAGTTTTCTTTTCAGTCTTGATCTGTTCAATGACTTTTGTCCAATGTTATAAACAGATGCACCAGGAACATCTAGAAGTTTACTGTAAAATGATTTTGAGAGGGTTTGAATGTATTCTTGAATCGGGAGGATTCCAAGTTCATTATGTAGTTGACTATTTCTTACGTACCAAGGCGCATTTGTAGCTTTACGAAGAAATTTATTTTGCACAACTTGTAATCGGTGAATGTGCGTCTTGCTAGCTGCACCCCATATTGGTGCTGCATATGTGATGAGAGGTCTTACAAGAGATGTGTACAGTAGCATAGAGCATTCCAATCCAAGTGATGTGCGTCTATTTACTAAGGGATAAAGTTTTATAATTCGAGAAGAAGCAAGTGCCACAATACGAGTTATATGTGCGTTCCATGTCAGTTTTGTGTCCAGTAGTACTCCTAGATACTTAACTGGAGATTGAAATTGTAACCATGGAATATGTTCATTCAGAAGATAGAGTAGAGCAGGATCTTGATAATATCTTAAAGAGAATATCTTTGCTTCTGTTTTGTTGACATTTAGCGATATGCGCCACATTTTGAACCATTCCGTCATTAAAGATAGTGATGTCTGAAGAAAACTGATAGCAGTATTTATATCAGAATGTGAACAGAAGAGAACTGTATCGTCTGCGTACATTGCTGTACACGTAGATTCTAATGTTGGAAGATCGTACATAAAGATGTTAAATAGTAAAGGAGCTAATATTGAGCCTTGTGGAAAAATCATGTATCGGTATCGAGAAAATCTGGTATCGACCCATCCCTAATTTAGTTTATGGTGGTTTCTACCTGTCACTACTAGATAGTGTAATGAAAAAGTAATGGCTGTGAGTCGTATTGAAAATGTGTAATGAACTTTAGTGGTAAGCAAAGCAAAAGTCTCCAATGTCAATAGGTCAGTGTTTCTCCAGACCGAAGCGTAGATCAAGACATTTCCTTTGCTCTTCCCACGCTGCTAGGGGCAAGACTACAAACTCATGTTGTTATGTAACAGTCTTCCGAAATAGGTTGTGTGACCATTAAATTTGACGATTTTCATTAATAATAATTTAATACTACGATTGAATTTAAAATTAGTTTGAAATATATAAACTAGGGATGGGTCGATACCAGATTTTCTCGATACCGATACATGATTTTTTCTTCGATACTCGATACCTTCAACATTTCCAGTTTCAATAAATAGGTACATTAAAAATTAAAATCTGAGAGAACTGTGTAATACCAACTAAATTAATTAAGTCTGCATATTTAATGAGACAAAATTTAATATCAGTAGCCTATAATTATTTTTAAACTCTACATTAAAACTAAAATTAGTTTTTTAAACAGTCCACTTACAAGTTTTTGTTAAAAAATACTAGCATTCTCACTTAATTGTAAAATTTAATAATTACAAAAGTATCGAAAAAGTATCGAGCGAGTTTTCTGAAGTATCGTTCGATGTCGATACCATGTAAGTCTCGAGAGTATCGAGGTATCGAAAGTATCTAGGACCCATCCTTAATATAAACAGTTGGAAACTATATGATAGTGTTCTTCTTAACATTTTCATTTAATGATAGTTAACAGAGCTCAGCGATGTCTATAAAAATAAAATCAGGTAAACTGATATAACCAAGTGCCAGTATGTTTTTTTTTAATCAGTGATACACGCAATTATGATAGGCCCATGCATAAAAGTTATTTTTGTAATAGATGTCCGAGTTAACTCCAAAAACAAAATGTGCCGGCAATAATAATAATGATGCAATAGACCTACGATTCGCTGATATCTCTGTTTCAATTTAAAGCAGCCTTAAAGGTTATGAATGAATAATAAGCATATGAAATCTATCTGTCAGGAATTACATTAGGTATATTGCTGCACAGGAACGATAAGAAAAATACTCACAGTAAAATATAGCCTAATGTAAATATCGGTAGAAACAAATCAATGAAGGCTGCTAACAATATGAATAAACGATTGGCAATTTGTTAAGTTTTTTAATAAGCTTACATTGTGGGCCTTGACAGAATATTGATTACAAAATTAATATTGATATACGCGTTACTTCGGTACCGATCAACCGATTTGGCCCTAATTCAATAGGCTTGTACCCAAAAACGTAATAAATTCGTATACCAAGTTTCAAGAAAATCCGATAAAGCGTATTTGAGTTATCCACGCCTTTGTGATATATTACCATAAAAAGGCACTAAATTGGGCATTATTCCGGTACCGCCCAACCGATCTGGTCCAATATCAATAGACATCTTCCCATGGACATTATAAATAGGTATTCCAAGTTTCATGAAAATCCGATAAAGCGTATGTGAGTTATGGCGCCTTTAAAATATACACTATATTGGGTTTTACTCCGGTACCGGTGAACCGATTTGGTCCAATTTCAATAGGGTTCTTCCCATGGACATTATAAACGCGTATACCAAGTTTCATTAAAATTCGATAAAGCGTATTTGAGTTAGAGCGCGTACAGACACACGGACGGACGGACAGACGGACAGACATTTTTCGTCCCCCACACAATCTCATAAAGTACCATACTGGCACTTAATAAACGGGTCTACGTGAACAAGGAGATAGAAGGTATTTCGTGGATGCAATAGTTCATGTATAATTTTGGCGTAAATTTTACATCCGTCGTACTATTTGTATTGTGTATGTGTTTTAATATTACTTTTTTGCAACTGCCCTGATTTTGTAATATATGAGCAACGGGCATGTGTTTATCGGTGATCGTAAAATTGTTTTTATTGTAATCAATTGCACCGAACGGTTTTATTGAAATATGAATGGAATTTAGGCATTTCTGGTATATATATTTTTTTTGCAGTAATTACGTTCCATCAGGGTGAAAAAAACAGGATTGTACATTGGAATTTCATGCATACCACTCACTGTTTATATTTTGTTTCCTGTACAGTTATTTTGTAGACACTTGTTCGAATAAAATCTGCAGCTATCGAAATTATTATACTTCTGTTTAACTGACTTGCAGTTATCAGAGAGTTTTATTGTATTGCTTAACCCGTCTCTAAAAGGAGATAAACGTGCATTTAAAATGTAAAATTATTCGTGTAGTATTTAATAGCCTGTCCAAGATATTACTGTTGGTTTGAATAACTTAGGTTAACAAAATAAAAACTGGTCAACAAATGGAATTTTATGTAATATTCCCGGGGAGGCCTTGTGGTTAAGGTGTTAAAATTTTCAAACCTTGTTACGGAATTTGGAGCTTATTATTCCCTTTTCCACTCTGACGAATAAAATTCTACCTCATTCATATACTACGTTAAACTGTAGGTACCGTAATACTTCAGTAGTAACATAATGTGTCTTCCGAAGCACCTACAATCCGCCGCTTTCCGCACGAGAACTCGTGAAAAGACGGGAATGAGATTCAAGTGCCCCGAACTTAAAACAAAGGGAAATTTAAATTAAAAAAAAAATAAAGCAATTATTTGTTATGAATTATGGCTATAAGCATGGTGGCTATCTCTCCTAATAAAATGAAGTATTTGTTAAATGTTGCCTGCCAACCTCATTTTCGCATATTCTAGAAAATAAACATTTTCTTGCCATTTTAGGAATTGGATACACCTAAGTTTAAATTCCTACTGAATTGGCTAAAATTATGTCACTGACTTGTAATCCTTGCAAGAACATAAAAACATTCCCTTGAATTCTAGAGACCAGGATTTCTTTGCTAGAAACTTTATTTGGAATTATTTAAATCAGTGATGGGCAAACGTCTATGGGTGCGGACCAAATGACAGAAAATTTTCACTAGACGGACCGAAATAGTTTATTGAAGGACTGAAATGGTGCAATTTTCAGAATAATTGTGTTTGTTATCTATACATGAAGAAGTTATGAGTGGAACTGCGATTGTACTTCCTATAGTTTTTCATAGTCCGGTGTCAACTGGATGTCAGTTTCTGAGACAACTTTTTCGAAGATTCAAATAATATGAAGATGCAAATATAACGATAACCTTCTGGGAAGAGAAATCAAAATTTGGAAACTTCTTTTCGGCAAGAACTTGCAGAATTCAAGTTTTGAGACGTTAAGAAACAATTGGGTGTTACTTTGCAGCTCAACTAAGTTGTACTGAATGCCCGGTTTTACCGTCTGCAGTCCATTTTTTGTGTATATGGAAAAATGTAATTTAATGTCCAAGGCTGGTTTTGTTAAAATTCCATATGGAATCATGTAATAGAATGAAAAACAATCGAAAAAGTAATATATTTTTCTCCTTTCCTGTGGCGGGCTGCAATGAACCTCTCCGACAGCCACACTTTGCCTGTCAACGGTTTAATACGTAATATCGTAATATAGTACTTTCTTTTTGTAAACAAAGTTTCAGAATTGCCGTTTCATTCATAGTAGCTCATATATGTCATTCATTAGACATGAGACTAATCGTAAACTTAATAGCTTAAAGTATGTGTTTATGTCTATTTTTCTCGCTCCGTAGGCAGGAAGGTTTGGAAACAGCTAAGTCCTAACCCTTCCGGTGCCCCGTTTCTTGCCCGTACCAGAGCTCCGAACTTCCAAGTCGTGATGTGCATAAAACAGACTCTTTATTCATTTTTCATCTCTTGAGGAAAAGAAAACCGGCCCATACATGGCTCTGTTGTGTTCCTGAGCTGCAGTCCTCAAGGTTATCTATATTTGGAACAATGTTGAACCGATACTTGGGGAAAAAATCCTTTGTTCTGCGGCCGGATGAGTTTTACTAGGTTCCTCTCGTAGTAGCGTATCACGTGCCCGAATAAGACGCCAGGTGGTTGTTCTCCTCCATTCTTACAGCTGCAAGAGGGGGAAGAAAGGAAGGAAGGAAATGGCAGTGTCGAACTGGCTGGACACAGGAAATAGGGGGCTCCTAATGGGGAGTCATTACCACTGCTTAATACATAATTTTAATTACAGTGTATTTTTATCACATCTTATTGTGATATTGCAAAAGTTACGATATGATACAGTTTCCCGTGTCAGATGGTTTAAGAATTCTGTGCAACATGATTCATTGTTGTAAGAATAAGAAAATTTTAGGAGAATTAATAATAATTATCCTTATTTGCCATGAATCTATAATAATAATAATAATAATAATAATTATTATTATTATTATTATTATTATTATTATTATTATTATTATTATTATTATTATTAAGTGTTTGTCTGTGCGCGTTGCCCAGCGAAATCTACTGCATGCAGAGATCTGAAATGTTATACATACATGGACTGAAGGGTGGCCGAATGCACCTCGAAGCCATATCTTTAATTTTCTCTTTCGTTCGGGAGTTATGAGTGAAAAAAGGCAGAAAACGTGAATTTTTTGCGCTATCCATGCATCAGTTTTCTGTAATACATTTCAATTGTCAAATCAATTGCAGGAGTTTTTTTTTTTCATAACTAAGCTTACTCTGGTCGATTCGTTTATATCAAGGCACGCAGACAACATAGACGGAAGAGGGATAATGAATGTAAGCCTAAATGGGTAAACATTGATGGATTTGGACGGAACTCACTATCCAGGGGTTTTCTGGAACTGGGAATTCGAATCTGAGTTCGTTTTTCCAAAGCGGCGTTTTCTAATCGTGGAATGCACTCCTAAGCAGGTTTTAGTTGCTTCATTATAATTATTAATTGTTTAGTTTACTAATGATTCCCGTGTAAGTGTTAATAAATATGTTTTAATTATTTTTCTCTTAGTCTTTAATCTTCGAATTGATTATCGTGGGCGGTTTCCTGCTATTATTATAATTAAGCCATTAATCCTTCATCAGTCATTGCATTAGATATTAATCTAGCAGTTATGTAACTTAAGAGAAGGTAGCAGGCAGGCTGTATAGATTTGTAATAAGTAATCTAAGTAGAAAACTAATACTACTAGCAGTAAAAGTAGTAGCAGCAGCAGAAGTACTGTGCACATTCTTTTGGGTTGACCTTAGTGGGTAGACTCGTCATACGTGGGAGAACAGTAAAATAGTTTATTTACGTCGCCTAGTCCACTGCAACAGCGTGATGAAGTAAACAAGAGTCTCTTCCTCCCCTATCGCATGTCACACTTGTCATACAAACAGATAAAATTCGTAATTTATTGGAACTTAAATTCCCCAAGTTCTCATAATCCTCAAAGTCCTCGATTTGACTATTCATCCCAGAATTGTGTCGTTTCACGTGGAAAATTGTTCTTTTTTGCAAGAAGGCAATTGGACACAGTGACCCCACAATTTCTGGATTGGATACGTACAGTGTTACGGTTCTCCACAGTTGCTCCTGACTTTGGTACCTAGTCATGAGGCCAGAAGAAAATAATCGTCAGTATTATGTCAGAAACACGAATGTGCAACAATAAAAAAAATCAGGAATGGGTCACATTTGTTATTGTAGCATAAAAAATAAAGCAGAACTTGTACTTTGGAAATTTTTGCACATTCATGGTTTTGGCATAATAGTGACACCCATTCTTTTCAAAGCTAATAAACTTTGACCCCAAGGAAGGAGCTTACAGTTCCCTCCAGTCTGGGACTAATGACCGTAAATTCGAGGGGTGAAAGGGGTTTTAACTTACAGGAACATGCTGTGAATAGACGTGGATACCTAACCGTCGTTAAACCAGATAAGATAGCTAGTATAAAGTGTTTCATTTTGAGGAATAAATGCCGTGTATTATAGAAGCTAGGCTCTGAAGTATCCTACTTGTAAGCTTGTTTAAAATGAATTGATATTCAAAGCAAAAGTTTAACTTAACAATTAATATTCAAGATGTTGCGTCGATAAACCTTCAGTTTGCCATTTGTGTATATATGGCCTATTCCCTAACGTATTATTTATAGTAATTAAAAACAGTCTCTGCTTAAAAGAACACTACTGAGTTCAGTGATAAATGCTAGACGCTTCAAGTAAGTTGCATTGTGTTCAAATTAAGTTTTTTTTACGCGTTATAGCTTGTGAAACCACTTGCAGTGCATTGAGTAACAACATTAATATTAATAGTTACAAGAGAACCCAGCCTATGAATAAATCAATTCTATTTTTACTAAGAAGGAAGTTGACTTGAATTATAATGGGATTGATTTACGTCCTTCGGAGCTGAAAAACACCCGTTTCTGTATTCCATATTGTTTAGATTCTGTAACCTGCAGAGGTGTATAGTGATTATGCTCACTGGAAGAAAGGCAATCATTTAACGTCATTGCCACTATAGACAGAGGTGATGACTGATGACATCCAACTTCTTAACGTATACTATTCTCGTCATTTAAAATCTTTAGGCTAGTGGAAATGGAAATGGAATTAATAATAATAAAATAATGATAATAAAAGAAAAAATTAATGAATAAAATGTGTTGCTTGCTTTTCAAGTTGCCATAAACACAGTATACCAATGAAACAATAATAATAATAATAATAATAATAATAATAATACAGTAGTAATAACATTTTTGCATGTACAGAAGTGCTAACTATTATGGTACGGATTGTCCGTAATTATTATAGTTTTCCGGAATTACGGTCAAAAGAAAAATTACTACTAAAATTATTGCTAAGAAAGAAAATCGTGAAACCTAAGTGTCAACGCTTTTCTTTGTTCATCTAAGCCAGGTATGGGCAACCTTTGGAAAGATGCGGGCTAAACTTTACGATATTTATGAAGTTACGGGCCGTAGGTAATAGGTAGTTGTGAAAAAGCTTGAGCTTGAACTTGAGAAACAAGATAATCAATGTTGGCATCAATCCCACTAATACACAAGCGATACTTTGATTTAGGCCTATTACAGCATTTTTTTTTTTATTGCTGACCGGAAGGAACAACCTCGTAGTTCAGGTTTTTGTTTCCTCCCTCTCATTCTCTTGTTGGCGAGAACCGAAAATATTTACTTTTTCGAGCGCGATTTTAAAATGTTCCGTGGGCCGGATCAAAAGTCGGGGCGGGCCGGGCGTTGCCCATATATGATCTAAGCGAACAAATCATCACCTCCGTCATGTTTTCTATAGTAGAATTACGATATCAGCAGAGACTCTGGTGACAAAACTTACATCATCTTGGTCAGCTGGTTGTTTTGGTTGGTTGGTATATGTGTTATTTAACGATGGGGATGTACTGCAACATAGGCCTGTGACCGTTGCCGGTGTGCCGGAATTTTGTCCCTCAGGAGTTCTTTCACGTGGCAGTAACTCTACTGACATGGGCACGATAGTAACTGCGCCACCCAGACAGACCAACCGAAATTAAAAGAGAATTTCCAGAGGTAGGCTAGTAAAAATAAACCGTGATTTAAAGTATTTACCTCCTACGGGAGGGTCCTATCTTGGATCTTTTGAAGGAATATCTATTTCCAGGCCAAATCCAAACAGGGAGGGTAACAAAAATGACATATTTATCCATGTTTGATTTTGTGTTGCACTTGATGCCGAAAATTAACTTTCGGGTGCTTGTTCGTAGCAGTTCTTGAGTTCGAGAAAACCTGTAGTGAATGCATAATTGTACTGTTTTTAATTGGCGTGAGTTTAATATAGCTGCTTTGCATGCTGGTTCGGGATGGTTTTATGGTTTTCCTACTTCCAGATGGTAGTCACTTAACGTGAAGATAATTAATTAGGTTGAACTCGGGTTCGTTACACTGTCGTCCTTGGTGTGTGACATTTTCTTCTTTGCTCAAGCATACTAGAGACGCGTAGAGGTGTGCTGCTGGAAAGTACAGCAGGCTTCTATGGAAAACTTTAAACTATGCCAACCAGGTTGGGGCTTGATGTTTATAGAAAGATTTTCTTCATGACGAGTAATAAACGCTTAAAGTTGAAGCGTTATGTAGTTATATAATTAATAAACCTCTTATGAGTTTTAACGTTGTTCCTTTTAAACATATATACTTACAGTTCAAGAACTGGAATTGAAACTTGCTGGTGCCCGACAATAGTAAAAATTTCAAACTTCTGAAACTCAAATATAAAGATTTATTTGTATAAGTAATTTACAAATACAATCTAGCAGAACTACCTGGGTTTAGTGATTTAACAGAAGCAAGAAGTGTAAAAGTAAGCAGTCTAGTTTCATTTATAAAATATTATGAATCAGACCACTGCAGACGTACTGTATGATATATTAATGATCAAAGATTAGTTATGCTTCGACTCTGTTCAAGAATTGTGATAATGTGACTGAATGCAATTTATAGTCGCATTGGATATGTTGTGTGTGTAAACATCGATAGAATTTACAATATAAATATCAATTTGTGTTTTAAAACACTGATGGAATGTACTTTGCAAGTAATAAAGTAACGAGCGTTTATAATATTGTCAAAATCAATGAAATTTTAACATCACGTATTTTACACATAGAATACTTTCACATAAATTACCCCCCCCCCCCAACCCTGGTGCCAACGAATTAATTTTTAACACTTGGAGCATATAGACTTAATGTATTCAGCCTTCTAAGTAATTAAAAAAATCACTTTTTAAATAACTTCCCTTAGAGTACCCAAAGGCATTGATGGAAGCAGTGTGGCGTCAATTCAGCTTATGGTATATAACTTTAGCCATGTTATGTTTACATTATTTTTTTTAACCAATCTTAATTAAATGAACTATCCATTATCCTCCCCAGAATTGAACATTTGTGCGTGTGAATTTACTCAAGTTCTCAGAGCTTTCTGCTTAACACATGTAACGAATGCTTTTGTGGTTGGAATTTGTTCTGTTTTTTCTGGATTCCATAACTGGAGCTTTACTCACACTGGGGAAATATATTTGAAGTGGATGTAATCCCGGTGTGAGATGTAACTTTAATGTTAAATAAGTTGAATAATTTTTATTTTACATTCTTATGTATTGTTCATTCGTATATATTGTATTGTCTTACTCTTAACAGTTAAATCATAATGTTGGGTTATTTATTTTTCTTCTGATGGACTTTGAATTCCTCCCGCAGTATCTCCCTATCCCTCGTTGAGGGAATTTAGATATGTCTGCACATATTTTAGTTAAACTTAAAACAGCACGGTGGTGTCAAAGGAAAAAGATCCTTCTTTCTTACTAGCCAGGCGTGAGATCTACCTTGCCAAGCAAGACACCAATAAAATAATTTTCAGTGATATTCCTGGGCGAGCAGGCAGCAGACAGTTCACAGGCTGATGAATCTGTTTAATTAATGTAAGTGGCTCTGAAGCCAACCAGCGTGACGTGGTAAATAATCGCGTCTGGAGCAGCTTCATAAAAATAAACCAAACGGTCCCGCCCGCGCCCAGACAGTGCTAGCCCTTTCATGCGCGAATTCTATCAACCCTGACCCAGTACTTGATTCGAAGTCTTCACAAGTCCAACCTACAAAACAGTCTTGGACTCCCATTTGGGAGGTCCTGGGTTCAGACCCGTGGTCGGCCAATTTTGACGTGTCTCCAGTCGTAAAGGCAAATGTCGAATTTGATATTTATTTACCATGGCGTATCGTTGCTGTGTCATTCTACATCAGTTGAAATTAAGAGACGCCAAAACACATCAGCAATAGAAAACAGTTGCACAACAATAGTTACATGCCTACTGGTGTACACACAAATGAACCAAAACAGAATCAAGTCACCATGATGCCTTCCATTCTACCGCGATGAAAATACTAATTTTTTGATCCGTTCTAGGCCTCTATGTAGATCGCCAGGGTGAATGGTAGCGAGCGTCCTCGACATGTATTGTTCCATTTCAATATATAGGTCTACAGGTATTATTGTGTTACAAGAAGATGGCTGTCTTCGGCATGTTCGTACCCTACATATGTTGGGAATAATATCTTAGTTTAATAGATCTCTCCTTACAAACAAACCAATACCGGTACCCCTTTGAATGACACTTTGAGTTCCATAGAGAAGCACTGGTGCTTGTTCCGCACGGCCAAGGGCATCATCCCAAGACTTTACAAGTATGCACGGGACAGACAAGGAACGTTCGGGGTATGCGGTAAAGAATTATATGCTATTCATCTGCTGTCGTTCATTTGTTGGTTATGTGAGTTGTGTGCTGATACTTAGGCCTGTAACAATTACCACCTTGTGCTAACGCCTGAAATCTACAGACATGTGACTGTTTTATAATGAAGACATAAATGTCATAGATTGAGCCGGGATCGTACCGGCGAACTTTCGAATTCAAATGGGGGGTACAAGTATATTGGTCGGCCGAGGACTACGTCCTGAATGCTAGTCCTCTTTGACCATTTCTGTTAAATACAAGAGTAAAAGTACGAATACTGTACCAATTAACCGGGTATCTTAAAGGAACTTTATCACCTCTGGAAATTAAAATGAAGCTATATTAAATTGTTACAACATCCAGTAAAATGCATCTTTATGTTACATTTGTTAACGTGGACCGGCTCCATTCTTAATTAGCATCATATACATGATAAATAAATACTCTTAAGAGTCTACGTTTATCGTGGAAGGGCGGGAGGGAAACCTTGATCGAAACCCCCTTCGTAATTTGTCTCAAATGTGATATGAAAAGAGGGCTTCTGCATGCTATTCATGCATTCAACTGGAGGCTTGCTTTACTGTACTATACCGGTGCCATACTATATTATGAAGTATTTACTGTGTCGAAAATATTCATAACTTGTAATAAATTATTATAGTCATTGGCATGAAAAATGATATGCTGCCTGCAATAATTTTTGTATACAATATACAAATGGGACTGTGTTTGCTTTATCAATAGTTTCTTTGGCTCAACCTTGTGATTAGTCTTCATGAGAAATAGGCAATTCTTGCAGCTTGGAAAATACAATTTTCTGTAAAATTCCGACATGTTAAGTGTAAATTATGGGCTGCAGTAATCGGACAGGCCATGGAATTCCTACAGTTCGGAAACCAATTGATTCCGCTTTTAACTTTTCAGAAATATATTTTAAGCTGTCCGAAACCTGCAATTAGGTCCCATATTTCTAGTTTTCAGGTAAAAACTAACATTCAGGAGTATTTTTCATTTTAATGTAATTACCCGGACCCGTTTGTAATTTTCCTCAGGTTGGCGTCTGTTTTGGCAGTGCCCTATGGAGTCTTGTATGACTTTAATGACAGTGTAGTTGAGCAGGGAAAATTGGAACGATTTAGCTGTCTTTGTGATTGACGCGGTACCTGGAGGGGCCAATGTGTTTGTCCGTGAGACTCTTTTCCTCCACGTGGACAGTGTTTACAACTTCTCACCTTGCTTCCGGCGGTCCTCTCTTCTGTTGCGCAGTCCATTTCGTAATAGTCAAGATGAAAGTTACGTAAAATGAAAAGATTACCTTACTATAAAATCGTCCTGTGATAGTTTACTGTTTTCTGTTGGCTGCTTGTGTAGAATAACCTGTAGACGTCCGCCATGTCCCGCAACAAATATGCACAAATAAAACACGTTGCATTATTATAGTGCAATATGTAGAGGTCCAAGAATTTCGCGAGACGCGATAACGCGAATTTTCGACAAGTATTTCCAGAATTTCATTTTATTGCCTCCTATAGCCCCCAAAACAGCTTTTCTGATGTCGAAATAACACGAAAAATAAATATAAACCCAGTTTTTAAACAAATTTCGCTAAAGAATTGTTTTATTTGACGAATTATTCCTTATTTAAACAATATTTTCGTAATTTCTATGATTTCCTCATGATGTAGACAGCAAATGAATGCAACGGTCATGGTGGCATAGAAACATAATTATCATCACAAAACACCGATATTGTAAGGTAGAGCAATAACGAGAAAGCCAAACAGGAAGAAATTTGGGATCAGCGTACGATGCGAGGCACACGAAGTGCACTCTGGCGATTTACAAAACATAGGGAAAGTATGAGTTGGTGCTATTTACAGTAAGGGCAGAACAACAATGGAAATGTACGATGGAAATATAACCATAAATTCCCTTGATTTTAAATCTATAAGTCGAAAGTTGTGAAAAATGTTCTACCTTGCAGAGCCTTCCAGTATAACAAGGAGGAATTAGGTGTGCTATAGGCCTAGTATAATCGCTAATGCAAGATACCAGCAGGTTTGTATTAAATCGACATTCAATTTTTATTGTTTTTCGAAGCAGTTAGGATGCAGTTTAGCTATTTGTTAGCAGTTTTCATTTCATAAAACAAATTAGAATTTCTTGAAAAAAACTTGAATGGTTATTAGGCTTTCTTAGAGTCAGTTCATTTAATTATCGCTCTTGAAGAGTAGAACGAAGAATGGACTTAAAACAGTAGTCTTTTTTTCCTTTAAAATTTCGTTGAGAGATGGGTGGAAAACATGAACAAACTTAAAATGATTTCAACAAAAAATAACACAATGTTATGTTTATATCGTTTAGAACGAAATGAGTATTTAGATTTTCATAGTATGAAGTTCTGTGGATTGATTTTTTTGCACCTTAAGGTACATTATTTTTATGCTGCAAATTTACCGAAGGTTTATATTAGAAACTACGTAAATTTCCTTAGTGTCGATAATTTTAGTTTCTGTTTCATAAATTTTTTATATCGAATTCTGCGACTAAATTTTAAACGTCTATTTTTTAGGGAATATTTGTCAGAATTTGTGAAACCACCATGAATACTAATTTTAGCTTCCCAGTTTCCTGAAGCTTCGACGAAAACTAGTGGATGCAGAAAGTTAACTTCATTTGTACAAGGGAAAATGTTACACACTCTCGGATTCATTTATGTAATCATTAATCTTACGACATCCTTATAGGAGATCGCTTCCGCTTGTAAGCATTATGCTGTCGCAGCATCTGACTGTGAACGATGGAAGTGGACCAGTAAGCCACTGACTGCATTCTCTTCTCACCCCCTCCTCCTCTTTCTCTGTATGGACGTCTTTTTCTTTGTCTCGCTCTGGCTGTGTGTGTGAAGATGGAAAGGATCTGGAGTCCTTCCTCCATGGTGTTCTTATTAGCTCGCCGGCCGGTGCTTCTAAACTTAGACCTTGGGAAGCAGCTGCTCTGCTCCGATCCGTTGTTTTCTTTTCCCGCGTCTTGTCTTGAGAGAGAACAACTTCTCACAACTGTTTACACTGCTGAAGTGCATAACGGAGAACCCAAACATTCTCAAGCTAGGGGAAGTTGCCCATCATAGGGTCGATATCTCTCCCGTCCGTCCTGTCTTTCATTCTATCCCACTCAACTGACACAGTGAATTGTTTACAATTGCGTAGGTTTTCACGGCCGGAGTTTTGCAGGTTAACATGGTCTGCCGGGCTGATGGGCCGTGGTCTTATGGTTTTCTTCTGAATATGCCACAGACGAGAGCGAAACGTCAGGTTCAGAAACCCTAAAGGCCTGTATAACCACCTGCCGACAATTCCTCCCGATACGTGACTTTCAGATAGCTTAACTGGAGGATGTCTTGTAATACCACCGCTGATCTGCTATCGGAAAGAACAAACAGCAAAGAGGTGTGTTTGTTGTAGTTCGGTAGGCCTCCGCTAGGTGCGGCAGCTCGAATTTCTATTTGTACAATTAAATTACGTAAGAACATATCGTTTTAAATTCATTAATCGATTTGTGCAATTCTATTTCATTCACACATGAGCCTAACATGACATTTTTGTGTAAATTAAATCTTCCAGCATCAACTCTGAAATTCAGGTGGCCAGGAAGCTTCGGAGTGTTGCCATCTTGTTCCAATCAAACTTCCCTGACTGGCAGTTGGTAGTTTATCGGCCACTCCATCCTCCTGCTAGCTTAGCTGGGAGTTGACAGATTCTCTATCTGGCAGGTAAATATGATATCAGATGGTCATCGTACAGGCCCTAAGACTACGGCCCAACAGCCCAGAAGACCGTGCCACCTGCAGTAAATAGGTTGTTCAACAATATTGACCCCGTTCTCATTCTCCAGTCGTGTATTTCTGTTGAGCCAGCTCAAGATGCCAACTGTTTTTTAAAATCTGACCCCGTAAGTATACAATTTTCCCTCTGGTTTCTTTGCTTACTAGTTACAAAAAATTATATCGAGTACTGGCATCTGATGGAACGCTGCCCAAACTAGCAGTCGGACACGTACTTGGAAATTTATCTGGCACTGGTAATGAAAGTCCTTACTGTAACAACCGCAGCTGATAGAAAAGGCATCAGTTTTGTGAGATCGACATCAATTATTCTTCAGTGTGCAATTTTTGAATAGCCATTACCGAAATTCAGATAAGAGCTATTTAACTTAGTACCTGCCGAACTTGTACATTTTTCGGTAAGATAAGCTCCATGGCTTTTTGCTGCAAGTCTACCGACAGGCCTGGACCAGGAAATTATTATTTAAAATTGATGTTGTCATTGACTGATTTCATTTTAGTTCTTACTATTCCAATATTAAAGCAAGCAAGCCCCCCCCCCCCCTAATGGCTGAGTGGTTGGAGCGCTCGCCTCAACCGCTGGGACCCGGGATCGAATCTCGGTGGATCCATGTAGAATTTATGGGGGACAAAACGGGCAGGTTTTCTCGGGATGCTCCTGTTTCCCCTGCCATAAATCATTCCACCGCTGCTCCATTCATAGTATGACCTTGTAGTTGCAATGAAGAATTATTATAGTATTAAAGCAAGTGTGTGTAAATAAAAAAAAACCGAAGTTTCAAAATATTTAATGAAAAATGCATCTAAATATTGTTTCTCCCCAATAATTTTATAAATTTGTTTTTGTACTTGATTGATGGAGGAATTTCTGCAGTGGAAATAACTGGTTCTGTGCATGTGAAGCGATGGCTCCATGCTGCCGATGCACCAAGCAACAGCAGCTGATTACGCAATGAGTAACAATGAGTCTTCAGGTAGAGGAAACACATTGTCCTCTCCCTCTCGTCCTGTTTTGTCCCCAGATTATTTGCGCGAAGTTTCTTATTCATCAAGCGAATTTTGGTATTATATGTTTACGGTAGTGTTTAAAGAAAATATGCAGTTCTGTAAAAATAAATTTGTGCCAGATGGTTTCGTTTTAACATTGTGTGTTGGCTACTATCCACAGAGGTAAGCAAACGTTCCTTTTACATTATTATTATTATTACCAATAAAAGTGATCAAATGTGCAGCAATCGTTTATTGTAATAAAAAATGATAAACGGGAAGCAGAAGTTATGGAATCCTTGCTTTAACCACATCACGAACTGTATATGAAGATAATAATCTCATAGCCCTATTTGATTGCGAAACGAGGTCTTTCTTTTTCAGAAGAGATGCTCTCAGAACTGATCTGAGAACTTGATAGGCCACTTTAATCTTAATGTTTGCAGAGTTTGGTACATCCAAGAAAGAAAGAAAGAAAGAAAGAAGGAAAGGAAGAAAGAAAGAAAGAAAGAAAGAGGGAAAATTCAAATATCTCGGAGTAATAATTACATATACAAATAATATAATTATTATCCTGCCGGTTGTATTATGATGTGAGACATGGTCCCTTACTCTTCGGAAATAGCATAATCTAAGTGTTCGGAAACAGGGTGCTTAGGAAAATATTCGGATCTTGAAGAGATGAAAATGGGGACTGAAGCAAACTGCATAATGACGAGCTTTATAACCTGTACTCTTCACAGGGAGGAAAGACGTATCTAAAAAAAATTACTGGGAATCCCGAAGGGAAGAGACTACTTGGAAGACCTAGACATTAGTGCGAGCACAGTATTAGAATAGATTTAAAAGTTGAATGGTGGGCTCATGTAAGGGCGGCAGTGAACTTCCAGGTTCCATAAAATATACATTATTTCTTTAGTTTGCTTAGAAATTGTCTGTTGCCATTGAGTAAGTAAGTACCCGTATGTCTATAGCAATTATAACAATGATTACAACTGTCGGTAGATTGCAGTCATTATGAAATAAAAATAAAACAATGCTATTATTGAATGCTGTATGCAGCAGTAAAACTTCAGTTTTCTTCTTCAAGGAATCAGTCAGGCTGCCTCAGAATGTTCATGATATATACCTCGTTACATGTTTATTGCAGGTAGTAAAGTTATACAGTATTAGGATAAAAGTATTATCCTTGAAGTAATCTACGATTTTGATTGGAGTTGTGGGGCTTCTCCGGGGAATATCTTCCCCAATAAAACATAACTGGTTTATAAAACCACACGACCCCATTATTACCTGTATTTCTAAAAATACATGTTCTCACACTAAATTTGTCTTGGTCTTCTTTCATTTTGGCATGAAGTATCTTAAGTGGAGGGGAAAACTGGGAGAAACTTCGATGTACAGCAATGTTCTATGTAATTGAAGTTTCTTCATTTTCTGCTGAAACGGTGTTTCATTTTCAGAAGAATTTGGAGAATGACACTGCGAATGTGCATAAAATGAGCAGCTTAGTATCTTCTTAGGGGATGCTATTATCATATTGCAGTTCCATTTAACGGCAATAGTGGGGGGGAAACGAAAATTATAGGAAAAGGGGAATACTAGGAAAACATATGACTTATGCATATGGAATTCTTAATTGTGTTCGTCTGTTAATGAACGATTTTTATTAGGTGGGTAGCCTGGTTGATTTGGGCGAGATTTGATTCCAAGTACCCGAACACTCCCTTTCCGCTTACTGTTCATACCTGAGAAAATGCTGCTCGTTTCGTGTGTGTGTTCTTAATCGACTTCTAGGAATCCTCGTCATTTCCGGACCACACAATTGATTCATCGAAGGCGTAAGAAAAGTACCGTATGAAATATTGATTCATTGGGTTGTATTAACAGAAGCAAGATTTTTTAGCATGAGACCGCTTAAGTAAATGAGACATTAGAACTGATAGTAGACACTCAAGCAACTTATGTTGAATAATAATTAATTGGCGCAATCGCTTAATCATGGAGTTACTTTTTCTCAAATTGAAAAGTTTTTATTTTCCTCAAACTCCTTATCCCATTCATTTTCGATATTGCTTCATTTTATTAATAGTTAGTTAATTACTATAAATAGCCGTTATGAAAGTGACTTCCTTTTTTAATAACATTTTAAGATCATTATTTTGGTGAGTTTGTTTCCTGTTATGTGTGGTGTCGGTTTGGAGTATTACAGCGACCGTTTGAATGAATCGACGGATATCTGTTAATTACTACAATAAGGGGTTTCTCCCGCTGGTAGTTACATAGGTTATTGCTACTTGCAAAATAATACCCTGGTACTTACATCTAATTACTGTTTAAATCTAATATTTACACAATTACAGGAATGTGCTTTCTAATATGCTTCCAACATTCACTATCACTATTACTTGTCTGTCATTTAAAATTACTTCCATTGGTGAAGTACTATCTATTGGTGAAAAATCTCTGGCACTTTCAAATACCTTATCGCTGCTTCGAACAGCCGCTACTGGCTAGTACGGTGCATATAATCAGTCCATACATAATAAAATATGAAAGTCGGCTTTTTTAAAACAAAATTAGTCAATTGATTTATTTCAGCAGCGATTCTTTCTGTCATCGACTTGGGCCCCGCAGTCTAGAAGGCACCCTATCACGTTTCTTACTATAAAAAAATCTAACCCTTGCCTTGTCGTGAACCACCTGGCATTCCCTTGCCTCCTTAGCGTTTAATAAAGCCTGCCCTCAATTAGGGTTAGACAACCGCTGCGGCGGGCTGTTAGTTTTTATTAGTTCGGCGGCTTTTTTTATTGCTCAGTCTCGTGGGGTTTTCCCATCAGTCCTGCGGCGTGGGTCAGACAATTTATTTTAAATAGATCTTTAGATTTCAAAATTACAGAGTGTCTTATTAACATTCAAAATCTGTGTTGTTCTCGTGTTCCTGCTCCGGGCGTCAACAAGCTCAACACCGTCCGTGTGAAGAGAAGCAGTTCCTTGCGCAACTTGCCTGAATAACTTTTGAAAGAAACTGATTTTGACAAATTTGCTTATTAGCTTTAAGGCTACAATGATTAGTCAAAAGTACAACTTCGTGTTTGTATTGCCGGTTCTTTGCAAATTGAAGCCTTATTTATTGAATAATATACTTTATTACTTATACGTAGGGCTGATTTCGGTGTTAACTTCCTTCTATTTCGGTGGATATTTCGTGAAATAAATTACTTTATACTACATTGGGAACATTGCGCAATGATAAACTTTGGTTCTTTATTAAATGCCAGTATGGTACTTTATGAGATTGTGTGGGGGACGAAAAAATGTCTGTCCGTCTGTCCTTGTGTCTGTACGCACCATACCTAAAATACGTTTTTTCGGATTTTCATGAAACTTGGAAAACACATTTATAATGTCCATGGGAAGAACCTTATTGATATTGAACCAAATCGGTTCACCGGTACCGGAGTAGTGCCCAATTTAGTGCCTATTTTAATAGATTATATTTGCAAACAGAAGTGCCAACCATACCACTGTGGATAAAAGACGAAATCTGTTGAATACAAGTAACAAACATTCTACACTCTTCTGCTGTAATCGATCGTAGGCATCGCTAACTTGGCAAAGAGATAGCAGGAAAGGAGAGTACTCAACAGTACAAACCAGGTCACAGAAAATCTTTGCGTAAATTCTGCAATCTTTGTATTCGATCACAAATATCGGTATATTGGTAAATCTTCGACAGCCACAGAAACAGCAGAAATAAAGCATGCTGCTAACAAATAAAAAATACAGTACACCAAAACACAATATTGTGATTTCAAGGAAGATTTTCGTGCTCTTTTCTCACTTTACAGACAGAAGGGGCATATTTCGCGCTTATAGACACATTTCGCGGAATCGAGTAAATTTCGCGATATTTCGTGGATTCGATTTCGTTCATATTGATATTTTAAGCATATAAAAGCTAAATATAGCTAAGGGAGGTTGTTTTATAAAATTTCGCGCTTATCGTTGTTACCAAAAAATACGGCCCCTACTTATACGAGATTAATACTGTAGAGATTAATACGTCGAGTTTTCAGCCATTCAATTAATTTAATATGTGTAAGGTAAATGCCATTAACATGATAATGACGATAGTCTAATTTTTTCCGGTGTCGATGATGGCATATTTTGATGATTCCAGCATTGTATATCTGCAATATGTTGCTATAATTCTTACCTGTCTTCGTCAGAATATCGAGTGCGTTGATATTATTGTGCACCGAAAGTTGGTGCATTAACTATATTCTGAAGTTTGAACATTGGATAATCACTCTTGATAGGAAAGGGTTGAAAGTTACGTCTCGTAAAGTGTGGCCAGTTTCGAGAAGAACGCTTAGACCTATATTGACTACTTTGTCCTGGTGGTGTAATTTAAAAGAAAATCGGAAACGTAGCTGCCCATGATAATTTATTTTGGAAATGGATAGAGAGAGAGAGAGCTTGTGAAGATTTATAGCTAAAAAATTATAGCTGGAAAACACGAGGTATTAATACAGTATATTGAGGGCATACATATGAGTAAATCGCTCGATAAAAAAGTCTCTATAGACTAACCCTCTCCCATTATTGGAGGTGCCAGTCACCACCTGCGTACAATTACTGTAATTTGTGTACTGCTAACCGGATATGCTCTGCACTACGCACCGGAAATTCTATCTTCATTTGTTATTATATGGAGCGTGCCGCACTATTTTTAGACCAGGGGAGACTAAAACTAAAAACTCTTCCACTCCACTTAGTTTGACGCCCCTTCCGGCATTATTTAGGCTACCTACATAACATGACTGCCAGGTGTGTGGCCATTGAGTTAAATGTTTCAGAAACGTGGCTAGCGAAAATATAGTGTACTTAGGCACCGGATTTGTAGGTGCTGAAAATGCAAATCACCCCCGAAGTCGGCACCTATAGCTCTGAAAGAAAACGGTACCTCTGCCGGACCTGCAAAAACATGTGTTAGTACAGTATTGTGAATAAATGCATTTTGTTGTTCGTTTTCATTTTCGTTTGCGTCTTTTGAGTTGTCATGATTTATTGTTGTTTCATTGTAATTTTCAGTAATTTGATAAATATAAGATTCGTGTAGGTTTACTGTGTTCAGTATAGATTGCTTTGGTTTATTATAGTTTAAAGCAGATCTTCCATTTACGAGGCCTATTTTTAAACTAGGTACCGTTTAATTACTTTGCCGCTGCAACGTTGCAGTCACGATTTTCAGCATGCGCTATCACTTCCTCCATTCATTAGGAAGCCAGACGCAACCGTGAGCTATCGTCACTTTGCGTTTTCCTATTGTTAGAGCGTTTCGAAATGTTCAAAACAATCGAACCGCCGGCTGTGAAGTCAGATCAGTGATTCATATTTTGAGTGCGAGAAATGTTACGCCAGCAAACATTCATCGCCAGTTGTGAGGTTAATGGGGAAACAACAATGAGTGACGGAATGGTGAGGAAGTAGATCAGACAGTTTAACGAAGGTAGTGAAAATTCGCATGATGAGCCGCGGAGGAGCCGACCGTCTGACTGATCACGGATGATTTGGTGCAAGCTGTTGAAAAATATTGTTTCATCTGAAGAAGTGCAGACTTGACTTTCATCACAGGCGGCATCATTCTTTGACGAAAGCATGGAAGAACTATTTCCCGTTACAACAAGGACCCTGAATAACGGCGGTGACTATGTGAAGTAATGTAAGATAATGAATAATAAAGTATTTGTAAAATAATGTTCTATTATTTAAAAAAGTCAATGCTTACTTTAAAACTCGCCTTGTAGTTTAAATTGTAGTAGCTATTAAATTGTTTTATTTAACTGTTCGCTATTCTGAAATGGAAAAAAAAAAAAATAAAAATAATTGGGAAGTGGTCATGTGGTCCGACGAAAAATTTAGCAACTTAAGTTTATGACTAAGGAGGCTTCGAGTGGAATTACTACAACACTCCAGAAGGTAGACACATCGCTAAATATATAGGAAAGAATGCAGGGTCATAATGTACGTATGTAATGTATGTATGTATGTAGGGACATAATGTATGAGGTGAGTCCAAGGTCCAGCTACCATAGACGGTGCTTACTGTACATAGGTACAGTATAAAAGGTTGGAAAAATTTTCGGCGAATATTTTTAGAATAACTTAACGTCTTGTACCCGGATCAAAGTTGTTTCATTCAAGCTTTTGCCAACACACCCCGTTCCCATCAGAAAATCATCTGATGATGACAACGGAGTGTGTTGCTGGAAGCTTGTATAAAATATTCTGACCCTGGCGAAAGCCCTGGGAGTTACGTAATGAATACTAGGTGTTCTCCCCATACCAGAAATTCCAGCCTAATTTGTAGAAATATTTAAAAACCAGAAATTTCAGTCGTTTCCTTCAGTAAGAAATGCTAAAACTGCACATTCAAGAATGTTAAAGTCTATACTAATTACAGTCATGCCGGTCATGCTGCAAGTAGGGTGCATTTCAACCCATCAGGGGGCTTTAAAATTTAAGGGGTCGAATTTGTGACCTGGCCTCGTGATTTTAGAATGGCAGGTACTGTAATTTCTGCTCGTTGTCTTGACTTCTGCAGAAACCAGGTCACAGGTAGGCAGGTGGACATAACCTCAATTTCTTTTGGATCGAGCAAGAGACGCGGGATGTTTTGCGTACTCGACCCTTAGCCCACTCGTTTCGCAAACAATGTAACATCGGCATGGGAAAGTGAATTAATCCGGTCAAGGACATTCCGCCGGGCGGCGCGACTGCTCGTATACTTGGGGAGGGGGGGGGGGGAAATGTAATTAAAACGAAAAGCCACGATGACCACCTGCCAAAATGACCATTTCCCCAAGGCGTATGGCAGGGATGCTTGCCACCTGACGCGTGTGCGTTAGGCGGGTGGGGGCAGGTGCGAGGAGGGAAGGGCAGGTGCTCTCACTTACCTTAATGTCTAGCCACGTCTTGAAATTACATGTACATGAAAATATACAACCTCACTGTGTACGTTTTTATTTCTATCCAGATCCAGCTGCATGATTGTGTCTATCCAGAAATCTTCCACTCATTTACATTTAACAACAAATCCCAGACGCCATCTGCTCTAGCAGGATGTGTCTTCCTAGTTAATTTTATAAAATCTTGTTAAGAAAGCCAGCATACATTTAAAAAGTACAAAGTATTTTTATTGAGAAATTTCAAAATACAAGCTTTGATAATATCACTGAAGAATTTTATATTATATTTTATGTTATGATCTTTATTACAAAATTTTCTTTATTGAAGTCAGACCCTAACCATTTTATTTTGAGAGGGGGGTAACCCAGGAACTGTATAAAACTTATAAAATATCTCGTTATAGAATGATACTATTGGAGATCTCCATTGTGTACCGAGAACTGTATTATAGGATTCTTAGGAGTAGAAGAAGAAAATCATTTATTATAAACATAAATGAAGCTGCTTGCCTCTACTCAAGTTGCCATTAAGACACAGCTTAGCAATTCCATCTGACAAGACAATTATTAAGTACATGGCGTACATAAATATATACAGTTTTACATTATTCTAATATTCTTTCTTCTTCTACTATTATTTCCTTTATATTAAGTAAAATTGTGTTATAGATCAAATTGAATAGTAAAATAAATATAGCCGCGAAGTGTATATTTTTATTGAACTGTAAAGCCTATAAGACTAAATAGTATAATGTGTAATTTTAAAGTTGCAAGAACAATGTTTTAAACATGAAATTTTTTATTTCTATTTAATATGTTTTAAATAAAATTAAAATCCAAGTGTTTAAAGGGAGTATTTTCTGAGTGTTGAATACATTCAGATTGATTCAAAAGTCATGCAGAAGGCTTCAGTACTTTTGATTTACTGAATTTGATAATATTTTAGGTTGTGGTTGTTTAAGTTCTTGTCTACTTACATATCAACATAAGCATTGTTATCATAGCAACTATATCGATTTAAAATTATTTGTTACAGGCTGCCATCCTCCAGCAGACAGCTGAATACATATACCAGCTAGAACAGGAGAAAACAAGCCTGCTGTCACAGAACTGCCAGCTGAAGAGGCTCATCAACCAGCATGAAGGCCAACATGAGGCTAGCTCTGCCAAGAAAAGAAAAATAGAACCAACAAGTAAGTGATATTTTAAATGTTCTTCCTTATAATTCAGTTTGCTGAAATACTGTACATAGTATAGGGTGGCGCAGGGAAACGGGAAATTTTGAAAGTTATGTTATCAACACTGTAGTGCCGGCAGGTTTCCGGAACCGATGCGTAATCGTTGTGAACGAGTGGCCATTTAGTAATCATGCAGCATTATAATTGTAAATAATGACAGTTCAATATAATACGATTAAGAAGGTGACATTCCATGGCCTGCGAGCTCATCAGAGCTTAGTGTTTGTGACTTCTTCCTGTGGGGAGATCTCAAAAGTAGTGTATTATTCGCACACTTTATCTTGAGCTCTGCACTCCATAATGCTGAAAACCGTCCATATAAAGAAGGCCTCGCTTGAAAAAATGAAGATCGCGACCTGTCCCCAGTATTGCCATACCCAAAAACTTCCCGTTGAGGCATTCTTGAGCAACCGTCAATTTTTTTTATTGGTTTACATCATATTATTCTGAAAATGACAGAATAAATCCAGGGATATTAAAAGAACAGTACTGGTGTTGTGGAAATGGTCGATATAAGTGACAACGAAGTTAAAAATAAATATTCTTTAAACCAAGAAGTATCGGAAATCAGCGAAATAATAAACCAAATAAATGAAATGGAAGGAAAAGCAATTTAATGTGTTTCAAGCTGAATCTGTCGGAGAAAAGAACAAGTCAAGTTTTATTATTTCGTTGTTTTAATTGTGTTGTATTAATTACCTACAAACTTTCGCGAAAGGTATTTAGTTAAATTACATCAATTCAGGCATGTGAAACTGCGTATTCAAGTAGGCCTACATGTATAATGCTACGACTTTTAAACGATTTTCTATATTCTGAAGACCGGGAGAGAAATTGTCTAAATATACGTAAATATATTACTTTATTCATTTCTCCAGCGATATATTCTACTATAATATCTGAATCAATATAAAATCTTTAGTTTGGTAGCTAGAGTTGAAAGTGCTACAAATTACAGTTAGTTCCATTGTGTACCAGCATAAAACTAAACACGTTATATTTTCTGGTAATTGGCAACCCTTCAGAAACAACGTCAATTTCAACTCACAGCCTTCTGCAATAGTCACTCTCTTATACTGCATGCAATATCAGCTCCCCTCACCCCCACATTTTTTCGGCTCAAGATAAAGTGTGAGCATAATACCACTCACGTCCTGGAACTATCCATGAACTGAAACAGAACATTGAAGACTTATTCACTGCCATTCCCAGAGACATGCTAGACGCTAGAGTGAGCATTCGAGAGTTTCCGTAACAGGTTATTACAATGTGAACTCCAAAATGGAGCACATCTTTTCGATGTCACCTTTAAGAAATCAAGTGACAATATGTGACAGTTTGTAATAAAAACATAAATGGCATACTGTAAACATGTGCTTTCGTCAATAAAAATAATTTTTCCTGTATTTATTTGTGCAAATTACGTTACTTCATAATTTCCCGTTTCCCTGCGCCACTCTGTATATAACAGCTTAGGCTTTCATGGCCGGCGTTGAAATCATTAGAGAAGTTTTCCAAGCTTATAGGCCATAGTGACTGAAAAGTCATAACTAGGGCCAACATGAGGCTAGCTCTGTCAAGAAAAGAGAAATAGAACCAACAAGTAAGTGATATTTTAAATGTTCTTCCTTACATTCAGTTTGCTGAAATACCGTACATAGTATATAACAGCTTAGGCTTTCACGACCGGCGTTGAAATCATTAGAGAAGTTTTCCAAGGCCATAGCGACTGAAAAGTCATAACTAGATTTGGATGTTCATGACCTAAAAAAAGGTGGAAAATATGACTTGAAATATGCCCTTAAAAACCCTCAGCTCCAATTATTCCTAATATTTTGTAGACCTGGCCTATAAGATATGAACAATTGCATTAATTTTAAAATTTAAGTTATCTATTATTTTGACATAAACATTAAATTAATTAGTGATCTGCTACAAGTACACACTCATTCTATTTAGTACGTTCCATTTTCTCTTCAGTCTTTCTTTCTCTTCTTATTACATGAAGACTTCAGATATTGTAGATACTAGAGATGAACCCATGAGTTCTCAAAACAGTGAAGTAATAGTAAATTGATATTTTATTTTGGCAAGTTTGGTAAGCGACACCTAATATTTGTGCTCAGGCGTTGTGGTACCTCTCACTGCAGTCCCGGCAACTGTTAGCGAGTCATCAGATGAAGGTATCGGCAGCATGTCACCCGAGCCTGTTGCCATCATCACCAATGCCTCTGTGACTGCTGTTGCTGGACTGGACAATGCTGACCCCAGCAGGGAGATGATTGAGTTGAGAGTTCAACTAGACAGGGAAAGAAGACTGCGCATGCACCTGGAAGATCAGGTTTGTGAAATTGCTCTAATGTAATTAAGCCTGTAAATGAAAATTCTGATTTTAGTATAGAACATTGTTTACTAAATGCCCCATGACTTGCATTACTAGATTACTAAATTGATGTCTGTACCACCATCAGAACTGAACAGAAAAGTATATTGTTTTTAGAAATTACAGTAACAATTTTATTACATTGGTAAAACAGTGGTAGTCTGAAATCTATTGCATAGGTATACCTGTGTACCTACTCTTTATCTGTTATGTTTGCTGTGGGCTCTTAAATGTCACTCATGTTTACCCAGTTTCTAAGTTAGTGTTTATGGCGATTTAGTGCCGGTAGTCATAACTTCTTCCTATTAATCATAAAGTTCTGGGTTCAGTTCCCAGTCCAGCCGAGGGGAATTTTGTCTTTCACAAATATGTTTCCCCCTGGCCATCATGCTGCATTTAGTAAGTAAATATATAGTCTAAGGACCTCTTGGCAACTACATATTAATAAATCATTTAATCAGAATAACGCAGGCCGATGATCTGAGCTGCCAAACAGTGGGGGTTATATCAGATACCCTAACAGCATAGTGGTAGTGCTAAGAACTTAATCCAGTAATCAGAATGTAAACCAAGTTAATATAAATTTGTATCCAGTAGAATTTTACTAAAGTCAGTGGATCACTTACATTTATTGCAACCTTAAAGGGAGTGCACTATTAAATTAAATATGAAAATTAAAAGATACTTATTCTAGATCTGGTGTGGAATAAAACTGTAACCTAATTTCACAATACCAGATGATTTGAAATCTGACATATTATTATTGTTATTGTTAATAATAATAGTAAACAGCAGTTGGTAAAATCGGTTGTATATCTGAATTTGAATTGTGTGATGTAATTGTACTCTTGAAACATATGTCTAAATCCTTTTATTTTCTTTATGTGATTGCAGTTAACATTTCTACAACAAAGTGGAGAGCCATTGGTAGTAGCCAATAATTTGAATGCGGATGAATTGCAGGTGCGTTCACTGGAGTCACAGCTATACCCAGAGCGGATCCGTGAGATCACTCAACAGGTACATCTTCAGTACCACCATCAGGACATACTCGAGCACTCCACCCCTACAGTGACAGTGACAACATCTCAGAGAAGTCGCAGCAATCCCACCCCACCAGCCACTCCCATTGGTGCCACTTCCACCAACAATAACCTTCTTTCTGTTGCACTTCTTCAGGAAACTGCTGCAGCTGTAGCGCAACTGCAAGTAAGTTCATAAGTTTTGATCCCTCATGAGCTTACACTAGATTGCTAATGAATATGTAGGCCTATACAAGAAAAAACTCGTTCATTTAAGTGTTAAAACTTGTAATATAGTTTAATACATAATTTAGTAAATAATTTTCTAAAATTTGGAGTGGGGTCATCTGGGCAGTTCCAACAACAAGAAATTAAAAAGTGTATTCATGGTTTACATAGTACACTGATGCATTAATTAATATTACTTCTAATACTCTAGTATCAGTTCTATTATACACTGTGTTTAACAATTCGCAGGTGGGTGTGCATGGTGTGGTATGTCACATAATAGTAGTTTAGAGAAAATCAAATTTAAAAGTTTAAACATTAACCCAAAATCCTCTTTGGCGAAAATTGCGAATTATAATATTGATTTAGGCTACAATAAGAATCATAAACACCACCAATACACGTCACATTGTATAACGTATTATTTCAAGTCTTTTTACATAAATTTTTCAATGTGCCTTATTCATCTTCATCTTGAACCTTGGTAATGTCAGGGTGTACATCTCGTGCTGATCTAGATGTAGGAAACTCTTTGTAAAAATTGTGAAATACTGGAGAAACAAACTGCAGGAAGTTCAACAAATTCTCTTTCTTTTTCACAGCTATGGGAACAGATCCTTTATAGGCCAGATTTGGTTTCAAATTTGGAAACTTTCTTCTGGAAAGGACACCTGCAGGAATTTGCTTTTACTGAGAGATGTTTTATAGCTTAGAATGTATTTTTGGGATTAATTAAAATCCAGCCATTTAGCTTCTCTCCAGTTTAGATGATCTAGATCTAGATGATGAGAGGACAATATATTAGGATATTAGGATAGTTTTAAGAGAAGTAGGATTTGCGAGGGATGGTTGGATGGAGTTAGCACAGAAAAGGGTTGAATGGTGGGCTCAGGTAAGCGCAGCAATGAACTTAAGGGTTCAGTAAAATACCGTAGATAATATTCCTTTAGCTTATTTAGGAATTGTCTATTGCCATTGAGTAAGTAAGTAAGCTGAAAGTAATTTTACATTGGTGTTCCTCCACAGGGGATCTGGCTTCTTTATACTGAAGATAGAAGGGGGGAAATGGGGAGGAAGTTAAGACCTATACTTTTTAAACAAATTCAGTTGACAGAACACTATAAATGTAGTAGCCTATATTGCTTCACTATAAAAAGTTCCATTAAATCTTCCTACTAATTGAGTTTGCTGTTCACTGATTTACAGGTTTAAAGGAATAGATAAAATAGTGGGTGCAGCAGTTCTAAGAAAAGAGGACATTATAATATTGTGTACTGCTATAAGGGCTTATGTGCATTTCTGCCAGAAGGTTGAATATGCATCGTGCACTACTGATCCATTGTTTTGACAGCCTGTTGATAATTTATCTTATAATTGCAGGTGGTTTCAGCAGCCTCTTTGCCTCCTGTGGCACAGACCACAACCATTGTATCGACAAGCCCACCTAGAGTGAGATCACCCTCACCGATCCTTTCAAGCAGTCCAATTCCTCAGCTGGTTCAAAAAGTAGCACCAGATTCTCCATGCCAATCACCGGCTTTACCACCAATGTCTCCACCGTCTCCAGAGCCACCACGTCTGCCAAGTGTACTGGAGGCAGCCATTAAAGCAGAGCCCAAAGTTGAAGTAGAGCGCCTACCATCTCCAACCTCGGCATCAGATGATGTCACACCTCAAGCGAGGCGAGTAGTTTTTGCTCATTAATTTGTTGTTTTTCATTTCACTTTTAAATTGCGTTAATTTTGAAAAAGGTAATCCTTTATGGTATAATTTTGAAGAGAAGAACATGTGTGACATTTCAGTATAATTTGCAGAATCCGTGTTTTTTATTCGGTTTAGTCCTGGTGTAAAGATGCTGTTATGTAATGTATGAGTACTCTATGTTCCACAATTTTTCCTCATGTCTGACCATGCAATTTATTATGTACAGTTGTCTGAAACATTATTTTTATCTTTTGTAGTATTTTATTTCTAGGCTACTTAGCGAGAAAAGTGTAAAACTCAAAATGCACAGCTTTGCAGTACAGGTTTGCCTTTAAAAAAATTAAATTTTACGTTTTCAAAAAGCCAGATTTCACAAATGGTAAACACATATGCTGCTATCAAAGTTTTTATTTATTTATTTATTTAATTTTATTTTTTACCATTTCCACTTTCTCTCTGATGGCCAGTGTTTATGTTTTTGCCACCTTTTTTTCCTTTGCTGAATTCTTAATGGGGCTTTACAACAGCAAAATGGTAAAATGAGAAGGAATGTCTCGTAGCAGATAATTCTGTAGTGCTGTGTTATGACAACATACACGGTACCTGCAAAAATAGTAGATTTGAAAATGCATCGTAAACTACATGCCAAAAATCTGAAGGAACCGGATTTTTGGATGTTAACCTGTGCAATCAATTTCAGATTTCACTTTAATACCGAGTTACTACACACTATAGAAAACTATTCTTCTTCACCGTATTTTTCAGACTATAATACGACACACCCTAATTTTTAATCAATTTAAAAAAAAAAAAAAAAATACCATTTATATTATTAGATTGCAAAGCCAATCAAAAAAAATCCATATGAATACCTTTTATTTTTTTCATTGCAAAACTGGCTACTAATAAATATATGCTTTCTACCAAACTGTAGAACACTCCTTGAACAGCCTTATGTGGATTTATCTTATGTTGTCCATTTTTGGACTTCTTCCACTTTTCCTTGAACAGTTCTTTAATCTATGACGTAGGCCTGAGAAAGCTCGGTTTAGTTGGGAATGATACTTGGAAGTTTGATGCTTGTTTACGCACGGCATCAGCAATGTTGCTGCATCGTGCAGGGAGAAAGATACATCTCACAGAAATAATTTTAAGCAGGCCTGATCTGGGATTGTATAAAATTATCATGATTGCATGTTTTACTACTTATTATAACCAGGTCCATGTTTAGGTTCAGGTAAATGATTTTTTTTTTATAGGCAAAATATTGAGAACAGCCCTTCCGTAAAGAAAATATATACATATGCATTTCAGGATTTCTGATACAATAATTAAAAAGTGTACAGAATAATATCTGTAATTTGCTGTTGGTTTTTGTGTCTTTAACCCTCCACAGTACACTGTTGAAGGGTTTGCCATAAACTCTGATAAGTTTATATCTTCTGGAGATAGAAAATGATACAAAATTGAAATTACTTAATATAAAAAGCACAAACTTTGAATTCTAATATACTTTGTAATAATCTTCCAAAGTACTTTCCAATGTAAAAAAAAAATGAAGATATGTTATTCATTTTTAAAATTTTATGCATAATTTATTTGATACATTTTTACAGTTAATGATGTATAATGCCAGTTCAAAAATCCCAGTTTCTTCCCCTTTCTTCTATTTAATTAAAGTACATATCCTTTTTGATTGCTGTGATGTGCCAGCAGATTTTTCTTAGCACTGTCCTACATTACGTTGTTTTAAAAATACAACTGTAGGCCTACTTAAGTTGTGAATTGTCTCTTAGTAGGTTTTCAACAACCACTGTACCTAACAAATGTGTAACAATATTGTACATGCTTAACGTTGTTGTTATGTTCCATTGCAGATTGTACATGGCAAGCAGCACGTCACGGCAGAACTTGGAGACAATTGTGGAGGCAATCAGGCACCTGGAAGGTGATCACCTCTTCAGTGATGACCCATCCCCAAGGTTGCAGCAGCAGGAACCCACCCAGGAAGTTCCCCTTGCACTCACAACACACAACAAGCCCACACATCGTCTCCTTAAAGTGGAAATGAATCCATACCTCCAGTTCCACAGTTCGCCCCAGTCAACACAACAGCAGCGAACGGCTCTACAACAGCAGCGCCCAGGCGTCATAGTAGTTAAGCAGCATACGTGATCATGATGCACTGTCATTAGATAAAGTACCCTCCCCAGCAACCTTAACCCCTCAGAAATATCCTCAAGTATATCGTATTACTTGGGGTGACAAGCAACAGAAGCAGCTGATGTTGAAAATTGAGTGGTCGTAAAAAAAGACTGACAAAAATGCCATTTATTTGCTTTTGCGAGACTTACATTATGCTTTACTTTTGTTATTAAATCTTTTACTAGATCAAACTTCGTTCAGTATTACTCTTCAGTTTTGTGAACGGAAAATGTGCAATATGCAGAAGTCTTGGAGGTACTGCAAAAGTGTTCTGCACAGTTTTCCTGCTTAGCACTTATTTTTTCTCCTTGTACTTTAACTAAATTTTAAATAGACACCAAGAGTACACGTGAAGACTTGTACATAACCTCTCGGTTTTCAGCACAGAAGCGTTCTGCTGCACTCGTATTCCTATGAAAACAACACTAGATCTGATAAAGAAATGTGTATCCAAAGTGATCTTCCCTCTCGGCATGGGAGCGGGTAGAATGTGAAGATTTCAATAAACTGTGTGCTCCTTATATATATAATGTCTGGTGGTGTCACATTTTAAGAAGACCTCATGTATAAATGGTCTTGCTAGGATGTGTAGATACTGTTCACCCTTTTCATCAGTTCACATTGAACAAAAACAATTTGATGAGCTCGACAGATATGAGACTATCCTGCTATATGTGTGATTCAAGTTACAAAGCAAAACCCCCTATCTCCTATGATCCCAGTTTTGTTTGTGGAGTTATGTACAGTTGCATGTACTCGGAAGATATTACTTAAGCAGTATGGACCTTCCTATCCTTGAGTATGAAAGCAGGGGGTCATCTGAAGGTAAGACCAAATGCAAAATATTAAACTTTCTGCTCTAAGACAACCGAAGTGAGCTTACTTGGAAACTATTTGCAAAATTATTAATCTGAATTCTTTCTATCAAGTACAAAAGTATCTAATCCTTATCTGTAAGTCCTAGAATGTGACTTAGAGTGAAATTCTTCACATATTGGAAAATATTGGAAGATGACTAATACGATCCACAGTGAGCTTGCATGGTTTAAAGCTTCTGTCATAAACTCCCCAACCCCTACTATTGAATATTCTGCTTTTTGCTTCTTTTGCTTAACCATGTCTCGCTCAAGCAAATATGGACAACATTGGTTTAGATTTTTTGCAGTAATTTTAATCATTAGGGATCTGAGAGAGTCAGTGTTAAGTGCGAGGAGCAGCTACTTTATTTTTGAGGGTAAGAATGTTGCTTAGATTTTTATTGTTATTTAAGAAAAGAAAATCCATAAAAAAAATATATAGAAAAATCGAAAAGTAGCATTCATTTCAAAGTCATTTCTCTCCTTTCTTTGTAAATAGCAATTACTATTGTCGTATGTGTTTGTGATCCTAATTGTAATGGACAGAATTTGGGGAACGCCTAGCATAACTGCTATTTGTCCCAGTAAGTGATAAAAACTGAAAAAATAAAAAAAAATAAAAATAATAATAAGATAAAAGGCTCTGCACTAAGAATTGCCTACAAAGCCTCAGTTGCAATTTGCCCTTCTTGTTTTGAATTCTGTCCTCGTATATATATATATAAATATATTTTTTTTCGTTTGTTCATATTTCTATATATTATATGATATTTGCGTGAGTGCGATTCTGCTTGCGTGTAACTGTATACGTATATGACTTTTTTTTTTTTCGGAGCAATATTTGAGATGGCAGGCGATAGTTCACATCTGAGTATCATGTGTTTCTTTTTTGTTTGTTTTTCATCATTTTACATATTAGATCTATGTTGTCCCTCGAGCTAGTTTATATATGAGATCTAATAATTATTGCATAATAAGTACACTGAACTGAATGAGTGTGTGAATGGCAATTGCTGCAGTGTGAGAAGACTGACTGAGTGCACGAGTGAGTAATTGAGAAAATTGTAGCATTGCTATGTTAATCTAGATATAAAAATAAATCAGTTCCAACATGAGGGAACAGTACTGATAATTAGGTATTAAAAATATTATTATTAATTATTATTGTAATTTTATTATTGCCCTCTCTCTTGAAAGGAAAAAAATTTCCGTGTAGTTGGTTGGGAGTGGAGAGGAAGCGTTCAGTTTGTCTATATTTTAAATTAAAGTTCTGAAAAGCTTGGGGCTGAAGGAAAGGGAGAAGCTGCTTTCCAGCTTTGCCAGTTTTTTTATTTTGTTTAGTTTCATACATAAGAGTTTGAGACTTTGGGTCAGGGCAGTCATATTGTGTTTTTAACTATTATCAGTCATTGTAAAAGAAAGTTCCTTGAAGTATAAAGATAGTATAACTAACATTAAAGAACGATGGTTGTTGCATTCTTACCTAATAAAAGTGGTGTTATGAAAATTAAAGTGAGCATATTATTGTGAAAAGAACAAAACATTGTGTTCCAAAAAAAATCGAAGTTGACATACTTTTGATAACACAATAGCATAAGACCATCAGCAAGAGATAAGCTGGTAGTGTTTCTTAAAACTTTACTATGGACATCAGAAAACAGAACAGACAGAATAGTCTACGATCCACCATTTGATGTCAGCCTGTTTAAGATGTCTAGAAAATTCATCTCGGTAAATTTTGCACTTAAGGGCCCCTAGATTGGGAAATCACTATGAACACTTAAATATCGTTAAAATTACTTTGTAAAACCATCAAGGGTACATCTAATAAGTATACTACAATTTATAGTAGGATTCAACTACCATATTTATTTTTGAAAAAGAATGTAACAACTGTTGACAATTGTGTTCATATTCAGATATTAACAAATCTTTCATCATAGTAAAGATCTTTCCCCCTCCTCAAAGCTATGACAACATTTTTAGTGCAAAAATAAAAAAGAATCAACATGTTTCCACTACTATTCTCATTACATTATACAAAAGCATGTACACATATTTACTCCCCCATAATGGTCTCTTGTTTCTAGGATTGTGTTTATCCAGGAAACAGTATTTGTGTACCATCATCATTCACAATCTTGAATCAGTTTTTACTTTCATATATTACATAAAATTGTTAGATATGAACAAATCTTTGAATTTGTATTAATTATAATCCAAAATGTTACTGTTACTGTACATGCTCATATTTAATTAGATACATTAGTTTTGGAAAATATTTTAACTATATGTACACACAATTAGTTCACGTTTACATGTATTGGCACTTTTCGGGTATGAAGAAGTAAATACATGGATAATGTCTTCAGGTACAAATAATAAATCTAGTTTTACAGTTCTTTTCCAGCTAAAGAGAAAATAGAAATACTTGTCCACAAATTAATTTGTCTGTTTTAAAACTAAATTTGATAGTGAACAGTTTATGTTCAGGGAAAAAAAATCCCTCAAGGGCAGACCTGCTGAACCAATATGACACTTCTGTGTCTGCCTCACCCCACTTTCGTTGATTCATGTGTGTACATAGGCATATAGTTATTTTGCATTTCATAGCTACCGAACATATATGTTGGCTCACCTGCAATTTTTTTTCTGTATTAGCTTCCATGTAACATTAAATTCCTAGTATTGAACTACAAATTAATCACATTCTCATTTCTTAGTGAAACTGTAGCAAACTTTAGATAAGGCCATGTTCTGATATAGCTACATATGTAAATAAATAGAAAGATAGTGTAGTTTCAAATCTTATACTCGACTCCATTTAAAACTTGGTTTCCCCAAACATGTTTAAAAATTGATTGTTTCGATCTGGTATCTGAAATATCCTACAGACTTGTAAGTACCCAAGCTGGTGATGGTAGCCACACCACTTGAAATACATTCTTTGGAAAAGGAAATGAAGTTGAATATAAGATTCAATTCGATACTGTCTTTCTATTTATAGTATCTTTTTTAAGTGTGAATAACTCCACTGAAGATTGCACATAAGTAAATCCAGTCAAAACCAGTTATAAAGACTGAAGGGACAGCCATTTTACGGTCGTTATAGCTGATAGACGCACAAACTGGATTTTTCCCTGAACATTTCAAATCAATAAGTTTTATATTTTGAACTTGTTGCATGTGTTATAATAGTCACAAATGAAATATTCTCG
Organism: Ectobius pallidus; assembly: GCA_964059195.1. Taxonomy (NCBI): domain Eukaryota; kingdom Metazoa; phylum Arthropoda; class Insecta; order Blattodea; family Ectobiidae; genus Ectobius; species Ectobius pallidus. The sequence continues at coordinate 72,978,327 of CAXKWD010000010.1, read as the reverse complement.
TTCCAGTCAATGTATTACAGAAATGTATCACAATACATACTGTATACATAAATTACTGTATGTACTCTCTTACAGTAAATGCAATACTGTAAATTATGAAGGCCTACACTTTCTCCTGTTTCTCTTTTTTACACTGTACCTTACACACCTTTTTATCCAAGAAAACTAAACTCCATGGCACTACATCCCAGCATGCTGACAACCACGGCCATTCATGGTGGTTTCTGTGACTGGAGCTGTTACTTCTCTATCAAGTAGCTCCTCAGTTTGTATCATGATTCTGAGTGCACCCCGTTACAGACCTCCCAACGTTAGAAAAATCCAAGGAGGTACCGGGGATCGAACCCAGGCTTGCAGATCTGTAGTCAGTGATGCTAACCACGAGACCATGCAGGCTGTCTTTATCCAAGAGGTAGAACAGTTGAAGTGGGATTGCCCATCTGAAGAGCAAATTCATTGGCTATTGCTTGCAGAATAGGTCCTGTGATCAACATGTTGATTTTTAGAGGTTTTTGTTTGGTCCTCTCCACATTGTAGAAATCATTGACTGTTATACACCCAATTTCTTTGTGGTGCTGACATTTGTTTCACAGTTTCCTAATCGCCATATTATGTGACTTCTCTTCAGTATTACACTTTCCTTTTCTTTAGTGAGGTTTTAACAGCAAAGCTTTCCTTGACTTATCAGATATACTGATTTGAAATCCACAATCTATTGAAAATAAGCGTTACATTGTTGATGGCAATCCCAAAAATGTGAAAGATACAACATTGGAAGTTATACCAATACATTCCTCCGAAAGTGTTATAAAAATATGTAGTTTTATGTGATATGTTGCAATAATTGAGGTTGTATTAAGAGATTTTTAAATACAGAGTTTATATGAAATTTAGACGAAATGGGACACTGTTATACTCTATATCTTGTTACAAGCGATGTTATAAATGGTTTTGACTGTATTTACATAGTGTGTCTATAAGAACTATAGACTATAGAAGAACTTGACCTAATGTACTCGACTTAAGAATAGTGGAGTGGGGCAATGGAAGTGCAAATCCTGGTCTGATCAAATAATTTTGAAAACCAAAACCTTTACACTTTGGAATACATGGTATCTATTTTACGGTGATATAGTGAGGTTAATTAGTGACCTTGCAAAACAACATGAGTAAGTACAGTAATCAGATTGTTTCCTTTCATTAACAAATGTAATGATTGGCTCCCTTACCACCCCAAGTTTAATTACTGTGATGTATTATATATAATTATTAATGATAAGGAGGATTAATTGTACTGGTATCTTTGCTCAAAAAGTTCTGGTCTAGAGACTATTATAAAAAATGGAAACTTTCCCCACTACCTAGGTAGTTGTAAACATATTTCATACAATGGCTGGCTACGAGTCTGTCCACATAGATAGTTTGGCAGCAGATTGGATGACATTAGTTCCAATAGACTGGTTGTGCAATTTATTCCTGAATATGGTGAAGTGGACCTCGATAAAGTTGTGAGATTTGGACTCCTAAATACATGCTTCTGGTGTACTGTGAGTACTAATAGATAAGTAATGGGTCTGTGTATAGTGGTAATTATTTGCTATAAAAAGACAAGGCAATACATTTAACTGCTAATGTAAAACCTTGATTTATTTGTGGTAGATTCGCCTTGAGGATACAGAGATTAAATCCTAGAATCTGAAGAAGGTGTGGTACATTTGAAACCTTTATTCATTATTTTTAAAAGAATTTGTTTTCTAAGTTGAGTTTCAGTTACTTTCTTTTGAGTTAGCTACCAGTTCTATCTGTTGAATAGCACCTTCCATGATTCGATTAGGATGTGCTTTAGTGTTGCATTTTCTTAAAAGTGGTCATTACTGGTCTTAACCAGTAATGCGGGATATACAGTGTTGATAAAATAGAGCCACTTTAACTAGTAACTTATGAATCTAAAATGTGGTAACTCTGCCTTGTCAGTATCAAAGTTTTAAAATATTAATAATCAAATATATTTTGACCCACTTGTGGTCATCTTCAGTGGTAGAATTTTTAAAAAGTTAAAATCATGGCGACATCAAACCAACATGGTGTACAGAATGTGGCTGGGTCTGGTATGTGGCCAACACAGCCACATTCTGTATACCGTGTTGGTTTGATGTATCCATAAAATAGGATGACCACAAGTAGGTCGAAATATAGATATATATGCATATGCATTCATGTACCACAGATTATTGTCTGTTGGACACCACATGATAATATTATAGTAGAACAATTCTTCTGACACTGGGACTTGAACCCAGGACCTTGGGCTGTCCAAAGGTCCTGGGTTCAAGTCCCAGTGTCAGAGGAATTTTTCTCCTATAATATTATCATGTAGTGTCCAACAGAGACAATGAATGCATATGGTACTTGAATGCATGTGCATGTGTCTATCTTGAATGTTACTGTACAATAACGGTGGAAGCCCGGTCACAAAATCACTAATTAGTGTGCCTCACAGTACTGCATATGACATAACTTGTCTGTCAGTGAGGTAGACCATTAAGGGCAGTCAGTCATAGGAGAGAGGTTCTATCTGGCGCTGTGAATTGTACTCTGGTGTAGCTCAGTTGGTAAGAGCATTGGCATGGATAGCCAAAGGTCCTGGGTTCAAGTCCCAGTGTCAGAGGAATTTTTCTCCTATAATATATTTGATTTTTAATATTTTAAAACTTTTATATTGACAATGCGTTTTTACTGCATTTTTAGATGCATGGTATAGTCAGTTAAGGAAGAAATGATTTGTGTTCAAGGAGTGGTAGTGGGTGGTAATAAACTGCAACAAGAATTTCCTTTTCCCATTTTTTTTCACCCACTAAGAAATACATGTAAACCTAAATTGACTTCTATGAAGTAAAACTGTGAAATATATAACTCTTCAGTAGTTTTTATTGCTATACTTTATGTGTTCATGTGAAATACAGTTGTATTTATCAGAATGAAGTTATAGAAAGGCAACCTTTTCTTTCCAAAAATAATGTCATAAAAGTCTAAAGTATAAAGTGGCATATATTTTATTGAGTACTATTGTTCAAGATGTGTATATGTGTGGGTGTGTATATATATACACACACACACACACACACTGTATATATCTTTTGCACATCTTTGTAAACATGATATGGTTAAGTTTTTCATGATTTTGTTACGAAGGCATTAAGGTAGCCTCTAGGCAGCTAATTGGCGAATCTACCATTCATTGTATTGCTTGCAGTACATCCCCATCTCTGTATGAAGCACAATTAGATTTGGAACTAGTGGAGTCTTTTTATCTTTCAATACCAATTTGTTATCTTGCACATTGTAAAACTTTTTGTTTGTTTTTTGTAAATCTGAAAATAAGAGCTGTAGTTAACAGCAAATATATTTAAAATCTTCAATATAAGAAAGGGATGAGATTTTTAATAACATTTTTGTTTAATTCATTTTTACACTGGTATATACAAAAAAGTTAAAATATAAAAATACATCAACAGAGATCTCTAGAATTATCTTACAGATTGGTTGTATTCGACACAATTCCATGTTATTATATATATAGTGAAATTCTAGTTTTTTGTTTTACCCACATTTATAAGCGAGCTATATATAATTTTATGTAGTTCATATGTTATGTGGCATTGTAACAAATTGTTAGATTGTCTTTGCATTTTTTATGTAATGTAGTAATACTTGCCATGAACATCTATCCTTTAGTTTTCTCCCTGCCTTTTTTTAAGTTTCATATTTGTGGACTGGGATCACTGACGCTATTTCTTCAGTATTTTTTTTTTTTTATCTACATTCAAAACATTGAGGTTTTTTCATGTGACATCCATGCGCAGTAGGTGAACCATGAAGTCAAGAAAGCCAGACACAGAGCAGTTAAACTCTACGGAATTTTTTGTTTTTGTTTATTTGTTCATATCAGTATATTAGTCATAATAGAACTGTGGGTGTTTTCAACTGCTGTTGTTAAACAGCTTGTTTTTATGTTATGAATGTAGCTCAGATTTACAGGCAATATAAACCAATATTTCACACCCCTAGAACATGATTTATTTCTGATGCAGAACATTGATACCCAGGCAGTATATTTGATCTATAACGTGTATAATTTAGATTTTTTTTCTTTCTTCAGATTTTTTTCAGGAATCCACTGAAGTTAAAATATTGTGTCAATTTTTTTATAAACTTAAGATAAATATTATTCTTTAACTTTTTAATTAGGAATTACTTTTTTCTCTTGTTTAATCTTCTACTGCCTGGACATCATTATATTTGCATTTCAGTCATAGAGAAAATTGAATATTTTACAATCTCTTTTAACATGTTATTACTGTTAGTATTTCTTGTAATTTATACAATTCTTGCAAAACTATTTTCCAACCTTAGGTTCACTTCATCATTAAAGAGAGGAAAAATTGTCTTGATATTAGTACATGAGTGAAGGAAACATAAAAGAGCTTTATTTCATTTTTATCTCTGTAGAAGTTATTTATCTATTATTTATTATCGTGAATTTTGAAAACATTTTATTTGAATGTTGAAATATTGGTATATATTGGAAACTAGCTGAATCGGCACAATTTGCCATCGATAAAAGAAAAAAAGGCAGAGAAGGTTTTGGAAGCTTTTATGAATAATCCAGTTACTGAAATTTTGTTCGTTATTTCTAGTCCAGTACTCTGAATTATTTCTGATAGGGATGGAAAAAAGAAAAAGAGAAAAAGTCTTGGTAAATTGTAAAGATTGGGACCACTGTCCACCATATTGTGCCGTGAATTGTGTAGCCACAGCTTGTTTTCTGTAACTTTGAAGCAAACTTTGAAATATTTTATAAACCTCGCAAGTCTGACTGCTTTTGGGTATCGAAAGAAATGTGCAGAAATGGTTGCGCCTAGAGAAGTACAAATCAAAAGAGGTGTTCGCACTCACATTTATTTCGTTGTCTCAATTTTGTGGCTTTTATTTGTGTTGCCTGTAAAAACATCAGTGACTCTTAATTAAAAAAAATTACATAAACAAAAGTAGTTAGTATTCTTCCATCTTATACATTCCATAGAATTGATCCATATACCTGTCAGCCCTTTAATTCCTTTGAAACCTGAACTAATCAATGTCATTTTTATTTCTCATTAGTGCAGGCAAGAATCCCCTAAGGAATGGAATTCAGTTGGCAGAGCTAGCGTATGGCTGTAATATTTTACAAGTGAATACCAGTATGTCCACATTCTGGAAAGTCAGGGAAATTGAAATCGGCCAGTCTGCTGTAACCCAGATTGTGTAGCAATTTTCTTTTCAGTATATGAGGGCATTTCGTATTTTTGTTATGGGGAGGAAGGAGACTGGATTTAGTTTTTTTGTTGTTTTGTTTTGTTTCTGTGAACACCCTGGAATACACACAGAAGGAATCAAGAGGGAGAAATACCAACTTTTTATGTGGGTGTTCAAGCATAACCACTACTGCAGAGACTTATCGATGGCACTTTACTATCAGTTAATTTTTACTCTAAAACTTATTTTCAGCCCTTTTCATCTTCTAGGTTGTATCATTGGGCATACCTGAACCAATGGAGGATTGATGCACAGATGGTTCATGTGAAGCAAATCCTGAAATAGTGTTATTAAAAAAATCCACTTTAATGCCTCTGTTGTTTAAAGTACCTCTAAATTAAGGCTTTTCATTTTATATCCAACTTCTTAGATCAGCATAATTTAAATAGTGGTTATCAAAGTCTTTTTCTCTTGCCCTCAGACTGTACTAGTAGATACGTTGTTAAAATAAATACTTACAAATTTTTAAATTGTCAATTAAAGCTTTAAAATAATGAACTATTTTGAAAAAATCTTCATCATGAGCCAGATCTGGCAAATCCATGCAATATCACTTTTACACATTTTGTTCTCAAAGTCAGATTTTCTACTTTATTTATGAAGCATGGGGTGATCGGAAATTTCATAACTGAATAAAGTTTTGACATGATAAGACACCTTACATGTATACTTCACAAAGCAGGATATAAGGTGGACTTTTTATTTTAACTCTACAGAGCTGATAAACTGAAACTGGTGGTGGGTCATTTTGCAGGCTAATTAAATGTTGTATTACAGGTTTTTTTCAGCTAGCAGTGAACGTGCAATATGATTTAGGGAAAAAAGTTCTATGGATTTTTAATCTTGTTTCTTTTGTTACAAAAGGCTTTCTTTTGACAGAAACTAAGTTACTTCCTATTCCTAAAAGGAGCCTTAAAGGGATCTTACAAGTCATTAAATAACATAGAAAATAAATAGGTTGACCATATGTACAGTTTTGAACGGAACAATACCGTTATTTTCATAATTTTTGGCCGTCCGATCTTTTAATTTTGTACCATTTTTAATAAAAAAAAAAACTTATTATACTTGAATATGTCAAGTGCAATTTATTATTCGTAACTGCATACTTGGATAGCAAACTTCTGTTCTCATCAGATCTTATATGCTTGTTGGCAACAAGTTTTCGTTGTGAACCAGAATCCTATAGAAGAAGTGTCAGTCTTTCATTTGAACATTTCTTGGAAAACTATTTTATAATTTTTTCAAAATAACTTTTAAATTTGGACTTTTTAAAATTCAGTGTGTATACAAACTGGTGGCTTTGTTACTGAATCTCAATGGTTTGAATTAAACATATTTTGGGTTAAAGTTTTAAAAATATGCTTGCAATCTCAAAAAGACAGAAGTGCAATTTTAATGACAGTGTCCAGAAATAATTAAAATTGATCACAATGGACAAACAGTGTAGTGATGGAAGAAAAGTGGAATGTCAACAATGTAATGTCCATTTTTCTGTTGCCCTGTTTTTACTATCCCAATGTCCCGTACATGACTCGAGGAAATATGGTCAGTCTAAAATAAATAAAATCAGGTAAACTGATATAACAAAGTGCTAGTATGTTTTTTTTTAATCAGATATGATTGCAGTTATGATATGCAGAATACAAAAAAAAAAGTCAAATTGGCCGGTTTCGGGATTTCAGCCATGGAACTCCAGAATGTGACGCCAAGACGTTACCATCTCAGCCACCTGGGTCAGTTATGGGATAAGAGCATTTAAAGCAATAGTGTTGTCATAGCTAACTGTATTTTAATTGCCAAAGCCTTAGAAATCACAGTAAAACAAAAGGTTATGTTGTCAAGATAACTGATTTTCATTTTTTTAATAAATTCTTTCGAATACGTATATTACCATAAAATAGGCACTAAATTGAGCATAACTCCGAAACAGGTCAACCGATTTTATTCAGTATCAATAGACGTCTTCCCATGGTCATTATAAATGTGTATACCAAGTTTCATAAAAATCCGGTAAAATGTTTTTGAGTTACCGCGTCTTTAAAATAGACACTAAATTGGGTTTTACTACGGTACTGGTCTACCGATTTGGTCCAATATCAGTAGACGTCTTCCCATGTACATTATAAATGGGTATACAAAGTTTCAAGAAAATCCAATAAAGCATATCTGAGTTATCGCGACTTCTTATATATTAACATAAAATGCACTAAATTGGGCATTATTCCGGTACTGGCCAACCGATTTGGTCGAATATCAATAGACGTCTTTCCATGGATATTATAAATGCGTGTACAAAGTTTCATAAAAATCCGAAAAAGCGTATTCGAATTATTGAGCCTTTAAAATATACACTAAATTGGGTTTTACTCCGGTACCGGTGAACCGATTTGGTTCAATATCAATAGGGTTCTTCCCATGGACATTATAAATGTGTTTTCCAAGTTTCATGAAAATCCAAAAAAGCATATTTGAGTTATGGTGCGTACAGACAGACGGACAGACATTTTTTCGTCCACCACACAATCTCATAAAGTACCATACTGGCACTTAATAATTCATAAAAAAATATCACCTAAAACAAGCTAAGTTCTGTGTAAAGAATTCTGCTGAATTATTTTATGTTCTAAGATTGCATTAATTTTTACAGAATTAACTGTTTTTAAGTATTTATTGCATTAGGTTGTTTTATTGGTTATTTCAGTAAGTGTGGGGCCCAATATTTTCCCCATTTGGTTTTTGGACTCAAATTTATGAAGAGGTGGATCTGAAGGAGACTATTAATACAAAATATTCATAGTCAGTTGAGTGCTGCATTGGTATTTTGTGGAGTTATGGAAAACTACCCATAAGGATCTGCAAATAGGCTTGCTGCAATGAGTGCAATGACCTAAAAGAACTAAGTGCAGTTTTTATAGGATTTTCTAGACCCCAGAAAAAGGTATTTCAGAATATCTATCCGTTCTTTGTGTATGCCTGTTGTGGATAAACAGGGTTTTGAATTTATTACCTTTTCTCTTTTTGCACTGACAATTTTTTTTTCTGTTACTAACATATTAAGGGTATTTTTCAGTAGCACTTTTTTCAAAATCTATTGAAATTTTGGAACTTGTAACCATAAGAAATAATATAGAAATTACTTGGTGGGTGTTTTTCTCATATCCATTTTAGTTTTTATCAGTGATCTGACCTCGGTAGAGCATGCATGAAAAATGAATGTAGTCTAGCTGTAGAGTTGATTGAAATGCATGTTTTGTATAAAACTTATTTCTTCATAAAGTTCACAGCTATCAAAATAATAATGAAATCAGTATATCTTCATTGCATAGTCTTAATAGACATTTTATGAAAATATTTCATAACACTATTTTTTAAAAAGTGCATAGTAACATTGAATTTATGAAAATGTGTGTACTGAATTCTCTGTGTGTTCTCTGTGTTTAGAGAACTTTCCATCAAGGAGAAATTTTTTTATTTATAAAAAGAACCAACTCATGAACATTCAGATGATGATTAGGTTAGCTCATATCAGCAACTTAGATATTTTTTTTCCCTACCTATGAAAATAATACCGTAGTTTCCTTTCGAGGGTTGTTGGGGCATTGGGCTTACTTCCTGCTCCTCTGCCCTCTCTTAGATAATAAGCATACCTAAATTAGTCTGTGGCCCTGAAACCTCCTCCCAGCAGAGCAACAGTATATATACAAACAACCAATACATACATAAATTTAAATATGCAATTCTTAATTCATTTCCAAAATTAAAACATATGGTGTAGGCGTACATTCTTATCTGATCTCTGAAAAGTTTTGAATTATATATTTATTAATTTGTTACTCAATTACCCTGAGCATGAACTTTGGTCTATTCAGGGTATTGTGCATGTGTATATGGTAGGCTATATTATGCATGCAAGAAATAAATTTAATAAGTTTAGTATTTGATTTGTGTATGGAATGAAACTGGGCAGATTCCTTAATATTCCAAATTAAACCTTACATCTAGCAACCCATCTATAACAAAAGAACTCAACATACCAACTTAAATGGTTTGTTGTGTTTACATTTTAGAAGTATGATTTCCTGACTTATTTCTTCCCCTTCAACCTGCTCTTTATGTAGGATCTTGCTGTTTTCTGCTTCTATTATAAGTATTGATCCAACAATATTTTATATTCCCGATCTTTCACTTACCAAGGGTGTGTTACTATACTGAAGTAACTGTCCAGCACCTGTTGCATTCTAGTTGTCATGGCAACCAAACACTTTATTATGAGATGTATATGTTATACAATAAACAATAAAATTATACAATCTAAAGGTTATATGGGTTTTAAAGACAGGTAGAGTTTTTGTGAATGACAGTGATTCAAAGCATTAAGTGATACAAACTAAATACAGTATATGATTTGTGTGGTTAAGGAAAGAAGAAGAATGTGTGATTACTGGTGAGATACACATAACTAAGAAAATCCATCCTGAAAGCTAAAGCAGGAATAAAGAGTGTTCTTGTCACAAATACATTTTCATGAAGATTTATTTAGTGAATGGTATGTGTTTATATACAGAAGCTTCAGAAATAGAAAGAAATTGAATGAAATCTTTGTCATTCTATAATTTTATATAGGAAGAATATTTGAAATCAAAGATTTATAAAGGACTATTGCTATTATTCCACCTAATGGTTTACCTGAAGTAATCTGTTGTATTTAACTAAAAATTATTATTGTGTTGGTTCACAGAAACAAAATAAAAGATATTTGCAATTATGTCGGAGATGAGCTACAATAGTTTAAAAACTGCCCACCATATACGAGAGAGTGAGGAAAAGAAAGCTACTGAAAGGAAGAGACAGATACTCTATCTAATTCTTCAGTATCTGAAAGATGAAGGATATTTCACAACTGCCCAATGCTTCAGCAATGAAGCCCGTCTTGGTGACCAATATCAAGTATGTGACAATATAGATTTGAGTATAGTTGTCCAGGATTTTGAAACATACTATAATCTGAGATTCAAGAAATTTCCTAAAATTTGCAAGAAAATAGTAATTGATGAAAATAAGAAAGGTTTTATAAAAACTCCGCAGGTGGAGAATGAAACTAATGAGTCATCAAAATCAAGAGCAAGCCAAAATGACACACAGAAAGAAAATAAAATACATGTCACAAAGTCTATGGGTAAAACTGACAAGAGGACTAATCAAAAGTCAATTAAAAATGGGGGATCGCTGTCAGATTTTAATTTAACAGTCCTACCTCTGACAAAAAATGGATTTGTAAATTCCCAGCTTGTTGATAATGACAGCGAAGATAATGTAACTGATAAATTGTTTAAACCACTCTCAGGTTGCTTTGAATATAACACTGAATGGAGAGAATTTGCAGAAGTTATTTCAAGAGAAATATGCGTTATGAATCCAAATGTACGCTGGAGTGACATAATGGGCATAGCAGAAGCAAAACGTCTTTTAAAAGAAGCTGTTGTGTATCCAGTGAAGTATCCTGAGCTTTTCTCTGGTGTTTTGGCCCCATGGAAGGGACTTCTTTTATATGGTCCACCTGGAACTGGAAAAACATTGTTAGCTAAAGCTGTAGCCACTGAATGTAAGACAACATTTTTCAACATTTCAGCAAGTTCTATAGTGAGCAAATGGAGAGGGGATTCTGAAAAGCTTGTAAGAGTAATGTTTGAGTTAGCGAGGTATCATGCACCATCTACGATCTTCTTAGATGAGATAGATGCCTTAGCATCTCATCGTGATGGATCTGGAGAACATGAAGGGTCTAGAAGACTGAAAGCAGAACTTCTTATTCAACTAGATGGACTAGCACATAGTGATGACCGGGTCTTCCTCCTGGCAACTTCCAATCTTCCCTGGGAGTTGGACGCAGCTATATTACGTCGTCTAGAGAAGAGAATCCTGGTAGATTTACCAAATACAGAAGCTCGAGAAGCAATGATTAATTATTATTTGCCACCTGTACTTTCAGAAAATCCTGCATTGTTTTGTGCTTTGGACTATGAAGCTCTGGCACAAAAAATGACTGGTTATTCAGGTTCAGATATCAAACTTGTGTGCAAAGAAGCAGCTATGGATGCAATGAGGGAAGCCTTTAACATTCTTGAAAGACCTGATGGTGACAAAAGTTTTCCAAATCTGAAATTGAAAACAATAACAACAGAAGATGTTGAAAGAGCTCTAGTCAACACAAAACCTTCTGCTGCACATCTTGTTCCACGCTTTGAGAAATGGCAACAAGAGTTTGGCTCTTGTTAAAAATTTCGAAATATTGTTGTGCTGTGGAAAGGAAAATCTCTGAAAATGTTTATTTCATACTTAGTTGAAACACTATTTTGACAGGATGATCAGTAATAAAAGTAAAGTAGTTTAAAATCATACTAATGTCGGTACAAACATACAGCTCTTGGGCTGTATGCAGCTTAAAATGTTATAAATTAAGATTGATGCCACACTTGATGTTGCAAAGATGCAAGAGTTTGTATCGTAGTTCATACATCTGTTGTTCAAAAAGGTTAAAAAAATTACCTTGCAGAAGATGGTTATATCGCTTTTATAAAAACAGGACAGTTGGTGTTTTCTTGGAATACTGACGGGATGGTCGGGAGACACCTAAAAATCAGCACTGTCGGAACTGTCCTGGTCAAAATGGAATGTATTGTCACTTTAAAAATGGAAGGGATGATGACTATGACTCGTCCAAGACTCTTTTAGGTATGGATGATACTGTGGAGATCTTCCATTTCCTCTATAAATAAGAAAAAATTACATTAGCTAGATAGTCCACATCAGATTCGATTTCTTCTTGATTTATCTGATTTTGAAGATATATGGCATAATACAAAGTTATTGATTCATCATCAGTACCATGGCATCTATCATCTCGCATCAGAATTTGATGAAATTTTACAGTTAAGTTCACCTTAATGCATCAAAATGCCTTGTAGAATTTCAAGTTAAAATAAAGAATGACATAAGAAAGTATGGCAAAAGATTGTTATTTGCCACCTGTTAACCCGTTGCTATGGCAATGGCTGCAGAAAGCTTGTCCGAGCTGGCATTGCACTGTTTCATTGAACTGTTATATAAGTATTTTCAACACTTCAGGTTATTTTGCCTAACAGGAGAGCAATAAGGTGGAAATTAATTTCCCATTGAACCATGATTTGATTTGATTTGATTTTGATTTGTTTTTGAACCACATCAAAATGCGGCTATCAACATACATAAATTAAGAGAGAGAATGAAAATGGACAACAGAATTATGTCGAATAGCAGTATAGTGTATAAATTTAGAAAACAACATCAATATTAACTTCAAAAAACTCACTAATAGAATAAAATGGATTATCCGCAAGCCAGTCTCTCAGAACAGTCCTAAAGCTGTTTAATTTAACTGAATGTGCAGTTTTGGGTAAACTATTGAACAACTTAATACCCAAATTATTGCACCACTTCTTTGTTTTAGTTAATCTTGTACTTTGTGTCATTATGAGGTAATTATTCCTAGTGTTATGTTGGTGTAAATTATATTGAAAATTTTGTTAATGGAGATTAGACTTAATATTTATCAAACAGTTGAAGATATATTGATTGACTACAGTGAGAATTTTAGAGTTTTGAAACAATGGACGACAATGAGCATCATACGATGCACCAGAGATGATTCTCAAAGCCTTTTTTTGTAGTAATAATACTTTATAGATATCTGCACCACTACCCCAGATATGGAGGCCATACGAAAGTATAAACTTACTGTGAAAAAAAGCATTATAAGACATCTTTAGATGGTGCTTAGATACATTATTTTTTAGATGGCTCAGTAGGAAAATTAAAATTCAGTTACAACACATTGAAATCATTAGGACTCTATTCGTATGATACGACCACTTTACAAAGCTCTTTCTTCCTTAATTCGGGGCTGTGATGAAGAATTTTGATTAAATGTATTTCTCATTTCATGTATTAAAGGTCTCTAAACTTAAATAGATGATTTTTCACTTCAGACCTCGATGAACCATTATGGCATAATGGTCAATGCTTCTGGTTTAAGAAGCCAGAGATCAGAGTTCGAATCTCGGTCAAGATGTAATATTGTAGGTTACAAAAAGAGTCCCGATAGGTAGGTAGGGTCACAGCCCGGCAATCTGGGTCACGGTGGTGAAGCCAGCCTTGCGCTATGCCGCCATCTTGCCTCACCTGAAGACACTCATTGAACTACACGTAATTCAATGGGAAACTATCGCGAGAATGTGTAGATGTAGATGTAGATGTCTCGTTCTGTAGATCCTGTGTTGAGCAGGGCTCAAGGATATAGAACACGTCAGATAAAAACATACATGCATGTTATAAAAAAAAACATGATACAAGAATTGTTATGTCACACTTACTCAAGCTGAAAAGAAATCATCCATATTGTAGAAGGTGTGAGTTACTAAATATTGCTTCAGAGCTCTTTTGAAAGATTTGCATTTGCTTTTAATACATAGTGATTTAATCTCTTTTGGAAGGTTATTGTATATTTGTATTGCGGAATAATAAGCACCTTTCTGAAAAAGTTTTAATGAGTTAGCTGGTCTATGTAAATCATTCATGTTTCTAGTAGTACGCCCGTGTATACTGTGATTACTTTGAAATTTATCAATATTATCTACCATGTAACACATAACAGAGTATATGTACTCTCCGGTGAGAGTGAGGACTTTTAATTTTTCAAACAGCGGTTTACAAGATTCTCGTTTTTTCTTTCCACATATTATTCTTATTGCTCGCTTCTGTAATCTAAATATTTTTTCCCTATGTGCCGAGTTACCCCAAAAAATGATTCCGTACCTCATAACAGAGTGAAAATATGCAAAATATACCGTGAGTAATGCGTCCTGTTGTAATATATCATTCAAAGTTCGTAGCGCAAAACATGCTGAACTTAGCTTAGAACTTATCATTACAATGTGTTTCTTCCAGTCAAGATTTTGGTCAATTTGTAGTCCTAAGAATTTTATGTTGCTAATTTCCTCTATGATTTGTGTTTGATAATTGATTACAATGTTTGAGATATATCTATTTTTTGTTCTAAATTGAATAAAGTGGGTCTTATCAATATTAAGTGACATTTTATTAGCTTGAAACCAAGTATTTAATTCGTGAAAAGTCTTTGTAGCTAGTCTTGCTAAATCTTCTTGTGACTTTCCTGTTACGAGTACACTAGTATCATCTGCAAAAAGCAATGCCTTTGATTCGTCACTTAAGTTATCTGGTAAGTCATTGATGAAAATTAAAAAGAGCAAAGGTCCCAGTATCGATCCCTGAGGTACTCCATTTTTAACAGTCCCTAATTTTGATTCATTTCCATTTATTATTACCTTTTGAGTTCTATCAGACAGGTATGATTTGAACCACTTTAGTGTTATATTATCCAACCTATAGTGTTTCAGTTTTTGAAGTAGAATTTCATGATTTATACAGTCAAACGCCTTAGCTAGGTCACAAAAAATTCCTAGGGCATGTTTCTTTTTATCTAACGCTTCCAATATTTCTGTAGTGAGTTGAAATGTAGCATTATCAGTGGACATGCCACTTCTAAATCCAAACTGAGATGGTGTAAGAATGTTATTCAAATTAAGATAGTGTATTAAGCGGTTGTACATAACTTTTTCAAAAACTTTTGAAAATGAGGTTAGGAGTGATATAGGTCTATAATTTGATGGAACATTTTTGTCACCTTTCTTAAAGAGGGGCTTAACAATAGCATGCTTTAGTCTTATTGGAAATATTCCACTTTTTAACGAACAATTACAAATATGACTAAGAGGTTTACTAATTTCAGATGAGCAGCTTTTTAACAACTTATTACTTATCTCATCCCATCCAGAAGAGTTTTTGCTTTTGAGTGACTTGATTATATTTTCAATTTCTCTAGAGGAAGTTAATTTGATTTGAAATGTATGGTTCTGGACTATAGGTGTTTTAAGTAGGTCTGCTGCATTAATGCTAATATTAGTTGTAGGAATACATTTCTCTGCAATGTTTATAAAGTGATTATTAAAAGCATTTGTGATATCTGATACATTATCTAGCTTTTTGTTCTGGTATGTTAGTGACATGCAATCATTGTTTCCCTTTGATCTCCCTGTTTCGTTTTTAATTATATTCCATATAGTTTTAATTTTATTGTCTGATTTATTAATTATTTGTGAGAAATGCCTACTCTTTGCCTCTTTAATTACTTTCTTCAGTGTATTGCAGTACATTTTATAGTGTTCTTTATGAGCTGGGTTGTTACTGGTTCTACATTTTAAATATAGCTCTCTTTTGTTTCTACATGATATTTTAATGCCAGTGGTTAACCATGTTTTATTCCTTACATTAGGTAAATTAGCAGTTTTCTTTTTTGGAAAGTTAGTTTCAAAATGCCGCAACACAATATTTAGGAATTCATTTAATTTACAGTCTACTTTGTCATAGGAAAATATAGATCCCCAGTTTTCATTCTTCAGATCTTGTTTGAAGTTTAAAATTGAAGCATCATTCATTACTCTAGTCATATGGGTATGTTTTTTAGTTGCGTTTACCTTACTATCGTTTAGCACTTAGAACTTAGATTAAAGTCTATTTTCACAATTTTCTATTGAAATTTTGTATCCACTAGTGAACACACTGAAACCACATTGAAAAAGCACGTCCTCTTGCTATTTTTCTCAAGTATTGGTTCCTATTACTTGCTAAAAATTAGGTTTCTGATGTGAAACTTCTTTAGCCGCGGTAGGATTAAATCGAGAGCTTGCGTTAGGGACAAAGAGTCGAATCGAATCGAATCGAATCGAATTGAGAATTTCTGCAACGTACTTTTGATACGTGGCTCCTTCCTCTTTTATGCCCACTACTATGTAGTAGGCAATGGGTACCTAGGCAAAGCCCATTTGCCAAAATCGTCACGAAATTAGTTTGGTGTGACGGAACGGACTGCACAGAAAACAATCAACTCAATAATTAGGCTTATCCAAATCTTAAAAAATCAAAAAATTCCAAAATTTAAAAAAATCAAAAAAATCAAATTAAAAAATCGAAAATAAAAAATTTTAAGTCTAAAAATCCGAAATTAAAAATAAAAATAAATTAAAAATATAAAATTAAAAAATCCAAAATTCCAAAATAAAAAATTCAAAGACCCAATATTTAGAAAACCAAATTTTAAAAAATAATCCAAAGTAAAAAAATAAAAATATCCAAAATTTAAAAAATTAAAAAATCTAAAATTTAAAAAATTCAAAAAATAAAAAATAAAAATTCAGAGATCCAAAATAAAAAATCCAAAATTTAAAATTTACTATCCAAAAGTTTAACCTTACTGTACCAAGAGGTATATTAAGGTTATAGTTATTTACAAACATAAATTAAAGCATAACATATGAATATTAATATTATAGTGCATAAGATGGCTTATATGTTAATAGTTACTTACAAATATTATAACACATTCTTAATTTTTTAAGGAAGTATGAATAATACAAGAAATAGCTATCAATGTATGCTTATAGTTATTTATAAAAATATAAAACATTCCTAGTAACTAAAGCATAATATTATTAACAATACAAAAATACGCATAAATTGAGGTTGTTTATTTGCAATTTCTAAATGCTAAAGTAATATATGACTATTTACAGTGTATGAAATAGTTAACAATATTAGATTATGGTTATTTACAACCATATAATACATTCATAGAAACTAAAGCATGTATAATGCATGAAATGGCTAATAATAATAATGAAATGCCTACTTACGAATGTATTGAAACATGTTCCTTTCCTTGTTTCTTTCTGTCGTAGTATGAAAAATTACACCCGAATACCACACATGTATTCACCATTTTTAGACAAAGTATTTATACTCCTCAGTCCAATTACATTATTAACTAAAATGCTAAAATTCACATCGCTGTAACACTCTTGTGGCATGTACTCGATCAGCTGCTACAGTGTAGTAATATGGCGGTCCGCGCATCAACGTGGCTTCACTGCCGCCAATAGTACAGCATACACCATTGCCGATCTATCTCTATATATCTGTGGGTAGGGTGAAGAATGAGTGAGAGAAAAGGGACTAACAAGGATTAAGAGGAAGGGAAGTGAAAACAAAATTTTAATTTCTTTTTTGTATTTTCAACATTTTCCTGTCAGATGGCGTTGCTCTACATGCCGGTAGTTCAATCAATTGTCGTTAGATGACTCACCTCGGTCTCTTTATCGAGATGTGTGGTGTGGGCAAATACTCTCAATAAGAATACCGCCCACTCTACTCTATTCCCTTTGTTCAAACTGTCCACTAGCACAGAAGTGCCATCTGTTGAGTGGGAATGGGCAGCAGTCTCAGAAGCTACTTAATGAACCTATATAGCTGCAGAAATAAATTTGTTTTTCAAAGTCCTGATGACACAGTAACTTATTTTTGTGCTTGATAATGCAGGAATTAGGTCGGGAAATAACATAATTTACACTACCGCTAAACTAACTTAATTAAATGACGATAACGCTAATTTTTTAAGTAAAACTTCTTTAGCCGCGGTAGGGGTAAATCGAGAGCTTGTGAAAAAATCCAAAATTTAAAAAGTTAAAAAATCCAAAATTAAAATATACAAAAAATAAAAAATTAAAGATCCAACATTTAAATAATCTAAAATTTCAAAATAAAAAAATTCAAAGAACCAAAATTAATAAGTCCAAAATTTAAAAAAATAAAAATTAAAAAATCTTATTATTCAAAATTTAAAACATAAATATCCAAAATTATAAAATTCTAAAATATAAAAATAAAAAAATCCAAAATAAAAAATAAAAAATACAAAACAAAAAATTCAATGATCTAAAATGTAAAAAAAATTAAAAATCCAAACTTAAAGAATTAAAAGGTCAGAAATTTAAAAAATCCAAAATCTAAAAAGTCCAAAAACCCAATATTAAAAAGTCCAACAATCCAAAATTTGAAAAATCCAATAATCCAGAATTGAACAAATAAAAAAAAAGTTTCACTTCTGCCGCATGGCGTTCCACACACACTTTTTTTTTAATAAGTATCAAAACTAATTGTTTCACTGTAATACATTTTCGTGAAAATCAGCTTTAAATTTTAATTCATACGATTTGCAAGATACTTTGTACAATATATACTTTTTTTTAAATTTGAAATTTTTACATGTAAAACAATTCGGATGGTAAGCCAATGAACATCTGAATGAATCAGTCTTGTACACACTCTAATTAACGATTTTACTTATTTCACTCTCAAAATAATTATTACAACCATAGACGGCACATATCATGCCACCTACATAACCGGACATTTTCTTCAGGCCTATGTTGTATTTATTATTTTACTCAGGGGTGCCCACCCCCAAAACTTCATTGCTCACCCCCCAAACTTCATTGCTCACCCCCAACCCAATTGCCTATCGACAAGTGCGCCCATAGATATTTTCTAGGGGGGGCAATTTTTTAAATTAATTTATTTTTTGTCGCTTTAACTTCTTGGGCCACTTTGTATTGTATATTAATAATATAATAAGTAGCCAGAATATAATTGCGGGGAGGGTCGGAAGTGCCGGGGGGTTTGGAATACCCCCTAAAAAAGGGGTCGGGGGTCCATCCCAGAAAATTTTTAAATATTGAACTAATGAAAATCACATTTTACGCTATTTTAGCACTAAAAAACTAGTTAAGAAATTTGTTTATCATACTCTAAGACATGCCAATGTAAACAAGAAAATGTTACCTAAGTCGGGTGTCCACCCCCGGGAAATTTTTAAATGTTGAACTAATAATGAAAATCATATTTTACGCTATTTTAGCACTGAAAAACTAGTTAGCAAATTTGTTTACTATACTCTAAGACAGGGCCGTAGCAAGGTCCTTCTGCGCCCTTGGCGAGTTTGATAAATCTGCGCCCTCCAAATGAACAATTTTTTTAAATTTCTGTAAAACTGATTTTCTTAAATTCGCTTGCAGAAGGTTTTTTTGGGTCCCATTTCTTTAAAAAACCACTGCCTAATAGATCAAAACTAATAATGTTGACTAAGCTATGATCGTCATGGTAGTTTTAGTTGGCACATTTTTTTACTGAAATCATTCTTACCTATACAACAGAAGCAACGCAAACATAAACAAGAGACGAAACAACACAAACATTAATATTGTTTCACTGTTTAATTTAAAAATAGCTTAGTTAAAAAATACAATAATAATCAGAGCCCGGATTCTAATGACATGTCATCTTTTTTATTGATGCTACATAGACATTGCCAATTTGTAGATAAATCATAATCATGGACTCTAGATTATAGAAATGCATTTTTATTATGTAATTTTTTTGACATTGTATGCAATTTTATATTTTTAGGGCATTTATTTCGTCCCCAGCGGTGCTGTCTTTGAAGTGTTTGTTTAATGCAAGAAGGACACACTCTATGTTGAAGTGTTGTCATGTCTCAGTCGGAAACGAGAATCAAAGGAACGCCAACATGTTGTATTACATTACTGTTGTTATTAGATTGACATGGCACCAGAGTCTGCCACCTGCTTGTATTTGAGAGTGCAAACTACTGTTTTCCTCAATAAACAATATAATCCGGCAGACCGCAAAAGGAAATGCCGAAGTTTGACTCGCCAGTGTTTCAGTGCCAGTATAAATTTCCGTAAGGAAAGAATATTCACAGCAAAAATCAAAGTTTTTTAGACCTACAACATCCTCTCTGAATTTAAGGTTTTAACAATTATGTACAAATTATTCTATAATTTTGTGTGTACAATAATAATTTTTTATAAATAAAATATCAGTTTTTAGGTCTTTTTTTTATAATTATTAAGTCATTTTCTTTAAATTTTGGGGCCATTTTATAGGTCATTTTTCAAACAATTTTAGGTCATCAGAATCCGAGCCCTAATAATAATACAGTATAATATAATTAAAAATGATAGCAGTGACTATAATATCAGCGCCGGCCTTAGAAGGGAACTTGATCAAAACAACTGCCGACAGTAGTAGCACTGAGGACGACAATCAGCTGGAAAGGGATTGAGTTGAACCAATTTCATCACAATAATAACGTACATATTAATTTTCATTGTCGTTATATCTTTCCATACTGTTCATGATTTATGTTTTACTCTGTCAATATGAATCGTGTTAATTAAAGGACGTTGCATTACTGCTTTTTGCTTGTAGACAATCGGCATAATACTATAGGTATAGATAGTTCACGTGCATTAATTTTTAATAACCTGAAAGATTTCTTCCACTCACGTGGAAATTACATTGCTTGATCAGTTGCACCAGCCTAAAAAAGCGGGATTTTTCATGGTTAATTTTGCGCCCTTCGTACCTGCGCCCTTGGCGGTCGCCCACCTAGCCACCGCCTAGCTACGGCCCTGCTCTAAGACATGGCAACTTAAACATGAAATTGTTACCTAAATTATAATACTTATTACTATTTATAAGAAAAGTTAAATAGCACATGGAACAGTGGACATAATAGGCCTACTCATTATGTTATGAAAAGAAAATAACTGCTATATCATAACTTATTTGACACACCAACAAATCTTGTTTAATTAAATAAATATATTTTTTAAATACAAATATAGAATTTTAGGTTTTGACTCTTGGGGGTCTGAACCCCCTTTCCTAATCCACTGTGGATTCTGCTTCCATGTTGTCGATTTGGTAAAACTTCTGCAATTATAATAATTGTCTTAAAAGAAAAACACCTGACGATAATAATTAATAATATACATTTTTTTCCTTGCGCCCCCCCCCCGGGTACGCCCATGGCTGTCAAAATTCTTCATCTTTATCTTTATAAAGAATTAAAAGAGACCTTTTGAAGTTATAGAACTTGGCCGTTTTTATTTATAACATATAAAACTCTAATTTTGCAACAATTTTCAACCCCCGGCCAGAAAATTCATAACACGATAATATTTCCCCCCCCCCCCCAGAAATTTCAATGACGCAGTCTGCGTCTTAACCCACCCCCCGTGGGCACCCTGTTTTACTAGAATTTATATTATATTTTCGTACACAAAACACAACAGACAAACGTTAACTATATCAGCTGACGAGTAACTGCCCATTCCTGCTCACTGGCTGCGCTAGTAGTAGCGTGTCCCGGAAAAAGACAGGGAGTGGACGGTATTACTTATTGAGAGTATTTGGTGTGGGCGGCGCTTAGCGAAAATATATATATAAATCCTATGGGTTTAGCTAAGAGTTATTAATTCATACATTTAGTTACCGCATTTTATTTATTTATTTATTATATATATATCTTAAAATGCATATTGTGCGAATTTCCTAATATTATTATAACATCGATAGATACAATCGATTCTGCTCTACTGTACATGTTGTGAGAAATGGGAATTAGAACTGTGGTGGAGTTCAAATCATTTTGACGGAAGAAGATATTTGATTAACAAAACGTACAAATATTTTTAGAGGAATAATAGTGCAAAGTGAAATCAAAATGGCCGGAATAAATGAAGAAAAACTTAAAATGATGGAGGATGAAATGAACAGGTAGAGGCAATCTTAATGTTTGTGATCTTACATAACCTCTTAGTAATGTTCCCAATTCATGCGGTTCTTTAATGTAAAAAAACTCAGAATGGGATTAGTAATGTTTGTTAGAAGTTATATCCCATTGTACTGCGAAATTCTTAGGACAGAGACAATTTTAGGTATGTCAACTTAGGGTCCTAGTGTGATGTACAGCCGGCAGCTAAAAGAGAATGAGCCTCCTTAAGTTAAGCTCCAGATTCACATTATACGAATGCTCGTCTCGTCATCTCCAATATACATAAGATAATACGGAACTAAACCATATGCCTATGTTTTGTATAAGAATCTGATATTTATTATTACTCCAAATGGAGAGTTGAATCTAGATACACTAGATTACCTCATGGGGGGGGGGGGGGAATAGGGGGATAATATAGCACTCTACTGTTCGTGATATTTTCATTTTAAATGCACGAAAAACAGCCACATTTGATGTTATAGGCTATAATTCGGCATTCAGAACCCATAGATTCCATTTAATAAAAGTAAGTATATATTTAATCAAGTGTTCAGTTCCAGAAAGGAAAATTGCAATGCTAAGGAGATAGTGCTCTCACCGGGGCTGAGCCCCTGGTTCCCCTTCCTGCTTTCCACCAAACCTCGTTCACCGAGAACTTTGAGGATGGTAACTTCGTATCAGCTCCAAATCCCTTTCCCGTTTCTCTTTGTTGGGGGCTTTGTCCCCAAGCCCCACTAGGGGCTGTTCTTTTGGACTCCCTTCCAAGCTTCACTGGGAGCTTCGATTACAGTAGATACCGTAACTTGGAGAGCATGGGTATATAGAACTATTGGCAGCACTGGATAAGCCTTTGCAGGAACGGCCAATGAGATGCAAGATCATCGGCCAGTCTATGGAGTGTTGGGGTTCAACCCCTGGGATGCGTAACCAATCTGAACACACATGAAATTACAGTAGAGTGCTATACTAAACCCCAAATTAGTTTTAGGTTACCCCTCAACCTGCCTGGGAAGGAGGGGTTTATTAATGGCCGCCATTTGAACTACAAGCAACGCCATCTAATAATCTACCTTTTCCTCCTCTTTCTTTCCTTTCTCTCACTTTTTCACCCTACCTACCTATTTGGGACCTGTTCCTAACTGTAAATTTTGGATTGAGCAGTATTTGAACCTGGGTCACTAGCTTCGAAACCAGCAGTCTTGACCACTAAGTTTCACCATGAGTGATTGCTGAGCGATGAAGTGAAAATTCATCTACTGGTATTTAAGTGGTAGAGAGCTTTAATACATGACATGAGAAATAGCTGTTTTGTTGTTTAGCTGCAATGGCCGGTTTGGGCAATACCGAGTTCATGGCCCCTGATATGTTTGAAGCCAGCTCTCGTGAGTGTATGGTGATGTATTTTTGATTTGGTACAAGGGTCTTTTCTTAATGTATTGTAACAACAGTGAGCTGCAGTTCCGGCATTGAGCAGGTTCATAACCAGGGTAAAACCTTGCACAAGGCTAGGTGGCCGTGGGAAGTAGTGGAAGCGGGCTAGTGGGTGAGAGTGGGTGGAACTTCGCTGCTGTGTGATCTCAAATTATATTTTCCACCAGAAACAGTATGAGTCCTATAGCCATGTGTCATGACAGTCTTTAAGTTATTGGCGACGTCTTTTGGAATAAGGAAAATCTTTTAAAAATTCCGATTGTGAACACGTCATTCATATTTTTCTTATTGCTATCAAGGATGGCTGACAGAGAAGTACTGCGCCATCAGCTTATGCCTTATTTTGCAGCAGTTACTCTGCTAACTCATAATCTTCGGTACTAGAAAATCCAGATGTTACCTGTGTGCCAGACACAGAGCATTGAGTTTAATACACAATCAACTTCCAGTAATAAACATCACAGCAATGACTACAGGTTCGTTTAAAAACACATCTTGTGAAGCACACCAAAGAACTTTAACTTTTCTGCTGAACAAGAGTCAGCTCATTCTTTTTGCAGCCTGGTATATATAACTTGGTATGTTATAGCTGTTTTGCCCCCAAATTATTTAACTTAACATTATGTTCGGTATTGTAACTAGAAACAAACTTTCCATACAATATAGCAATGGACAATACTGACTGAACCGTCCAAAATAGTAGCTTAGGTTACCTTCTACAGTGAGTCCCATGCAAGAGTTGGCCAATGATGCGGGTTTCTATGTCGTGGCAGGCACAGCTCCAACTCCCGAGCGATCGGGTGAAATATCTATGCTAATAAAGCTGCGATCCGTGTAATGATTCAGGTTCTCACATTTACCGTTAAAATTACAATGAAAATAACCACGTACCTCATCACAAGAGATGTTGGAAATGTTCTCCTCTTGCGTACGCACAACAC
Organism: Ectobius pallidus; assembly: GCA_964059195.1. Classification (NCBI taxonomy): domain Eukaryota; kingdom Metazoa; phylum Arthropoda; class Insecta; order Blattodea; family Ectobiidae; genus Ectobius; species Ectobius pallidus. The sequence continues at coordinate 72,954,006 of CAXKWD010000010.1, read as the reverse complement.
TGGCACCTTTTTAGGGAATTTTCTTTCACGCGCGTAAATTGAGCTTCCGAGATAGAGTTAATTTCTCTTGTGATACTGTCTTTAGGTTCTTCTAACAATAGCCTATGTGACTATTATTTATGGGAGAACTTGAAAAATAAAGTGTATATGTCAATTCCCCACTCATTAGAACATTAGAAGAGAAATTAACCCTATCTCGGAAGCTGATAGAAAATTCCCTCAAAAGGTGCCAGTATTGTGCGTATGCAAGAGGAGAACATTTCCAACATCTCTTGTGATGAGGTACATGGTTATTTTCATTGTACTTTTAACTGTATTTCTGAGAACCTGAATCATTACACGGATCGCGGCTTTATTAGCGTAGATATTTCACCCGTTCGCCCGGGAGTTGGAGCTGTGTCCGCCGCAACACAGAAACCCGCGTTATTGGCCAACTCTTGCGTGGGACTCACTGTATAAGATAGGCTGTAGGCTATTAGCAATGAAGAACATAGACTGATTGTCCCATATGATTGGTTAGACCTATCAAAAAACAATATAGACTGAACTGTCAATTTTAAATTATTAACCGGTATTACCTACTTTAAGGGAAATTAATTTTCTTGTGTTTAGTTTCAGTTTTACACTAGTCTGAACAGCAGGGGCGTATTCAGAGGGGGGGCTGAGGGAGCTGCAGCCCCCCCCCCCCCGAAACGTTAAGTCATGCTAATATGTTGCACATGAGGGCACTTTAATTTCTTAGATTGTAGACAGTTTAATTGCAATTGTAGAAAATTCAGCCTGGCTCGAAAGTTCATGAAATGTCATCGTTTTCTCTGAGACATCACAGACAATGCAGGGTGTAGTATTATAAAATACTTAAATCTTGTCCATTGTTTATTTTTTACACTACTTTTTAAAATATATATTTAGAAATATTAAGTCATTCTTTCAATTCTTCTTGTCATATTTTCATAAATTTAAGGTCATTTTATAGGTCATTTTCAGGCATTTTTAGGTCATCCACTTCTGAGCCCTATGATAATATTGTTAGGCTTATCACAGCCCCTCCCGAAAAAAATCTTGGATTCGCTCCTGCTGAACAGAAAGCTAAGTTTGAAAAATTGTTAAATTTCATTTTTGGATCAATGGTGGGCTAATATTTACGCCTACTTTATCTGACTCACATACCGGTAATTTCATAGATACCATATAATATCCATATAAGTTAGCTAACAGTAAAAATCACCCATTTTGTATTTGAAGTAACGTATTTATGAGACATTCTTTTGCTTCACCCAATTCCTTAACAAATGCTGCAAGAAAAAAAGAATGGAACCTAATTAAAAAAATTCCATTTACCCAAGAAAGGGATATTTTACTATACTCAATACAGAAAAATATCAGTTAAGTTACTGATGCAATGTGAAAGATTGTATTGTGTTTGAGAAATTAGTTCTGCGATTGTTGTGAGTCAGGTTTAGGAAACTGAAGAAATGTACTGTGTTTCAGGTTTGAAGCAGAAATTGCTCTGCCTGTTATTCCACCTCCACCTCCACCCCCAGCAATTGCTCCGAGACCTGTGATTGGCTCCAACACATACACTCAAGTGCAGCGCAGACTAGAGGAACAGCAGACAATTCCAACAGCACCAGCCCCTCCAGAATTTGCAGCAGCATGTGCGCCGATGCCGTTTCCTCCTATGATGCCCCCAGCTGTCCCTACTTTCCCTGGAATACCTCCACCACCACCACCCCCGCCACCTCCCCCAATGCTCATACCCCACCAGGTTCAGAGAGGACCTCCACTCAGACATCGTAAGTGATTTTTTTTAACAGTCTTATCCATAATCCTTATTTAATATTACATCAGGAATGTGCATCTTAAGCTCTATGCACAATGTGGAGTCAGCTGTCTGTATTTTGTTGACAAAATTAGACATGTGGTCAGTATAGATGCCATTCACAACTTGCATTTTCAGTCGGCAGCTGGCAGTCAGCAATTAGTAGGACCTAATTGGTCTGAAAATTAAATTTAAAAAAAGTAATTTTTTATTACAGACTTCAAGTTACATATTACGTGATGAATTTCATTTACTACTGCAAATAAATAGGTTAACTCACTATGAAAAACCAAGATGTGTTTATTATTAGGGCCCGGATTTTTATGTGCTAAAAAACTTAAAAATATTTATTTTTTATGTGCTAAAAATGTTAAAAATATGTGCTAAAACTAAATATATATATATATATATATATATATATATATATTTTTCTGAAAAGGAACAAAAACACCGGAATGTTCGTAACTTACTAGAACAAGTTATATTCTATTTTCGAACCTGAGATAGTGTTAAGTTGCCTTTCAACATATTGTATTTCTTTAAATGAATTACGCAATATTGAGATTGGGTTCTGTTGTTCCCCGATAAGCAATTGCAAGTTAATGACTCCCACCTCATTGCAAGTGAAGCATTTGTGTTGAATTTTTTCGAGATACAAATTTTTGTTGTAAAATGTTAAAAGAGGATGAGGAAAAGTACTAAAATATTTATTTGTGCAGAATATATCGAAAATATTTATTCACATAACTTTCTTGTAAAACTTGTGTTTTTATGTAAAATAAAATCTGGAATTTGCGGTTGTCGGACCTTGATAAGAGCATCAGGAAAAAAAAAAATTACATATAAAATCCGGAAAGGTACTAAAATATGTATTTATGAAGAAAATATAGAAAATATTTATTATTTATTTGTGAAATATGTGTTTTTATGTGAAATAAAATTTGGAATTTGCATTTGTCGGACCTAGACTTGGATATTAAGCTTTGTTTTAGGAATGTACGCAGCAGGAAAAAAAACATTTTTTTACATACAAATCCGGGCCCTATTTATTATATACATACATATATTATATATACACATATATATATATATACATACATATATATATATACATATATATACATACACACGCAGGGATGTCCACAGCTGGGGGTTTAAGATGCAGAATGAGTCATTGAAATTTGTGGGGGGAGTTTGAAAATTGTTCAAAATTATATTAAAAATGAATACAGTAAAGTTTTGTAACTTCGAAAGGCAATAAAAACCTTCTAATTCTTTAGAAGTTAATAAAATATACCAGTACTGTACAACGTGCATCAATTATGTATAGCTTATATATCACGTAAAAGCAGACTCATAAAACATACTTTTTCAATTCACACTGTTTTTTTTTACAAATACAGCAATACCTTTTCCTTGGGAAGGAGTTTCAGAGTAGGCCTACTGTTATTCCATCATTTGTAAGGAGGAGGGTTACTTTTCATGAGGTTGGGGTAATATGAAGCTGTGGGGGGGTTACTTTTCATGAAACGGGGGGGAGGGGATATCCCTGATATATGCATTGTAATCAATTCCTCCACATTTTTGTTACTGTATAATGTTTCCTTAACCTCAATGTCTGCTGCATATTGTGGGCAGCTGGAGTGCTGCTCCCAAGGAGACAATTGCAGCTGCTACTGACTACCAACTACTAAGTTCACGAGAATGCTATAGGAGAAAAATTCCTCCGACACTGCCAGAGGAATTTTTCTCCTATAATATTCTCATGTAATGTCCAACAGAGACAATAATCTGTGGTTCATGAATGTATATATATATCCTGCTAAGTTCACATTGTGGATAGAGCTTTATGTGAAAAGAAAATGGATCGACTCATGAAGTCTCAATTTGCCTAAGGCCACTGCCTGAAACCCAAAAATAATATCATTTGATTTCAAAACAACTACAGTTATGTCATACGTCTAAATAAATCACCTCTATATTTGATTAAATTAATCAGGAAAACATTGTGAAGTATCAGTATTATATTAAACTTTAAAAACATTCGACTTTACATAATTGCAAGTAAAACCTTTCCAAATTAGAACGTAAGTTTCAGTGGGTTCCCCCATCATCATCAGCTGATCTCTACTGACAAGTTTGCTTCTCTATCCATGTCTCCTCCAGGTTGTATGAATTTGAAATGAGGTAATTTTCCTTAGGGATATCAAAGTTTATATTCCTGTCGTTATTGTTTTGGATGTATACTTTTTCCCAAAGAAATAAAACAAGTGGTTTCTGAACACATTTCAGTAATTTTGCCACACTATTGAAATCATGCATGACCTATAGACCAGAAATGATGCACCACTGCAGATTTTTCTTTTTGTTGCACTATTTAATATTTCTCATGTGCTCTTTGTACCTAACATTAAATTTCTCTTATTTTTGCCAATATATACTTTATCACAGGCATTACAGTCAATTTCATAAATGCCTGAATTTTTACTTTGTGGAATTTTGTCTTTCATGTCTGTTCTAAGGAGATTTTTTATATTTTACTTATTGGTAGGTGCCAATGTGGAATAAATAAAGTGAAGAATAAAATAAAATAGTAAAAGAATATTTGGATCTAACAAGGTTATGCATTGATAAAAATTTCTTTGCATTCAGAGAGAAATTCTATGAACAAAAAGGACTCGCAATGGGAAATCGTCTCTCTTCATTTTTGGAAAATTTATGTGTGAACTTTAAATGCAAACACTCATACATTATCTTCCTACCATAACTAACTATGACTATCTTAAATTACAAATTAATTTCTTATCAGATGCTTTAATCTTGTTCAAAGTAACTAAGTTATATTTTTAGCGATGGTATGCATGTAATAAAAACGCTTTTTTGGATAAATACATAAGAACCCCGCAACCCATATGACCAATTGTCGCATAAACACATACAATTATAGTTAAATAGAAAATTATTGAAAAAGACAGCTTTTGTTTTATAATATTACATTAATAATTATTATCTAATTTAAATCTGTCCACAATAAATCAAGGTAACCAATTAATTTTTGAAAACCTGTTCATTATCATTTAACCATATGTCTGCTTTATCCCGACCCTTTTAGTTTCCTTAAATCCCTCTAGAGCGCAGTCATAAGATGAACCAACTTGGAGCAAGAAGGGTAAGCCTAAATGCTCTACGTAATAGTGGCAATATTCTGTTCACTTCTCCTAAGTCTATGTTCTGACTCTGCATGTGCATCTAGGGCTGAGACGGGCTGAACAGCCATTGCTTGTCACTGTTATAAGTAGGGGCTGGATTTTTAGGCTTTTATAAAACTTACTTTAGCTTTTTATTTTTGTGGAATAACCCTTTTTAGGCTTTAAACAAATGATTTTAGCTGTCTTAATAAAACATACAATGAACACTGATATTAACACCGAAAATTGTATTATAATTTTGGCACAGTTATTCTAGTGTTTTTTTTTACATTTTTTATTTATTTTTACAAAATATACAAGGAACTATTCCTTATATCGGCACTAGAGATATTTACCCTTTAATGATACAGTTATTCAATACACCACTCAATTCACTTCCGATCTACAAAAATAAGTAGACTCGAGTGTCACAAATTTGTTTTTTAATATACTTCTCTGTCATTGCTTGCAACTTGTTATTTTGAAGTTGAAACAACAATGGATTAATTGAAGATTTCAAAGTATTGCAGAATGCTCAAGTTTCATTTCCAGCGATGGGAAGGCGGCACATTTTCGAGTTACAAAGACAAGCGACATAATAAATGCACTAATTCACATATTTATTTTCCTTTGCATTAATTGGAAAAAGTATTTAAAAATCGTGTTTTTATGCAAAAGTCCTCTTTAGCTCCTATTTTTTCAGCAAAAGTCCTCTTTAGCCCCTTTTCGGTCCTTCAGTCCGATTTAGCCCTTTCACCTTTAGCAGCTTTATTTGTGTAGATATTTTATCCGTTTGCTTGGGAGCAAGCCGTGTCTTCTGTGATGCAAAAACCCGCTTGATTGGCCAACTCGTACTTCAAAAACACTGTAGCCTACATTGCACTTTGTGTATAAATTAAGTAATTTCATTAACAGTGTCTCGTATTAACTATTTCTTTGCAGTCCAAGAGTCCTACTGAAATGAAAGACTTTCTCTAAAATTTCCCGCAACTTTGTTTAGAGTATATGCTGGTAAATTTTTTGACTATAGCATTGTGTATCCTGGAAAAGTTTGGATAGGCTTAGCCTTAGAGCCTTAATGGAGGCTTCATCCCTGTTGATAGCTCATATACCTTTGGAAAAGATTTGATACTTTCATAAAAGTTTTTCACATATAATTTAATTTGTTAAAGACATATTACAGTGCTTAAGTTAATACTATATTTACTTGAATGTAGTGTGCACCTTTTTTGTCCATTTGTAGCATTCAAAGTTGGGGTGCTTATTAGATTTGAATGCAAATCTGTTTCGTAGTTCAGTGGTAACTTGATTACTTAAGTAACAATGCATTACTGTATTTCCCAACTTTATTACATTTATCCTTGGCGTATTACCAGTATGCACAATTACGGGGTGAAGTTAGTGTACATCATTTTTGACACTCAATATCAAGCGGCACGTTTTCATGCAGAGTTATCTATTGTCCCACACTCCCTAAACCGTTACACTTACCTTTATTCATCAGCATTCATAAATTGTTAAAATAAAAGAATAAGATAAAATATCTAAAAAATAAATTACCGTATTATTGATGAGCATTACATTTGCCTACAGACTTTTCTTAATGATTTTAAATGTCATAATTGGGATATGCATTAGATTGGATGGTGCATTAAATTCGAGTAAATACATTATTATTTCATCTTACTAGGAAATGAATACATTCAGGTGAAATGCAGTGCTTGTTGCTCCGTCATCTGCTGTGTAGTAACCATTATTTGTTTCTTCTAGCTGTAATGCGAGGAACTGGACCCCCTATGATGCCTGGTCCTCCAGGACCACCAATGATGCCTGGTCCCCCTCCTGGGTTTTTGGGACCACCAAACATGCCACCAAACATGCCTCCAAACATGTCACGACCTGGGCCTCCATTCATGGGTCCTCCTGGGCCAGGACCGGGACCCCAAGTGATGCCTCCACCTATGTCCGCAGCTCCTGTGCAGGTCCCAGCTATTGTCAGGTGAGTTCAGTAATTTATCAAGCGCTCCCTCTAATGTGAGAGTAAATAATAAAAAAAGAACTAATTCCAATATGCATATGTAACTGTGACAGAAGTTTAGGATAGGAACATAATACTGTTAATAAATCAAAATATATTTACCACATAATTCATATTTATTCATGAGAAGACACTGTCAACATCAGGTTCCAAACAATTTCCATAAGCCAAGAGATGCTTTTTTGACTGAATTAGTGACTGTCATCTACAAGTGAAGCGTGATCTACTGACCAATTTTTAATTCCTCAAGTTCATTTATCAGACAAATTCCAATTTTGATTTAAATAGCTTCACAATCAACACATTCTGTTATAACCTAGAGACTGTCTTTTCCATTAATATTAGTAACTGATTTTCTTTAAAAATTATATTATATTAATGATACAACTTACATTTACATTTATCATGATTTGTTTTTACTTTGAAAAATTTCCTTGGTTTATCAGTATATTTATTTTTTGAGGACATAAGGTGAAAAAAAGCCTATTTTTACTAAACTATTACCATTCCCTCAAAGAACAAGTATGAAATTCATTAACTCTGAAAATGTGAGGCTTAAGGCTAGTTTACACGATGACACCAGGTTTCATATCTACTTTCATGAAAGTGATTTCGTGACACTAATTACACCCATTTTCTTCAAAACTAATTCCAGGGCAACCACATGTTTCATCTTATTTCTGAAATTCAAGCTGCTGAAATCCCATATGCACATTTCAAACACGTATGTATCGAGGGATTTCACGATTTCCTCACTTCCCACTTCATTTTACAAAACGCTATCAGGCTAAATAAGTCTATAATCTCAAAATTACTATTATAGTTTCGTGAAAAGTTGGAATCAGCTGAACTGCGTAGTGTCGTAACTCATTGTCACCAGTACATCTCGCGCTTGTGCATTCAAGTAAAAAGCAGTTACGAAGCTTAGTTACGAAACCTAATTTCGTTGTGTAATCTAGCCTTTATACTAAATTCTAAACTGAAAATTTGTAATATAACAACAGGTGACTTTTATTATAGTGCCACTCCGAAGCTGTACAGACCTACTGTTGGAAAAGTTGAAGGTGATTCTGGAGATGGGAAGAACAAGAAGAAGGCAGGTGCAGAAAAGACCCCTATGACTGCCTTAGAAATGACAAGAGCACGAGAGATGGCAGAGAAGGTGAAAGCAAGCACTGTCATGTCAGTGACACCTGGACCACAACATTCTGCAGGTTCCGAAGAAACAGCACCAGCAACTGAGCTTAAGAAAAAGAAGAAGAACAAGAAAATTGTTCGCATGGCTGGAGGGCAGATATGGGAAGACAACTCTTTGCTAGAGTGGGAAGATGGTAAGTAGAATATAATTTTAAGGACCTGTTCTATTTCTGACCAAATTACCTTCTGTCGAAAATGGGACACTGGGATGATAAAAACAGGGCAACGGAAAAGTGTACATTACAATGTTGGCATACCACTTTCATTCCATTCATTTCACTGCTTGTCCACTGTAATTAATTTGAAATTTGTCTGGAGATCATTGTTAAAACTGCACTTTCGCCTTTTTGACATTGAAGGAATCTACTTGAATCTTTAAAAAAGAAATTTTAAAAAGTCCAACAATTATTAAAAACACTTTTTAAACACTTCTATTTCTGCTAAGTAGGCTGACCATATTACCTTATGTCGAAAATGGGACACTGGGATGGTAAAAACGGGGCAATGAAGCTTTAAAAAGAAACTTTAAAAAGTCCAAAAAGTCTTAAACACTTCAGAAAAATTATTAAAAATACCGGTATTATAGAAAAATGTTTCAAAGAAAGACTGAAGCTTCTTGTCTAGCCTTTTTGTTCACGATTAAAATGCAAGTGTTTTCAACATGCATTTCTTTTCTCTGAATAAACAATAATATTAATAATACCAGCGCTTTTTTTCCTTAAAAAAACAAACAAACAAAACAAAACTGCCAGACTTTACACATATTTAGAATAAAAGTGGAATCGTACACATTAGGCATAAGGTTATATGAATTTAAGTCCTCTGAACAGCTTGTTAACCTGGTAAAAGGCACCGGGCTATTTGGCTGACTCCAATCTAAGATGCAAGAGGTAGGCACAATGGACCTTTTGGTCGAAGTGTTTGGGACAAAGAGACCACCTCAGAATATATCATATCATATCATCATCAAGTCCTCTGAGGTGGATTCAGTGTGTACACATCAATATTTTACCTGTAGGCTGCTGTTTATAGTCCTTTCACATTCGCCAGAGGTTTCAAGGCCAAACGTAGCTTGCCTATGATACGCCCACTTACCGTGCTCATATGACATCATACCCCTCCAATGCCAGTCACATGACAAGCCAGTAGGGAGTTCCCCCTTAGTGTCGTATGAGTGTGTGCGACAGCGCAGCTCCTCTGCGCAAAGGGGAATACTGCTACTGCTGTTCAGTGGGGGCATATTAGACGTGAGAAGTTGTGGCTTTGAAACCTCTGGCGAATGTGAAAGCACTATAGTCTACGATATGCTCACAGAGTTTCTTGCACAAGATGCTAAATTTAAAATTTTCGAGAGTCAGGGCGTGATAGTTTTGCGACTAACCTCAGAACTACAGCGGGATTTGCTGATCATCTGACATGTAGGCCTATGTAAGAGGAGTAATTTTCACAGGGGCACATATAATTTAATGCATGAAAAAACTACAAAATAGCCAGAGACAGTATGACATGTGCAGCAACATTAATGCAAATAAATGCAATTTGAAGCTAAGAGGAAAGGAATACAACCACGTGGTAATGTTGAATCAGTAACATTGGCAACGTAGTCATGGTTACTTTTGCAACGGTGTTGTAGTGTTTACTTGTTTTCCTGATCACAGTCAGGCCCCAATTCCTGGAAATCATGGTATAGATAATGAACGTAACATTGAAAATAGGTTCATTAATGCAAACGATGAGTTAATCACCCTCATTTTGTTTGGCACAAATTTCCCCAAATTTCAAAATTGTGGAAATTAATACTTTTCTCCTATAACACACTGGAAAAATTCTCGAGAACAACATTAGAAACAGCCAACATCTTGGTACACAGTTTCTTTCCCAATGACACTCAAGACAATGAATATCAACAAGAAATTCGGGAAGAATCTATTCTTCCTCCCAGTACCGAAGATGTTGTCCCATTCACCATCAAGGAAATTGAAAATGTTATTAGAAACCAAAACGACAGCAAGGCTCCTGGTTTGGATGGAATTTCAGCTAATATAATCAAGAACATCTTTCATATTTCTCCATTGCTACTTGTGAACCTTTTTAACAAATGTTTGGAACTGGGAACATTTCCTGAAGTGTGGAAAAAGGCAGGAGTGAAAATTATACCTAAACTTAACTCAAAGGATAAATTTAATATCAAATCCTTTAGGCCCATCTCTCTGTTACCTGTAATGGGTAAAATTTTGGAGAAGCTTTTGAACGATAGGATAAGATACCACTTATACAGTAAAAAATTTCTCAGTGACAATCAATTTGGTTTTACACCGAATAAATCCACAGAAGATGCTGTGCTATCTGTTAGGCAGTGGTCTGAGGAAGTGCTTAAAAGGAAAGAAATCGGAATATTAATATCATTGGACATTACAGGTGCTTTTGATCATGCTTGGTGGCCAAAAATTCTGGTGCAGTTAAAACGGAAGAAATGTCCAAGAAATCTATACATCTTAATTCAGAGTTATTTTCAAAACCGCAGTGTTCAGTTACAAATTGGGAGCAATTCCATTACAAAGGTCATTGACAAAGGTTGTCCTCAAGGTTCGTCCTGTAGTCCAACTTTTTGGAATATTTTGTATGACAGAAGGATGTCAATTATATGCTTATGCAGACGATGCTCTATTGATGTGTAAAGCTAAAAATGTGCCTAATTTGACTTACAAGGTCAACACAATATTAGAAGAATTATGTCAGTGGGGTTCTGATAACAAACTCCATTTTAATCCGCTGAAAACAACAGCTCTGATTATTACTAGAAAAAGGAGAATTCAAAAGCCAATAATTAAAATGAATCAGGAACACATTCGAATTGTAGATCAGATGTCCTACTTAGGAGTAATCTTGGATCAACAAATGACATTTAGACCTCACTTTGACAATGTTGCTAGCAAATCCAACACTCTACTCAATAAACTGGCTTTTGCTTCTCGACCAACATGGGCTCTCAATACAGAAGTTCTGAAAATTATCTATAGAGCAGCAGTTGAACCTTTAGTGTTGTATTGTGCTTCGGTGTTTAGGAAATGTTTTGATATGAGCTGGGCTCGGCATAAATTAGCACAAATACAACGAGGCTTTATTCTGAGGATTATTAAAGCATATAGAACTGTTTCTACAGATGCCGCTTTAGTAATTGCGGGCATTGAGCCTTTATATTTGTCTGGTATTGCAAAAGCAGAAACTACGCTGCTCCGAAAAGGCTTCACATATGAAGACGCAATCTTGCGTTTGGATATCGAAAGACCAGCACACTTTACTACTGCCGGACATCCTGCTTACTTCAATAATTTCGTTAATAACAATGGATGTACCAGGAATCACAATCTGGAGATTTTTACAGACGGTTCAAAATTCTGCAGAGAAGGAATGGTGGATAAAATCGGTTGTGCTTTCGTGGTGTTCTGTTGTGGTAGGGAAATGTATTCACAAATGGCCAGACTCTCTACAGAGTGCTCAATTGTACAAGCAGAGCTCTTTGCTATAAAGGAGGCTGTCTTATGGTCTAAATCTCAAAATTCTGACTGTTGCATTTTCAGTGACTCACAAACTGCACTTACTGCTATAAACAACAAGTTCAATTTAAATGCCATGGCAGCAGAAATTAGAACTAAGATAATATCATACGAGAAACACATTTGTTTATCCTGGGTACGAGGCCATATGGGCACATTAGGGAACGAAAGAGCCGATGAATTGGCAAAAAATGCTGCGACCTCGAATTTAAATTTTAGCTACAAATTGTGTCCCCTATCTTATGCTAAGAATAAACTTAGAGATTATATTAGGACTGCTTGGAATGAGCATTGGGTGTCCAGCTCCAAAGGGACCACTATGAGAGAAATCTTCTTTCCAACAGTTGAGTGTCGCCTACGCTGTACGAGTGTAAAACCGGACTTCATATTCACTCAGTTTCTGTCTGGGCATGGCAAATTTGGTTTTTACTTTCAACGTTTCATGATCCAAAGACAGAACGGTTATCAATGTATATGTACTGAACAACAAACTGTTGAACATTTAATTTTTCATTGCCCAGTCCTAGAGCATAAAAGAAGAATATTGGACACACACTTAGATTATTGTAAAAAGAAATTAGATAAACCACTCTTTGATATTTTTAGGAAAAAATGCTGTTATAGAGAATTCCAAAAGTTTTTGTGTTCTATTTTTAAGATGTTATAGTTTTCTTTTATAATATAATATATTAGTTATCTTGTTTTCTTAGAGTAGTAAGGCCTGCATCCAGCCTATGGATAAGAAGTAATATTGCAAATATATTGTCTTGTAACTATAACCCTAATATACCTCCGGGTGGAATAGGGTTTAAGTAATTGTATATTCAATAAATAAATAAATAAATAAATTTGAAGGGTTATGCGTACCCCTGCATACTCTCAGAAAAAAAATGCACTGAATAATACGAACTTACCAAATCAGAACTTTGCTATCAAATTTCACCATTCACTACACCATAAGATGTGTTATTTTCCTGAAAAAAAAAAAAAAAAAAAAAACTGCAGGTACCGATACTTAGTATCGAACAATGCAACTCTGCGGTTCTTCACTCATATCATTGGTATACAATTATATATTACAAATGAAAAATTACACTTACCAATACTAAAGTATAAAAGAGCTTAAATTATTAAAATTAAAAACTGTACAAAATTGACATTTTCATTAAAACGATGGGACAGAAAAAAATGGAAATATGGGTAATGTTCCATTCAAAATGGTACGTATGGTAAGTCTACTGCTAAGTGAATGCTAGTCTGGAGATGTGAATATATCACGAGGCTAATGGGCTCACAGGTTCTGCCATGCAAGGGGAAGCAAGAGTTTTAGGGGCTCACAAAATGTAGTGGTCTGGTTTTGTTCATTACGCACTTCGCACACTTTTGGTTTTGTTCACACCAAACTGCATACCATACCAAATTGTGTGAGAGCGATGGTTGCCATAAATTACTTTCATTGGCTGACACCCACAATTCCAAGTAATTGGCATTTATGTTAGAAACAGTAATATTAGTATAAAACACATTATCACCAAGAAAACTCACTACTTCAATAAAATAACTAACTTACTAGTTAGCCGGCTTTCAAGAGGACCTTTCCTCCCATTGTCAGATTCTGCCCACTGCCGAACTTCCATCCTGTACCACCTGATGACGCTGCTGCAATTTAACGAATTTTTCAATGAGACCCAACTCATTCTCCCCTGGGATGTCAAAGTTTTGGAGGTAATTCCTATGTTTCTGTATGAAAATCATCTCCCATACAGTTAATTCAGTTGGATGATACAGGTTTTTCAATAACTCCGGTTTATTGACCATATGATTATCAAAATTCCATACATGCGAAACTACCGCGTAATACAAGGTGGAAAGAACACTACCAAAATATCAGACAAGGTGAAATTGAGAAGTCCACGGTTTTCTCTTCCCCTCTATCAGGATTCCAAGAAGCACGGTTATAATACAACAATTACAAGAAAAATACATAAGGGAAAGAATACGACACTAAAGTTAAGAAATAAAATTACAGTAATGATAATAATTAAAATTTCAGTTGAACTCCAATTTTTAATATTGCATTCTAGGCCTTTAGACCTTCCAGTTTTATAGGCTTACCATTTGGTTTTAAATTGTCTTTTAAATATAATTTTGGTTTAAATGTGCAACTTTTGTTCCTTTAATACATACACTATTTTACTGCACTTTCAAAATACCATTTTGCTATGACCCAATTACTGTATATGGATTTCTGAGTATCCAAATGAAGTCAATCCCCAATTAGTTAGGATAATTGGAGACTCCAAACAGCAACTCATTATGACTTCCACATGTAAAAAGGTTTATTTATCTAAAGCAAATTTGAATATGACCACCAGCGTGGTCTTGTGGTTAGCATTGCTGACTACAGATCCATCAGCCCGGGTTCAATCCTCGGTACCTCCTCGGATTTTTCTGAGGTAGGGAGGTCTGGTAGGGGTGCACTCAGCCTTGTGATTCAAATTGAGGAGCTACTTGATAGAGAAGTAGCGGCTCCGGTCATGGAAACCACCGTTAACGGCAGCAGGTGTCGGCATGCTGACCACATACCCCCCAATCCTGCTGTATGGTAGATGATGCAGCGGTCGGGTGGTAGGCCTTATCCCTTCTGGGATGTTAGTGCCACGGAGTTAAGTTACAGCAAATTTGAATGTGGAATTTTCAAATGAACTTCACATGTTTCAAATCAGCTGATTCCAACTAGCCATCTGGTAGCTGGTAGATGAACTTGTTGATTAAAGTTCCTTGGGTACTCACTTTATGTCACAGTTTAAGAGTTTCTCACGATTTTTGTGAATAAATATTTTCTCCCAGACTAAGAGTTCTAATGGTTTTTGTACTTGTATTATTAATTGTATTTCATTTCCAATTTCATGAGCCCTACTTGTACTTACATGTAAGTGCACTTTTCTCCTGTACCCTGGTTTGGATTTCAGAAGGTAAGGCTCTAGAGAACTTAGCTGTTTTACATAAGATGGAGGCAATGTTCTTGCTTGCTTTTACTTTCTAAGGTACAGGGATTAGGAGATGCTATCCGAATTTTAACACAGAAGGGGGAGAAAATTCTCTGTCATTGCCTAGGATTGAAGCTGGGCCATTTAGTTCAAACCAAATAAACTTAAAATTCTGTTGAATGTACAAATGAGAATCTGGGCAATCCTAGGTTTGTCGTATAAATGTTAGATGATTCGTACTGGTGCAGAGTAAATTGAGTTTACTACTGAGCCAAGCACAACAATATCATAAAATCGATGGATTTTAAACAGTGAAACAACTATAATAAAATAATTATAATACGAGTTAAATTATGACACTTATGCTTCACTTACTAGTCTTTTGGAATAGGCCTACATGTTTGAAGGACCATCACCCCATTATTGGCTAGGTGAGTTGACACATAGTCGAGGTTGGGGATGGTCCTTGAAACATGTACTACAAAAAAATTGGTAAGTGACGCTTAAGTAACGTAGTTCAACTTATATTGTAATAATTATATATATATGTATACATGTTAGGCCCATAATTTTTTTTTTAACAATAGTGACAGTTTATTTTTATTTTTCAGATGACTTCAGAATATTCTGTGGTGACCTTGGGAATGACGTAACAGATGAAATCCTCACCAGAGCATTCAGCAAATACCAGTCCTTCATGAAAGCAAAGGTGGTGCGGGACAAGAGA
This sequence comes from Ectobius pallidus, assembly GCA_964059195.1. Taxonomy (NCBI): domain Eukaryota; kingdom Metazoa; phylum Arthropoda; class Insecta; order Blattodea; family Ectobiidae; genus Ectobius; species Ectobius pallidus. The sequence goes on along the minus strand of CAXKWD010000010.1, from coordinate 72,938,487 downwards.
TCCAACAAAACAAAAGGATTTGGTTTCGTCAGTTTCAAAGACCCTCAGGACTTCATCAAGGCCATGAAGGAGATGAATGGTGAGTACGATATTCCATTTTATATTGCGTCCTGGCTCCCCTAGCTCTTTTTCAACCGTTTAATAAGAAAATGCTTAATGATAGATTGATATCCATGAATTTCACAAGAAACGATAACAGATTATATTACAGTGTACCCTGCTTATTGTGATCACTTCAGGGCGCAGCTAATCTGATAATATTAACCGATTGATAACAGTAGCTGAAGGAATTAAATTAAGGTTATTTAAACATAAAGTAGTAGGAAGTCCTTTTTCCATTGTATGTATACTACAAGCAAAACAAAATTATATTTAATTTTACAATGGATATATTTTATTATTCTTAATACAACGTTTTGGCACAATCCATAAGGCCTTCATCAGGTACAGCAAGAAGAAAAATTCCAACTGATAAATAAACAAACTCGAGAAGTTTCCATGGATATGACTCATGTCAAAACGCCTGATCCACCGCCTTCTGGAATATCCGGAATACCGAGCATAATGTTTTCCAGTTTAATGGGATTATTTACAAACAAAATGAAGGCCTTGCTATGGGGAACCCAGTGTCCGGGATAGTTTCTGACATTTTTATACATTTTATGGAAAGGCACATTTTGGACAAATATGTTAATGACGTAACCGCCTATATGAGATATGTGGACGATATTTTGGTCATTTCCAAGATTGATATTTCTGACCATTTATTAGGAGATTTTAACGACTATAATGAAAGGGTGAAATTCACCATTGAAAAACCTCTTAATGGATGCTTAAAATTCCTGGACCTAAGAATTATTTTGGACAGCCCAAGAATCCGGGTGGGTATATACCGGAAACCAAATAAAGGAAGGATATACATTCACAAGAGATCTGCTCACCATCCTAGAATAAAAGACAACGTATGGTGTAATTTTGCAATTAGGGCCATCAGATTATGTAACAACCCTGATGATTTGAAGAATGAAAAGGATGAAATTTTTAAGTTGGCTGGTGAAAATGAGTTTATTAGAAGGAGGTTAAATCGTATCTGGAACAGAGCTGAAAATTTGTGTAATAATACCAGACGAGAACAAAAAAACCTTGATAAGAAGTATGTTAGTCTAACATACAATCCCATGACTAGTGGAAAGATAGATAAGTTGCTGCGTAAATATGATTTTATTCCTGCATATAAAGCCGGGCGTACTATTGAGAATATATTTTCTCAATATAAACAGGTTGGCAGATTAAAGTCTAAAATGGAGCTTCCTGGGATATATTCAATAACATGCAAAGAGTGCAGGGGTTCTTACATCGGTGAAACCGGGAGATCTTTCAAGGTGAGAATGAAAGAGCATGAAAGAGATGTACGGCTCGGGAGACCGGCTACCGGTTTAAGCCAGCATATGATTGATAATATGCACCATATCAATAATCTCAGGATTTTGAAAATCGAACCCGACCCTATTAAAAGGAAAATCCTGGAAGCGGTAAATATCATTGACAACCAAGATAATTTGAATAGATACGAAGGAGACCTTGGAGAAGTGTGGTTGAATATGATCAAAAATTTTAAAAACTGTAGACGGACTGTTACCTTTCCCTCCCCTCCTGATATCGGTAATTTAAACACCCCTTATAACATCCCGGATGAGTGGATTAAAAGGTTCGGAAGAACTTCTAGTTTTCACGTCAATATTCCGGATATTCCAGAAGGCGGTGGATCCGGCGTTTTGACATGAGTCATATCCATGGAAACTTCTCGAGTTTGTTTATTTATCAGTTGGAATTTTTCTTCTTGCTGTACCTGATGAAGGCCTTATGGATTGTGCCGAAACGTTGTATTAAGAATAATAAAATATATCCATTGTAAAATTAAATATAATTTTGTTTTGCTTGTAGTAAGGTTATTTATTCATGTATAAGATGATACACTATAAAACAGAGTTATTTATTCATAAAATAATATGTAACTGTGAATCATGGAACCACTCATAGGCTAATACAATAATAGACTGCAAGCAACTATTTTTTCAACCAGTAACAAAGTGTTTACTTGTTTTTGCTTTCCTTTAGGAGTCAAATAATCAATACTCCATACTCAGTTACGAGTTACGAATATTTTTGGAAGTCTATACTGATCTGTGGTGAACACTGTGTAGCAAAACATCTAACGCCTTTTCAAGTTCGTCTTTTCATTTTACACTAGCCATCACTGCATGTCAACACTGTTATTTTCATAAATCAAAAGCTGCAGCTTAACTGTGGGGTGAAACATGTTTTATTGCCTAAAAGAACTGGTCCTCCTGTGAGCTGGGAACAGAATTGCTTCCTCCAGTACAACACAATACAGTTAAGTTAAAAACGAAACCCTTAACAACACAATTTTGAATGATGTACAGCACTTGGAAATAAAGCCGCAAAATGAAAATGTGAAAACATAAACCGCATCTTTGAACACAATAAACAGCATTTTTTCAATGTATCAGTATTAATCCTTACAGGACTTCATAAAAGTGATAACATTATCCACGATTACATTAAGCGGTGTTCACTGTAGATATATTGTAATTATCCACCTTATACCCCCAAATTTTAATAATAATACAATTTTCAGATTTGCCTTTACTTACATTTCTTTATTTTGATCATACAATATACAGATGCTGTAGCAGCTAATATGAATTTTAAAAGTATTTACAATAATTCAGTATGGTTTGGAAAGGACCGGTATCATATTTCTTGCTAAAGGTTTTTATAATCTTTAGGCCTTTGTTGTAGCTGTGTAATGTGAATTTAAGATATTTCATAGGTTTCTATTAAAGTAACCTCAAATATTTTATAGGTCTATCTAATTGTTTATCTGTTTGGACCTTCTAAAATCTGATTTGTTAAACATATTTCAATATCAGGTGAAAGTTTTTATAGTCCCAGGTTTTGTACATTAAAATCAGGGTGAGTTATACAATATGTATACACACTTGTCCATGTATTTGTTATGAAATATTCATAAAAACGTAATGTCCTTATTACTAATTTAAAAGAAGAGCCTGTAATTGTTTGGAGTTGATTAATGTCAACTTAGTCCTATTTATTTTTGGAACATGTACTTACTTAACCAGAATTCACTATACCTTGTCGGTATAGGATGAAAGATGGGAAATGTAAACTGCAGGAAAATGTAAATGGCAAGGAAATGTAAATGGGAGGAACATAAAAAGGGGTTTTACTGTTTTAAGTAGGCCTATATTGTACGATTGTATATTACCACAAATTCAATATTCATGGAAACACAGTAAGATAGAAAAATGTATAATTGCATTCTAGTTACAAGGCCAATTGAATATTCTTCTTATAAGAGCAAGCAGCTTCATTATATCTCTGACATGAGCCAGAGATTCGTCTCGCTGAGTGCGCAATATTAATAAATCAAGACCCCATTGTATTGTACCGTGGTGGGAGATTTTAATTTCAGTATTTTATCGGAGTATATTGAACGTTCTGAAGCATCCATTGTATGCTTGCATGCTTTCATAGCGTGTTTTCTATAAACAAATAAAATAATGAGAGTAATTAGCCAGTAAGGCAACAGATGATATCTTTATAATATTATGTGAGGGAATTTTTCATCAATGCTTAACAAATAGACCCTTGTGTTTTAAAATATATCTCTTGTGACATGGTTATGATGGTAAAGTGATGGTGCAGTGATGATGAATGTCAACTCGGGGAGTGATAGGTTATTCAACCCTTTGTTTTACCAGGGGTGCCCACCCCCCCAAACGTCATGACTCACCCCCCCAAACTTCACTGCTCACCCCCCCCAAACTTCATTGCTCACCCTCAACCCAATTGGCTGTCGACAAGGGCGCCCATATGATATTTTCTAGGGGGGCAATTTTTTTAATTAATTAATTTTTTGTCGTTTTAACTTCTTGGTCCACTTTGTAACATTATATTAATAATATAATAAGTGCAACAATGACGTAGCCAGAAAATAATTGCGGGGAGGGTCGGAAGTGCCGGGGGGGGGTTGGAATACCCCCCAAAAAGGGGGTCGGGGGTCCATCCCCAGAAATTTTTTAAATATTGAACTAATGAAAATCACATTTCACGGTATTTTAGCACAGAAAAACTAGTTAGGAAATTTGTTTACCATACTCGAAGACATGCCAATCTAAATAAGAAATCATTACCTAAGTGGGGGGTCCATTTTTAAGTACTGAAATAATGAAAATCACATTTTACGCTATTTTAGGACTCAAAAACTAGTTAGGAAATTTGTTTACCATACTCTAAGACATACCAATGTAAACAAGAAAATGTTACCTAAGTCGGGTGTGCACCCCGGGAAATTTTTAAATGTTGAACTAATGAAAATCACATAATACTTATTACTATTTATAAGAAAAGTTGAATAACACATGGAACAGTGGACATAATAGGCCTACTCATTATGTTATGAAAAGAAAATAACTACTTTATCATATTTGACACACCAACAAATCTTGTTTAATTAAATAATTTTTTTTTAAAATACAAATATAGAATTTTAGGTTTTGACTTTTGGGGGGTCCAAACCCCCTGAATTCCCCTTTCCTAATACACTGTGGATTCTGCTTCCATGTTGTTGATTTGGTAAAACTTCTGCAATTCAAATAATTGTCTTAAAAGAAAAACACCTGACTTTATTATTAATATACATTTTTTCTTTGCGCCCCCCCTCGCCCCCGGGTACGGGCGCCCGTGGCTGTCGAAATTCTTTATCTTTATAAAGAATTAGAAGAGACCTTTTGAAGTTATAGAACTTGACTGTGTTTATTTTTAACATATAAAACTCTAATTTTGCAACAATTTTCAACCCCCCCCCCAGAAAATTCATAAATGATAATATTTGGGAACCAAGACGTTATGCTAGGCTGGGAAGGAAACTAATCAGCTACATGCTATAGTCTGCAGAGCTAAACTAAAGTACTGGTTTGGAATAATAACTTCATTTCATTGTAAAGAGGTGCTTATGGAATATTGAAATTTCTGGGGGGGGCAAAATATTATCTTGGTTCCCAACCATCTGTTGTTATCTCTGGGGTGCGAACCTGTCAGCCACTTTTAGAAAGATAAATTTGCATCTGTTATTATCTATGGGGTGCGAACCTGTCAGCTGCTTTTAGAAATAAATTTGTCAATAGAGGGTGGAGAGCAGGGTAGTTAACTTGCCTTACGGTGTTTGCCAATTCAGTTGCTAGTTCATCACACCAAGAATGCAGTTAAATTGCAATGCCAAGCAAAAATGGTTTCAGTTTTGACTAAATTAGGTAGCAATTCTTTTCTGTTGCTTTCTTTATTCCCTCTTTTCACCCTTTACAAAACTGAATTTCCTATGATATACAATGTATGATGTTAAACCACTAACCAGAAACCATTCGTCATTAATTTTTTAGTGTGTGGACAAAAAGTAGCTATGACATCCTCTGAATGAAAGTGAATAAATCTTTAAACAAAATTTAGTGGCAATTAAAGCAAATAAATATTACTAATTTCTTAACTAAATTAAAACATGCAGTATAATTTACTTCGATGTAACTGTGTAACGCATTCAGATTATATTTCTGAATTAAATATAAGTACATTGTTTTTGGTTTTTTAGTGCCATTTTCTTTTGCCAGTTAACCGTAATATAACAATATGATTTGCTATGACCTGCAAAAATATCATTATAAGGAGGTAAGGAGATATGTATAGACATACAGATGGTGCTGCTAAATACATATAAACTGGGGGCGAAAGACAAATACAAGGTGCACTTTAAGCTCCGCCCACTCGATATTCACATTTTGTTTCTCAGCGAAGCATGGTGACAAACTATCCTTGTATATTGTCGCTGACACTCCCAACCGTACCAAATATTAAAAATGCGAGAGTAAGTGCCTTGTACCCACAGGTTTGCCTTGTACCCAACGGTTTGTCAGCCTGTTTATCCTCGAAGAATTCGCTAGATCGTGGTATAAAAGAAAGTGCTTCACTGAGGGTGGGTCAGGGTGGGATATGTCTCATGCGACGATTCACCTTATATTTGGTTTTTCCCAAACTGGGATATCAATATCTGTATTCCTTGTGTTAGGGTCTTTTGTTGAGTTCGTGGTTAAATTCTTCTGTCTTTTGGTGTTCGTAATTTTTCAAGTTATTGTAAATATGAATATCCGGTTCAAAACATTTTCCAGAAGTCAATTATTCTATACACCATTTCTTACTTCCCTTATTTCTGCAAGCCCACATATTTAGAACACTTTATGTTTAGTCATATTTATAATTTAACAGTGTCTTTAGTTGTGCCAAATTTTGTTCATTTGTCAGCTTCAAGACAGATGCAACTATCACATTGACTGGTTCTAGTAAGAAAAAAATATATTTGTTTTTTATGAGCACAATTTTTACTTACCCCCAAATTCAAGGTGGAGTTTTTAACATAAATACACATTTCGAGGTAACCTGAATCCAAAAAATACTATTTTCAGAAACATGTCTGTGTGTGTGTGTGTCTGTGAACAGCAGAACGGAACAGAATGAAAAATAATTTTTTTTGCGATTTTCTTGAAAACTGCTCTAACGATTTTGTTTAAAATTTGGTCACTAGGTGCTAACAAGCTAAAACTTTTACTTGAAACGTAAAAAAGAAAAAAACAAAAACAAAAACAAAAAAACAAACAAACAAACTCTGAAGGGTAGTTATAAGCCTCCCAATGTTTGCAGAAACTCAAGTCTTTTCTGGTAAATAATAAAGCTTTGCATCATTTTCCAACAATTGAATTATGCACTCTTTGCAATATGGCCTCTTATTCTATATCAGAATGAATGTTCAAGATGTATTGGCCATGCTAGAGTAAAGAAAGTTACGTGAGTGCATTAATCAGATTTTATTTGGGGATGCAATGGTAATGACCAGGGCCCGGATTCTGATGACCTAAAATTGTTTGAAAAATTACCTATAAAATGACCCTAAATTTTAAAGAAAATGACTTAATAAATATAAAAAATGACCTAAAAACTGATATTTTATTTATAAAAAATTATTATTGTACACACAAAGATATAGCCTATTTTTTACATAATTGTAAATACTGTAAATAACTGTAATGTTGTGAATGTTCTTTTCTCACGGAAATTTCTGGCACTGAGGCACTGGCGAGTCAAAATTTGGCATTTCCTTTTGTAGTCTGCCGGATTATATTGTTGTTTATTGAGGGTAAACAGTAGAATGCACTCTCAAATCCAAGCAGGTGGCAGACTCTGGTGCCAAGTCAATCTATTAATAGCAATAGTAATATAATACAACAATTGGCTTTTCTTTGATTCTAATTTCCGACAGAGACAGAGCCGAATTTTTCCTTCTTGCATTAAACAAACACCACTTCAAAAACAGCACCGCTAGCGACGAAAAAAAATAATTAATACACTCAATGTAAATACATGAAAATGACTAAATAAGGCAGCAAATTACATGAAAATGACAAAATAATGACCTAAAACTGAAATAAATGCCCTAAAAAATATAAAATGGCATAAAATGACAAAAAATGACCTAATAAAAATGCATTTCTATAATCTAGAGGCCATGATTAGGATTTATCTACAAGTTTGCAATGCCTATGCAGAATCAATAAAAAGATGACATGTCATTAGAATCCGGGCCCTGGTAATGACATTCTTTTCATTTTTACAGCCAATTTACATGTAGAGAATGTTGTACATAATATATTATACTAAGAGGCGTACTTTTATTTGGGCGGAGGAAATATACAGTAGAACTCAAATTATCCGAACTCTAACTATCCGGTTCGTCAATTATCTGGATCGCTTTGAGGCCATATTCAAGTGGGTTTGCAGCAGCGACTATTGGGAAACACTCTTTCAGGACAAATTATTTACGAAAAATCAAGCTTTTAGCCAACAAAATTGACAGTTGACCAACAAATCAACTGACTCTAACTGACTGATATGTTCAAGACGTGACACTTTGTGTAAGTACAGTACTGTATAAATTAGTTTTTTTTTTAAAGTAATTATCTTTCTTCATGTTCTATCAAACTCTCTGGATATTTGATTATCCGGATTGAGTCTGTCCCAATTAATCCGGATCTGTGGACTTAGTGGAACTTCACATGGCCTTAGGTAAAACTGTATTTTGTGGTTCATATATTTACTTATTTTGTGATTCACGTACTTACTTAGACTTTAGACCTAAGCAAACTAAAGAAATATTATCTATTTTATGGAAACCAAAGGTTCATTGAGCTCGCCATTCAACTCTATTCTATGCTAACTCCAACCAACCCAACCAACCATTCCTCACAAATCCTGCTTCCTTTAAATCTATTATAATACTGTCCTCCCACCTACATCTAGGTCTTCTGAGTGGTTTTTTCCCTTTGGGTCTCCATGTCAATATTTTAATCTTTCCTCCCCCTTGTACAGAACAAGTCCAGCCTATTTCATCCTCCATGATTTAATTACCCTTACTATATTCGGTGAAGAGCCCAGGTTATCAAGTTCATCATTGTGCAGTTTTCTCCAGTCCCCTTTTTTCATCTCTCTTAGGTCCGAATATTTTTCTATGCACCCTGTTTTCGAACACTCTCAGATTATGTTCTTCCCGAGGAGTAAGGGACCACTGTCACATCCATTTAATATCACCAGCAGGATAATTAGCTTAGGTAATGCCATGAGAGATGACGTTTGTCGCTATATTTGTGATATTTAAGTCCGAGCAAATTTGTCTGATAAAACTCATAATCTCAAATAGGATTTATTAAGACTGTTCCTTGAAGAAAATGTAACAGATTTTGTATGTAATAATTTTCTTACTTTGTTATCAATATTCTGTCAGCTGTAAGATCACGGCATACTAGATGAATGAGCAGTCCACAAATTGATTCAGTGAATTGATCCGAGTTTCCAATGCTACCATTAGTGCGCATCACAAGATGAAGGGCATCATGGTCATAGGCGTAACCAGGCCGACCATATGGGGGGGGGTTATAACGTCTGGGGGGTATGGAATACCCCCCAGGGAGAGGGGGATCCGGGGGTCCTCCCCCGGAAAATGTTAAAAATTAAGATGCAAAATAACGAGTTTTAAGCTTCCGGTGGTCCTCCCCCGGAAAATTTTAAAATCAAGATGCAAAATTACGACTTTTAAGCTTCCGGGGGTCCTCTCCCAGAAAATTAAAAAAATTAAGACGCAAAATAACGAGTATTAAGCTTCCCATGCTTTATACTTGTATTAAGTAATTTATGGGCAGACTTAAAAAAATTATATAATTTTCCTTTTTTTAATCAATGGGGGGGGGGGGGTTCAAACCCCCAAACCCCCCCCCCCTCGGTACGCCTATGATCATGGTAGTTACTTACATCGAAATGCTATAAAAGCACACGAACTGCGTTGCACTAAATCGAAATTGTATTTTTAATCAATGGACATTTTAATTAGTTCAATTTCCAAACAAGTTATGATTGCATAAAATAATGTGTTTCAATTCTGCTCAATGGCAGCATGTGACGTATTAACCACCACACGTTGATGGCTTATATGTACAGTAACGAGCCGAAATTTTATCAGATAAAATTACATCCTTCCTAGCAATCCGAGGAAGAATGTTTTAAGATAAACAATCGTGATTGGTCTACATCTGAAGAATTGCTAAACATTATTGGTCATTATCAAACACGCAGCGTATAATTGGAATAGTCTTATACATTTTTATTTTTAGATTTCTGGTAAGAAGACGAAAAGATGAAAGTTTCTGAATTGCATAAAAACAACCATTTTCTGATTTTAGGTGACACTTAATTTCTGGCTTAATATTATTTGTATCTTTGTTATTGCTCCCACATGTAAATTAAAATGATTGATGTCACTCTTCTAGAAGACAATAAGCTATCATTCATAAAACATTGAAAGTTTACTTACCTGAAAGCAACAGGTTTACAGGGATGTGATTATCTGTAAATATGAAGGCTTCATATTTTTAATTTTGTGGTCTTCAATGGTACCAAATACTACTTCATTCAGTAACAGATGGTGTACTTTAACAAAAGATTATACAGCATTGTGATTTTGGATCACAAAATTGTTGCTGGTGATTACTGGAACTACAATGAACTCTCGATTATTCATATGCAGATTATCTGGTTTGGGGAAAATAACTATTCAGTCTTTTTTTTTTTTTCTTTTCTTTCTTTCTTTCTTTCTTTTTTTCGTGGCACAATAAAAAAGCTGAAAAAGTAGGGGAAAGCAATCATATCCATATATCTTACAAGTGTGGAACATAGCAACAGGTCATCTCTATTTGTAACATAGTCATAACGTGTTTACAGCAGAAGACTATAGAACATGTTGACAACCTAATCTCAGTATAATCGTAACATAATCTTTCATGTAAAAAATAAACCTGTATACATTCTTTAAACCTGTTTTCATACCACATTTCTTGTTACTTATTAAAAACACAAAATTAAATAGAGGGTTTACTAGATAATTAGTTTATATTGTTGAAAATGAACTCTTGAGATTTATCAACAAATGAACACATCATTTCATATGCGAACATTAATATTTTACACTTTATTGTAACACATCTTGTTTTATATTTGAGGTGATGTAACAGAGAAACATTTTAAGGTTATGCGTTTTTCCCAACAAACAAGTCACAGTACATTTTTCTTAATTGAAGACATCTGTCTTAACAACATATGACATAATGTATTAAAAATAATGCAAGAATGTTTATAGGATTTTATTTTGGGGAAAGGGAGCAAAGAATATTCTCTATAAACAGTAGAAACACCTTGTGAAAGAGACATACCATTTTGTATAGGCCTATATTTATAACAGATCCAGTGTGTCCAACAGTCCTTTTTTTAAAGGAAAATCCTTTAATTGTCCTTTTTTTAGTGCTGTCCTTTTTTTTCAGTGAGTTGAGAACAGTTTTTGTACCTTGAACTTTTTTTACATAATGTATTCAATTTATATACATCAAGAGGCCATTAAAAAACAAGCTTTTCTTTTTTTAACATGTCTAAACACAGATTTAAGCTGAACACATGCAGAGTTTTGTATTTTCATGTTATTGTATAATGTGTACAATCAATTATAAATGTAGAAAATAAAATTATAAAAATAAAAAGTAAAGAATTAGAACTGTGGGAGGAACGGAATGGCTATGAGGGATGAAGAGGAGGCCATTTTGAAAAAAGAATATATTATTTCCTTTATTAAAAAACTTAAATTTAAGCTGAACTTTTCCTCCAAAGAACTCTGCAGGTTTTCAGTTGCTACAGATGAAAGCAGTGATAAAAACAAACTCCAAACTGTACCATATTGTTATTAACGGTATATTAGTATACTGTGTTGTATTTAGCTTCGCCCCCCCCCCCCCCACTCCCCCCTCTTCACTCGGTGTGTCTGTCCTTTATTTTAAAACTTTTCATTTGGACACACTGTAGATCGCTATTGTGTAAAACACATAATTTGCTTGAATGTAAGATTGAACACTATACCTTTCTATTTATTTCTCTTTTAAGAGCTAGGTCTTATAAATATAATCATTCTCACAAAGAGGATTTTATGTGACTTACATTAAAAATGTTGATCTGTATATATATATATATATATATATATATATCTAAAACTTTTATACAAACAAGTAAGAGCTTTACTATAAACCTTTCGGCAGAAAATTAAGTTTTGATAAAATACTAGTAAACGACAAACAGTAAAATAAATAAAATACAATAGATAAAATACTACAAACAGTAGGATGTTTGCATTAAAACTTGTGCACTGTGTAACTGGAAAGTTGCCAGGTATCTAATGGCCCAATAAAAAAAATAAAAAATAAAAAAAAAATTGCTACCTAGGTTTTAGACTATCAAAATTCCATTCTGATGATTACAATATTATTTATTTAAATCTGTTGACTTCACTGCAACATATATTTTCTTTATTCACTTATTACAAATGAGAGTAAACACTCCAAATCATGATTATTTAGATACCAATGATCCAGCTAAATAAATCATTACATCTCTCTTAGATAACTGTAGGGTCTCTTACCTGTTGGGTAAAACCTACCCATTTCTAAATAGCCATCTGTTGGATAACATGATTAGCTCTTCACTGATAGATAGTGACATCGTGGGTCATGGTGGAGTTGAGTTAATAAATATGAACATGCGACTCAAAGAATGCTAGCAGAAGGTATGAGTAAAAATGTTATTTGAAGAATTTGTAGGTTGTGTGTGTGTGTTTGTTTGTTTTTTTGGCCGCACAGCGTTGCATATATTCTCGGTAAAATAGTTGATAACCATTGAAAATCATTGTTGTTATGAGCATGGAACAATAACACCTTTTCTATGTAATTCATTTTTTAAAATATCAAATGACACCAGCTGCCCTTAATTTTTACATCCATGCAATCTTTCTAGAATTTAATTTTTAGAAGTACTGGTAAGTTCTCTGGGGTAATTATTGAATATGTTAAAAAGTCTGAGTTAACTGTATGTTTACTTCTCCATATTAATTGAGCATTTATTTGGAATGTATTGGATTAGAAACAGAAGTATGTAAGTCACTATAAGTTCAAATCTACAATCTTTTTACCTCTCACAAATTTTCTTAGTTCAGACACTGCAGGAATTTATCTGATTATGAACAAATGGGAGAAATTTGTGGATAGTTTGAAAACTGGAACTGGAATTCCATTATCTTATTTAGGTTTGTTGTCTTGTATTTGTAAGTTCACACCAAATCACTTTTATTCCAGAACAGTACATTGATATAATAGTTTGTTTGACAATTTAAAACTGTTTTTAATTTGTACATAAATTCTTTAATCAAATTACATAAATTAATAGGGAAGTGAGATAGGTGTAGGAGATACAATGCCTGTATAAGTCATGATCATTACACCTGTATTCACTTTAGAAAAATGAAAGTTAATATTTTGCAAATTATTTTCCATGAGGACCCCATCCATATGATACATACAACTGAGGAATAATTGAATATTGCCTCCGAGTGGGTAGCGGTGCACCCCCACCACCTGTCATTCCTACAACGTTATTTGGTGCTGTGAGAGCACTACTGAGTGCATTCCTCACAGCCACTTGGCGATACTGACTGGGAATGCCTCTCAGCGGTTGTGGAATAGGCATCATTTGGTGGGCTCCTGCTATTGGTGACCTTGCTGCAGGCTTACGTTGCTGCTGGTGAAGATAGAGCACACTGAAGGGCATTCCACCAGCTCCCCAACCTCTTGAAGTAAAGATATTCTTTTTAACTTCCTGTATGGGCTGTTCTTCAGAGCTTCCGTCTTGGCTTTTATCAGTTTTTGGTAGTGCCAGGATGACAATTTTGGGAAACTGTGATTCGTTAGGAACTCGACGATGGTACAATGAAACCTGATTGTTATCTTCTTGAGCATATGGATCATAATACTTGTCCTCAGCAATGCTTTGACTGTTCTTGTCTGAAGACATTACTTCTGGATAGTTGTCACTGTAATCTTGATTGTTCCAAATTTCTGGTTTTGTAGAGCAAAGGCTAGGGTCTTGAGCACAATTACTCACGGTTTCATCTGGAAGTGTTGCAGGGAAGTCATCTGAAGTACTTCTTTTGCTGATTTGAATGTTTTTTCTGATTGTTTCTGGAGGTTTGGTTTTTCTTCCAATGTCCTGGTTGGTGGCAGGTGCTGCTGAGATGAAAACAATGTTGTGCAGTAGAGCAATGCAGTACAGCCCAAGAAGGACTTCTTGCTTTCTCCAGTGTCTGTGTCCCGGCATCATCGTAATAGTTGTTTTCCGTTAAAATTGTCTGGAACA